>OZ024930.1:33067630-33667630 GCA_964017235.1 Sabellastarte sp. h YS-2021
GGAGAGCTTTCACTTGGTGAAGTTTCAGACCCATAGCTAATTACTCACCTACTCAAAATGAGTAAATGCGAATTATCTCTAAAAGTATTGCAGATAGCCAATTTTTCTCAAATAACTCATTCACCTACTTTTGGGAGAGCTTTCACTTGGTGAAGTTTCACACCCATAGCTAATTACTCACCTACTCAAAATGAGTAAATGCGAATTATCTCTAAAAGTATTGCAGATAGCCAATTTTTCTCAAATAACTCATTCACCTACTTTTGGGAGAGCTTTCACTTGGTGAAGTTTCAGACCCATAGCTAATTACTCACCTACTCAAAATGAGTAAATGCGAATTATCTCTAAAAGTATTGCAGATAGCCAATTTTTCTCAAATAACTCATTCACCTACTTTTGGGAGAGCTTTCACTTGGTGAAGTTTCACACCCATAGCTAATTACTCACCTACTCAAAATGAGTAAATGCGAATTATCTCTAAAAGTATTGCAGATAGCCAATTTTTCTCAAATAACTCATTCACCTACTTTTGGGAGAGCTTTCACTTGGTGAAGTTTCACACCCATAGCTAATTACTCACCTACTCAAAATGAGTAAATGCGAATTATCTCTATAAGTATTGCAGATAGCCAATTTTTCTCAAATAACTCATTCACCTACTTTTGGGAGAGCTTTCACTTCGTGAAGTTTCACACCCATAGCTAATTACTCACCTACTCAAAATGAGTAAATGCGAATTATCTCTAAAAGTATTGCAGATAGCCAATTTTTCTCAAATAACTCATTCACCTACTTTTGGGAGAGCTTTCACTCGGTGAAGTTTCAGACCCATAGCTAATTACTCACCTACTCAAAATGAGTAAATGCGAATTATCTCTAAAAGTATTGCAGATAGCCAATTTTTCTCAAATAACTCATTCACCTACTTTTGGGAGAGCTTTCACTCTGTGAAGTTTCAGACCCATAGCTATTTATTCACCTACTCAAAATGAGTAAATGCTAATTATCTGTAAAAGTATTGTGGATACCCAATTTTTATCAAATACCCATTCATCTACTTGTGGGAGAGCTTTCACATGGTGAAGTTTCAGACCCATAGCTAATTACTCACCTACTCAAAATGAGTAAATGCGAATTATCTCTAAAAGTATTGCGGATAGCCAATTTTTCTCAAATAACTCATTCACCTACTTTTGGGAGAGCTTTCACTTGGTGAAGTTTCAGACCCATAGATAATTATTCACCTACTCAAAATGAGTAAATGTGAATTATCTCTTAATAGTATTGCAGATAGCCAATTTTTCTCAAATAACTCATTCACCTACTTTTGGAAGAGCTTTCACACACGAAAATGAAAAATTGTGAATATCTCGGAAAAGCTATTTCTTCTGCTTTAATGCTCGGCGGGAGATACACACCGCGGCAGTGGTCTTGACAAAAATTTTTGTCTCCCCAAAAATGGTGGCCATTTTGAATTTTCAAAGTTTTTGCAAAACACAAAAATGCTTATATCTCGAAAACCGTGCTATATGGAGCGAAATCAACAAAATTTTGGACCTGCTGGGTATCTCTGCAGAGTAGCCATGCCAATTTTCAAAATATTTTTGTCTCACCAAATATAGCGGACATTTTTAATTTTTTTATTTTTTGCAAAACACAAAAATGCTTATATCTTGAAAACCGTGCTAGATAGAGCAGACTGCGCTGACTTTGGTTGCCACAACAGTATAAGGCTAGAAACGAAGCATTTTCTTAATACTTTAGCACTCACCTTTATAGCCTTTTCGGGACGCTTTGTTTTTGCTATGCAAAAACATTATCTTTTTTTTTTGCGAGCGATCCTCTAGTTTATAATTGGTCCTACAGGTTTGGAATGGTAAACCATAGGAAATCATGGGCTGGGAATGTATTTGTGTGGTTAGATTTGACCTTGGACCCCTTCTTCAAGGTCGAACGAGGATATTGCATTTGTAGTATTTCTTTAAATATGTTTTAACCTATTTTTTACACTTAAACAATTACCTTGTTATTTTCCTTCATAATACCATTTACAGGGCACAACTTTTTTATCCTTTTCTTCTGTCAGCTTCGGAATTTCTTTCGAACTTGCTGTTCAGTTACCATTTACTGTATTTCTGTACAGCCCTTTTCCTGATAATTATTCTGTCCTCTAATCACCTTCACAAATCAAAAACACTCAGTCAGCTGACACAGTGCCCGTTCACGGGCACTCTCATCTTGTTTTTTTTTGTTATTAATATTTCATAAATTGATATACTGGTTTAAGATGAAAACTACTAGTACCTGCCTCATTAATATTAATGAGCAAATAAAATGTCACGTCAGTTCTTTGAGGGGTTTCCTGACAATGTGATATACATTGAAATAGAGCTAATCAAACTGAACACAATGGTGAAAAAAATTATAAAAATTGGACAAGAAATAAGGAAGTTATGGCTATTTAAACATACATTAAACATAAAAACGAAGTACCGCGACAGCATAAATTCCCGATTATCGCCCATTTAAAATCAATTTAGTTACCTCTAATGCTTCTTAAACTGTACATTGTAGCCAGTTAGTTCGCCTTTGTGTTACGTATATCGCTATTCGTTGTAAAACCAAGCTAGTTGTGTGTTATTCCTTCATTGTAGCTAGTATTTCTATTATCATCCACTCAAAACGTCTTCCGTGGTTTTGTTTGTTTTTTTTGTCGCCGACGTTTCCAATAGGGATCGATGTAGTTACTAAAACGCAGAATCGAGTCTACGAATCAAGTTTTCGTCGAATCGTTCCACCACTAACTAAATATAACTTGTATATGTGACCTTTGTCTAAAGCTCTGTAGTTTAAATTTTAAGGTCACCTTAAGGTCTCTAAAACATTCCCATCAGGACCCATTTTCTGCCCTTTTATGTATTTTATGCAGTTTACCCAGCTAAAATCTCACCTGGGGGCAGTTGTTCCTTTTCATATATGGCAACTTTAAAGTTAGTTGACATTTAGGTAATTTTTAAAGTCCATAAAGATGCCACCTGGTAACTTATTTTTCTGTATTTTTCATATGTTTTGATTATTTGGAAAGTGATTAATTATCTAGTTATATAAAATTTTTCCTATTTTTGTCTTGTCTTGCTCATAACTTCTACTAAACTAACATAAACTAAGCTATTTTGCAAGTGAAGTTGCCCAGCCACTTTTTTTTATGTAAAACATGTTAAAATCTAAGCTTTTAAGCTGTAACACGTATTGAGTATTGGGGTATTTAAATTTAAACTAGAACTTAACCTGTGTACTGTGACAGATATCAGCTTTTTCTGGCAGCCTTTTCCTTTCAATATCTACTTCCCCCCTTGTATTAAACTACATATTTTTGTATGCATATTCCTTGGAGATATATCCCTAAATGAATGGTGCTTCTGTTTGCATAAACTGTGAGGGGAAGCGGGACGAGGTGGTTCTACAGCCTCGAAATGTGAAAACAACCCATAGGAAATCATGTCTTGTCAATCTTCTGCAAGTGTCAGATTTGATTTTTTTTCCTTGCATCAGGGTTCAGTTGGGTCATCATACTGAAGGGGCCTTTTATCTCCCTTATTATTGCTCCCTTGGCTTTTCATGGTCAGATCGCCTCCACCTTTTCTTAATACCTGGTGGGACGTAAATGCCTCAGCAGTGGTCTTGTTACACAAAATAGCTAAAGTGGCTAGGAAAGCTTGCCTGAGAGTTTGGCATTGTTTTGAAAACAATCTCCCTTATCATTGGTCCTAGGTGTTTGGAATGAGGAAACAACTTGTAGAAAATCGTGGTATGCTGATCTTTTGCAAGTGTCAGATTTGAACTTTGACTCCTGCTTCAAGGTCATGTAGGGTCATCGTGCTAAGCAAACCTTATATCTCCCTTATAATTGGTTCTAGGGCTTCAAAATGTGAAAACAACTTGTAAGAAATCATGGCCTGTGAATCTTACATCTGACAACATCTTGTGGGTTCTGTAGTCTTACAACTGAAGATGTTTCTACAGTTTTCTCAAATCTCAGTGTTGTTGCCCATTTAGTTGTACATGTGGGCTGGGGTTCTTGCATGCTGAGGCTGGCCTTTTTTTATTAATAAGAAAGAAATCCAAAATTCTTCAGATATAAGTCAATCTCCTCTGAAGTCTAACCACTGTATTTTATGGTATTTCATCTCTCCACCAATATATTAAAGGCATACAATCCCTACAAAACTTTTTCCCACTGTTTTAGATTATACAGAAATAGGATCATTTAAGGATCAATCTTATCACTGTAGGAAGATTGACTAAAAAATAACGAAAAATTATTTATAGGACTTGTGCATCACACAAAGTTAGTGCTACAAAAATACCCAATGAATGTCTGTGGTGTTAGAGATGGTCTCTCTTGATATTTGTTGGTGCCAAGTTGTTGCAATTTACTTGTTATTGGTGGAAGGTAAATCCAGACATTCTCTTTCAAAAATTATACTTGTGACCTTACAACTAATAAAATGAATTGATCTTTCAGAATTGTTTTTTCACAACAGCGTGAGTGCAATATTAAATGTGGAAAAAACCTTTTTTTTCAGATTTAAAACCTTTTTTTCTTCGAAAATAGCCTTTTAAAAAACCTTTTTTTCCGTTAAAATTCACTGGGATGCCTGCACTTTTAATATTTTTGGGTCTTAAAGTTTGTGGGTGTTACACCACAGACTAAACCCTTGCACAGATTTTCACCAAATGTTCAGGATATGTTTACTCCAAGAACATCTAGAGCTGATTAGGTTTTGGGGGGTATCCAGCGGCAACTGTTGCCATGGCAGCACTTTTAAAATTTTCGGGTCTTAAAGTTTGTTCTAAAATCTGTAACCTAAAATATTTCAGCTAGCTTCATCAGATTTGCACAAAATGTAAATGGATAGGAAAGCTTGCCCAAGAGTAATTGTGTTCTTGTTTTGGAAAAAGAATGGCACATCTTTAATCCAAATAGGAGGGTCATCATATCAAAAGGCCTTATATCTCCCTTATAATTGTTTCTTTGGCTTCAAAATATGAAAACTACTTGTAAGAAATCATGGCCTGTGAATCTTTTGTAAACTAGATTGGGCCAACTCGGCGCCAACATATCCCCAGACAGGTCATCACTCACGCCACAGGTTTTGATGGGGAATTTTTAAAAACATAATTACCCATTTTTGTATGAACTTCAGCACATCAATCTACTCTGTTTATATCTTCCCAAGGAAGATGGTGTATCCCCAGACGCCGAATACATAACTCAAATTATATTTTCAATCTTCCTGCAATGATAACTCTAAACCTATTTTCAAAGTATTTAAATGATTGATGATTGAATGTCCATTCTAAAATAATAATCCCAAAAGAGCATATCTGTTTCTATATTTGTTGACAAATAAAATATTATTTTTAACTCAACTCATCATACTTTTCAATCTTCCTTCAAAGTATTTAAATGATTGATGATTCAATGTCCATTCTAAAATTCATAATCCCAAAAGCGCATATCTGTTTCTGTATTTGTTTACAAATAAAATATTATTTAAAAAAAAATTATTTATATTATTATTTTATTATATTATTTTTAGAATTTGCAAATTGTTTTCAGTTATTCATTTCCTCTATACCTATATATGTGGTCCATATATATGCAACCTAAATATGTGACACAATCTCAGTTCTGACTCCCCTTTGTGTTATATGTAATGAAGCCCACCACCTCCCAGCCCCACCCCTCTCCCCTTCTCCACACCTCTCTCACTATTACACAAGATCTGCAACCCCATTGAGTTCTTTGTTTCTCATCTGATATCATTAAATACCTTTGTTTATTTAGTGTCACTCAATATAGCTGGAGGTCCCAGAGGTGGGTGGGGGGAATCCGGGTGGGGGATGTGGGTTGGGACTTAGTTTAGTTTATTAGTTTATTATAGTGACATGTATTATGTTGACAAGGATTATACAAAAACTATTGAAGTAATACCCAGCCCTATATGGGCTTATAAGTCACTTTAAATAGAGAGTTAATAACAAACAGAGCAAACATATTTTGAGGTAAGATACAGTAAATAAAGACAGCAATTCAATACATAAAAATTAACAATATAATTTACTTTTTCTTTCTTGCCACAAATCAAAAATAAAATTAATAACCATATTGACATTCATATGAGTTAATACCCTTGATAATTGATCTATTAATAATTCAGATTTATCTATATTTAAAATTTTGAAATATTTCATACGAATCAGCTCTAAAGCTGGACAAACACAAACAAAATGTATCTCATCTTCTACATCTTTTTTACACAGTTTACATGTTCTCTCAAAGAGATGGAGTGCTACAGCATAAATGGTAAACAAAGAATCTATATAAAAGGGGTACTCAAATACAAAAAGAATTGAGAATTTTAAGTATGTGATTATCAACTGAAATGAGTTCATAACTGTAGGAGCTGTGTCAAAATTAACTGAGGCAAGTTGAATAAAACTGGGCTAGTTGAGGGTTAAAAATCCCCTAGTTTTACTACATACGGATATAATTTCATTAATATTGGGACTTAAAGCTCACTTAAAGTGTCCATTTTGTCTACTTGAATATGTTTAACCGACGTTTAACCAGTTTCATTTTAAAAAGTTAAAAACTCAGCAAGCAGAGGTATAACACACAAAAATAAGTTCTTAAAAGACTAAGATAGCCATAACATTATTAATATTCAAAATTTTAATAGACAGGCATTTCCTTTTAAAAATTCAAAGATTTCAGCTCTATAACCCACATAGTTTGACAGTTACTGGGCTTTAAAGTGGCATAATGTCCATAAATTGGGTTTCTGTGGGCATTTTACAATTGTTAAAGAGACCTTAGCAATTAAACTACAGATCTGAAACTTTTTGGGGGACATACATAACAAACAAAAATTATATATAATACAGTTTAAGACTTGTCACACTAAGCATTTCCAAATAACAGGGCAAAATACCGAAAAAATGTCCAAAAAGGCACTTGGGCGAGTGTCTATGGCCCTCATACACAGGTTAAATGTCTACTAAAAACCTTGATTTTCGGCATATGTAAAAAGGACATAATAATGCATTCCCAGATGGGATTTCAGCTCCATCAATCACATAGTTTAATAGTCACAGGGCTTAAAGGTGGCAAAAAGTCCAAATATTGGGTCTCTGTGGGCCTTTTAGAGATCTCGATGTGGCTTTCAAATTAAAGCTTCAGACTTAAAATTTGTTACATACTAAGATTACACATATAATATGTATCTAATAAAGTTTGAAACTTCTCAGACTTACCATTTCCAAGTTACAGAGCAAAATATGTGAAAAATGTCTTAAAAGGGTCACTCAGGTGGGTGTTTAAGGTCCTCATACACAGGTTAAATGTCTACTTGAAGCCTTGATTTTTGGCACATGTAAAAAGAACATAATAATGTATTCCCAGATGAGATTTCAGCTCTATCAGTCACATAGTTTAACAGTCACAGGCCTTAAAATTGGCAAAAAGTCCAAATACTGGGTCTTTATGGGGCCTTCTAGAGACCTAAATGTGGCCTTCAAATTAAAGCTTCAGACTTAAAATTTGTCACATACTAAGATTACACATAAAATATGCATGTAATACAGTTTGAAACTTCTTAGACTTACCATTTCCAAGTTACAGGGCAAAATATGTGAAAAATGTCTAAAAATGGTCACTCGGGTGGGGATTTATGGTCCTCATACACAGGTTAAATGTCTTCTTAAAGCCTTAATTTTTGGCACATATATAAATAACATACTAATATCTTCCCAGATAGGATTTGAGCTCTATCAGTCACATAGTTTGACAGTCACAGGGCTTAAAAGTAGCAAAAAGTCCAAATATTGGGTCTTTGGGAGCCTTTTAGAGACCTCAATTTGACCTTCAAAATTAAAGCTTCAGACTTAAAATCTGTTACATACTAAGATTACACACAGAATATATATCTAATACAGTTTGAAACTTCTCAGACTTACCATTTTCAAGTTACAGGGAAAAAGATGTGAAAAATGTCTTATAAGGGTCACTCGGGTGGGTGTTTATGGTCCTGATACACAGGTTAACTGTCTATTAAAGGCCTAAATGTTGGGGCACATATAAGAAAACACATAGATATATTCCCAGATGATATTTAACTTAGATGAGAGACATAGTTTGAAAGCTACAGTGTTTGAAAGTGGCAAAAAGTGCATAAATTGGGTCTCTGTGGGGACTTTTGAGACCTTAAGTCGACCCCTTTGGGTAAACCTACAGCCCTAAAATTTTCTACAGACAAGGATTACATATCAAAGTTATACCTAGCGCAGTTTGAGACTCATCAGAATTACCACTTCCAAATTATTGGGCAAAATATGTGAAAAGTATAGCAAAAAATCCCTAAGTGGGGGTATTTATGGGCCTCAAACACAATTTTCTCCTCAACTTAAAGTCGTGATTTTCGGCACATGTACTAAGAACATATTAATGTGTTGTCAGGTAAAATTTCAGCCAGCTGAGCATCATAGTTTGTGACCTAGAGGGCTCTAAGTGGCCAAAAGTGCAATTTCTGACCTTAAGGTGGCCATAAGTTCTTTTTTACTGGGAGTTTAAGGTCACCTTAAAATAGGGATCTTCCTTTGGGCACCCTTAACATGTGTACCAAGTTTGAAAAAAAAATATTAATTTGTTTTTGAGTTATCGCGTCCACAAGGAAATTTCTACGGCGGCGGTGGCGGCGGCGCGACGGACCTGAATCCAATATATCCCCGACTTTCGTCTGGGGATATAAATATATATCATGGGTTCTCTATATTTCTTACAACAGAATTTTGTTCCTAAGATTTTCTCAAATCTCAATGTTGTTGGCCATTTAGCTGTACCTGCGTTCTGGGGTTCTTGCCTGCCGAGGCTGACTGTTTTTAACCATGACCAAAATGAGTAAATGATACTTTACTTCATAACTGTTAGAGTTCCACTAATTTTGTCAAATATGTTGTTTAGCTACTTTTTGATGCACAGTGTCATGGCAAATTTCTAGAGCTGTAGGTCCATAGCTGACTGAGTAATAGCTACCTTGACAGTTCACCATTGAGTAAATCACTTATAACTGCAAACTTATTAAATTTAGAGTTTTTTTTATTTCCTGCCTGGCTCACCGGCGGGAGATTATAATTTGCACCATGTGTGTGTGTACGTGCGTGTGTCATGCAGTTTCCTCTGAAACAACACACGCAGTTTCCTCTGAAACTACTACAGTTACACATTTTTGGTAAATTACTACTCTTCAATATTTTTTGGGTTTGGTGAACTTTGGCCTACTTTTGAGTAAGTAATAGCACTTTTACCTAATATAATTACATGACGTATAACTCTGAAACTATTGCATTTACAGTATTTTGTTCCAATATGTTGTTCAGCTACTTTCTCCACAGCTACAACATGGTCAGTAGTTTGGAAGTGTATCTCCAGCTAAGTGAGTAATAGCTACTTTGTCAGTTTTTAATGATAAGGATAATGAGTAAATGGCTTATATCTTCAAAAGTATTGCAGCTACACAATTTCTCTCAAATATGTTGTTCATCTACTTTTTTGTGAATTGCAACATATTTAAGTTTTACAACTGTTGCTCAATGTACAAGTGAGTAATGGCTACTTTATTGCTACTTTTTGTGAAAATGTGAAAAATCACAAATATCTCGTAAACCGTAAGAGATAGAGCAATTTCGAGCGAATTTTCGACCCACAGGGTAGTACAAGAGTATCCAATGCTAAGGGGAAAAATTTTAATTTTCGCTACTTTTGGCTGCCATCTTGGATTTTAGCAGAAAATGAAAAAGCGTGAATATCTCGAAAACCGTAAGAGATAGAGCGATTTCGAGCAAATTTTTGACCCACAGGTAGTACAAGAGTATCCTATGCAAAGGGGAAAAATTTCAATTTTCGCCACTTTTGGCGGCCATCTTGGATTTTTGCGGAAAATGAAAAAGTGTGAATATCTCAAAAACTGCAAGAGATAGAGCGATTTCGAGCGAATTTTTGACCCGCAGGGTAGTATAAGAGTATCCTATTCCAAGGCGAAAAATTTCAATTTTCGCCCCTTTTTTGGGGCCATCTTGGATTTTAGCGGAAAATAAAAAAGTGTGAATATATAGAAATCTGTAAGAGATAGAGCGATTTCGAGCGAATTGCAAAGGGGAAATATTTCAATTTTCCCCACTTTTGGCGGCCATCTTGGAATTTTGTGGAAAATGAAAAAGTGTGAATATCTCAAAAACCGTAAGAGATAGAGCGATTTCAAGCGAATTTTCGACCCACAGGGTAGTACAACAGTATCCCATGCAAAGGGGCAAAATTTCAATTTTCGCCCCTTTTTTGGGGGGGCCATCTTGGTTTTTAGCGGAAAATGAAAAAGTGTGAATATCTAGAAATCTGTAAGAGATAGGGCGATTTCGAGCAAATTTTCGACCCACAGGGTAGTACAAGAGTATCTTATCCAAAGGGGAAAAATTTCAATTTTCGCCACTTTTGGCGGCCATTTTGGATTTTAACAAAATGAAAAAGTGTGAATATCTCGAAAACCGTAGGAAATAGAGCGATTTCGAGCGAATTTTTGACCCACAGGGTAGTACAAGAGTATTCTATTCAAAGGGGAAAAATTTCAATTTTCGCCACTTTTGGTGGCCATCTTGGATTTTAGCGGAAAATAAAAAAGTGTGAATATCTCGATAACTGTAAGAGATAGAGCAATTTCGAGCAAAGGGGAAAATATTTCAATTTTCGGCACTTTTGGCGGCCATCTTTGATTTAACGGAAAATAAAACGTTGACAATAGCAAATTTTTGACCCATACGGTAGTACAACATTATTCTGTGTCTAGGGGAAAAATTTCAGTTTTCGCCACTTTTGGCGGCCATCTTGGATTTTAGCGGAAAATGAAAAATTGTGAATATCTCGGAAAAGGTATTTCTTCCCCTATAATACTCGGCGGGAGATAATACCGCATCAGTGGTCTTGTCAAATATGTTTTTCATGTACTTTTAAATGGACTCGGTCATGACAAATTTTCAGAGCTGTAGGTCCATAGCTAACTGAGTATTAGCTACTTTGACAGTTCACCATTGAGTAAATCACTTATAGCTGGAAATCTGTTGCACCTATCCTTACCAAGGTTTCAAGATATCTTCTCTGCTATGAAATCTTGCCTGACTAACATTTGGTCCAGTTTGTTCAATTTGGTTGGTTGCTATGGCAACAAATTTAAAAATCCGAGGTGACCAAACTTAAAGGAGCCTTTATCTCCCTTATTATTGATCGTAGAGGCTTTGGATCTGAAGACAACTTCTAGGAAATCATGTGCCCCTTATCTTTTGCTGGCTTCAGATTTGACCTTGGACCCCTCCTTCAAGGTCAAATGTGGTTCTTCATACCTATAATGGCCTATATCTCCTTTGTTATTGGTCGTAGAGGTTTTGGATGTGAAGACAACCTATAGGGAATCATGTTCCCCAAATCTTTTGGTGGGCTCTGATTTGACCTTAGATCCCTCAAGGTCGAATGTGGTCCTTGATACCTCTAATGGTCTATATCTCCCTTATTCTTGGTCGTAGAGGTTTTGGATGTGAAGACGAATCTTTTGGTGGGGTCACATTTGACATAATATTCTATATGTCACGCTTCAACCATGTCCCGTCCGGGGATACACTTCATCGAGATGCAAACTCTAGTTTTCAATATTATGTTACACGGCATCCGTGTCTGTGAAAAAGAAGGGTCTAGGATCGTCCCTTCCGTGCACGGACTCGGATGACAAAAAGTACGGACAAGGACAGGTGTAGGCAGCCTTTGCTATTTAACACAATTGCTTCTTTGCACGGACACTAATACGGACACAGGTGAAAACATCCATGAAGCTCTCTGCTCCAAGCTCAGCCTCTGCCTTCCGTTGCTCCGAGTTCAAAACAGTTATGATACCTCTTCAATAATACCAAAAAATAATATTCTTTTAAAAGTCTTTCTTATGCATTATTATTTATTAATACACAGTGGTTAAATCACAAGATGTCCTGATATGTAACTTACTAGCTAAATGTTGGGAAATGATTTTATTGGTTGATATTTTATGGTTTCTATATCGAGAAACAAGAAAATTCAAATGATATTTGCACGCTTCATTTTAATAAAATATTGTTAGAAAACCCTTATACCCCTTTCACACTATACAGGCGGTAGGCCATGTTTGGTGAAACGTCCCTGTCCTTTGATCACTGCCAAATGTCCGTTTGCAAACTTGCAAATCAGTATGAAACCGTCCATTACCTTATGCGTCATATTAAATTTTTAAATGTTTAAAATTTCCACCTTTGAATAGCTACTTTAACTTGGTACTTTACTTCTAAATACCATTTGCATTGCACAAGTTTTGTGTCATTTTCTTCTTTCATTTCTACTCTGAAACTCAAAACACAGAGTCAGCTGACAGAGAGCTGGTTCACTGGCACTGATTGCTTGTTAGCTAAAAAAATCCTCAGAGAAACTGCAAGGAATTATAGAAATTAGTAAAAACTACCAAGGCCTACATTTTACAATGGTTATTTTTATTGCATAAAAACGTGCTTACATAATCCCAACAAATGCTTGCGTGACCTACCATTCGGTCAAGGACACAGAGAATGTGTCTCGCCATTTTTTAGTCGAATCTTTGATTCGAGTTATGTACTGAGTTGCGGTCACGATTTTAAATTGGCCGTTTAAGCCCTTAAATATCAATTCTGCATAATATTTTCTTCACATATATGTACATTAAGGTGTATAGTATATACCATTTTGAAGATTTTTAATGCTTTTATTCAGTTATATTTTATAAAGTAAAAAGCTTGTCTGGTACTTCGTCTGGCTTTCTCTAAAGACCCGTATGTCCTAGAAACTATTGTGTTTGCTATTGTAATGGTCTACTCGAACGAGTCTTTTTTAACCGTTTCGTCTGCTGGTTTCTAGACGTGAAACCCCAATTAATTTATTTGTCTGCTGGTGTATCACGCAGTGACTGTTAATGTAAAATTGATGTCTGCGCATCTCCCCATTTGTCAAACAAATAAACCGCAAAGAAATTAATGAATGAAGTGATGTCACGGTAGTACTACACCTTTGTTGTTTAGCCAATCAGAATCGACAATGAAAATATTCAAACTCCGTAGTTCTACATTATAAAGACCGGAAGTGCGCAGTGAACGAAAATCCGTCTGTGCGCATAGAATTAGCATGGAGTAAAACCTCCAATAACGGCCCGCTCAGAAACGGAAGTGTTGTTTCGATTGCTCGATTGTGTGTCTGTAGTAAGATTGTCTACTTTTACGAGAGCGATCATGCATTCAAAACAATATGGCGGCGTCCTTGTTCGTTTCACCTCATCAAAATAAAGGCATGTTTCTTGAAACCAGATAGGCCGATCTTTATAATAGTAATAAATACCTCATGCTCGGGCGTTTGTTACAGGATATACGCCCGGCAAAAATTCTTTAATAATGCCCTCGCGCCTAACGGCGCTCTGGCATTATTTGGAATTTTTGCCGGGCGTATATCCTGTAACAAACGCCCTCACACTCAGTATTTATTACTACATTCAACCACTTGAAGGCGCTTCGACGAAATTCTTCATCGGTAAAATACAGCATAATCTGTGGTTCTCTATTTTCGCTCATTGTGGCTATTCGTAATATTGTAGAAACAACACACGAATATTTTATTTAAATACTTAAAATTTGCTTCTGTAAAATATCCATGTACTGTCAGGAAACCTCCTCAAAGAACTGCCGTGAGTGCGCATATTTGCTCATTAATATTAACGAGGCAAGTCCATGAACAGGAAATATGCTGGTAGTTTTCATCTTAAACCAGCCTTGTAAAATATTGTCGAAAACCCCCCTCAAAGAACTGCCGTGACTGCGCATGTTTGCTCATTAATATTAATGAGGCAAGTCCGTGGACAGGAAATATGCTGGATCTACAGACCCTTTATATTTGTAAACAAATACCCATCTCGCGACACAAATCTGAAAACTTCGCTGAAAGCGGTTTCCAAATGCGGGCGATAATACAGAGTTTACAGATTTCAGCCCAGTCCTGTCCTAAGATTCGACTCTGTGGTTGGGTGAAAGCCAGCCACTGGACTCTAGTTTTCTACTGAAAGTACACACGTAAACCCCAGCGGGCACCTGCTGGAGGTTATATATCCTCTGTAAGTTGTCATTCTTATTTTGACCGCCGTCAAGTACACACGCATTCTTTTTGGCGCTTCAAAGTTTTTCAGCATGTCCGGAAAACAAAGAAAATGTTCCATTTGTTCATGTGAAATGCTGCCTTGGGATAACCATCAAGCATGCATCAAATGTAGGAATGACAAGAAAGGGATGGACAAATGTGTCACTGGTAAGGAGTCAGAGTGCACTATCTGTGCAGGTGCTTTAAAAATTCCTCACAGGAAGAAATCTTCTAAAAGCAAAACTTCTGATAAGTTTGATGATTCTCTGTTGGATGAGCCAACCCCTTCTAAAGCTTCACAGTCTACTTCTTCCACTCCTGATTCCTCTCTTCAAGATATGATCAAAGCTATGAATAATCAGTTGGCGTCCCTGGCTTCTCAGTTTGAGGAGTTCAAGCGCAGTGACAAACCTACAGCCTCTCATAAGAGTCTTCCTCCCTCTCAGGAGCAGGGTATGTGTGCCCCTGCCTCCCAGGCGAGACCTCAGCCATCAGAAGGGGAGCTGTCTGATGAAGAGTCAACCTTACCTGCTAGGAAACGACACAGATCTAGGTCTCCTCAAGGTGAGGCAGATATTCATCAACAGGAGTTGGATTCCTCCTATGTAGAGATGCTGAATGCAATCAGAGGTCTCCTTGACCTGGAGGTGCCACAAGTAGAGTGCCTTGTGGCCCCTTCTGCCTTCTCTAAGAAGCCCTCCAAGCAGGTGGTGAGAAAACAAAATCTGGCTTTACCTCCTGTTCAAGATATCCAGTCCATGTTGGACTACAGGTTCAGGAAGGCGTCTGGAACCACAGTAAAAGACAAATCCAGCTCTGAATTCCTCTCTCAGGGTCAGTTTCTGGCTTTTGAGAGACCTGACATGATATATTACACTACTTCTCCTCAGAATACGCCTTTGAGAGCTCCTAAGTTGCCTGACTCTTACTTCAATATAGCAAAAGTGAAATCTTTATCAGCCTCTATCTCTGTGCCTTCTAAACAACATATCATTCAGGAGACAGTTTGCAGAGAGAATGTCCAAATCTTAGGCCATGTAGTATGGTTCAAGATGGCCATTGAAGAGATCAATAATAGGATGCAGGAGTTAGCTACTGAAATTAGAAGTTCAGAAGATCTGGATACTGTCAAAGAATCAGCAGATCTCATGATAAAATATTCACAACTCCAGGCTTCAGTTACTTCCTCCTTAGAAATAGCTCTGGACACAGTTCTGAAGCAAAAGATGACTTTGGCCTGCAATATGCTCCTTTCAAGGAGGGACAGTTTATTGAAGGACTGTAGTTCCAAGTTAGGACCTAAGGACTTAGCAAATTTACGTACAGACCACTTTAACCAGCAGGAGGTCTTCAACTCAGATATTTTGTCCCAGGTAGAGGACAATATGATCAAAAGGTTGTCCATTATGAAAGAATCTGATACCAAGTCATACAGAGATTCTGTCAAGAACTTCGATTTCGGGAGGTCTTTACATCCCAAATCTTCTCAGGAAGGTAGCAGGTCGTTTCGTGATAAAAGAACGCAGCCAAACACCTCTTACAGCCATTTCTCTGCGCGCACATCGCGAGGAGGCAGAGGCAGAAAGAGGAAGTGACTTTCCAGGGACAAGATTGCAGGATTTTTGGCAGGTATGGGCAAAAAATCACGCACATCCCAGAGTAGTAAGTTTACTACAGCATGGTTATCGTCTCGACTTCAAAATTCTACCAAAACTGTCAAAAATTCCGCTCATTTTGAGCAAATATCACAACAAAAACAAAGATGGCGCCCTCCACGAAGCGGTTCAGGCCATGCTTACAAAAAAGGCGATAACTCATGTCAGGAAACCCACTACTCTGGGATATTACAGCAGACTATTTCTGGTACCCAAACCCATGAAAAGGTGGCGACCAGTGATAGATTTAAGTATGTTGAACACCCATTTACATGTTCCAACTTTCAAAATGGAAACAGCCGAATCTATCAGGATGTCGATTCGAAAAGGGGAGTGGGTCACCTCGATAGGCCTCACAGACGCTTATTTCCATGTTCCAATTCATCCACAATCTCAAAAATATCTGAGATTTCAAACAAAAAAGGGGGTTTTCCAATTTCGGGCACTCCCTTTTGGTGTCGCAACAGCTCCCCTAGAGTTTACTCGCATTGTGAAAGAGGTCAAACTCATAGCTCAGGCCAGGAACCTCAGAATCCATCAATATCTGGACGACTGGCTTCTTCGGTCACCAACAAAGGAACAATGTCTCAAAGATTCAGAAAATTTAGTGAAATTGGTGCAAGAACTAGGCTGGCTTATCAATTTTCAAAAGTCGGAATTAGTGCCCACACAAAAACTAGATTTTTTGGGCTATCACTTCGATCTTCAGAGGGGTCTAGTCTTTCCAACCCAAAAGAAACTTGATCGGTTAAAAGTTCAGACTGTTTCCATCAGAAAATCATTAGTCTTGACTCCAAGAAAGCTCATGTCACTCATAGGGACATTAGCTTCCTTAGAAAAAACAGTACCACTAGGAAGGTTACACATGAGACCTTTCCAGTGGTACCTAAAGTCACACTGGAAATTTCCCCAGTCACTGGACAAAAGGATCCCAGTAACAGGGAATTTTCTGAATCATCTCAAACGGTGGGAGAATCTACAGAATCTTATGGCAGGTGCTCCTATCCATCCTCATATTCACAACACACTGGTATTCACAGATGCCTCCCAAAAAGGCTGGGGAGCTCACTTAAACGAAATAGTTCTCAGTGGCCTCTGGTCAAACAAAGAAGCTCAGCTTCACATCAATGTATTGGAGCTAAAAGCTATTCTCCTGGCCCTAAAGGGTTTTCAGGAGCACTTGCAAGGTCAAAGAGTGATCATCTGTTCAGACAACAGTACAGTAGTATCTTATCTGAACAAAGAAGGAGGCACACATTCCATAGAAATGTGTGCTGTTATCTGGAGAATTCTGGCATTCACAAATTCCAGAAGGATCCAGATAAGAGCAAGACATGTACCTGGATCCCTAAATGTGATAGCAGACTCCCTATCATGAAGGGACAAGGTCATACAAACAGTGTGGTCCCTTCACCAACAGATATTCAACCAAATTTGCAGAGTTTGGCACACACCAATGGTAGACCTGTTTGCAACTCATCTAAATTACAAACTTCCAATTTATGTATCTCCTGTCCCAGACAAAAAGGCTTGGAAAATAGATACATTGAATATCTGTTGGGAAGGCCTAGACGGCTATGTCTTCTGTCCAGTAGCCATCCTGCCACAAGTAATTCAAAAAAATAATAACATACCCATGCAGGATGATAGTACTGGCCCCAGGGTGGCCAAGGATGCCATGGTTTTGGGATCTGGTGGATCTCTCGACCAGTGTACCCCTACAGCTCCCTCATTGGAAGACACTACTGAAACAGCCACATTCCAACAGGTTCCACAACAACGTGGAGTACCTGAACCTACATGTGTGGCTTCTGGATTCCAGGAATCCAATTGTGGAAGATTCTCATCCGAGGTGGCAGAAAGAATTAAGGCACCTCAGAGGGAATCCTCAAGAAAAGTCTATCAATCAAGGTGGACCATTTATGGGCAATGGTGCTCACAGAATAAGGTGGACATCTCCTCAGCAACTGTTCCCCAGGTAGCAGAATTTTTAAACTACCTGTTCACAGTCAAAAATCTCAAACCAGCCACAATAACTGGTTACAGAACAGCAATTGCTGATGCTTTGGGTTCACAGGGTGAACTCATCTCAAAAACTCTAGAACTGAATAGACTTATTGCCAGCTTCACCAGGGATAGACCTAAACCAAGTAGGTCCATTCCTACATGGGACCTCTCCTTGGTCCTCCTAGGTTTGACAAAACCTCCTTTTGAGCCTTTATCTGAGGCTCCTTTGAAGTGGCTAACTTACAAGACAGTTGGCTTTAGCCTCAGGGAAAAGAAGGAGTGAGATACATGCTTGGACTCACTCTTCTGTCTCTTCAAGGAGAAATTGGTCAGAGGTCACTGTTTCTCCTTCTCCAGCATTCCTGGCTAAAAACCAATTGGCTTCGGATGGCTCTGACTCCATTAAACCAGTAGTGATACCAGCTCTTACTACCATGTTGGACAGTTCACTGGTGGAGGACAAGTCACTTTGTCCAGTTAGGGCCCTCAAAGTTTACTTAGACAAAACCAGATCCATGAGAAAGGGCAAGGCCCTTCTCTTTGTATCGCTTAGGGAGGGTTATTCTAAGGATATCACTAGAATAACCATTTCTCAGTGGATCAAACAGACCATTCATACTTGCTACCAGTCTTCAGATATGACTGATCAGCAGGTCACTCAGGTTAGAGCTCATGATGTTAGAGCTAAGTCTGTATCACTTACGTTCAAAGGAGGTATCTCCTTAGAGCAGGTCTTGAGCTCCTGTTACTGGAGGTCCCACAATACCTTTACAAAT
Organism: Sabellastarte sp. h YS-2021; assembly: GCA_964017235.1. Classification (NCBI taxonomy): domain Eukaryota; kingdom Metazoa; phylum Annelida; class Polychaeta; order Sabellida; family Sabellidae; genus Sabellastarte; species Sabellastarte sp. h YS-2021. The sequence goes on from OZ024930.1 coordinate 33,086,350, forward strand.
TTTTATTTGAAGGACATTTGCTGGGAGAATGATAATATCTTTAAGTTAGGTCCCATTGTATCGGCGCAACATGTAGTGAACAATTGAGACTTAATAATAAGTGCAACTTTTATTTTTAGGATATGTGGAGTTGGACTGGACTGGATTAAGACTATGATTTTGAACATGATTTGGATATGACGGCAAAGTTTATACGGATGGCTTGAGGGACAGCTGCACTCTGACTGTTGGAGTTATATTCAACTGGGTGCAACTGACCTTTGACCCCTGCACAACTGTACAGACAGGGTGATGGGATTCATATATATCATGTTTATGTATGGTACAGCATGCTGCTTTCATAAGTGGGTGAGTACCTTTCAGTTACTTTATTACAACTACTTTATCACTTAATCAGTACTTGTAATAATATAATAATAATAATAATAATTTAACTATATGTAATATATTACAGTTGTTTGTAGTATAACATATTGTTTCTATGCATTTTTTTGTATCTGTATTAACTCAAGAACTCTCCTATAGCACTTGACAGTCCTCAGAAGTCTACCCACCATGGACCTCAGGGCTGCATTTAAGCATTTGTTGGGATTATGTAAGTACGTTTTTATGCAATAAAATTGGTTAATTTTATTGTAATTGGAATTTTTATTAATAAAAATACTTAATAATCCCAACAAGGAGAGTCCCACCCTCCTCCCCTCTACCATCTTCTGTGGGGTTGGGTCAAATTTTTAAAGATTGACAACTTACATCTAGGATATATAACCTCCAGCAGGTGCCCGCTGGGGTTTACATGTGTATTTTCAGTAGAAAAAAAATGGTGAGACACATTGTCTGTGTCCTTGACCGAACGGTAGGTCATGTAAGCATTTGTTGGGATTATGTAAGTATTTTTATTAATAAAAATTCCAATTACAATAAAATTAACCAAATTAATATACATCTGTTGGTAATATATTCATGTGTTGAATATAAAATCTATTTATGTTTGATGTTTGAGTATGGGAGAGAATCAGGCTCCGCCGGCTCCGCATTTCGTTTTCCTTATAACTCTGTAACCGTTGGGCAGATTCTTTTCAAATTTGGCAGGTGTATGCAGTATTATGGCATTGATTGGTTAAGAAATGGCCGAGTAATTAATGATTAATTAATCATTACGAATTTTCCAAATAAGGAAAACACAAAAATGCTTATATCTCAAAAACCGTGCGAGATAGAGCGATTTCGACGAAATTTTTGACCCACAGGGTATCGCTGCAGAGTAGCCATCCCAATTTTCAAAAAATTTTGTCTCGCCCAAAATGGCGGCCATTTTGAATTTTTGAGTTTTTCGCAAAAATTGCAAAACACAAAAATGCTTATATCTCAAAAACCGTGCTAGATAGAGCGATTTCGACAAAATTGTTGAACCACAAGGTATATCTGCGGAGTAGCCATCCCAATTTTCAAAAAAATTTTGTCTCACCCAAAATGATAGCCTTTTCGAATTTTTCGCAAAAATTGCAAAACAATAAAATGCTTATATCTTGAAAACCGTGCTAGATAGAGCAATTTCGATGGAATTTTTGACCAACAGGGTATCTCTGCAGAGTAGCCATCTCAATTTTCAAAAAAATTTTATCTCGCCCAAAATGGCGGCCATTTTGAATTTTCGAATTTTTCCCAAAAATTGCAAAACACAAAAATGCTTATATCTCGAAAACTGTGCTAGATAGAGCGATTTCGACGTAATTTTTGTCTTGCCTAAAATGGCGGCCATTTTGAATTTTCGAATTTTTCACAAAAATTGCAAAACACAAAAATGCTTATATAGACTATGGAGACTTTGGTTGTCACAACAGTATAAGGCTAGAAGCAGAGCATTTTCTTAATACTCACCGTTATATCCTTTTCGGGATGCTTTGTTTTTGCTGTGCAAAGACATTTTTATGTCAGCTGACTTGTCAGTCAGCTGACATTATGTCGTCACTCTGCGGCGTGGGCGTACGCGTCCGCGTGCGCGTCCGCGTGAACAACTTCTCCTCCAAAACTACAAGGCCTAGAGACGTGCTGTTTTTTTTAAAAGATACCTTATCTATCGAGGATGAAAAATTGTTCAAGGCATGCAAATCTGTCTGTTTGTCTGTTTGCTAGAGACATTACAAGGGGGGTACCCCCACCAAAAGTGTGAAAAGTTCAACACTTAATCAAAATTTTCTCAGTGACTATTGCAGGGATTTCTCTCATATCTTGCATATATGTACTAGGCCACAGGTAGATTCTCTTGTGTGAGTATGAGACCTGGATCTGTCTTACTTTTTTTTAAATAAATTTTTTTAATAATTTTTAATGCATTAAAATTCATGAAATCATGCACAAAATCATTTATAACTTGAAAAGTGTTGCATTTAGAGCATTTTGTTAAAATATGTTATTCAGCTACTTTTTTCATAGCTACAATATGGTAAGTTGGGTGCCTGTCTCAATAGCTAAGTGAGTAATAGCTACTTTTGGGCTTTTCAGTAACTTCCATCATGAGTAGAATCACTTGTAACTTAAAAACTATTGCATTTACAGAATTTCATATAAATATGTTATTCAGCTACTTTTGGGTCAGCTATAACATAGTAAAATTTTAGACCTGTAGCTGATGGCATAGCTGAGTAATAGCTACTTTTAGGTTATCACTGTTGAGTAAATCAGTTGTATCTTCAAAACTATTGCATTTACAGTATTTTGCTTGAATATGTTGTTCACCTACTTTTGGGTCAGCTATAACATAGTGAAATTTCAGACCTGTAGCTCATTGCATAGCTGAGTAATAACTAGTTTGAAGTTCTCACTATTCAGTAAATCAGTTGTAATTGGAAAACTATTGCATTTAGAGAATTTCGTATAAATATGTTATTCAGCTACTTTTGGGTCAGCTATAACATAGTAAAATTTCAGACCTGTAGCTCATGGCATAGCTGAGTAATAGCTACTTTTAGGTCATCACTATTGAGTAAATCAGTTGTATCTTCAAAACTATTGCATTTACAGTATTTTGCTTGAATATGTTGTTCACCTACTTTTGGGTCAGCTATAACATAGTGAAATTTCAGACCTGTAGCTCATTGCATAGCTGAGTAATAACTAGTTTGAGGTTCTCACTATTCAGTAAATCAGTTGTAATTGGAAAACTATTGCATTTAGAGAATTTCGTATAAATATGTTATTCAGCTACTTTTGGGTCAGCTATAACATAGTAAAATTTCAGACCTGTAGCTCATGGCATAGCTGAGTAATAGCTACTTTTAGGTCATCACTATTGAGTAAATCAGTTGTATCTTCAAAACTATTGCATTTACAGTATTTTGCTTGAATATGTTGTTCACCTACTTTTGGGTCACCTATAACATAGTGAAATTTCAGACCTGTAGCTCATTGCATAGCTGAGTAATAACTAGTTTGAGGTTCTCACTATTCAGTAAATCAGTTGTAATTGCAAAACTATTGCATTTAGAGAATTTAGTATAAATATGTTATTCAGCTACTTTTGGGTCAGCTATAACATAGTAAAATTTCAGACCTGTAGCTCATGGCATAGCTGAGTAATAGCTACTTTTAGGTCATCACTATTGAGTAAATCAGTTGTAACTTGAAAACTATTGCATGTACAGTATTTTGCTTAAATATGTTGTTCACCTACTTTTGGGTCAGCTATAACATAGTAAAATTTCAGACCTGTAGCTCATTGCATAGCTGAGTAATAACTACTTTGAGGTTCTCACTATTGAGTAAATCAGTTGTAATTGCAAAACTATTGCATTTAGAGAATTTAGTATAAATATGTTATTCAGCTACTTTTGGGTCAGCTATAACATAGTAAAATTTCAGACCTGTAGCTCATGGCATAGCTGAGTAATAGCTACTTTTAGGTCATCACTATTGAGTAAATCAGTTGTAACTTGAAAACTATTGCATGTACAGTATTTTGCTTAAATATGTTGTTCACCTATTTTGGGGTCAGCTATAACATAGTGAAGTTCCAGACCTGTGACTCATTGCATAGCTGAGTAATAGCTACTTTGAAGTTCTCAATGTTGAGTAAATCACTTATAATTTGAAAACTATTGCATTTAGAGAATTTAGTATAAATATGTTATTCAGCTACTTTTGGGTCAGCTATAACATAGTAAAATTTCAGACCTGTAGCTCATGGCATAGCTGAGTAATAGCTACTTTTAGGTTATCACTGTTGAGTAAATCACTTATAACTTGCAAACTATTGCATTTAGAGTATTTTGTTGCAATATGTTATTCACCTATTTTGGGGTCAGCTATAAAATAGTGAAGTTCCAGACCTGTGGCTCATTGGATAGCTGAGTAATAGCTACTTTGAAGTTCTCACTGTTGAGTAAATCAGTTGTAATTGGAAAACTAGTGCCTTTACAGAAATTTGTGCAAATATGTTATTCAGCTACTTTTGGGTCAGCTATAACATAGTGAAATTACAGACCTGTAGCTCATGGCACAACTGAGCAATAGCTATTCTCAGGCACTGACTGTTGAGTAAATCGGCTATAACTTGAAAAATATTGCATTTGGAGTATTTTGTTAAAATATACTGTTCACCTACTTTTGGGTTAGCTATAACATAGTGAAATTACAGACCTATAGCTCATGGCATAGCGGAGCAATAGCTATTTTCAGGTTCTCACTATTGAGTAAATCAGTTGTAACTTGAAAACTATTGCATTTACAGTATTTTGCTTAAATATGTTGTTCACCTACTTTTAGGTCACCTATAACAGAGCAAAAATTCAGACATGTAGCTCATTGCATAGCTGAGTAATAGTTCCTTTGAGGTTCTCACTGTTGAGTAAATCAGTTGTAACTTGAAAACTATTACATTTAGAGTATTTTGTTAAATATGTTATTCACGGACGTTTTGGTCAGCTATAACATAGTGAAATTGCAGACCTCTATGTCATGGCATAGCTGAGCAAAGCTTCTTTCAGGTTCTCACTGTTGAGTAAATCATTGTATCCAACCTGTAGGAAATCATGGGCTGGGAATCTGTTAATATGGTCCGATTTGACCTTGGAACCCTCCTTCAAGGTCAAATGAGGATAGCCAAACATAAAAGTGCTTATAACTCGCTTATTATTGGTCCTAGAGGTTTGGAATGAAAACCAACCTATAGAAAATCATGAGCTGGGAATTTTTTGGTGTGGTCGGATTTCACCTTGGACCCCTCCTTCAAGGTCAAATGAGGATAGCCAAACTTAAAAGTGCTTATAACTCGCTTATTATTGGTCCTAGACGTTTGGAATGGAAAACCAACCTATAGAAAATCATGGGCTGGGAATCTTTTGGTGTGGTCGGATTTCACCTTAGACCCCTCCTTCCAGGTCAAACGAAGATAGCCAAACTTAAAGTGCTTATAACTCGCGTATTATTGGTCTTGGAGGTTTGGGATGGTAAACCAACATATAGGAAATCATGGGCTGGGATTCTTTTGGTGTGGTCAGATTTGACCTGGGACCCCTCCTTCAAGGTCAATTGAGGATAGCCAAATTTACAATTGCTTATAACTCGCTTATTATTGGTCCTACAAGTTTGGGATGGTAAACAAGCTACAGGAAATCATGGGCTGGGAATTTTTTTGTGTGGTCGGATTTGACCTTAGACCCCTCCGTCAAGGTCAAACAAGGATAGCCAAACTTAAAAAGTGCCTATGACTCACTTATTATTGGTCCGACAGGTTTGGGATGGTAAACCATCCTAAATTCTTTGGCTGGGAATCTTTTGGTATGGTCAGATTTGACCTTTGGATCCCTTCTTCATGGTCCAACGAGGATATTGCATTTATAGTATTTCTTTAAATATTTTTAACCTACTTTTTACACTTAAACAATTACCTTGTTACTTTATTTCATAATACCATTTGCAGGGCACAACTTTTTTGTCCTTTTCTTCTGTCAGCTTCGGAATATCTTTCGAACATGCTGTTCAGTTACCATTTACTGTATTTCTGTACAGCCCTTTCCCTGATAATTATGCTTTCCTCTCATTATCACCATCACAAATCAAAAACATTCAGTCAGCTGACACAGTGCCCGTTCACGGGCACTCTCCTCTTGTTTTTTTTTGCAAGCGATCCTCTACTTAATATCTGTTATATATATTTAAGCATGTTTGTTGTGAAACAGTTGCAGGTTATAGTTTGAAGTAAAGTCATACATAGGTATACAATGGGCCGTAGAGTCTGTGTTTTCTAAGAGGGATTGATTTTGATTGGAAAAATTTCTTGTGAGAGAATGATTTATTCCGTTTTGAGGGCAAATTTTTGTAGTTTGTGACAGTTTTTTTGTTTCAGAAAGTTTGGTTGTAAATTATTTCACTAGCATATCGGAAGAAATGTGTGTTCCAGATATAAAAATTACTTGCAAAAGTAAACTCGACTTTCACAATTTTGTTTTCTCTTATCTGTTGCTTATTTCATCTTTTTTTTTTTTTATTGCCACAAAACAATGTTACATAAGTTTACAATAACACAAACTTTAAAAATTAATAGACTAATATAATGTATCAGTAATATTTACTTTTATTTTTTTTTTTTACTAATTGTTGATTAATTTTAATAAATGTAATAAAATTAGCAGAAATACTGCTCAAATAATTTTCTGCCGATACATGATAAATATATGTGCCTTCAATAGCTTTTAAAAATATTTGAAAATGATTAGCACCAGTTGACAGCCTCCATTTTGCTTAAATTTAATTCCATTTCTGTACAAAGTCACAGTTGGGGTTTTACGCCACGTTCAACAGTCAGGGTCATATTGGGACAGGTCCTCAGCCTTGCCACTTGTGGAACTCGAACCCATAGAGGTGACAGCCTGTGATAAAATGTCAAACTTGCTAACCGCTAGGCTACTGAGGACCTCCACCATTTGTATACAAAATGTGGGTACGAGTTAAAGGTGATGAGTTACTCCAGTTATGAGATACGCATAAATTGCCAGAACAAAGTGATAAGCCTAAGTGATACTGAGTGAACTTCAGTTAGGTTTTTTAACTTGAGTGAACTTCAGTTAGGTCTTTTAACTTGAAAGGATTTCCAGAGTAGGCAATGGATCATCATCAGAAGGTTTCTGAAATCACCATGGGCAGAAAGGGGTTCTTCATATTTTGTTCATTGGACATCCATCCTGTTTTGTGCCTGACGCTATTCCTAATAATATTCATTTCATATTTCTTTAATTTTGTGTAGCTTGGAGAAGAGGATAATCCAGATGTCAGTGATGAAAGCCCAGATGATTATATTGCGACACAAACTGAACGAAAGAAAAAGGCCAAACAAAAGAAGAAAAGGAAAAATAAAAATCAAAGTCAAGTAAAAATCATTTTACATTCTCTCATTTTATTAATTTATGATATATATTTTGACACTCAGTAAAGTGATAGGCTAAGGCAAGATAAAAAGTCTTTTATGTCATTTTTAAAATTTCCTGCAATATTAATTTTTTTTGCGTTTTATAAGTTTACTCATTTTGAACTTTGATCTTTTCAGGGAGATGAGTTAGAACAAGCCCTGCAAGAAGCGTGTGCTGTGGAAAATGATTTGCAAAGTTCTGCTCAACAGCTCTGGACAACAGAAAACCATGTTCCTTTGGCAAACTTATTGACTGTTGAACACAGGTTTCTGATTATTTTAGCTGTAGATTTTATTTGATTTAAAATATATGACACTTTTCTTTTGCGAAAACATTAACAAAGTGCATTTCAACCTAGAACATACTATAAGTCTTTTCTATCTTTGAACAGCCTTCTATCTTGTGTGCATTGAATCTTTGTTGATTTCAGCTGTTTCTGTGATGTTGATAAAAAATTTGCCATGACACATTCAAAATCATTTTTTACCCCACAGCCTTTAAGGGCTGTCAGGTATTGTTTTCACCCCTGGTGTCCAGATGGGCGGTCGGTCGGGCGGTTCTGTATCTAGGAAACTGTAAGGTGTAGGAAGTTGATACATGGTAGGGACATTGGTTAGGGGGGTGTAGGTGTGCAACGTCATGGTCTGACCTTGATTTGACCTTTGACCTTTCCGTAGTGACCTTGAGTTGATATTTGGTAGGAACATTAGTCGGGGATTATATGTGTGCAACGTCATGGTGTGACCTGGATTTGGCCTTTTACTATTTTATCTCTCTTACATCTGCCTAATATTTTTTTACTTCAATCTTAGTTGTTACACCTTTGTGTGTCTTTTGATGTAGATTAAGCACTGTTAAAGTCATATTAGAATTCATTAACTGTTTTACTTTTTCAACTTCCCATTGTAACAGATGGTATTGCATCAAGTGAGCCACAGGTTTTGCCCCAACACCACATAAAAGCATGTATTGCCACATCTGTATGTATGGGTAATATTCAAAACATTCAAACCATAATTCGACCATACAAATGAATATCAAAATGGGAGAAGTCTTAAAACTTCATAATTTTTAGTTAACTGAATTGTCCTGTTTTAATACTTAATCTTTACATGCAGTTTCTTTCTCTTAGATGTTATTTTCTCTATTTAAACATTATTTGGACACTGACACTGCTCTGAAAGTATCCCGATCTGTGCACTGTTTCACTACTTCTATATCTCATGTTGTTGAAAACTATTTCCCCAGGCTGTGGGGTTTGGGTATCTCTGTTTTTTTGTTGTTGTTGTTTTTTTGCATTGTTAAAGACATCATCTATCTGTCATTAGGCATCTCGCAAGGGACGCTTGTTTGTGTATGGGAGACCTTCAGGCTCCGCCGGCTCCGCATTTTATTTTCCTTATAACTCTGTAACCGTTAGGTGGATTCTTTTCAAATTTGGCAGGTTTATGCAGTAGCCTTGGGGAATTTTTTTGAATATGCTGCAGTGACATTTCAACCAATCAGAGAGGTCACATGACCAAAAATGTCTTTTTCGATGGGGAAGCTTGTCCGGATGATAACTTGAAAGGAATTTTATCAATTCACCTGAAACTTGGCAAATACATTCATTCTATTAAAATCTGGAAATCATTAGATTTTGGCATTGATTGGTTAAGAAATGGCCGAGTAATTAATGATTAATTAATCATTATGAATTTTCCAAATAAGGAAAACACAAAAATGCTTATAACTCAAAAACTGTGCTAGATAGAGCGTTTTCGACGAAATTTTTTACCCACAGGGTATCTCTGCAGAGTAGCCATGCCAATTTTCAAAAAAATTTGACTCACCAAAAATGGCGGCCATTTTGAATTTTCGAATTTTACGCAAAAATTGCAAAACACAAAAATGCTAATATCTCAAAAACTGTGCTAGATGGCGAATTATCTCTTAAAAGTATTGCAGATAGCCAATTTTTCTCAAATAATTCATTCACCCACTTTTGGAAGAGCTTTCACGTGGTGAAGTTTCAGACCCATAGCTAATTACTCACCTACTCAAAATGAGTAAATGCGAATTATCTCTAAAAGTATTGCAGATAGCCAATTTTTATCAAATAACTCATTCATCTACTTTTGGGAGAGCTTTCACTTGGTGAAGTTTCAGACCTGTAGCTAATTATTCACCTACTCAAAATGAGTAAATGCTAATTATCTGTAAAAGTATTGCGGATACCCAATTTTTATCAAATAACTCATTCATCTACTTTTGGGAGAGCTTTCACGTGGTGAAGTTTCAGACCCGTTGGTAATTACTCACCTACTCAAAATGAGTAAATGCGAATTATCTCTAAAAGTATTGCAGATAGCCAATTTTTCTCAAATAACTCATTCATCTACTTTTGGGAGAGCTTTCACTTGGTGAAGTTTCAGACCCGTAGCTAATTATTCACCTACTCAAAATGAGTAAATGGTAATTACCTCTAAAAGTATTGCAGATACCCAATTTTTATCAAATAAGTTATTCATCTACTTTTGGAAGAGCTTTCACATGGTGAAGTTCCAGACCCGTAGGTAATTACTCACCTACTCAAAATGAGTAAATGCGAATTATCTCTAGAAGTATTGCAGATAGCCAATTTCTCTCAAATAACTCATTCATCTACTTTTGGGAGAGCTTTCACATGGTGAAGTTTCAGACCCGTAGATATTTACTCACCTACTCAAAATGAGTAAATGCCAATTATCTCATAAAAGTATTGCAGATAGCCAATTTTTATCAAATAAATGGTTCACCTACTTTTGCAAGAGCTTTCACATGGTGAAGTTTCAGACCCATAGCTAATTACTCACCTACTCAAAATGAGTAAATGCGAATTATCTCTAAAAGTATTGCAGATAGCCAATTTTTCTCAAATAACTTATTCATCTACTTTTGGGAGAGCTTTCACATGGTGAAGTTCCAGACCCGTAGGTAATTATTCACCTACTCAAAATGAGTAAATGCTAATTATCTCTAGAAGTGTTGCAGATAGCCAATTTCTCTCAAATAACTCCTTCATCTACTTTTGGGAGAGCTTTCACATGAAGTTTCAGACCCGTAGATAATTACTCACCTCAAAATGAGTAAATGCTTATTATCTCTAAAAGTATTGCAGATAGCCAATTTTTATCAAATAACTCATTTACCTACTTTTGGAAGAGCTTTCACATGGTGAAGTTTCAGACCCATAGCTAATTACTCACCTACTCAAAATGAGTAAATGCAAATTATCTGTAAAAGTATTGCAGATAGCCAATTTTTCTCAAATAACTCATTCATCTACTTTTGGGAGAGCTTTCACTTGGTGAAGTTTCAGACCCATAGCTAATTATTCACTTACTCAAAATGAGTAAATGCTAATTATCTGTAAAAGTATTGCGGATGCCCAATTTTTCTCAAATAACTCATTCATCTACTTTTGGGAGTAAATGCGAATTATCTCTTAAAAGTATTGCAGATAGCCAATTTTTCTCAAATAACTCATTCACCTACGTTTGGAAGAGCTTTCACACCCGAAAATGAAAAATTGTGAATATCTCGGAAAAGCTATTTCTTCTCCTTTAATGCTCGGCGGGAGATACACACCGCGGCAGTGGTCTTGTTTTCAAAAATTTTTGTCTCACCAAAAATGGTGGTGATTTTGAATTTTCGAAGTTTTTGCAAAACACGAAAATGCTTATATCTCGAAAACTGTGCTAGATGGAGCGAATTCAACAAAAGTTTTGACCTGCTGGATATCTCTGCAGAGTACCCATGCCAATTTTCAAAATATTTTTGTCTCGCCAAATATAGCGGCCATTTTGAATTTTTTGCAAAAATTGCAAAACACAAAAATGCTTATATCTTGAAAACCGTGCTAGATAGAGTAGACTGCGCTGACTTTGGTTGCCACAACAGTATAAGGCTAGAAACGGAACATTTTCTTAATGCTTTAGCACTCACCTTTATATCCTTTTCGGGACGCTTTGTTTTTGCTATGCAAAAACATTATCTTTTTTTTTTGCGAGCGATCCTCTAGTTTTAATTTTTCTTTCACTATTAAATCAATTTAATTTCTGTTTTTGTTTCAGATATTTAAATGCTGACAATGAAATGAAGAGAATTTTTGGAGCTCGAGTGGTGAAGAGTGGGGCAAGGTTGGTCACCTAAAAGATTAATACTGCTCAAAAGTCTTCTTTTTTCATCATTTGAGGACATTTCTGGGTCTTTATATGTTATGTAGTGGATTAGCTGTACCAGGTTATCAGGGTTCCCACATCCTTGGAAATCCTTGAACATAATGGCTTCATTGTCAAGGCCTTGAAAGTCCTTGAATTTGGTCAAAATTGAATAAAATCCTTGAAAAGGCTTTGAATTTGTTATTACCTATCTTCTGAATCTGTATCATCTGGATTTACGGCTATGGACAACTCAGCAAAGCAAGTATGATCTAGTCTGGCAAAGTTTATGATAAAATATTATCAGATGTGTTAACTAGCATTGTTTTAATGAGTTTAAAAATTGTTAAAATCATGTGACAATAAAGAATTTTGTGGGATTAACGGACGACTAGAAGGGGAGGTAAAGGAGGCCGTGCCTTAAACTATATCCTTGAGAATTGTTGTTGACCTTGAAAATCCTTGAAAAGACCTTGAATCCAGTTATCAAAAGTCTGTGGGAACCCTGGTTATTCAGATGAGGCTGGACAGCCACATTTTAAAATTTACTTCACAGATACTTGGCTTTATTGCAGAATAAGCACTATGAAGGTCCAGTGTAGAATATATTATTTTATTGCGTTAATACATCCTATCCAATGGACAATTGCTAATCCGGTCGGCGCAGACCGGCCCGCCAAACGCCAGAAAAAGACGTCCTGTGTTGCCACCGGCTGGCCGGTCCGTAGTACTGTGCACTCCCCAGATGGCGCCTCGTACTTCCTTCCTGTCTAGACAACCTGACGTCATAGCATCTTTTTCGTTTGGCGCGTGTACTGTGCAGACGTGTTTTCGACATCTCCAGATATTTTAAGCAAAAGTGTGCATTATGACGGATTTTCAACCTTATATGTGGATATTTTCAGTGTAGAAGTGTTACCTTCTGATCAAGCACGGATATACTTTTAGAAATCTGCTGGAAACGCTCCCTAGTTGACTCAATTTTTTGTTGATGATAGGGCAGTAATCGGCGGGAAATATGAAGGCAGCCATTTTGCTAGTTTCCTCCCATTCAACCATTGTGTTGTTAGGGGCAGATCGACTTTATTGAGGAATTATGGATATACTACTTACAGGTATTTTTATCCGTGTCTTTTGTTTTGAATGTACCATCTATAACCTTCCAGCTACAGTCACCATAGAAACATCTTAGAAATCACGGAAAACCTCAGTCTACGTATTTTTGAGCACTGTAAATAAAGGGGATTCCCCATGAAAGGTGCATTCTTCATCAGAGCGCACTGGTACAGACTTCTCTGCTGTAAAGCATCAGTCACACCAGCCCAGCTCGAGTTTTTGATGTTTTTTAATCAGAAGCAATGAATTCTTCAGATTTCTTCAGAGCGCACTGGTACCGACTTCTCTGCTGTAAAGCATCAGTCACACCAGCCTAGCTCGAGTATATTTTCATCAGAAGCAAGAGGTGAATTCTTCAGATCTCTTCAACCGACCTCTCCAGTATTTACTACACAGAAGGAATCTTTGTCACTCTCAGTCCCACCCTTATGGACCCGGCCATTGTGTCGGTAGTAAGGGCAGTGGATGGCCAGGAAACTGGTTTGAGTGTACAGCCGGCTGAGAAGAAGAACCGACTTCAGACCGGCCAGGAATTTCATCTACAGAGCGTACTGGCCCAGGCTTCTCTGCTTTAAAAGCATCAGCCGGCCGGCCAGCTCAAAAGAACGCGACCTCTGACGTCATATCCAGTCAGCCAATCGCGTGTCTTTCCGACCAATCACGAAGCAGGTCACGTGTTTTCACCGACCAGGAAGGTCGGAAGTGCGTTCTTCAGAACTCACGTCTACTGTGACTACAGTCCCTGCTTTACAGACCCGACCTTGTTGTCGGTAGTGGGGTTTTGTGGACTGTAAACTTGCTGGTAAGCATCACACAAGAACGCGAATACTGATGTCATTCCCAGTTAGCCAATCGCGTGTCCTTCCGACCAAATCACGAAGCTGGTCATGTGTTTTCACCGACCAGGAAGGTCGGAACTGCGTTCTTCACAACTTACATCTACTGCGATACCAGTCCTTCTCTCATGAACCGACCTTCGTTGTCGGTAGTGGGGTTTTGTGGATGAGCAGTATACTGCGCATTTGCATGTTTAATTATCACAAAAGAACGCGGCAAGTGACGAACTCCAATCAGCCAATCGCGTGTCCTTCCGACCAGCAGGCTGGTCACGTGACACACCGAATACCAAGTGTTTTCTAAAAATAGATTACAAGGGCTTTCCCAGCAACTGTCAAATCTTCGAACAAGACGTGCGATTTAAGAAATACTTTAATTAATGGAGGAAACCTACAGCAAGCTGAATTCAACACAAAAGATAGTTGTAAATTGCTTTAGCAATGGGTTACAGAGTGCACCGACTACAGCCTCAACAACTGGTTACAGAGTGTACCGGCCGGTACCGGCTATACAGCCTTGTACACTTGCTTTAGCAATTGGCTACATATGGCTTCAACCTACCGGTTACAAGTCTACTGGCAGGGCACTGGCTGGACAGTCCTTACTGTGCTGTTTTTTTCACCCAACTAGTTACATAAACTAACTAAATATAGTCCAACAACTGTTACAGAGTGTACCGGCTGGTACTGGCTACACAGCCTAGTACACTTGCTTCAACCTGCGGGTTACAAAAAAAAAAAAAAAAAAAAAAAAAAAAAAAAAAAAAAAAAAAAAAAAATATAGACCAGTAGCTGTCAAATTGATTGGTCACCCCAGCCTGCCAGTTTTTTGCCGGTTACAGAGAATTGCTGGTTAGAGTTAAGTACCGGGTATGGAGTCCTGGTGCCGGACAGAGTTGCCAAAGGTTAATTTGGTTACAGAGAATTCTTAGACCGGTCAGTGGTCTTGGTGATGTGGCATGCCAGTGTCCCAAGCTACTGCCAGGCAACCTTCCCTTATCACATCTCTCAACAAACTGTTATCAGTGCTGGACTTGGCTGGAGAGATAATAAATTTGGTCATGTCCGGCCTGGGGTCAGACATCTCACGAATGACAATTGCTCTGTAAATGCTGCACCTTGCAGGCTGCTGGCCTGGGGCGAAGAGTCTATTAATATGAAAAGTTGTGTCAGTCCCACCAGACCACAATAAGAACAGAGAGACTGTTAACCTGGATCATTGTCACTAGACCGGACCAGTGTCCGGAGGGACAGGAAATGTTTATCAAAATACCAAATGTCCCAAATGTGGCACACAATCGGCCTGTAGGGTCCAGACTAAGCCCCTTTTCGGGAAGTTAGGAAGCCTTGGGGCCTGGACACTAGGTATTACAAATGTTCAAGGAGGGATACCTACTCCCATATACCTATACAAGAACAATCCAGGTAATGCCTGCTATTCGGTTTTGTCCACAGCACCTTTGGAGTTCACTGTGATACCAAAGGAGGTAAAACTTGTGACCATATACAAGGACTTAAGAAGCCACCAGTACCTAGACGACTGGTTGGTGAGAGCCAGATCCCAGGCTGGTCTCCAACATTCACAGGAACTAGTAAATAATGTGTCAGCCACTGGGTTGGCTGATGAACTTACAGAAATCAGAGCGGGAGCCCAAACAAGACCTTGATTTTGTAGGCTACCAGTTCGACTTCAGGTCTGATCGGTTCCGACCGACTCTGGACCGGTGACAGAACCTTCAAGAGACTATGTTAAAACTGCTATCCCTACCGGCTTGCCCGGTCCGGGAATTCATGTCCTTGATAGGTTACTGACGGCTACAGAAAAGCAAGTTAATCTAGGTCGACTTCATATGAGACCCATACAATGACATCTCAAAACAACTGGAGGGTACCAGAATCACTGAAAAAGGTGATCCAAGTCCCCAGGTCCCTGCACCCCCATTTACAATGGTGGCTGAAGGAAGACGATGTACTTACAGGCCAACCATTATACCCAATAAGTATGCTCTGCAAATATTTACAGACGCATCAATAGAAGGGTGGGGCGCTCACTTAAACGAGCACACGGCAGGAGGAACCGGGTCCCTCCCGGGAAGCAAGCTGCACATAACTATCTAGAACTTAAAGCAGGCTTCCTGGCTTTAAAAGAGTTCCAAGAATTTTGCTCAAACAAGATAGTACTTGTAGCAACTGACAACACCACAGTAGTGTCATACATAGACAAGGAAGGAGACATGAGGTCGGGCCCACATGTGCCCTACTATGGAGAATCTTGACCTGGTGTACCAGGAAACAAGTGACTCTAAGCCCGACACATTCCATGTGGTAGCGGTCAAGCTATCCAGGCTAGGCCAGACCATCCAAACAGAGTGGTCTCTCCTTCCAGAGGTCTTCCACTCAGTCTGCAGCAGGTGGCACCGGCTCAAATAGACTTATTTGCTATGAGGTTCAACAACAAGTTGCCTCTGTTTGTGTCACCGGTACCGGATCCCCTGGCCACAGCAGTGGATACACTCACTCGGCCATGGTAGGATCTGAAAGCATACACCTTCCCACCATCAGCCATATTGGGCAAGTGGTGGAGAAGTTGCAAGACTCCCCATGCAAGAGAATCATTCTGATTGCTCCGGGGTGGCCCAACATGCCTTGGTTTTGGGATCTAGTGGCCATGTCCAGCCACATCCCGCTGAGCCTGCCCAATCTGTCCAGCCTGTTCACAGCCATTCGATCAGATCCCTCACAGAAATCTGACAAATCTTAATCTCCATGCAGGGCTCCTAGAGCCTCAGCAATCGAGGAGCAGGACTTGTCTGAGGCAGTGGCAGCAAGAATTGAGGCTCCTCAAAGGAGGGGTCAATCAGATCAGTCTATGAGGCAAATGGGTCATTTTTTACCAAGTGATGCATCATTCATCAGGTGTACTTCGGGCTCCACATGTAAAGTCAGTTGCTGACTTCCTTAGGTACCTGTTTCAGGACAGGAAGTTGCAGCCCAGTACTATTGTTGGTTACAGATCAGCCATTGCTGATAGCCTGGAAATTGGCCCAGCAATGTTACTAAGGATGAAAATCTCACTCGTCTCCTGGATAGCTTCCACTGAGACAGACCCAAAGGCCGGAGGGGAACCCCCTCCTGGAACCTCTCCCTGGTTTTTGCACCAGCTGACAAGGTTCATTTTGAAAAATTAAAGGCTTCCTTGAAGTTTTTGACCTTCAAGGCAGTTTTCCTCTTGGCCCTGGGTTCGGACAAGCATAGAAGTGAGATACATGCTTGGCAAACAGCCCAACACCATTGATGGTTATAGGTCATCCATTGTTGATAAATTGGGAAATTCACTTTTCAACATCAGTAAGGACGAAAATCTCGCTCGTCTCCTGGATAGTTTCCTCAGAGACAGACCCAAAGGCAGGAGTGGCATACCCTCCTGGAACTTCTCACTGGCCGTGCACCAGCTAAGACTCCATTTGATCCAATCAAGGAGGCCCCCTTGAAGCATTTGACCTTCAAGACGGTATTCCTCTTGGCCCTTGGGTCGGGCAAGTGCAGAAGTGAGATTCATTCTTGGCAAAACTGATATGTTGGAAACCAATCCGATTGGTCAAAGGTGTCTCTGTATCCATCACCCAGCTTTCTATCCTAGAATCAGCTGGCCATAGAGGGTCCAGACAGTGTGGCCCTGGGGTTATAACAGCCCTGGCCCCCAACTCTGAATAGATCCCTCAAGTCTGACAGGTCCCTCTGTCTGGTCAGAGCACTGTGCTACTATTTGGACAGGACCTCAGACATCAGGCAGAATAAAGAGGTGTTTTTGTCTCCTTTAAGAAAGGTTTCAACAAAGACATCTCACCTGCCACTATCTCCTCTTGGATCAAGCAGACTGTGATCCTATGTTATGAGCTCTCTGACCAGGAGTCCCACTTTTAACATCAGGTTAAAGCCCATGATGTCAGGGCCTTGGCTGCTTCTAAGGTCTTCCAGTCGGGAGTCTCCTTAGATCCAATCTTGTCAGCCTGCCACTGAAGTCACAATACCTTCACACAGTGATTTCTGAAGGGTGTGGTTTGGGCTGACTCGGAGCTTTACCAATTGGGCCGGGTGGTGGGCTGCTCAGCAGAACCACAAGTGGCCCTTAGAGTGAGGAGATTTGTATATATGTACATAATGTAACAGTTCTACAAGCACATAGTATAAAATGTGATGTGCTTCCTTCGGGAGGTTTATTGGCTTTCTGGGACTGAACTCATCCCTCTCTTCCCCTACCTCAGAGCAGGTCTGTTAAAAAGGGGGGGGGGGGCGACGTCGGTATAGCCCCGGGTAACCGGCTGTTGGCAACCGACCAAGGTCTTACAGGGTTTCCTGACCTTAGGGTCAACCCAGGCCTGGGCCTATAGGTCTCCTGACGAAGTCAGCCTAGACCATAGGTTAAAATTTGCTATTACTTGTGAGTTCACATAAGTCCCTAGTAACTTACCCGCCGACCAAGCGGTAGTTATTCAGCAATTGTCCATTGGATAGGATGTATTAACGCAATAAAATTGCAAATTTAATAAGTAAATTAAATTTTTATAAGTTAATACCCTATCCAATGGACACACAAGACCCTCCCACCGACCCCGCTATCAGCTTACTAGGGGTCTAAGAGGTTTAGACAACGAAAAAGATGCTATGACGTCAGGTTGTCTAGACAGGAAGGAAGTACGAGGCGCCATCTGGGGAGTGCACAGTACTACGGACCGGCCAGCCGGTGGCAACACAGGACGTCTTTTTCTGGCGTTTGGCGGGCCGGTCTGCGCCGACCGGATTAGCAATTGTCCATTGGATAGGGTATTAACTTATAAAAATTTAATTTACTTATTAAATTTGCAATTTTATTGCGTTAATACATCCTATCCAATGGACAATTGCTTATCCGGTCGGCGCAGACCGGCCCGCCAAACGTCAGAAAAAGACGTCCTGTGTCTCCACCGGCTAGGCCGGCCCAGTACTGTGCACTCGCCAGATGGCGTGTCGTACTTCCTTCCTGTCTAGACAGAGTGACGTCATAGCATCTTTTTCGTTTGGCGCGTGGCTGTGCACAAGGAAATTTTTACAGCAAAGTTTTTCTTCAGAATTATATCAGACATCTTATTTTTTCAACGTTTATTCTACTTATATCTGCTTCAAGTACATCATGGCTTCTCCTGGCCAACGGAGAGGGAAATGTGGCCATGCAATGGCTCTCTTTGACACACACTCACACAGCGCGCGTTGCAGAGAGAAGGGTAAGGGACAGGATTTTTGTGTAGAAAACCCACAGTCTTCTGATCAGTGCCCTATTTGCAAATCTTTTACTTCTGAGCAAATTCTACAGATCTCTACGCCTGCTTATAAAATCAAGAAAGAAAAGCGTGAGGCGAAAACGACTGATTCTACCCCTTCTAAAGACAATGAGGAACTTGTCGACCCGGCCAGTGTGTCTGTGATTGGAACTGTGGATAGTCAGGGTACTGTTAAATCCCCTGCTCCTGCTCCACCTCCAGAGAAAAAGCCTAAGAAAGATAGCAAAAAAGACACCAAGAAAGTCAAATCCCCCTCTTCTAAAGCCACTTCATCCCAGTCCACTGCGGATGAGAAATTCACCGAACTTGACAACAAGTGGTCTGAGCGCTTTAGTCGCCTAGAAGCCTTAATTTTAGCCAAGAGCTTTGAGCCAGCTTTTTCTGCAGATATTAAAGTAGCACCGACCCACTCACCTCCACAGACTCAGAATGTTACGGAACCTTTCATCCGACCTTCAACCTCTTTGCTTCCTGGATCTGGCTCCTCTGCTGAAAAGCATCAGCCGACCAGTAAAGCAGTGACCAGCTCACAGACGTCTTCAAGTCAGTTTACTGGAACGGGCTTCTCTGCTACTAAGCATCAGCCGGCCAGTCAAACTAAGAGTAGCAGACCGACCTCTTCTGTTAAGTTTACTGGACAAGACTCCTCTGCAACTCCGCATCAGCCTTCCAGTAAAACTAAAACTCACCGACCTGCTGCTGGGATAGTTGGTACTGACCCCCAAGATTTGAACCGACCTTCTGCTACTGACCGGTCATTGTCTTCTGAACCCACTGACACCGGCTCACCGACCTTGCATAGACCAAAAAAAGACAGTATATCTAGTCTTTCATCTGCGGCTGATAGCTTGTCGGATCAACCCCCCCTAGAATTATATACTGAGGAAGGGGAGCTTTCTGATGACCAGGATCAGTCAGTGACCGAACAGGATCAGCCAGTGTCGGAAGAACAGAACTACAGGGACACAATGCAAGGCATCCGGTCCTTTATGGGTTGGTCGGATATACCGGAGTTGGAGAGTACTACAAATACTGCAGATGACAATCCCTTTGCCGGCCCAAAGACTGTTGCTCCCGGAAAGGTGTCAGTAAGAATGCCGACTGAGGATTGGTTATGCCGCAAGTTAGCTAAACTGAATCTTACCCTAGTTGAGGGCTACCCCTCCCGTGGCTCAGAGCCTGGTGGTTTGGGAAAGGACGTTTTCCTCAGGCCGGATAAGTCCCAGACCAAATGGTATGGGCTTCACATAGATCCTAAAACCGACCCTAAAGCAGACTCATCTCAGTTTAGTCATTGGTCTACCGACTCTTCAAAGCTCAACAACAGCTATAGTAGGATAGCAAAGTACTCTGGAATGTCTTCAACCCCACCGGCCTCTCGCAGAATTTCACAAGAGACATTACGTAGGTGGGAGAGGTCGGCTAGAGAGGCATCAGTTATTTGTAATCAGTCAGCCAGTTTTAACCGATGTCTCTTCAGAGTCCAGCAAAATATGAAGGACCAACTTAAGGCATTGAGATCTGAAAATAAAGGCAAGGCTTCTTCACAGTTCACTGCAGCAGCTGACGAATTGAATTACCTTATGGACTTCAACTCTAGCATATCTCAGGCTGCAGCAAAAGCCATGGAACACCTTTCAGAATTTATCTTTGTTTTTATGGGCAACCTCACACTTGTACGGAGAGACGCTTATCTCAGTCACCTCAGGACCGGAATCAAACCGGACACTCTGACAGCCTTAAGATCTGCCCCCCTTCGTATTGCTACTCTCTTTCCTGATGCTGTAATAAAGAGAGCTGAGGAGGACATAGCACAGTTTGAGTCCAGGGGTCAGTCTACTTCATCCCACAGCAAGGGTCGGTACCACCCTTACGAAAGGCAGGATAAAAAGCCAAGCTACAAGCACTCTAGGCAGGAGAAACCGGCTTGGAAGACAATTGGCAAGAGACAGCCTAGGCGAGGTAGAGGCCGCACCTCCACATACTCATCCCGACCGGCCAAGGGCCAGCAGTCATATAAATGACAGTTATTATGTCCACCCCCCTGGGGGGTGGATATATTATTTTTGCTTTTTTCGCCGTCCGATGTCCGATGTCCGATGTCCGGCGTCCGGCGTCCGGCGTCCGATGTCCGGCGTCACGCATGGTTTCCGCTCATTTAAAGGAAAAGTATTAGAGCTATTGTCACCAAATTTGGTATGCAGGCTTATTGGGTCAGTAGCTTGCTTGGGA
Source organism: Sabellastarte sp. h YS-2021 (assembly GCA_964017235.1). NCBI lineage: Eukaryota > Metazoa > Annelida > Polychaeta > Sabellida > Sabellidae > Sabellastarte > Sabellastarte sp. h YS-2021. The sequence goes on from OZ024930.1 coordinate 33,107,439, forward strand.
TTGCTTTTGGCTGTTGTACCTCTTTTGCTTACTGAGTAATACTTAAGTACAGCTATTTTCAGTACCCATTGGTTTCCGTGCATTTAAGCCAAAATAATTAAAGATATTTTACTACAATTTTGAATACAAGATTGTTATGTCCATAGCTCGCTTGGTATTGCATTTGGGACTGATAGCTTTGTCAGTACATGAGTAATAGCCATTTAGGTACTTCATTGTGTATTTTCAGTACTACTTTTGAGTAATTTGCTTGTATCTCCTTAACCGTGCAAGATAGAGCGATTTCGGCAAAATTTTCGACCCGCAGGGTATCTGAGGAGTGTACTCTTTGCAATTTTCAAAAAATTTTCCCCTCCCCAAAAATGGCGGCCATTTTGAATTTTCGAATTTTTGCCAAAAATGGCAAAACACTAATTTGCTTCTATCTCCTTAACCGTGCGAGATAGAGCGATTTCGGCAAAATTTTCGACCCACAGGGTATCTGAGGAGTGTACTCTTTGCAATTTTCAAAAAATTTTCCCCTCCCCAAAAATGGCGGCCATTTTGAATTTTCGAATTTTTGCCAAAAATGGCAAAACACAAATTTCCCTCTATCTCTTTAACCGTGTGAGATAGAGCGATTTCGTCGAAATTTTCAACCCACAGGGTATCTAAGGAGTGTACTCTTTGCAATTTTCAAAAAATTTTCCCCTCCCCAAAAATGGCGGCCATTTTGAATTTTCGAATTTTTGCCAAAAATGGCAAAACACAAATTTGCTTCTATCTCCTTAACCGTGCGAGATAGAGCGATTTCGTCGAAATTTTCGACCCACAGGGTATCTAAGGAATGTAATATTTGCAATTTTCAAAAAATTTTCCCCTCCCTAAAAATGGCGGCCATTTTAAATTTTCGAATTTTTGCCAAAAATGGCAAAACACAAATTTGCTTCTATCTCCTTAACCGTGCGAGATAGAGCGATTTCGTCAAAATTTTCGACCCACAGGGTATCTGAGGAGTGTACTCTTTGCAATATTCAAAAAATTTTCCCCTCCCCAAAAATGGCGGCCATTTTGAATTTTCGAATTTTTGCCAAAAATGGCAAAACACAAATTTGCTTCTATCTCCTTAACCGTGCGAGATAGAGCGATTTCGTCAAAATTTTCGACCCACAGGGTATCTGAGGAGTGTACTCTTTGCAATTTTCAAAAAATTTTCCCCTCCCCAAAAATGGCGGCCATTTTGAATTTTCGAATTTTTGCCAAAAATGGCAAAACACTAATTTGCTTCTATCTCCTTAACCGTGCGAGATAGAGCGATTTCGGCAAAATTTTCGACCCACAGGGTATCTGAGGAGTGTACTCTTTGCAATTTTCAAAAAATTGTCCCCTCCCCAAAAATGGCGGCCATTTTGAATTTTCGAATTTTTGCCAAAAATGGCAAAACACAAATTTCCCTCTATCTCCTTAACCGTGCGAGATAGAGCGATTTCGTCGAAATTTTCGACCCACAGGGTATCTGAGGAGTGTACTCTTTGCAATTTTCAAAAAATTTTCCCCTCCCCAAAAATGGCGGCCATTTTGAATTTTCGAATTTTTGCCAAAAATGGCAAAACACAAATTTCCCTCTATCTCCTTAACCGTGCGAGATAGAGCGATTTCGTCGAAATTTTCAACCCACAGGGTATCTAAGGAGTGTACTCTTTGCAATTTTCAAAAAATTTTCCCCTCCCTAAAAATGGCGGCCATTTTGAATTTTCGAATTTTTGCCAAAAATGGCAAAACACAAATTTGCTTCTATCTCCTTAACCGTGCGAGATAGAGCGATTTCGTCGAAATTTTCGACCCACAGGGTATCTAAGGAATGTAATATTTGCAATTTTCAAAAAATTTTCCCCTCCCTAAAAATGGCGGCCATTTTAAATTTTCGAATTTTTGCCAAAAATGGCAAAACACAAATTTGCTTCTATCTCCTTAACCGTGCGAGATAGAGCGATTTCGTCAAAATTTTCGACCCACAGGGTATCTGAGGAGTGTACTCTTTGCAATTTTAAAAAAATTTTCCCCTCCCCATAAATGGCGGCCATTTTGAATTTTCGAATTTTTGCCAAAAATGGCAAAACACTAATTTGCTTCTATCTCCTTAACCGTGCGAGATAGAGCGATTTCGGCAAAATTTTCGACCCACAGGGTATCTAAGGAATGTAATATTTGCAATTTTCCAAAAATTTTCCCCTCCCCAAAAATGGCGGCCATTTTGAATTTTCGAATTTTTGCCAAAAATGGCAAAACACAAATTTCCTTCTATCTCCTTAACCGTGCGAGATAGAGCGATTTCGTCGAAATTTTCAACCCACAGGGTATCTAAGCAATGTAATATTTGCAATCTTCCAAAAATTTTCCCCTCCCCAAAAATGGCGGCCATTTTGAATTTTCGAATTTTTGCCAAAAATGGCAAAACACAAATTTGCTTCTATCTCCTTAACCGTGCGAGATAGAGTGATATCGTCGAAATTTTCGACCTACAGGGTATCTAAGGAATGCAATCTTTGCAATCTTCAAAAAATTTTCCCCTCCCCAAAAATGGCGGCCATTTTGAATTTTCGAATTTTTGCCAAAAATGGCAAAACACAAATTTGCTTCTATCTCCTTAACCGTGCCAGATAGAGCGATTTCGTCGAAATTTTCGACCCACAGGGTATCTGAGCATTGTACTCTTGGTAATTTTTAAAAAATTTTCCCCTCCCCAAAAATGGCGGCCATTTTGAATTTTCGAATTTTTGCCAAAAATGGCAAAACACAAATTTGCTTCTATCTCCTTAAGCGTGCGAGATAGAGCGATTTTGTCGAAATTTTCGACCCACAGGGTATCTAAGGAATGCAATCTTTGCAATTTTCAAAAAATTTTCCCCTCCCCAAAAATGGCGGCCATTTTGAATTTTCGAATTTTTGCCAAAAATGGCAAAACACAAATTTGCTTCTATCTCCTTAACCGTGCGAGATAGAGCGATTTCGTTGAAATTTTCGACCCACAGGGTATCTAAGGAATGTAATATTTGCAATTTTCAAAAAATTTTCCCCTCCCTAAAAATGGCGGCCATTTTAAATTTTCGAATTTTTGCCAAAAATGGCAAAACACAAATTTGCTTCTATCTCCTTAACCGTGCGAGATAGAGCGATTTCGTCAAAATTTTCGACCCACAGGGTATCTGAGGAGTGTACTCTTTGCAATTTTCAAAAAATTTTCCCCTCCCCAAAAATGGCGGCCATTTTGAATTTTCGAATTTTTGCCAAAAATGGCAAAACACTAATTTGCTTCTATCTCCTTAACCGTGCGAGATAGAGCGATTTCGGCAAAATTTTCGACCCACAGGGTATCTGAGGAGTGTACTCTTGCAATTTTCAAAAAATTTTCCCCTCCCCAAAAATGGCGGCCATTTTGAATTTTCGAATTTTTGCCAAAAATGGCAAAACACAAATTTCCTTCTATCTCCTTAACCGTGTGAGATAGAGCGATTTCGTCGAAATTTTCAACCCACAGGGTATCTAAGGAATGTAATATTTGCAATTTTCCAAAAATTTTCCCCTCCCCAAAAATGGCGGCCATTTTGAATTTTCGAATTTTTGCCAAAAATGGCAAAACACAAATTTGCTTCTATCTCCTTAACCGTGCGAGATAGAGTGATATCGTCGAAATTTTCGACCTACAGGGTATCTAAGGAATGCAATCTTTGCAATCTTCCAAAAATTTTCCCCTCCCCAAAAATGGCGGCCATTTTGAATTTTCAAATTTTTGCCAAAAATGGCAAAACACAAATTTGCTTCTATCTCCTTAACCATGCGAGATAGAGCGATTTCGTCGAAATTTTTCAACCCACAGGGTATCTAAGGAATGTAATCTTTGCAATTTTCAAAAAAATTTCCCCTCCCCAAAAATGGCAGCCATTTTGAATTTTCGAATTTTTGCTTAAAATGGAAAAACACAAACTGGCCTTAACCGTGCAAAATAGAGTTATTTTGTTGAAATTTTCGACCCATAGGGTATCTAAGAAATGTACTCTTGGCAATTTTCAAAAAAATTTCCTTTTCCCAAAAATGGCGGCCATTTTGAATTTTCAAATTTTTGCCAAAAATAGAAAAACAGGAATTTGCTTCTATCTTCTTAACCGTGCAAGATAGAGTGATTTCGTCAAAATTTTCAACCCAACCAATGCAAAAAGGCATGAAGCTGAAATAATTTACATCTACACTAACAAATATTTAAGCATCATTGATATATTTTACAAATGAAACAGGGTCTTGTAAGACTACTGTACAATTTGGGCAAAAGGTTCATGGGTGGACATTACACATGATAATGTGTGTTCTTCTATGCTATCCTGTTTCTATTCGCATCTACTATCAACAGGGCGGCCTATTTCTAGTTGTTTAGATCAAGTACACACACGACTGCTGGCTGGGAGCCCACCCTTTTCACAGACTCAAAAGACATTAAATGTAAAGCCTCATGTTGTTTCTCATGTTCCTTCTGCGCCCGGGCACTCACAAAAGAAAGAGTTAAGTCCCGGGCGGGCAGAGTGTTATCCAAAGAATTGCTTATTAAAATCTGTGAAAAGTGTTTCTTGTGTCACTCCATTGTCTTGTGTCCAACTTGTAGAAAGTGTAAAAAATGCTGCCTTAAATCTTCCTGTAGGGGCAAGACTTCAAAACTTCTGGACAGTGTGGTCACAAATGGATGCCGGTCCCAAGGTAGTTCAAACCCTAAAACAGGGCTACACCCTTCCCTTCCAAAACCGACCCAAACTTTCAAGGGTTCCCACAGTCGTAAGCAGCTATGCCAATCTTCACAGGAACAGCTACCTGTTAGAAGCATTGCAGCAGCTTATCGACAAAAATGCTGTAGAACGGGTCCACAACCAAACATCTCTAGGATTTTTCAACCGGCTCTTTTTGGTACCCAAACCGAACAACAAATGGAGGCCTATTTTAGACCTAAGCAAACTGAATCCCTTTCTCAAGACGGAAAAATTCAGAATGGAAACACCGGAAACCATCAGAACATCCCTCCAGCGAGGGGAGTGGGTAACATCAGTAGACTTCAAGGATGCCTACTTCCACGTACCCATACAGGAACAATCCAGGAAATATCTCAGATTTCATGTCCAAGGTCAGACATACCAATTCAAGGCTCTTCCCTTTGGTCTGTCCACAGCGCCCTTGGAGTTCACTGTGATAGCCAAGGAGGTGAAATTGATGGCCGGACACAGGGGTATAAGAATCCACCAGTACCTAGACGACTGGTTGGTGAGGGCGAAATCCCGTTCAACTTGCTTACAACACACACAAACCCTAGTAAAAATGTGTCAGAAACTAGGTTGGCTAGTGAATGCAGAAAAATCAGAACTGGAGCCAAAACAAGTCTTCAACTTTGTAGGTTACCAATTCGATCTCAGGTCCGGCCGGGTCAGACCGACACCGGACCGGTGGCAAAGCCTTCAGGACAAAATAAAATCACTACTGCTTCTACCGACCTGTCCGGTCCGGCAGTTCATGTCCTTGATAGGCCTACTGACAGCCACAGAAAAACAAGTTCACTTAGGCCGCCTACACATGAGACCCATACAGTGGCATCTCAAAAACAATTGGAGAGTGCCAGAATCTCTGGAAAAGGTTATTCCTCTACCCAGGTCACTTCACCCACACTTGCAATGGTGGCTACAGGACGAGAACATCCTACGAGGCCAACCCTTACACCCCATAAAACATGCTCTGCAGATTTTTACAGACGCATCAAAAGAAGGGTGGGGCGCTCACTTAAACGAGCTCACTGCAAGGGGGTCCTGGTCAGTGCCAGAAAGCAAGCTACGTATAAACTATCTGGAACTAAAAGCAGTCTTTCTAGCCTTAAAAGAGTTCCAAGACCTTTGTGTAAACCAAATAGTCCTAGTGGCTACAGACAACACAACAGTTGTAGCATACATAAACAAGGAAGGCGGCATGAGGTCGGGCCCCCTGTGTGCCCTCCTGTGGAGAATCTTGACCTGGTGTTCCCAGAGACAAGTGACTCTAAAAGCCCGTTATATTCCGGGCCGGCTGAATGTGATAGCCGACAAACTATCCAGGCTGGGCCAGACAATACAGACGGAGTGGTCCCTCCTTCTGGAAGTTTTTCAAAGCCTATGCAAGAGGTGGCACCAGCCTCAAATAGATCTCTTCGCCACGAGATTCAACCACAAACTACCTCAGTTTGTCTCCCCAATTCCGGACTCCCTAGCTGTGGCAGTGGATGCTCTCACTCTGCCATGGGAGGATCTGGACGCTTATGCCTTCCCACCAACTGCCATCTTGGGCAAAGTGGTGGAGAAGCTACTGGACACCCCGTGCAGAAGGTTAATTCTAATTGCTCCGGGATGGCCCAACATGCCCTGGTTTTGGGATTTAGTGGCCATGTCCAGCCAAGTTCCGCTGAGTCTACCTCAGCTGCCCAACCTGTTAACACAACCCTTCAATCAGATCCCTCACAGAAATCTGACCAACCTAAATCTTCATGCATGGCTCCTAGAGCCACAGCAATCAAAGAACAGGGCTTCTCTGAAGCAGTGGCAGCAAGAATTGAGGCTCCTCAGAGAAGATCAACCAGATCAGTCTATGAGGCAAAGTGGACCATTTTTACAAAGTGGTGCGTCACTAATCAGGTGGACTTCAGGGCACCACCTGTGAAGTCGGTGGCTGACTTTCTACTCTACCTCTTTGAGGTCAAGAATTTGCAGCCCAGCACCATTGATGGATACAGGTCTGCCATTGCTGATAAACTGGGTAATACCTCAGTCAATATCAGCAAAGAGGATAATCTCACCCGTCTCCTGGACAGTTTCCACAGGGACAGACCCAAGGGGCGTAGGGGTATACCCTCCTGGAACCTTTCTCTGGTATTACACCAGCTGACAAAGGCTCCTTTTGAGCCCCTTAGGGAGGCATCACTGAAGCATCTGACCTTCAAAACGATCTTCCTTTTAGCCCTGGGCTCGGGCAAAAGAAGGAGTGAGATACATGCATGGCAGCATAAGAACATCAGACACCAGTCTGACTGGTCTAGGGTGTCCCTGTTTCCATCTCCCAGCTTTCTTTCCAAGAACCAGCTGGCCAAAGAGGGTCCGGAGATTGTAGCGCCAGTGGTCATACCAGCTCTGGCTCCTACTCTGGATAGGTCCCTCAAGTCTGACAGAACCCTTTGTCCAGTTAGAGCTTTGCGCTACTATTTGGACAAGACTTCAGACCTTAGGCAGGGCAAAGAATTAGTTTTTGTCTCCTTCAAGAAAGGTTTCGACAAAGACATCTCGCCTGCCACTATCTCCTCTTGGATCAAGCAGACTGTGATCTTATGCTATGAGCTCTCTGATCAACAGGCCCACACCCTACATCAAGTCAAAGCTCATGATGTGAGGGCCTTTGCTGCTTCTAAGGCCTTCCAGTCAGGAGTCTCCTTAGAGCAGATCTTATCAGCCTGCCACTGGAAATCTCATAATACCTTCACTCAATTTTATCTGAAGGATGTGGCTTGGGCAGACTCAGAGCTCTATCACCTTGGTCCTGTTGTGGCTGCCCAGCAGATCCACCAACAGGCGAGGAATTAGAGGAGACCTGTACATATGTAAATAGTAGTACATCTCTTAGATATTGCACCTATAGTCAAGCCAAAAAAAAAAAAAAAAAAAAAAATTCTGGACGTACTTCCACTGGGAGGATTACTTCTATGGGACTGAACTCATCCCTCTCTTCCCCTACCTCAGAGCAGGTCTGTTAAAAAAAGGGGGGGGGGCAAGGTCGACTGACAGTTCAACCTCTTGTAACCGGATGATGATATTCGACCATAGCCTCAAGGGTTACCGACCACAAGGTCTTCCCAGGCTTAAAAAGGAATTGTTCATTATTCAACATGAGTTTAACCTAGTCCCTAGTAACTTACCCGCCTACAAAGCGGTAGTTATTCAGCAATTGTCCATTGGATAGGATGTATTAACGCAATAAAATTGCAAATTTAATAAGTAAATTAAATTTTTATAAGTTAATACCCTATCCAATGGACACACAAGACCCTCCCACCGACCCCGCTATCAGCTTACTAGGGGTCTAATAGGTTTAGACAACGAAAAAGAAGCTATGACGTCACTCTGTCTAGACAGGAAGGAAGTACGACACGCCATCTGGCGAGTGCACAGTACTGGGCCGGCCTAGCCGGTGGAGACACAGGACGTCTTTTTCTGACGTTTGGCGGGCCGGTCTGCGCCGACCGGATAAGCAATTGATTTGACCTTGCAGTTGTAAGGTTTACCTTTGAAATATTGTCTGGGCTATATCAGTCTGTAAGGTGTAGAAGCTATATTCATAAACTGTAAGGCATAGGAAGTTAATACTTAGTAGGGACATTGGTTAGGAGGTGTAGGTGTGCATCATCATGGTGTGATCTTGATTTGACCTTTGTCCTTGCTTTAGTGACCTTGACCTTTAAAATTTTGTCTGGGCTATTTCTTGGAAACCGTAAGGCGTAGACGTTTAATATTTGTTAAGTACATTGGTGGTGGTGGTGGTGGTGGTGGTGGTGGGGGGGGGGGGGGGGGGGGGGGGTGTTAGGTGTGCAATGTCATAGTTTGACCTTGAGTTAACTTCCTGTAGTGACCATGAGTTTGATAGTGACCTTGACCTATAAAATCTTGTCGGGACTATATCTCATAAACTGTAAGGTGTAGGAAGTTGATACGTGGTAGGGACATTGGTTAGGGGGTGTAGGTGTGCATTGTCATGGTGTGACCTTGATTTGACCTTGTTGTAATGACCTTGCCAAGGGGAAAAATTTCAATTTTCGCCACTTTTGGCGGCCATCTTGGATTTTAGCGGAAAATGAAAAAGTGAGAATATCTCGAAAACCGTACGAGATAGAGCGATTTCGAGCGAATTTTTGACCCGCAGGGTAGTACAACAGTATCCTGTGCAAAGGGGAAAAATTTCAATTTTCACCACTTTTGGCGGCCATCTTGGATTTTTGCGGAAAATGAAAAAGTGTGAAAATCTCAAAAACCGTAAGAGATAGAGCGATTTCGAGCGAATTTTTTACCCAGAGGGTAGTACAAGAGTATCCTATGCAAAGGGGAAAAATTTCAATTTTCGCCACTTTTGGCGACCATCTTGGATTTTTGCGGAAAATGAAAAAGTGTGAATATCTCGAAAACCGTACGAGATAGAGCGATTTCCTGCGAATTTTTGACCCACAGGGTAGTACAAGAGTATCCTATGCCAAGGGGAAAAATTTCAATTTTCGCCACTTTTGGCGGCCATCTTGGATTTTAGCGGAAAATGAAAAAGTGCGAATATCTCGAAAACCGTACGAGATAGAGCGATTTTGAGTGAATTTTTGACCCGCAGGGTAGTACAACAGTATCCTGTGCAAAGGGGAAAAATTTCAATTTTCACCACTTTTGGCGGCCATCTTGGATTTTTGCGGAAAATGAAAAAGAGTGAATATCTCGAAAACCGTAAGAGATAGAGCCATTTTGAGCGAATTTTTGACCCACAGGGTAGTATCAGAGTATCCTACTCCCAGTGAAAAATTTCAATTTTCGCCACTTTTGGTGGCCATCTTGGATTTTTGTGGAAAATGAAAAAGTGTGAATATCTCGAAAACCGTATGAGATAGAGCGATTTCGAGCGAATTTTTGACCCACAGGGTAGTACAACAGTATCCTGTGCAAAGGGGAAAAATTCCAATTTTCGCCACTTTTGGCGACCATCTTGGATAGAGCGATTTCGAGCGAATTTTTGACCCGCAGGGTAGTAGAAGAGTATCCTATGCAAAGGGGAAAAATTTCAATTTTCGCCACTTTTGGCGGCCATCTTGGATTTTTGCGGAAAATGAAAAAGTGTGAATATCTCGAAAACCGTACGAGATAGAGCGATTTCGAGCAAATTTTTGACCCACAGGGTAGTACAACAGTATCCTGTGCAAAGGGAAAAAATTCCAATTTTCGCCACTTTTGGTGGACATCTTGGATTTTAGCGGAAAATGAAAAAGTGTGAATATCTCGGAATAGGTATTTCTTCCCCTGTAATGCTCGGCGGGAGATACAAACCGCGGCAGTGGTCTTGTTCAAAGCTTTCTAACCATATTTGGAGAGGGCTTTTGACAGCAACAGAAAAACAGATTCACCTGGGTCACATCCATATGAGGCCCATACAGTAACACCTCAAACAAAACTGTAGGGTCCCAGAATCACTAGAAAAGGTGATACCAGTTCACAGGTCACTCCACCCTAATCTACAGTGTTGGTTGAAGGAAAGCAATATGCTTCAAGGTCAACCATTACACCCACTAAAACATGCTCTGCAATTGTTTACAGATGCATCAAAAGAAGGCTAGGGCGCTCATATGATCACACTGCAAGGGGAACCTCGTCCCTTCCAGAAAGCAAGCTACACATAAATTACCTGGAACTAAAGGCGGTCTTTTTGGCCCTAAAATAGTTCCAGGACCTCTGCCAGAACAACATAGTTCTAAATAGTCACAGACAACACCACAGTGGTTGCCTATATAAAGAAAGGGGGGGATAAAGTCGGGCCCTCTGTGTGCCCTTCTGTGGAGAATCCTGACCTGGTGTACCAGCAAACAGGTTACTCTCAAAGCCTGACACCTTGCAGGCCAGCTGAATGTGGTAGGAGACAAGCTATCCAGGCTAGGCCAGACAATTCGGACAGAGTGGTCTCTCCTTCCAGAGGTCTTCCAGGCATTATGCAACAGGTGGCACTAACCTCAAATAGACCTTTTTGCGATGAGGTTCAACAACAAACTAGCCAAATTTATGTCACCAATGCCGGACCCTCAGGCCTGGGTGGTAGATGCACTCAGCCTGCCATGGGCGGATTTGGATCCGTATGCCTTTCCGCCAGCAGCCATATTGGGCAAAGTGGTGGAGAAATTACAGCACTACCCATGCGGGATAATCATTCTGATGGCTCCAGAGTGGCCCAACATGCCCTGGTTCTGGGATCTAGTGGCCATGTGCAGCCAAATCCCACTGAGCCTGCCCAACCTGCTCACTCAGCCATTCAATCAGACTCCTCACAGGAATCTGTCAAACCTAAATCTGCATGCATGGCTCCTAGAGCCTCGGCAATCAAGGAACAGGGCTTCTCTGAGGTAGTGTCAGCATGAATTGAGGCTCCTCAGAGTGGATCAACCAGATCTGTCTATGAAGCAAAGTGGGCCATTTTTACAAAGTGGTGCCTCAGTAATCAGGTGGACTTCAGGACTTCCTTATGTACCTGTTTCAGGACAGGAAGTTACAGTTCAGTACCATTGATAGATACAGGTCAGCTATTGCTGACAGACTGGGAAAATCACCTATTAATGTCAGCAAAGATGAAAATCTCACTCGTCTCTTGGATAGTTTCCACAGAGACAGACCCAAAGGATGGAGGGGAATCATCACCTGGAACCTCTCCCTGTTGTTGCACCAGCTCACAAAGGCTCCATTTGAACCAATTAAAAAGGCCTCTTTGAAACATTTGACCTTCAAGACTGTTTTCCTCTTGGCCCTAGGGTCGGGCTAACACAGAAGTGAGATACATGCTTGGCAAAATAAGAACATAAGACACCAGTAAGACTTGCCAAAGGTGTCCCGGTATCCATCTCCCAGCTTTCTTTCCAAGAATCAGCTGACCAAAGAGGGTCCAGACAGTGTGGCCCCAGTGGTTATACCAGCCCTGGCCCCAGTGGTTATACCAGCCCTGGCCCCAAATCTGGATAAGTCCCTCAAGTCTGACAGGTCCCTGTGCCCAGTCAGAGCATTGCGCTACCATTTGGACCAGACCTCAGGCAGAACAAGGAGTTAGTCTTTGTCTCCTTTAAGAAAGGCTTTGACAAAGACATCCTACCTGCCGCTATCTCCTCATGGATCAAGCGGACTGTGATCCTATGTTATGAGCTCTCTGACCAAGAGGCCCACACCTTACATCAGGTTAAAGCCCATGATGTCAGGGCCTTTGCTCCTTCTAAGGCCTTCCAGTTGGGAGTCTCCTTGGAGCAGATATTATCAGCCTGTCACTGGAAGTCACACAACACCTTCACACAGTTCTATTTGAAGGATGTGGCTTGGGCTGACACAGAGCTTTTCCACTTGGGCCCAGTAGTGGTTGCTCAGCAGATCCACAAATAGCCCTTACTATAGTGTAAATAGTTCATATTTGTATATAGTATGTCAAAAAAAACAAAAAAAAGCTGTGACGTGCTTGTTGACTGTGAGGTTTATTTGCCTTCTGGGACTGAACTTATCCCTCTCTTCCCCTACCTCAGAGCAGATCTGTAGAAAAACGGGGATTAATGTTGGTATAGCCCCGGCAACCAGGTTTTGCTAACCAACATTGGGCCTATAGGTCTCCTAAGTCAGCGTAGACCGTAGGTTTAAAATTTGTTATCATTTATGAGTTCACTTAAGTCCCTAGTAACTTACCCGCCGACCAAGCGGTAGTTATTCAGCAATTGTCCATTGTATAGGATGTACTAACACAATAAAATTGCAAATGTAATAAGTAAATTAAATTTTTATAAGTTAATACCCTATCCAATGGACAGGTAAGGCCCTCCCAACCGGCCCCGCTATCAGCTTACTAGGGGTCTTAAAAGGTTTATACAACGAAAAAGAAGCTATGACGTCAGGCTGTCTAGACAGGAAGGAAGTATGATGTGTGCCCTGGCGAATGCACAGTGGGCCATTATTTTATATACAGGACGACTTTTTCTGTCGTTTGGCGGGCTAGTCTGTGCCGACCGGATAAGCAATTGTCCAGGGAATAGGGTATTAACTTATAAAAATTTAATTTACTTCGGGGTATTGTTTTCACCCATGGTGTCCGGATGGGCAGGTGGGCGGCGGGAAAAAGTTTGTCCGGCCTGTATCTCAGAAACTGTAAGCTGTAGGAAGTTGATACTTAGTAGGGACATTGGTTAGAGGGTGTAGGTGTGCAATAGCATAATATGACCTTGATTTGACCTTTGACCTTGTGGCAGTGATCTTGAGTTTGAAAATCTTGTCCAGGCTATATCTTGACAACCGTAAGGTGTAGGAAGTTGATACTTGGTAGGAAGATTAGTTAGGGGTTGTAGGTGTGCAGCGTCATGGTGTGACCTTGATTTGACTTTTGACCTTGCCGTAGTGACCTTGACCTATAAAATCTTCTCTAGGCTATATCTTGGATACCGTAAGGTGTAGGAAGTTGATACTTGGTAGGGACATTGGTTAGGGGGTGTAGGTGTGCAACGTCATGGTCTGACCTTGATTTGACCTTTGATCTTGCCGTAGTGACCTTGAGTTTGAAAATCTTGTCCGGGCTATATCTCGGAAACTGCAAGGTGTAGGAAATTGATACTTGGTAGGGACATTGGTTAGGGGGTGTAGGTGTTTAATTTCATGGTGTGACCTTGATTCGACCTTTTATCTTGTCGTAGTTACCTTCACCTATAAAATCTTGTCCGGGCTATATCTCGCAACCATAAGGTGTAGGAAGTTGTTATTTGGTAGGGACATTGGTTCGGGGGTATAGGTGTGCAACATCATGGTGTGATCTTGATTGGACCTTTAATCTTGCTGTAGTGACATTGACCTATAAAATCTTGTCTGGGCTATATTTCGGCAACCGTAAGCTGTAGAAAGTTGCTAATTGGTAGGAATATTGGTTCATAGGTGTAGGTGTGCAACGTTATGGTGTGACCTTGATTTGGCCTTTGACCATGCTGTAGTGACCTTGACTTATAAAATCTTGTCTGGACTATATCTTGGAAACCATAAGGAGCTTTACTTGGAGCTTTATATAACAGACACTGCTCTAAAAGTATCCTGATCTTTGTACTGTTTCACTACTTCTATATCTCATGGTGTTGAAAACTATTTCCCCAGGCTGTGGGGTATGGGCATCTCTGTTGCTATTTTTCACATGCTGTTTTTCAGGGGTAGAAATACACAAAAGCGAGAAGTGCACAGAAGTACGTGGTTGGTTAGGAGAAAGGACACTTGGCCTAATTTGAGCAAATCAGGTAATTTTTTTTCTACTAATATATTGTATATATAATGCCTTAAATTATATATAAATTGTTTCCAGTAATCTAATACAGTTTTGTAGAGCACTAAATTAATTATGCATCCTTAGGCCTGCAGTTGGTGAGAAGAATTTATCCTGGATATACCTACAAATTCCTTTTGATAAAAATATTGTGTTCATGAATCACCAAAGATTTTAATCCTTTTTAGAAATATATGGTTCAATGTCTGGACTTAAGGTGAATACTGAAAAAACAAAAACCATATGGTTTGGCAGTAAAAGAGGGTCAAAAGACAAGCTGGCCATCTCATCAGATTTAGTTTGGGATGACTCCGAGTTTACTTTATTAGGTCTGGAATTTTCAGTGAATCTTCCAAGTATTCCAATTAAGAATTATTCCAAAGCAATAAGTAGCATTAATAAGACAATAGAGTCATGGAAGTATAGAAAGACAACTCCAATTGGAAAGATTACGATTATTAAAAGTCTATTGCTATCTAAACTTGTACATTTATTTATGCTACTACCCATAACAGATAAAATACTAAAAGAAATAAATTCAATCCTCTATAAATTTCTTTGGGGAGGTAAAGCCGATAAAGTAAATAGACAAGATGTATGTAAACCATATATAAAGGGAGGACTACAAATGACAGATATTTTTCTTTTTGAAAAACGTATGAAATTGAAATGGTTACAGCTTATTATGAATTCAAATTCTAAAGGATGGTTTAAACTATTGGATAAATGTCTTGGTAATGTTAATAATATTTTTATTTTTGGAACTGAATGGTGCATAAAAACTAAACACTGTTTAAATCCTTTTTGGGAATCAGTATTTAGATATTGGACTGATATTGAAAAATCCCATCAATTTGAGTCAAACGATGACATTTGGAGTAATTGTCTTTGGTATAACAACAAACTGGGTACACAAAACATTTGCTTCCAAGACTGGGTGAATATGGGTATTAACTTTGTTTCTGATATGTTGAATGAAAATGGCAGTGTGCTTAGTTTAAATGAAATGAAACAGGTATATCATTCAAATATTAATTTTCTTAACTATTATGCAATTAGTGGTCTTGTAAAAAAATTCATTTCCAAAAATAAAAAAGGAGACAAATTGGATATATTGAAACCATATATTCCATTTCATGTCAAAACAATCGTGAATTTAAAGAAACATACAAGAAATCAATTCAAAGGAAATAAATGTAATGATTTACTAGGACAAAATGAAATAAAATGGAATAGAGACTTAAACCTAGAGCAAGATCAACTTTTTTGGAAATGTATATATAAAGGTTGTTTTTGGTCCATTCAGGATAATGTCTATATATGGTTTCAATACAGAATACTACGAAAAATATTGGGTACTAATAACCTTTTGTTTAAAATTAAAGTGTCACAGTCAAGCCAGTGTCGACTATGTAGTGAGCAAACAGAAACTATTAGTCATTTATTTTCACAATGTTCCAAGTCTATAGACTTGTGGGAAAACATAAAGGTTTGGATAAAGTCAAAAATTGGTTACATTCTTACTTTAAACAGTAAATTAATGATCTTAGGAGAAAATAATTTCGATGAACACTTTTGGCCTTTAAACTTTGTATTAATAGTTACAAGGTACTATATCTTTGCATGTGCACAAAAAAGTCAGATGCCTAATATTTATGTCTTACAGAAAAAGTTAAAGTCAATATATCAGGAACAAGAGATATTATCACAACTTAATAATTATGAAAACAAATTTGCACAAAATTGGGTAATATGGAGATCAATCTTTGACAATATCTAATATCCTGCCAAATACATAAATAATATTAATATATTATATGTAAAGGTTAGTTGGTAAGTATTTCAGTATGAAGAACCAATATTAAAAGCTTTGTAGGGTTTTGATATTTTGATATAAATATGTATGTAAAATTATATACAATACCTTTTTTGTATCAACATATAGTGTAATGTGTTTTTTTTTTTCTTATTATATCAGAAGAAATGTGAACAATAAAAAAAAAAAAAAAAAAAAAATAAAAAAAAAAAAATAAAAAAAAAAAAAAATTTTAAAGATTTTAATCCTTTAGTAATTATTATAGTATTGTAAGGAAAGAACCAGACTACCACGTAATCTGAATATATTTGTCATTAGATCTCAGGAAAACCATCCTTGAGAATCATCATTGATTAAAGTGTATGGATTTTTCATTTTACTTTCACCTTATATAGGTCATATTCTGAGGGCAAGCTTATGATGGAGAAAACCAGTGCAGAAAATCTGCATGACTGACCTTCTATAAATGTGCTGCTAATTTTCCCATATATTGACCATTCCTGAAGTTTTAGCTTATGTAGGTATCACACATATCAGCTTTTAGATAATTGCTTTGCTTTGCTTTCAGGTCTGTCGATGACTATGCTAGAAAGTAGACTGAGTGTTCAGTACTTCACATTTGAGCATAACAAGTGGTACCAAGAAGTACAGTTCTTGTTTTTGGATGCTGTGGAATCATCAGATCCACAAAATATAATGGTATTTTGTGTAAAATATTAATAGTACCAAAGTTTCTTACAACACACTATTAAAACTGTTGGTTGAAAAGTGATATACATTGTCTTGTACATTTACTTTAAAACTTCATATACAATGTTTTTAAATAAAAGTTTCGCTGAGTAAGAAAAAGTCATTCTGCAATGTTTTTAAGGTTTATAGTAATAGTTTTGTATCTATGTTTTGTGTCATTTGGTACTTTCCTAACAGTGGTCTTTTATGTGTTTTCCTTTGGTAGAACATTCTGAAGGTTCATCCATATCACATAGACTCGCTCCTCCAGTTGTCTGAGATTTGTAAAGTCAGTGAAGATGTACAGACAGCTTCAGACCTCCTCGGTAAGTGAAAGACACAATGAGGTTTAATTGTTATAGGGGTGTTGTACTATTGTGATCTGATTGTAAATCTAGGTTCCAATGTGAAAAATGCAAACATTCATGTTCCATGGGTGTAGTCTGGGATAGGTTTAAGATAGGTTCCCAATTTTTGCTGATAGCTTTCCAGTGGACACCTCGATTACTTCAAGAAGTTTTCCACTGGGTTCCAAGATTTAGTACCTACCATTAGAGGTCTTCTGTAAACAAATTGTCGATTCCGGAAACGAAACTTTTGAAGAAAAATGTCTTCATAGATAAACGTCTTCAGATATCATAGAATATGGAGTAAATTATATGTTTTCAAGTGAAAACAACAACTTTAATTGATATTATGTGATGGAAATGCTGAAGTGTAGCATATTTTACACAAACGTTTCATTACGTGGGCGATAATACAATACCTCGCGAGTAACCGATTACTTAAAATGGACTCGAGTACTAGCCAAGGATAATTTCAGACAGTTTCATATTACCGTAACTGTTCCCAAGGGACTCACAAACACATCCAACTGGGAACCCATTGGAAAGTACCAGAAATCCCGTACACAATCATCCCGATTGTAATTTGCAGTGGGTTTAAGATCAATCCGATTGAAAAGATCAACCTCCCGAATGGCAATAATGAAGGCTCGTTTACCAATCAGGGAGACAATCGCAATTGTAGAACACCTATTTTATTGCGTTAATACATCCTATCCAATGGACAATTGCTTTACCGGTCGGCGCGACCGGTCCCGCCAAACGCCAGAAAAAGACGTCCTGTATATGCTACCGGCAGGACCGGTCACAGAGTGTGCATTCGCCAGGTGGCGCATCGTACTTCATTTCCTGTTTACCTCTTGACGTCATAGCATCTTTTTCGTTTGGCGCGAAAGAGTGTGCAGAAGAATTTCTTCAGAGATACGCTTTTGAATTTTTACAACGAACTCTTCCAAGTTTCTTGTTTTTTATTAGTACGGAATAATTCTACAACGTTCCTGATCATTATGTCGTCTCCTGGACAGAAACGAGGTTCTTGCGGGCACGTTATGGCCCTTTTCGACAACCATAAGAAATGCGCGCGTTGTCGTGACAAGGGGGTGGGAGACGACCCGTGTGTAAAGAAGTTGGACTGTAGTATCTGTAAGGCGTTTACGCCTGCTCAGATCCACCAGTTAGCAACCCCGACCTACAAGGAAAGGAAAGAACGCTCTAGCCAGAAGAAATCTGAAGATTTGACAAGTACGTCTCCCAAGCTTGTTGATCCGTCTGAGGTTTCACTGCTGGGTCCGGTCAATTCAGGGACGCAGTCTCCTGTTGATTCTACACCCAAGCACAAGAAGAAGCGTTCTGATGGTTCCCCAAGGTCTACTAAACGGAAGCACAGCAGTAAGCCTACTTCTGACGACCTCAAGTCCCTTGATGACAAGTGGAGTGAGAGGTTTTCCCGTCTGGAAGCAATGCTGATTAACCAGTCATTTGCTGTTCCTGTGAGACCGGTGAATTCTGCTTCTGTGGTGCCCAGAGAACACCCCTTCTTTGATCCGGGTGCTTCTACAAGTGTTATGTTTGCTGAGGGCACTAGTGACGTTGCTACGCAGTTGACGGCTACCCAACCTCCGCTGGGGGTTCCTGGTACGCAAGCTGTGATGGAAGTGAATGAGAGTGCTACCCACCCTGTTCAGGGCCCCGGTACCTCTGAGACTGTTGCCACCCAACCTTTACTGGTTCCCGGTGCAGGGACTGCCACCCAGCCTTCACAGGCTCCCGGTGCGGGTCCTGAGGTTCTGCCTTCCGGTTATAGAACTACGCTGTCTAACCAGTCGCCTCCCATTGGTCAGAATTCTGAGGTTGCTAGGGAATCTGACAGCGAGGCTGAGGTGGATCCGGAACCGGCCTCTCCGGCTAGTGTTCACTACCAGGGTGATGTACCGGAAACTAACACTGACCAGGATCTATCTGAAGATGCCAATTACCGGGAAACCTTGAGAGGGGTGAGGAGTTTCATGGGCTGGCATCAAATCCCGGATTATGACACCTCAGCTGCATCTATGGATGACAATCCCTTTGCCGGTGCTAGAGTGAAGACTACCGGAAAAGTGTCAGTAAAATTGCCGGTGGATGAATGGCTTTGTAAAAAGCTGGAGAAACTGAATATAACCATTGCTGAAGGTTATCCATCCAGGAATACAGAAACCAGTGGTCTACTGCGTGACCAATTTGTCAAGACACCACGTACTTCAAAGTGGTACGACATGCAAGCTGTTAAGAAGGATGCGTCTACCCAGGCTGTTGGTGACTGGTCTCCGGAACCGGCAAAGCTTAACAGTATGTTTTCTAGAGTTGCAAGACGCAGTTTACCTGCTGCTCCAGCTTCCAGGACCTTCAGCCAGGACACCCTTAGAAGGTGGGAGAGATCATTCAGAGAACAATCAGTGATGTGTAACCACGCTGCTGGCCTCTCTAGATGCCTCACCAAGGTACAGGACTCCATGGTCACCCAGTTAAAATCCCTCAGGTTCGATTCCTCAAAGGGTAAAGGTGCTGAGAAACAACAAGCTGTTGAAGAATTGGAATATCTGGTTACGTTTAACCGGTCAATTTCACAGGCTATGCAACATACCATGCAGGATTTGTCAGAGGGAGTCTTTATCAGCATGGCTAATCTCACCCTGGCCCGGCGGGACAGTTATTTAGAGTTCATAAGGGGTGGGATTAAACCGGACACCTTGTCTGCCTTACGTACGTCTCCAGTTCACCAACTATCACTCTTCCCGGACAGCTTACTGGTCAAAGCTGAAGAGGAAATCTTACGTAGTGAAGAGAGGCGTTCTGCTGGTACCACACCAAGGAAACCTGGACGTTTTCATCCATACGTCTCCTCCAATCGAACCCCTCACCAGCCGGACCGGAAGCCCACTACTCCGGCATGGAAGCAGATTAGAGACCGGCAAACTGCTCAGAAAGGTGGTGGTAAAGCCTCAAACTTCATCCAGAAGCCGGCCAGGGGGTTTAAAAAGCATAAATGACAATCACTGTTTTGCAAGTGTGGTCGGATTGGTGAACTCTGTAAATGTATCCGACAAGATGGAGGGCTTGTATCCACCACCACCAGTGACAAACAAGAGCGAGACTGTGTTTCCACATGTAAACTCTTTTGTTGCAAGTGTTCCTTTTGCCACCGGGTCACCGCAAAAGAAAGGTGTAAATCCCGATTATTGTCAATCTATCAGAGAAATAAACCATGTGAAAGATGTTTCCTGTGTAGATCACTTGAGTTTTGTAAAAATTGTCACAAATGTCCCAACTGTTGTCACAAATCTTCCTGTAGGGGCAAGACTTCAGCAGTTTTGGGAGAAGTGGGAAACTCTGGGTGCCAGTCCAAAAGTTATCAGAATACTGAGAGAGGGCTACACCCTTCCTTTCCGGTTCAGACCCACCCTAACCAGGTCACCAATGGTCATCAGCAAATATGTAAACCCCCAAAGACAGGCCTTCCTTTTGGAGGCACTGACTCAGCTAACAAACAAGAATGCAGTAGAACCGGTAACAAATCAGACCTCCCTAGGGTTTTACAACCGGTTATTTTTGGTTCCCAAACCCAACAACCGGTGGAGACCTATCTTGGATCTGAGCACTTTGAACACCTTTTTAAACACAGAGTCGTTCAAGATGGAGACCCCAGAGACAATAAGAACCTCCCTACAGGCAGGGGAGTGGGTCACATCCATAGATTTCAAAGACGCTTACTTCCACATACCAATTCACAGTCAGTCAAGGAAGTACATGCGTTTTCACATTCAGGGCCAATCCTACCAGTTCAAGGCCCTGCCCTTTGGTCTTTCCACTGCACCCATGGAGTTCACAGTGGTGGCCAAAGAGGTCAAGCTCATGGCTTTACGACAGGGTATAAGAATCCACCAGTACCTAGACGACTGGCTGGTGAGGGCCTCTACCCTCCACACCTGTCTCCAGCATACTCAAACCCTGGTCACTCTTTGTCAGGAACTAGGGTGGCTGGTGAACAAGGAAAAGTCAGAACTGACACCCAAACAGGTCTTCAACTTCGTAGGTTACCAGTTCGACCTGAAAGAGGGCAAGGTCAGACCAACAGAAGAACGTTGGCAGGCTTTGACAGACAAGATCAGATCAATGATGTCGGATCCGGTTTGTCCGGTCCGGAAATTCATGTCCCTCATAGGTCTCCTCACAGCAACAGAAAAACAAGTCCACTTAGGGCGACTCCACATGAGACCCATACAGTGGCACTTGAAAAACAACTGGAGGGTCCCAGAATCACTGGAAAAGGTGATACCGGTCCCCAAGTCCCTCCATCCTCATCTAAGGTGGTGGCTGGAGGAAAGCAATGTGCTACTAGGTCAACCATTACACCCTCTAAAACATGCTCTGCAGATCTTTACAGACGCATCAAACGAAGGGTGGGGCGCTCACTTGGACGACCATACTGCAAGGGGAACCTGGTCCCTTCCAGAAAGCAAGTTGCACATAAACCACTTAGAGCTAAAAGCAGTTTTTCTAGCTCTAAAGGAGTTTCGAACCCTGGTTTGCAACAAGACTGTGTTGATAGCTACAGACAACACAACAGTGGTTGCCTATATCAACAAAGAAGGGGGGATGAAGTCGGGGTCACTGTGTGCCCTACTGTGGAGAATCCTGTCCTGGTGCACCAGACAACAGGTAACCCTCAGGGCACGTCACATCCCCGGCCGGCTGAACGTGATAGCAGACAAGCTATCCAGACTTGGCCAGACCATTCAAACAGAGTGGTCACTTCATCCAGCAGTATTCCAAGCTGTATGCGCAAGGTGGCACCAGCCAAAAGTGGACCTGTTTGCCACCAGGTTCAACAACAAACTACCCCAGTTTGTGTCACCGGTGCCAGACCCCCAGGCTTGGGCAGTGGATGCACTCAGCCTCTCCTGGGAGGACCTGGACCCATACGCCTTCCCACCGGCAGCCATCTTGGGCAAAGTGGTGGAGAAGCTCCAGGACTACCCCTGCAACAGAATAATCCTGATTGCCCCAGGGTGGCCCAACATGCCCTGGTTTTGGGACCTGGTAGCAATGTCAAGCCAGATCCCACTCTGTCTGCCCAGCATACCAAACCTTGTGTCTCAGCCGTTCAACCAGGTCCTTCACAGGAACCTGTCGAATCTGAACCTACATGCCTGGCTCCTAGAGCCTCAGCAATCAAGGAGCAAGGCTTCTCTGAGGCAGTGGCAGCACGAATTGAGGCTCCTCAAAGAAGATCAACCAGATCTGTCTATGAGGCAAAGTGGACCATTTTTACAAAGTGGTGCCTCAGTAATCAGGTGGACTTCAGGGCACCACCTCTGAAAGCCATTGCTGACTTCCTCCTGCACTTGTTCCAGGACAAGAAGTTACAACCAGGCACTATTGATGGCTACAGATCAGCCATTGCTGACAAACTGGGCAATTCCACCATTAATGTCAGCAAAGATGAGAATCTCACTCGTCTCCTGGATAGTTTCCATAGAGACAGGCCTAAGGGCAGGAGAGGTATACCCTCCTGGAACCTGTCACTGGTCTTACACCAGCTGACAAAGGCTCCTTTTGAACCTTTAAAAGAGGCCTCATTAAAACATTTGACCTTCAAGACTGTTTTCCTGCTGGCTTTGGGCTCAGGTAAACGCAGGAGTGAGATCCATGCTTGGTTACATAAGAACATCAGACACCAGTCAGACTGGTCTAAGGTGTCTTTGTACCCCTCACCCAGCTTCCTATCCAAGAACCAGCTGGCTAAGGAAGGTCCAGATAGTGTGGCACCAGTGGTCATCCCAGCCCTGGCACCATCTCTGGATAGGTCACTCAAGGGTGACAGGTCCCTATGTCCAGTTAGAGCCCTGCGTTACTACTTGGACAGGACTGCAGACCTCAGGCAGAATAAGGAGTTAGTCTTTGTCTCCTTCAAGAAGGGTTTTGATAAAGACATCTCGCCTGCCACCATCTCCTCATGGATCAAACAGACTGTGGTTCTGTGCTATGAGCTCTCTGACCAGGAGGCCCTCACCTTACATCAGGTTAAAGCCCATGATGTTAGGGCCTTTGCTGCTTCTAAGGCTTTCCAATCAGGGATCTCCTTAGATCAGATCTTATCAGCCTGCCACTGGAAATCTCACAACACCTTCACCCAATTTTATTTGAAGGATGTTGCCTGGGCTGATTCAGAGCTTTTCCACCTGGGACCTGTAGTGGCTGCCCAGCAGGTGCACCACCAGGCCCAGAAGTGAGGAGATGTTGTATATATGTAAATATGTACATATTGTAGATATGCTAGATATGTACATAATGTAAATATGTTGGATGTACATATATGTTCCAAAAAAAAAAAAAAAAAAAAAAAAAAACTGTGACTTGCTTCCTTTGGGAAGTTTATTTCTTCTGGGACTGAGCTCAGCCCCTCTCTCTCCCTATCTTTCCAACTCAGCCACTCTGAAAGGAAAGGAAAAAGGGGGGGGGGCAACGTCGGTAGGCTCCCGGTTAACCGGTGAGTTAGTGACCGACCCTGACCTTTCAGGGTTCTCTGACCCTAGGTCGAATGGGCCTGTTTAAAAATTGTTGTTATGAGTTCACATAAGTCCCTAGCTGCTTACCCGCCTGCCAAGCGGTAGTTATTCAGCAATTGTCCATTGGATAGGATGTATTAACGCAATAAAATTGCAAATTTAATAAGTAAATTAAATTTTTATAAGTTAATACCCTATCCAATGGACAGGCAAGGCCCACCCAACCGGCCCCGCTATCAGCTTACTAGGGGTCTTACTAGGATTAGACACGAAAAAGATGCTATGACGTCAAGAGGTAAACAGGAAATGAAGTACGATGCGCCACCTGGCGAATGCACACTCTGTGACCGGTCCTGCCGGTAGCATATACAGGACGTCTTTTTCTGGCGTTTGGCGGGACCGGTCGCGCCGACCGGTAAAGCAATTGTCCATTGGATAGGGTATTAACTTATAAAAATTTAATTTACTTATTAAATTTGCAATTTTCTACCTTTGAAAGTATTTCTCTAAAATGTAGAGTGTAAGCCACTAAAACCTGCAAGATATTTGAATTTTGAAATAATGATTATGGACTTGACATGAATTGTTTACAAACCATAAGACAAAGCACTATTTTCACAAAGCCCTAATATCTACTAAGTAGTGTTCTAAATACTAGCAGTCTACTGAGTCTTTATTATACATTTCAGTGGGACACTGCTTTTAACCTGCTAAATGTTAAGTAGATCATTTACAGAAGACTTCTGAACATTTATTAATCTTCGAAATCTACTGAACTGTATTGGGAGCTCACCAGACTTATATTGTTTGAGGTGCATATTATTGTTTGAGGTACATATTAAGTAGAGCTCGATTTTTTCATATGTACATTAAAAAATGTACTGCTACATATAGTTTTTTGCAAGTCATGTGACCTTGTGTTCACTGTTATAGAAGGTTTCAGGGTATATCTTACATTAAGAGATGGAGATATCATACATGTGTGCATTATAAGTGTAATTTGAAGTGTATTTAGTATATCCGCCTACTTGTATCACCAGGAATGCTTGCCAAACATATTTGAATACAGTTGTCTTCGTAGAGCTGGGATTAGTAAGATCTCCAGACTGTGAGATTTAGTAGAAGACAAACTATAGCCAATGAGTAATGATAAATTAACTTGTATTTCACAAATATTTTCCAGTGTCATTAATTTAACATTTACACATCCACCGCCAAAAGTCTTCTGGTATAATTACCTCGAGTCCAGTTGACAAAAACTACTTCTGCATGCCAAATTGATGTATACACAAAGATAAACGATCATGAAGATAAACGGTCTTCAGATCTTTACAAATTCAAGTGGTGTAGACAACAAAAATGCACAAACTGAAAAACGAAATACACCTAAACAAAGCTTACCATGACATTTTGTTTCTGGTTTGTGTTGTATTGTTCAGACCACTTATATTTGAAAAACTCTGAATACAGTTCTTTTCATGACCATCTATCTATGTGACCACCCGTGTACAGTTACAATGGATACCATGTCCTAATTGCAGCTACAAAGTCAAATTCTGATACAGATCCCAATACATACTTGTCTGAACTAATGGAATGTCCTATTCCTGCTGATTTCTATTCTGTCAGAACTGTCTGGTCTAATTGTGTCACAAATTTTAGATGTAGCGGAAGAACCTGCCTTTCAAGGTTTTTAAATATCCTGTCAACTGTTTTTCTCAATTTACATTTTAGACCCATTGTGATGTAAAAATATTATCTTGTGTTTCAGAACGTGCCTTGTTTGTTTTTGAGACAAATTTTCACAGCCTGTTCAATATGACTAAAGGGAACTGTCGTCTGGACTTTAAAAGACCAGAGAACAGGTACAGCTTTAGCAGCCACGTTTGGTTTAATTTATGTGATATTATAAATACCGGAAGTGCGTAGACCACACAAAACAATGCAGTTTGCATATTTTTGCGTACATTTATCTGAGGCAAAAAATGGACGATCGCCGATAATAGAGAACCAAACGATACACACAAAATATAGTGCGACAAATAGGTGTGTATAACAACATATTTACAATAATATTTATGGATTAATAAAAGAAACCGGTCTTTATAATAGAAATAAAGTCCTCAGGTTCATACTTTATGACTTTAGGAGCGCTCGTCCATTATGCCAGAAGTTCCGTCCTTTTACAGAGGTCATAAAGTACTCGGCCTTAGACTTTATTTCTACAACAAGTTTGTAACAGTGCTGACAAATTGACAGGGTACAAGTTTCTCTTCATCACAACTTAACCCTAATCCTCTCAAATTAAGATACTGATTTTGCAACAGTATTTTTTCTACTTCTGTGTTTATGTTTTTTTTAATAGTATTGAGATTAAAGTTAACTCTTCATGAAAGATACAGTCTAATATTAATCATGTGACCACTGGTATTTACTACTTATTTCTGGGGTTGTGAGGGAATGCCTGGGTTATTAAAACATGGCTAACTTTAATATTGAACTCTTGTAGAACTGAATCTTTTCAAGTTATATCAAACTGTAGGAGTTCATATCTGTACCTTTTCTCTACTGTCATGTGCATGTATTCATGGAATTCATAAACTATATTTTTATTGCGTAAAATAGCCTTACCTTATCCTCACAAGTGCTTGTTTGGTTTTGTGGAGCAAAAACGTATCGACCGACAAGAATTTTTTTAAGGAATATTCTTGTCACAAGAGGTGACCCCTTTGTCTGCGCATGTCCGCGCTTGCGCAGTAGTCGTTGTCGACAGACGAGTGTCGAGAGTTCTTCATTATATTTTTGGTCGATATGGGAGCAACACGTATTTTCTTTTATTATCGTCCATTTACAGACGAAGATCTATGAAGTTTTGAAGCGTGCAAGCGTGCACCTACCTGTATTTATCCATTATTCGACTGGTACTACCACTAATTCTGCCTCCCTTGTCCTGAAAAGGGTCAGAATAAGATGTGCAAGAAGATGTTGCTGTAAAGTCTTCAGTGGAAGACGTGTATATCTTCCGCTGTACTCGCCCATTATTCGACTGGAATTACCTCCTTGTCGATGAAGGGGATGCAAAGAAAATTTTGTTGTAAGTTTTCAGTGGAAAACAAAGAAGAAAGAATGCAGTTGGCTCTGCAATGGAGGTCGTAGATTCTTTACTGTGGGTGGAGCGCCACCCTGGTACAGTAACAGGTCTCCCTCCAAAAGAACTATTACAGAAGCATAGCCACTTAAAAATATGGACAGATTTCCTTCCTTTGCTGTATATTTGGATGAAGATCCAACAGACATCTTTGGGGCAGTATGTGCACTGCTTGTCTGTTCAGCCCTGTTGAAGAATTGCAATAACTATTTACTAGATAATAAAACCTTCCTATGGCCATGTCTCCCTTGGAAAGAATACTGTGACTTTGAGTTAATTCTTCTGCAAACTCAACGAAGATCAAACTGGCTAGATGAGATTTTATGTTATATTATATTATATGTTGAAGTCCTTGCTTCCAACTTTTACAGTGTATTTTGCACAGTATATTCAGGACAGGAGCTATGTCTAGTATTTTTCCCCTACTAACCACAAAAAATCGTCGTACCAATCTGCCTAGTTTACCAGGTCAGAGGGATACAGAAGAACGTGGCTACATTAATGCAAGTCACCATGGAGGCTCTTCTTGCAGAGTTACTGGCAGTGATGGGAGATTTTCATTGGCATCCCAGAGTTGTGCGATTCTTGAGACGGAGTTGTCGAATTACTCCCCAAACGAATTCACCAATGCCTGTACTACCCACAATGCAAAGCGATGACGTCAGACAGGAAAACATGGCTACAGTAAATATCCTGCTGAAATATTGCTGGAAATCCTTCAAAAGAAAGCGATTCATCCACTCAACAATTGCAGAACTACAGGTTCCTATAGCAGTTTATTTCTTGTATAGAAACTCGGCTAATGACGACCTCTGATAGATCTCAGTGTCCTGAATTGATTTCTAACTACAACTTCAACGGTCACTGCCCACGAGTGAAGTTCGTTTACTATGTCAATAAATACCTGCTTGTCGCATCATTTAAACTGGAGACAGCAGAAATTATTAAAAATTCGGTTACAAAAGATGCGTTCTTCTATGTACCGATTCACAGGTCTCTCAACATCTACTTCAGTTTAATGTACACGGTCAAACCTATCAGTTTAAAGCATTATGAAATTCGGGTTAGCGACCCCTCTACAGTATCATGCGCGTAATAAAGAGGCAAATCTCATTCTTCAGTCTCACGGAATAGGAGTTCACCATATACCTGGACCACTGGTTGTTAAGTGTATGTAGAAGACACCAGTATTGGGTTCAGATCAAAGAACTCATCCAATTATTCAACAACTGGCTTCGTAATATCGATTTCCTAGGTTGCCACTGCATTTTGGTACCAGGAAATTTCTTTCACCTTATACCTAGACTACTGGTTGTTTAGTGTACGTAAAAGACACCAGTATTGGGTTCAAACCAAAGCACTCATCCAATTATTCATCAACTGGGCTTCGTGATATCGATTTCCTAGGTTACCACTGCATTTTGGTACCAGGAAATTTCTTTATACCTCGAATAAATTAAATACCTGAGAAGCTATTCAAGACATGGCGATCTCATCACAATCAACCCCAAGGTTGCTTATATCCCAGGTAGGGATACCAGCATCTTTGGAAAAGACTATACCAATGGGTCAGTTATGTATGTGTGCCTTTCAGTGGTATCTAGAAAAAACTGGCAAATTCTCCAGTCACTAGTTGTGAGAATTCCTGTTTCAAATCCTTCTGAAAAGGCATATTCAGTGGTGGAAAATGCCAAAAAATGGGAAATAGGATGCCATTTCTATACACGGGTGCACAATTCCCTTATTTTCGTAGATGCATTAAACCAGGGTTGATGATCCCATCTATAAGCATCACAGTTAGTGGCTTTGGACAGTTAAAAATGTATATATTACATTTCAATGTCATACAGCTGAGGGCAGTGTGTTCAGCCCTTAAAAGCCTTCAAGACAAATTCCACACAAAAGAATTCTTATAGCATCAGACAACACCACTGTGTTCGGTTATCTGAACAAACGGGGGGGGGGGGGGGGGGGGGGGGGGGGGGAGCGTATACCTCCTAGTTTGGCGCAGCTTGGCCTACTGCAATCCTTGAAATATACTCATAACAGACATATTCTTGGTTGCTTAAAGGCCATACTCAACATAACTCCACAAGGGATAAAGGTTTGGCGCATCCTGGCCTACTATAATCCTTGAAATATACTCTTAAGTGACAGAAATATTCTGGGGTTACTTAAATGTCATACTCAATGATCCCTACAGAAGGGACAAAAGTAATATGTACACAATGATTCTTACTCCCTTTATGGTTCTAGACAACGTGCAAGTTTGGCACAAATCAACAATAGGTGTTTTATGCAGGTATGCTGCATCTTGGCCTACTGCAATCCCTGAAATATTCTCATATGAGCCAGATATATTCAGGGTTGCCTAGATGTCATGACAGCCTCTCCACAAAGAACGAAATAATTCAGACAGGAGAGTCTTCATCTTTAATATTTTATTTGATTTACATAGTTTGTCAAATACCAATGGTACAGATGTTTGCCACCAATATGAGTTACAAGCTTCCATTCTATGTTGCCAGTCCCGGATGCAAATGCTCTGAACATAGATGAATTAAACATCTTGTTGGAGGTTCTGGACTGCTAGGCCTTTTGTCCTATACCACTTATTCCAAAAAGTCATTGAACAAGTGAACACCAGGTGCAAAATGATTGTAGTGGCCCCTTGGTGGCCCATGATGCATTGGCTTTGTTGTCTGGTGAGTCATTCAACCAAACCTCCACTACAGCTACTTCACTGGTCTCAAAAACAGCCATTCAGTCAGAAATACCATCTAAATCTGTTGCATTGGCACCTTCATGCTTGGCACCTTAACACCACTCAGAATCTCTTATATCATTCTCTGGGCAAGGGATAGAGAGATTTAGGGCATCTCAAGGACCCTCATCTTGGAATGTATGAGTCATGATGGGCCATTTTGAGCTCTGGTACCCACAGAATAAGGTGGCCATCTCAGAGCCTACGGTCTCAAATATACCAGATTTTTTTGATCCATTTACTTGCAAAAATCTAAAACCTGTCACTATTGTTGGCTTTGCAGCAGCCATAGCTGATCATTTACCTTTTTGCCTTTTTGTGCAGGAGTTGAGCAAAAGCCTGGATCTTTATAGGCCTATTGCAAGTGTTTATAGAGAGAAGCCCACTGCTAACACAGGTGTAGCATCAAGGGATTTGCCTCTGCTTCTGTTGGTTTTCACAAAAGACTCCTTATTAACCTTTAAAGGAGGTCAGTCAGTTAAAAAAAAAAAAAAAAAAAAACAAGTTTGACTTGCAAGACTGTTGCAATGGCATTGGAAGTGTATTCTGGGACTTTGGCTCCTTCAGACACAAGCCTCATAGGAAGGAGGTTACAGTTTCTCCCTCCTACCTACCTTTTCAGCAAGGACCTATTAGCCTCAATTGGTCTAGATTGGCTCCAGTGGTCACTTCAGCTCTAGATCATTCCTGAACTCAAATTGCCTGGACACATGTTTCGTTGTCCTCCTACAGCACTTACATCCTTCATGGACAGGACTACTGCTTGGAGAAAAGGGAAAGTCTCCTTCTCCTGCCTTTTAGCAAGAACCAGTTGGCTTCTGATGCTCCAGATGGCTCAAACCAGTGGTCATTCCAGCTCACAAACCTTTCCTGAGCTGACGTTGGACTGATGTTGTGACACTCTGCCCTCTTACAGTACTTAGTTACTATCAAGACAGTACAAGTACTTCAAGGAGGTGAAGCATCTCTTGCTCATATCTTTTAAGGAAGGCTTGATGGAGATATCTTGAGTTCTGGTATCTTTTCCTGGATCAATCTGGATGCATGATTAGATTGCCAGTCCTTTAATTCTGATTCCCAGAATCTATACATTGAGGCACATATTACATACATGGCTGCCTCTTTAGTTTTCAAGAGTGGGGTCTTACCTGAGCAGATATGGAACTCTTGTTACTGGAAGACCCACAATTCTTTACTACATTCTACTTGAAGAAGTAGCTTGGCAATCCCATGACCAGTCCATGAACAAATTGGGCCTTGTGGATTCACCTCGGCATGTAGTCAATTTTTGTGTATTTTTACATGTTATTGATATGACTCACATAGTTATGTTCTCTCCAGTTACACAAGTGTTGTGTCACTGACATATGTCTTTCCTGACTTACATATGGCCCCATATCGGCAGTTCATGCAGTTCAGTTTGCCTGCTTGGAGATATTCTCATTGTCAGATGATGACATCTTGTTTCGGGAGTCATGCAGACATCTCCGGCCAATACCGGGTGATGGTTAATACTGCTATATGATTTGTTGTAAAATTGTCTACAACAGCAACAGCAGCAACAATGACGACCACATCATGGATCTCTTGTTGAGGTTAGCAAATTACTTATCTGTGATGAAGAAGTAATATATATAACCTAAGATGTGGCGAATGGAAGCTTATCTTATCCTCTTATCAAGTGCTTTATTTGGTGACCCCTTGTCTGACAATCATCTAACAGTGTGGCCAAAACAAATACCCTCCACCTGTTATGGTTGTATTCAAGCACTTGTGAGGATAAGGTAAGGCTATTTTACGCAATAAAATGTAACAAATTTTATTGTAATTTAACTTTTTACAAGTTAAATACTTACCTTATCCTCACAAGGATAAACCCACCCTACCTCCCCGCATAATTTGTTTTCTGGGGACCAAAAATACAATGAAGAACTCTCGACACTCGTCTGTCGACAACGACTACTGCGCAAGCGCGGACATGCGCAGACAAAGGGGTCACCTCTTGTGACAAGAATATTCCTTAAAAAAATTCTTGTCGGTCGATACGTTTTTGCTCCACAAAACCAAACAAGCACTTGTGAGGATAAGGTAAGTATTTAACTTGTAAAAAGTTAAATTACAATAAAATTTGTTACATTTCAGGGCATTTTACCTTGCAGTATTCAGACATCTCCTATTAGTTGGAGAGAGGGGATGTTACAGAACAGCACTGGAGCTTTGTAAATTGCTGCTAAGGTAAAGTATCTCTGCTTTTTAAGGATTAGGGTTTTTGCTTTGATAAGTCAAACTTCTGGTCCATTTTTCTTCTGCATTTTCCACTGCATTATTACTAAAGCTGAAACGGTTAATCGTACTAACCGATTATTAGGTTACCAAAGCACTAGTCGACGCCAGTATTGTTGAACCGGTTAACTGTTATCCAATGTACATCACCCCATACAGGATTTTACGCAATCATTAGATTTCTTAATATTTGTGGTCAGCATTGAAAATGGTAGCAATTTATCTATTTATTAAGTTAAATATATAAAATATGCTGTTTATTGACAAATTACACAACAATTTGAATGAATTTTATTTCCTTGCACATCGATATCCGCCATATTGTTTACAATATTTACATCCGGGGCGCATGCGCAGAAGACATTTTTCGGTATTTCCTCTCTCTCTACAGGTAGTCAAATGCCAGAAATAATTAACTGGTTAGTCGACGGTTAATGCAAGTGACTACCCGGCAAATATTGCTAATCGTTTCAGCCTTAATTATTAATTTCCTTTAATATCTTGTTTTAATATAAGCGAGATTAAAATGATCAACAAAAGAAAGCTTTGCCATGCATAAAACTGACCTTTTGCCTTTTTGTGGTCACATAACCAAAACAAGATTCAGTATTTGTAAGTATTTGTGACAGGTTGACGGTATTTGGAATATATATATTAGAGAATTAATAATAAGTTTTGTGTCTGAATAAATATATTGTTGAAGAAAAAGTGATTGGTTTACTGGTGGTTAATAGTAGCGCTATCAAACAGGTTATATTTAGCCAAAAAAAAAACAAGTACCGACTCAATGCAGATTTGAGATATATAAAGAGTAGTCCTGGAAGAAGGTCATGATTTCACATGATCAAATAAATTTTTCACCCATGTTGATTCTTGGGGTGGTTATAATTTTGTCATTTTCCATAAAAAAGTTTAAAACTGCTCATATTATGCTTGTCTTTAGTGTTGGTATCGAATAATAATATATCGAAATCAAACCATATTTTTGCCTTATGTATCGATCTATATTGAAATTATCGGGTCGTGCATGTTTTCTGAGAGAGGCCTTCCAAACTATTTCGTGAATTTTAGTAGTTTCCCGAAATACAAACAAATATCGCATTTCCGCTTTAGTGGTAAGTGAAAGTTGACAAAAATAATATCAAAACCAATATATTCTTCAAATACTGTCCTTTATTCGAATGAAAACTACCATAGTTGTACCTGTTCTGTAGTATGTTCTGTTATTGATATTGTACTCTACATTATTGATATCCACAAATTTAGCGTGAATCAATAAATATTTCAATATCGATAAATAATACCAGCACTAGCTGTCATTGATATTAGAGATTTGGGATGTGAATAAAGCTATAGGAAATCATGACCTGTGATTCTTTTTGTGGGTCTGGTTTGATCCTTGATCCTCTTGTAAGTTTGAACCATGTTTTGCACCCAAAAGTCATTCTATCTCCCTCACCAAACAGCAGTGTTTTATCAAAAGACTGTTATATATCCATTATTTCTGTTCCTAAGGTTTGGCAAGTGAAAACAGCTTTTTCCAAATCATTGGCTGTCATTCTTTTCCCCGAGTCATATATGACTCATCTTTGAAAAGTTAAACAGCATTTTTGAATCCAAGAACCTTTATATATAATTACATATATCTCATTATTGCTCCCACAAGTTTAAGAAGTGAAAACATGTACTGTCGCCTTTTTTCTCACTTTGGCAGTAGTTTCCTGTACCCTTACTTTGTTGCATTCAGTTTCACTGACTTTTTTAGTTCTAGAGAATGTTTCTAGGTTCATATTCATCACCAGTGTATCATGAAATAAGACGTTCATGTATTTTGAAATTTTATTTAGTATATTCCATATTAGTCTCAATAGTAAAATTGCAGAATGCTTAATGTCATATTTGTCATATTTATCTGAATAATGCTTCTTTGTAAATTAATGATATCCAAAAATACATTTTTTCATATTTAGGCAAAAATATGTTGAGTATAAAATTGTGACATACAGTGGATTTGGCCTAAGTCGAAGTTGCAAAATATCAGCCATTTACTTCTACTTATGGCAACTTCTAGTTATACCCACTTTGAGAAATATATAAAGTACTAAAGATACTATTTGAAATAATTAACACTTGTGTGATCACTGTACTGGGATATTTATTTGTTTGGTGTTTAGACTTAATACCACAATAGTGAGGAATCAGGTACAGAGTGTTACAATAGTACTATTTTGTCACCTCTTTCTTAGATTTTGACACTTCTGCAAACACAAGATTTATATGTTCTACTTATACCTTGTTATTCCCACTGAAAAGTAACACTTTGTGCCTCAAATTAGGTTCTAGTTATGGCCACTTTCTGTAAGTCAAACTTCTAGTTATCCTTGTGTTTTGTACTAATAATTGTTGGGACGTAGAAATTACTTCTACTTATGGCAATATTCTACTTACAGCAGTTCTACTTATACCAAATCCACTGTATTCCCACTTGTACAGGACACAGGACTGAATGTTTTATGTCTTTCTGTGACTTGCTGTAGCTTTGATCCAGATGATGATCCACTGTGTGTTCTCTTGATGATTGATTTCTACGCCATTCAAGCTGAAGAGTACACATTCTTGATACAGTTACACCGAGAGTTGGAAGTCAGTGTTACTTGTGTCTTGTCTAAGTTCACATCTGTGTTTCATTCTAATTCAGCATCCATTGATACAGGCCCTTTTTGTCAAAAGATCATCTTTAATTAATTTTCATACAGTTTTAATTATATAAACTAATATGTGACCTGTGTCTTATTTGGCCATGGGAAATGGTTGATGTTTCTTTCATGGGATGATGCCTTACTCAGAACTGTCAGATTTTTTAATCCCCACCTTCATTTTTAGGATTCACTTTTTGATAACCTAGACAGAAATATTTGATTTCTGATGGTACAAATTTAGGAAAAATAAAGTGGTGTTTCATATATACATCTTGAATGTATAAATATTTAATAGTTAAATTTCATTTGATGTGTCAAATGAATTTGTTCAGTAACATCTGAAACCAATCCTTTTGACCAAATGAAAAGTTTAAGTTTATCTTTTTCCAGGTTTATCCCGTGTTTTAATTAATAACCTTTGAAACCAATAACTTAACAAAGACACTTCAAAATTCCTTCTGTCAATGCACATCATGGGCCACGGTGGCACAGTGGTAACACTCTTGCCTCCCACCTCTGAGGCCGGGGTTCGGTTCCCGGCATGGCCTCGAGTGGGAAAGCTGGTAGTTGCTTGCCATTGGTCGGCAGTTTACAGTACAGAACCCTGACAAAGTATATGTACTGGTTTCCTCTACCCTTCCAACTACCCATCGTGATATGACCTGTACAGTGTTGAAAGCGACATAAAAACCCCAAATGAATAAACCTTAATTGGTACATTGAATAGAGATTTATCTGACTCATGAAGTAACCTTTTTGTTTTAATTTTTCAGAATGACAAGAACCTTTCTCAGTTGCCAAATTTTGCGTTTTCATTACCTCTTGCAATTTTTATGAAAGGCGAAAAAGAAAACCAGCCCACTGATGAAGCCTCCAGACTGGTGAGATTTTTAATAACAAAGAAACTATTAAATAATGTTAACCCATGTTTCACCCTCACTGTTATGCTTTTTATGGCTTGAAATTTTGTCATATCAACAATGAAGTTATGGCTTGCAGCTAAAAAAAGTGTTGACTATTAATATTCCCTTAGTAAAGATATCATGATGAAGCAGACCTTACAAGCACATGATTATTAAAACAGTAAAGACCATAATGTATAGTAACAATGCTGCAGCCAACTAAACATTGCTGAGTTTTTCTCATCTTTTGTTTTGTGTTTTTTTATTTAAACTGTTTTTGAATTTTAGTCATTTGGTTTCAGTTACAAAATGCCCTGATGATGTTTCCTGGTATACTGATGCCATTGTTGGAAAAATGTAACATACAGCCAGACCACCAAGTCACCAAGTGTTCTTTCTTCACTGAAAACAGCTACAAAGAGTAAGAACATTTTGCAGTAGTTAAACATTAGTAGTTTTAATTTTATTGCGCTACAATAGCTTACCATGTGGGACTTAATGCTGTTCTCGGATGGCCACAAGGCATCATGGCCAACGTCTAAGAAAAATAGACATTTATAGTTGGACGTAGCCTCAAGTTGTCACGTGATAACCTCTGACCTTTCGCCCTACTTTCTCGTTGGCCACGTTGAACTGGTAGCTTTCTGTAAATTATACAGACATTTTCATTTATATCTTAGCATATACGTATTGTTGGAGGTTTATTTTTGGTTATTCTTTTATTATATAACATAGATTATTCTGTAAAATTTCCGTTTTGACAGGATAAGTATTTTCTTTAATATTGCGTAATTTTTATTACGTTTAAAATGTCTTCTCAGCAATTGAATAAAGACAAACCGAGATCTAACAAATGCAGGTATTTTTGTTTCCCTTTTGATGTACATAATTACTGCCCTACCTGTAGGGAATCTGGTAAGGATGACGACCCCTGTGTCACTTTTGAAACTCCTTGTCCAATTTGTGCTTCTTTTACAGAAGAACAGATACAAAAAATTGCACAAAGGAAACGGTACATCAGGAAGCAAAAAGGCAACACTTAGTTCTAAGGACGATGAACTAGACCTATTAGGGGACGATGTTGAATCTTTTACTGGTACTAATACAGACCTTGAGAGTGCTGCTGACAACTTATTTACCTCACCCCCACGTCCCCAGCCCCTACCTATCAGTTCTTTGTCACTTAAAACGCCTGCAAAAACTGTTCCACCCACCCCAGGTACTGCCTTACAGCAGAAAATTGAATCTAATTTAGAAAAATCCCTGGATAACACACTAAACTTGCATTTGCAGCAGAAAATGGGTTCGTTCCAGGCCTCCATGTTAGAAGCATTCCAGTCTCTCCGAGATGAATTATCAAGTAAAAAACAGCCAGAGGTAGTTCAGACCTCGGCCTCAGCTTTTAAGCCTGGGACTAGTGTTGTTAACCTGGACCTACCCCCTCCGAGACACTCCACTAACCTTCCAACCGAGGATATGGATGTGGACTATGGCCCAGCACTTCCTCCAGGTCTCGGATCTGATCATCAGAATTTCTCGGATCAGAACTCTTATGCATCCGAGGTACCTTCTAAGAAGGCCTCGGATGGACATAAAAGACACTCTCACTCTCATAGGAAGCATGATATTGGTCCAAGATCTGCCTCGGACCAATACCCTGATGAATCCGACCAACCTTGGATGTCACCTACCAAACCCCAAAAAACATTCTGACAAGAGTAAATATAAATCTAGGTCCAGATATGTTTCATCTTCCTCAGAGGAAGATCAGCCCTCTGTGGCTAAACACAGGTCTTCTAAGCCCTCTGGGGCTAACTCTGATCTAGATCAACCTCAACATGATCCAGACCCTCCTTATTATAGGGAAGGAGCCCTGGCTGACATTCCGTCCCAGTATGCTGAAGAGGTGGACACTTTTAGGCGCATTCTTTCCCTCCCTGACCCCAGGGAGTCTATGCCTAGGTCATCTACTTCAGTAATGGGAATGGGTCTAGATGATGAGAAAGGCCGTCAGGAGCTACGACCAAGAGGTCCTTCTTCCATGCTCCCCCTTAGTTCTGTTATCAAGGATGCCTTTGATAAATTTGAGCATGACTTCAAGGCCCGCTAATTTACCTGAAGGTAAATATATCAAACCTCCTCCTGCCACTACAAAGTGGTACAAGGTTGGACAACCCTGTTATGAGGAGAAAATACAGGAGTTTTTCAAAAATCTGTATTACTCCAAAACCCTCTGGGGCCCCTATGGGCAAGGTTTCCCTACCAATTCTTAAGGAATTGGAACACCAAGCTAGGCAAAATATATCCACTCTTAACTACACTGTTGCCTTTGCCAAGACTTCATCTTCTTGCAATGTCACTCTTGAGAAGTGCCAACATAGTCTGAAGTCGACCTTCAAGAAGGTCAAATCTCAGATTCAGAAAGGTGCCAATCCTGAGAAAGCAACCAAACGTGGATATCAAGAAGCCTGTGAATACCAGCAGAGATGGGTGCTCTCCTGTGGAAGATCATGACCTGGTGCCATCACTATCACATAACATTGAAAGCCAGACACAGCCAGGGTGCCTGAATGTGATGGCCGACCTTCTGTCCAGGTCAAACCAAGTGCAGTCAACAGAATGGTCACTGCATCCGCAGGTGTTCAAACAGATCTGCCAAAAGTGGTTCACACCTCATGTAGACCTATTTGCCACTCATCTGAACCACAAACTTCCACTGTACATATCTTCTGTCTCAGACCCAAAGGCTTGGGACATAGATGCTCTGAACATAAACTGGACGGGTCTCACTGCCTATGCTTACCCTCCGACGGCCCTCCTTCACAGGGTGATCCAAAAAATCAGGCAATGCTATTGCCTGATCATCGTAATAGCCCTAGGCTAGCCAGGGATGCCCTGGTTTTGGGACCTAGTGCAGCTCTTAACAGAGATCCCACTACAATTTCCAGTGTCAACGACTCTTCTCAAACAGTCCCACAATTATGTGTTCCACAGCAATCCACAGCATCTCAACCGCCACCCCTGGTCTCTAGGAGTGGACAGCTCCAAGAACAAGGCTTCTCTGTGGAGGTGGCAGAGAGAATTGCTGCATCTCAGAGGTCATCAACAAGAACCATGTACAAGTCAAAGGGGGCCTTATTTGAGAAATGGTGCAGAGAAAATTCGGTGGATTTCTCCACTCCATCTGTGAAACAAGTCTCAGACTTTTTCATGTATCTGTACCAAGATCTAAACAGGCGCCCCTGGACCATCGATGGTTACAGGACAGCCATTGTTGACACTTTGGGCCCAGCGGGCCACCATATTGCACAAAGTTCAGACCTTCATAGGTTACTCTCCAGCTTTCACAGGGATTGTCCCAAAATCTTCCTAAGTGGAACCTTTCTGTTGTTCTTAATGAGCTCACAAAAGCACCCTTTAAGCCTATGAAAGACACAGACCTCAAACATCTTACTCTCAAAACTTCTTTCTTGCTAGCTTTGGCCTCCGGCAAGCGCCGCAGCGAAATCCATGCCTGGGTTGCAAACAAAGTATCTAATCTAGGCCAATGGGAAAAGGTTGCCTTGTTCCCTTCTTCTGACTTCATAGCCAAAAACCAACTAGCAAGAGAAGGTTCTCAAAGTGTGTCTCCGGTGACTATTCCTGCTTTGACTACCATTGTAGATAGACAATTCAAAGAAGACAGGACCTTGTGTCCGGTGCAGGCCCTGAGGTACTATTTGGATCGAACCAAAGACCTGAGAGGGTCTCGATCCCTCCTTTTCATTTCCTTCAAGAAAGGACATACGTCAGACATCAGACCCGCTACTCTCTCTTCTTGGTTGAAACAAACCATTCTACTATGTTATAAACAAGCAGACCAACCAGCCTTGGACTTGGTCCAAGTTAAAGCGCATGACATTCGGGCCTTTGCAGCCTCTAAGGCCTTTTACGGTGGGGTATCGGTGGACCAAATCATGCAAGCCTGTCACTGGAAAGCTCACAACACATTTACAAATTTTTACCTAAAATACCTTACTTGGTCAGACAATGACAACAATATGTATCTGGGACCAGTGGTGGCGGCACAACAAGTTCTAGACCTTTCCCCTCAGACCAGTTGTCCTCGGGGAAAGAAAAAGGGGGGGGGGGGGGGGGGGGGGCACATCCACTACAACCAAGTCTTCAGGAGTCTAATCCCAGGATCTAGGTATAAGTTTACCTCTCAAGATGTTACGGGTAAGGTCATTTTGTATTTTTAGTTTATCAATATAATATGTATTAAGGACTTATTAAAGTTGTCACCAATCTCATATTCGGTGGCAAAAATTTATGGGAATTCCAACCATTGGTTTGGTTTATCACTCGTGGAGGGCCCCTATGGACCCTTAGACCTCTAAGTGAGCACTGCTGCACTTCTGTCCTACAATCAAAACATCTTGACAGTTTTTAGCACTGTCTTCCATTCTATTCAGGTTTTTGGCTCTCTACAGGCCCGGTCTTTGGGATTGGGGCACTGTAAACGGGACTCAGACTGGTATTTCTAACATTCATTCTAATCTATTATTTCAAAATCTAAGCTGTAACCCCGCCACTGGGTGGTTGCATTCAGCATTAAGTCCCACATGATAAGCTATTGTAGCGCAGTAAAATTGAAAATTTTAATTACGTAATTTTATTGCGCTACAATAGCTTACCATGTGGGACTGAATGCTTTACTGGTTGCCGCGAGGCACAGACGACCAACGCTCGAGAAAAACAAGCATGTAGTTGGTTCGGCCTCATAGGTTGTCGTGACGTCATCACTTCCTGTGTATCAGCCTCCTTTTCGTTGGTCGCCGCCATATTGGATGCTCTGCTAAGTTTTCAAAGCTGTTTTCTATTATATCTCTGGATATATTGTTTGTCATTCGTCCATAATTCGGCTTTTCCTTTATTTAGCAGTATAGAATCTTATACCCAATTTTCAGCACTTCCGGTGCTGTATTTTGTCAGTTTTTTAACGTCTTCTTAATTCACGTGTTGTGTGCTCGCCACTACACTAGTACTGCTCGAATCTACGGTTCGGAGTATTTCATATTTTATTGCATTAAAACATGGCCACCGCCCACCAGTCTTCTAAAGATAAACCCAGATCCAGCAAATGCAATCATTTCTGTCAGCCATTCGACAGTCATGGCTATTGCCCCTCCTGAAGGGCGATGATCTGTGTGTTACAAAAGCTGGTACTTGTCAAATCTGTGCGTCTTTCACAGACGAACAGTCCACTAAAATTGCTAATAGAAGACGATACAAGAAAAAACATCCCACTTCACAGGCATCGGACAAAGATCGGGACGAGGTACTTGGCGATTCTTTTGAATCGTTTTCTGGATCGCAAGCCGAACTTGAGGCTGCGGCCGATCATTTGTTTACTTCACCTCCACGTCCCAGACCCTTATCTTTCGATCCTTTGCCTCTTACTACACCAGGGCGTACTGTTCCTCCCACTCCCAGTACAGCCTTACATCATAAAGTCCATTCTTCTGTAGAAAAGTCTTTGGACCAAAAATTTGATCAGAAATTTGGTGTTTTTCAAGCCAACATCTATGATGCCCTTAAATCTATGCGTGAAGATTTCCTAAAATCTCAACAAGGGCTGGCTGATAAGATCGCCTCTTCGGCTGTTCGCACCGAACCTCAGACCTCTGTCAGTGCTTCAGAACCCATGGATATTGAATATGGCCCTTCTCTTCCTTCTCGCCTTCAGGCCGAGCAAGGTTCGGACGTTCGTCTTAGCTCTTCCGAACATACACAGTCTGTTCGCCCCAAGACGTCCACTCACAAGGTTAGCCATGCTCCAATCTCAGGTTCGGGATCTGATTCCGATCATGATCGCCCTTCATATTCTAGACCTAAAAAGCACTCTGACAAGTCTAAACATAAGTCAAGGTCCGCATATTTGCCCTCATCGTCAGGGGAGGATCAGTCCCCTAGACGTAGACACAGGTCCCCCAAGCCCCAGAGAATGGCCTCTGATGATCAGGAACATCCTCAAATTGACCTTGATCCGCCCTACTATAGGGATGTGGCTCTGGCTGACATCCCAAATCAATATGCGGAGGAGGTAGATACTTTTCGACGTATCCTCAAATTACCTGATCCGAGGGATTCAGTCCCCAGACCTGCTACTGCTATCATAGGTATCGATGACGAGGTGGCCGTCCAAGAGCTGAGACCTACGGGTCCATCAGCTATGTTGCCCCTCAACTCTGGTATAAGAGATGCCTTTGACAAATTCAACAATGACTTTATGGCTGCAAACCTGGCAGAGGGCAAATACCCAAAGCCCCCCCCCCCCCCCCCCCCCCCCCCTTCCACTTCTAAGTGGTACAAGGTTGGACAACCTTGTTTTTCGGAGAAACTCCAAGATTTAAATGCAGACTTTGCCAAGATCTGTATATCTCCTAAACCTTCGGGGGCCCCTTTAGGCAAGGTCCCACTCTCTGTCCTCAAGGACTTAGAACAACAGGCAAGGTACAATCTAACCACATTGAATTTCACGACCACTTTTGCCAAGACATCCTCCTCCTGCAACTCTACCATGAGGAGGTGTCGTTATGGACTAAAAGAAACCTTCAAGAAGGTCAAGTCCCAGGTCAGGAAAGGTGCCGACCCTGAAAAAGCAGTAAAACGTGGTTATGATGAGGCCTATGACTACTTTGATCTCTGGGAGAAGACCCTCACTATTCAACATAAGGCCATAACCTGCCTGAGCAAATCCCTTGCCCATATTTTACAAAGGGAACTTTACACAATGGCAACTTCCGGCTTGCTTAGACGCGAAGCCGAAATGTCCCATCTGCAGCCACAATTAGGGGAAACCAGACGTCAAGAGCTCAGGAATTCCTCTCTCTGGACTCGTTCCCTGTTCAACTCCCAGTCAGTGAAGGAAGGCGAGGACTTCCGTCTCAAAAAAGGCACCTCAAAAGATGCTCAGGGTTTCGGACCCTACCAAAATAAGCCCTTTCGTGGTTCCCACCACAATAAGAGAAGAGGCTCCTACAGGAAACGCCCCTTTGGGGGCAATTCCTTCCAAAGCAGCAACTATTCGTTTCCCTCTTCTAGAGGAAAACCAAACTTCAGAGGCTCCAGGGGTCGTTTTCGACCCCACAACAAAGGAAAAGGGCGTGGAAACCCCTCTTCCCAATGACTCCTATCAAGCCTCAATCAATCCACCAGTAGGAGGTCGCCTCCGTTCTTTCAGGAGAGACTGGCACGCAAACAATTGCTCAGCCAACGTGTTAAATATTATCACCAATGGCTACGTTCTGCCATTCCTCTCAAGGCCAAACTTGATAAGATTTCCTCTGATTGTGTCAGAGTACAAGGCCCCTCAAAAAGACCAAGCCTTGGCCGATTGCATCCAGTCTCTCCTGTTAAAGAACGCTATCGAAAGGGTGGAAAATGTAAAATCTCTCGGGTTTTACAGTCGCC
This sequence comes from Sabellastarte sp. h YS-2021, assembly GCA_964017235.1. NCBI lineage: Eukaryota > Metazoa > Annelida > Polychaeta > Sabellida > Sabellidae > Sabellastarte > Sabellastarte sp. h YS-2021. Next base: position 33,150,209 of record OZ024930.1, read on the forward strand.
TCTTTCTTGTACCCAAGCCTCACCAAAGGTGGAGGCCAGTAATAGACCTAAGCAGGCTCAACACTTTTCTACACGTAGAAAAGTTCAAATGGAAACGCCAGAGTCCATCAGGACTTCTCTGATTCCGGGGGAATGGGTAGCGTCAATAGACCTGTCGGACGCTTACCTCCACATCCCCATCCATCCAAACTCAAGGAAGTACCTAAGATTTTGCCACAGGTCACAGGTGTTCCAGTTCACCTCGCTCCCATTCGGACTAGCCACAGCCCCCCAGGTATTTACCATGGTCGTAAAAGAAGTGAAGCTCATGGCCCTCAGCAGAGGACTCAGACTTCATCAATACCTGGACGACTGGCTGATCAGGTCTCAGTCCCAGGAGGAAGCATTAGTGAACACTCGGACAGTGGTAGATCTCACCCAGTCCTTGGGATGGATCTTAAACCAAGAGAAATCAGAACTGAAACCAACTCAGGTGTTCTCGTTCGTGGGCTACGAATACCACCTAGATTCAGCCCTTGTAAAACCCACTCAAGAGAGATGGCTCAAACTTCAGGATTTGATCCTACGACTCAAGTCGAAACATGTTTTGACTGCAAGATGTTTGATGTCTCTAATTGGGTTGCTAGCCTCAACGGAGAAGATGGTCCCGGAGGGACGCCTTCACATGAGACCGTTTCAGTTTCACCTGAAAGAGCACTGGAAATTTCCTCAGTCGCTGGACAGCCTCCTTCCCTGGACAGAAGTCATTTCTGCTCATCTGGACTGGTGGCAGAATCCTGCAAAGGTGATGATAGGCGCCGACCTTCATCCCAAAGACCACAGTATCCAACTCTTTACAGACGCCTCAAACGAAGGCTGGGGCGCTCACTTAGAACAAAGTTCTACAAAAGGTCTGTGGTCACCTCAGGAAAAAGGACTTCACATAAACGTCCTAGAATTGAAAGCTGTCTTTCTGGCTTTGAGACACTTCAAAGACCAGTGTCAGGACCAAACAGTGCTAGTTGCCACGGACAACTCAACTGTGGTAGCTTACATAAACAAACAAGGGGGAACACACTCGGCGGAGATGTGCGCACTCCTGTGGAGACTCATGACCTGGTGCCACCACTATCACATAATCTTGAAAGCCAGACACATTCCAGGGTGCCTGAATGTGATGGCCGACCTACTTTCCAGGTCGAACCAGGTTCAGTCGACCGAATGGTCACTCCATCCACAGGTGTTCAAACAGATCTGCCGAAAGTGGTTCACTCCCCACGTGGACCTTTTTGCCACTCATCTGAACCACAAGTTCCCTCTGTACGTGTCTCCTATCCCAGACCCCCAGGCCTGGGACATAGATGCTCTAAACATAAACTGGACGGGTCTCACTGCTTATGCTTACCCTCCAACGGCTCTCCTTTACAGGGTGATCCAAAAAATCAGGCAATGCACCTGCCTGATCATACTAATAGCCCCAGGCTGGCCAGGGATGCCCTGGTTCTGGGACCTAGTGCAGCTCTCAACAGAGATCCCTCTGCAACTCCCGGTGTCGACAACACTCCTCAAGCAGTCCCACAACTTTGTGTTCCACAGCTCCCCGCAGCACCTCAACCTCCACGCCTGGTCTCTAGGAGTGGACAACTCCAAGAACAAGGCTTCTCTGTGGAATTGGCAGAGAGAATTGCTGCACCTCAGCGGTCTTCAACAAGGAACATCTACAAATCAAAGTGGGCCCTATTTGAAAAATGGTGCAGAGATAATTCGGTGGATTTCTCCTCACCATCTGTGAAGCAAATCTCAGATTTCTTTATGTATCTGTACCAAGACCTAAACAGGCGCCCCTCTACCATTGATGGTTACAGGACAGCTATTGTTGACACTCTGGGCCCTACGGCCCAGCATATTGCCCATAATGAGGACCTTCACAGGTTGCTCTCCAGTTTTCACAGGGATCGCCCCAAGAGTTCCAGAAACCTTCCTCAGTGGAACCTATCTGTTGTCCTCAATGAGCTCACAAAAGCGCCCTTTGAGCCTATGAAAGACAGAGACCTCAAACATCTCACTCTCAAGACTGCTTTCTTGCTAGCTCTGGCCTCCGGCAAGCGCCGCAGTGAAATCCACGCCTGGGTCGCAAACAAAGTATCTAATCTAGGCCAATGGGAAAAGGTAGCCTTGTTCCCTTCATCAGATTTTATAGCCAAAAACCAGCCAGCAAGAGAAGGTTCTCAAAGTGTGTCTCCGGTGACTATTCCTGCCTTGACTACCATTGTAGATAGACAATTCAAAGAAGACAGGACCTTGTGTCCTGTACGGGCTTTGAGGTACTATCTGGACCGAACCAAGGACCTGAGAGGGTCCCGGTCTCTTCTTTTCATCTCCTTCAAGAAAGGACATACCTCAGATATCAGACCCGCTACTCTCTCTTCATGGTTGAAACAAACCATTCTACTTTGTTATAAGCAAGCAGACCAGCAAGCCTTGGACTTAGTCCAAGTTAAAGCGCATGACATTAGGGCCTTCGCAGCCTCTAAGGCTTTTTACGGTGGGGTATCGGTGGACCAGATCATGCAAGCATGTCACTGGAAAGCTCACAACACGTTTACCAATTTTTATCTAAAAGACCTTACTTGGTCGGACAACGACAACAACATGTATCTGGGACCAGTAGTAGCGGCTCAACAGGTCCTAGACCCTTCTCCTCAGTGATGTCTTCTTCGGAAAGAAAAGGGGGGGGGGGGGGGCACGTCCGCCACAGCTAAGCCTTCAGGAGTCTCCCCAGGTCTAGGTATAAGCTACCTCATCAGGGTGTTACAGGTAAGGTCTCACATATTAAATTTACATTAACTTTAAATTCTTGGGACCATAAGGTTGTCTTATAAATAAGGTTGCAAATAGCAATTCTCGAACCTTGACCTCATTTCTGACGTCATAGCCCTTAGGGGTTCTTCCTATCTGTGTACTCCGGGTACACAATCCTCCTTCCAAACACCCTACAGTGTACGACACTGTGTATTCTCATCAGGTTTTTGGCTCTTTACAAGTCCGACCTTCAGGATTGGGACTCTGTAAATGGGACTCAGACTGGAAATTTTTTGGAACTATTTTTTATTACTCTCAATTCGAGAAAAACAACATTCAGACCTTCCAGTCTCAGCTGTAATCCCGCCACCGGGCGGTTGAATTCAGCATTCAGTCCCACATGGTAAGCTATTGTAGCGCAATAAAATTGAAAATTTTAATTACTTAAATGTAGCTTTTATAAGCTACAAGCTTACCATGTGGGACTGAGAAGAGTCCCACCCTACCTCCCCGCTGTATTACAGCTGAGGGGACATGGGTTTAATCTCAACGAAAAGGAGGCTGATACACAGGAAGTGATGACGTCACGACAACCTATGAGGCCGAACCAACTACATGCTTGTTTTTCTCGAGCGTTGGTCGTCTGTGCCTCGCGGCAACCAGTAAAGCATTCAGTCCCACATGGTAAGCTTGTAGCTTATAAAAGCTACATTTAAGTAATTAAAATTTTCAAATGTAGCTTTTATAAGCTACAAGCTTACCATGTGGGACTTAGAAGAGTCCCACCCTGCCTCCCTGCTGTTTACAGCTGAGGGGTAGGTTTAAAAAAATTTCAATGAGAAAGTAGGGCGAAAGGTCAGAGGTTATCACGTGACGACAACTTGAGGCTACGGCCAACTATAAATGTCTATTTTTCTTAGACGTTGGCCATGATGCCTTGTGGCCATCCGAGAACAGCATTAAGTCCCACATGGTAAGCTTGTAGTTTATAAAAGCTACATTTACGTAATTAAAATTTTCAATTTTATAGTGTTTTCCTCATAGATGAATGAAAGTGTTGATCACTTGCAATTGGAGATAAATTCAAAGATTATCTTTTGCACACATGCAGGCACTTAAGAGCATTTTATTTGATAAACAAGTCATAATACACACACATACATCATAAAATATAACATTCTGAATGACCACTGGCTGAAATTACCACTGACTGAAATTCTAAATCATAAAAAATGGTTTCAGTACCTATTATGAGATGTTGGGGACAAGGATCCACCAAACATCCTTATCACTCTGGTTTACCTCTGCATAAAAAATAGAGTTCGAGATAAAAGTAACATCCAATGACCAGAACCAGACGGGTGAAATTCACCAGTGAGTGATTTTGAGACACTGGTTGAGGTATTTATCCTGTCTAGTGTATAATTTTCTTGAGGTTTGCTACTTATTTTTTGATTGGCTCCCCATTTCTGTATTTCCCATTTCTCCTCAATGTATGTTCTGCTATTGGTTTTGGTGCCAGAGAGCTGAAGGCTGTAAAGATGCTACAGATGCTGTACATTGGGCGATGTTCTGCATGCTGGAAACTGCCGGCAGTGATGGAGTGGCTAGAGGCGAATGTGAAAGAAGTCATAGCGAGAGTGGAGGTGAAGGACCCTTGTGTGGAAGAATATGCAGCTATGTAAGATATCTCACCAGCTGAATTTGTCTTAAGATAGTATGATACCAATGATTAATGTATTAATGTATTGGTGATGTCACAGTCAATTCCACATGCTAATCTAAGTGGCTTTTCCAAGGAAGTTTAATTATCATATGTTATATTTATTATTGCAAATCACTGTTTGGTGTGTAAATTTTGCACTTCACATTCACAATTAGGCTATCAGATTCATTAAACCTAATGAAAAAAAGTTTTAGACAAATAGCTCAGAAAAAGAAAGTCTCAGAAAGTTATATAGCAGGTACATTGTTTGTCAGTTCAGACGTGGATATTGAATGTAAAATTATTTCATTATCATATAATATCAGGACGATAATATTGTCTACTAACCAATATGCAGGGTTTCAGATTCGCGTCGGCCATCGGTCATTGACCGAATTTTGCAACAATACCCCGAATTTTAAATAGAATATTAGGACATATTGTCTGAGTCGTATCCGTGGGCGATAATAGAAGATCTAGCTGTCTTTTTATTTACAGAATATGAAGTCCCGTTACAACCCTAAATTCTCGCGAGATATACATGATTTTTATCGTAGCAAGGTCTAGACGTATTTTATGAAGTCTCATGCCAAGCCACGTGACCTGCAAGGAAATCCCAGGGGAAATCCGTGTCCTCATATCTTCTCATAAATATTAATGACTTTGGTGCTGTGGCCGCAAGTTCTCGAGTTTAAAGTATTTGATCTTCATCTATGCTTCAATTTTATAAAATATTGCAAGGAAATCCCAGGGGAAATCCGTGTCCTCATATCTTTACATGAATATTAATGACTTGGGTGCTATGGCTGTGAGTTCTCAAGTTTAAAGTATTTGATTTTCGTCTATGCTTCCATTTTATAAAATATTGCAAGGAAATCAAATGGAAAATCTGTGTCCTCATATCTTCTCATGAATATTAATGACTTGGGTGCTATGGCCATGAGTTCTCAAGTTTAAAGTATTTGATTTTCGTCTATGCTTACGTTTTAATAAATATTGCAAGGAAATCCCAGGGAAAATCTGTGTCCTCATATCTTCTCATGAATATTAATTATGGTCGTCTGGTGTTTTCATGTAATTGTAGATTTTGTTTTCTGTAGGTTTCCACATAAATTTTACTGTAATATTGTGAATTTTTGCTTTGATTAATATTTCTTTGACAAGATTCTTTCTTTGACAATTTGATTGACAAGAATTCTGTCCTAAATTCTTCGAAAATGTCCTGAACATTTTCCTAGTCTTAGGACAGAATGTCCGGCCGGACTTTTCATGTAGCAGAATCACTGATATGATTTTGGTTTCAGTTCTTGAGCAATCTACCAAAGCTTTAGATTTTTTAAAAAAAGTTTTAGATTTTTTTTTTTTTTGTGATGTCATGAAAAAAATATCAGATTTGAGAGCTTTTGTGTACCTGGGTATTTTTAGATCTAGGATTTAATTCTGCTTATTTTCCTAGAATATTATATTACAACTAAAGGATTTTTTGTGATGTGGATAATATATAGATAATTTTGTAATACATCTTGGGAACCACTTGCATGTTTTAACCCATAGCCATGAAGGGCTGTGTGGGTATTGCTTTCACCCATAGCATCCGGATGGGTGGGCGGATGTGCGTTACCAAAATATTTGTCCGGGCTGTGTCTCAGAAACCGTAAGGTGTAGAAAGTTGTTTAATGATAGGGACATTGGTTGGGGGTATAGGTGTGCAATGTCATGGTTTGACCTTTATTGACGTTTGACCTTGCTGTACTGAACTTGACTTTGAAAATCTTGTCCGTCCTATATCTCATAAACCATTAGGTGTAGGTACTTAATAGGGATATTGGTTATGGAGTGTAATTCTAATTCTAATAGCACTTTTATAGTGCTTAATCTCTGTCAAAAAGACAGACTCTAAGGCACATCACACAAAAACATTGTTCAATATTCATAAACCAGAGACATTGCAGGGGTCAGCACCGCGGAGAAAGCAGGAGATTGGAAATTTAGGGTGGATAGGTGCATCATAGGCAAAACTGAGTCCAAAATGCTTTCGAGTAGTGCTGGGAGATCGCTTGGATTTTTCCTGTCGATGTTCGTATCGGACATTTGTAACCAAACTTCGAACATTTCCGATTATGGAGTTGAAGTGTAAAAAAGACAGATAAAATATTAATATTAAATTATATCAAGTAAAATACACACAAATTGCCACAAATATGACCAAAATATAATCTAAAAGCCATTCACAGACGTCTCCCTCACTAACAGACCATGCTTGATGTATCCTCACTTGTGATTGGCTGATTTTGATTACCTTGACAACAGTGGGAAAACCCCAAGGTGTTTCTAATTACGTTATTTTTATTGCATTCACGGCTAGTTTTGTGATTTTAACTGATGGATATTTCAGATTTTTACAAAATATTATTAAGGTTAGCATTTTATTGTGACCAAAAGGCTGCAAAGAAATGGATTTAGCAAATATCGGTTTTACTTAAATTTTGCCGATCATTGATTGGCAATGAGCCAGCGAGCGATAATACCGAAGTTTGCGAACATCGTCCCAGCACTACTTTCGAGACTTGAAAACTGAAGCAAAGTGGGGAACCTCAAGAAACATGCCATCAGATTGACTTCGACGAGTGTTATATGCACTATGTCTGGGTATGAGAAAGGGTTCAAAGTATTTGGGTTACCACTGTGTAGGAACTTATAAACAAGCACGGCAGTCTTAAAGATAGAACCGTACTTAATCGGCAACCAATGTAGTGCTTTTCTAACTGGAGTGATGTGTGAATACTTGGTGATGTTGGCAACAATTCTGGCTAGACTGTTCTGAACACATTGAAGTTTGCGCAGATCCAGAGCTGAGAGACCTCTGAACAGAGAGTTACAGTAATCAAGACGACTTCCGACCAGAGCATTGGCAGCCATAAGGGCAGCTTCATGTGTCAGATGTCCTCGGAGTCGCTTAAGATCCCGGACACTAGCAAAGCCTTGCAGACTTTCATAACATGGCAAGAGAATGAGAAATCTGAATCAAACCAGACACCAAGGATGTGCAATGTCATGGTGTGACCTTGATTTGACCTTTGACCTTGCTGAAGTAACTTTGACCTTCAAAGTTTTGTCTGGGCTATATCTCAGAAACTTTAAGGTGTAGGAAGTTGATACTTGGATGAGTCGTAGGTTGGGGAGTGTAGGTATGCTAACTCATGGTGTGGCCTTTAACCTTGGCACTGCCAAAGTGTGTTCACCTGCCATATTTGAGACATATTTGTCTTATGACAAAGATATATGCTGTAACTTATTATTATATATAATTTTACTTAATTGTGCTATTTCCATGGCAGCTATATGTCAATTAATAAATCTTACAGCTGCGTAATGTTTATTTTACTGATTAATGTTGTCATCTTGCTGTTGAATTGTCATGTTTTAATACTTTATTTTTACATACGTTTTCTCTCTCTTTGAAGTTATTTTCTCTGCTTAAACATTATTTGGCTCTTTATATAACTGTCACTGTTTGCTTTGAAAGTCTGATCTTTTTCTGTTTAACTTCTTCTATATCTCATGGTGTTAAAAATTGTTTCCTTAGGCTGTGGGGTACAGACATCTCTGATGCTATTTTTATGTTTATATTTAGGCAGCTTTGTATTTAAATTGTTTTTCAGAAGAAAAAGCAGATACCGTGGTACTCCAAGAAATATTTATAGACACATTTTGATTTCTGATATTAAAGAGGCTACATTAAATTTGCCACCTGTAAGTATTTCCTGTTTGCTTATGAATCCTAAACATTTTTACCACTGCACTTGCAATATGAGATTAAATTATAAAGTGATGCAATAAAAGCTGTTCTGATTTGCTTGATTAATTGATTAATTAACCACAAGAGTAGTTTTCCAGATCATCATTGGTAATTTTAAGTAATCATCTTATTTTGCTGAAAACTATCACTCTTATGAAAAATTACCAGGTAATTTGTGTGGATAGATGTATATCATAAATATGAAGATGCCTTTTAGTGTAAGTGGAGATATGGAATGTGAACTACGTTTATCAAATCAAATGTTTGAATATTGTAAGTTCAGACAATAGAAATTCTACTCCTTGTTGAAGAGTTTGAATTCACACATTTACATAGGGGTGTGGCAAATACAAATAATTGGGGTTGATTCCTCATGGATGAAATTTTGACACAACATGGAGCCCTCATGATATTTAGTATGCACCTCAACAGAAAACAACACTCAATGTGGCAGCTCCTGTAAATGAAAAATATAAGAGATAAAAGCCTTGAATCATTTGAATTAACTTGTATCCCATTATCAGATACCGACTGTTATGTCAAAAATAGTGTATTGTGTGCTTTAATAAGAGCAAGTGGTGTTTTATATATTAACGAGTTAGATGGTAGTTTAAACTATTCATTTTTGGCTCAAAAAATTTTGATTGAGTTTTCATGAAATTTGCCACATTTATCAAGTGTTGATTACTTGGTCGCACCCCTACATTTAGGTGTTATGATTTAGATGCTACAGGTTGTTGCTACTTGTAGGAAATGGCACATGCTCCAATTATGAGTCATGATCCACTGCCACCAGCTGACTCTATCCAAACATACGACAGACCTGAAAGGTATGACAGGTGTTGTTTGCAGTTTACTGTGTATCTGTTACTGTGTATCTGTTTAAATTTGAGTGCATGTATTTCTGTCTTTGATGCTATTCAGGCTTTTTTCTTATCAGGGAAAATATAGATTTGCTCACACAAGTCTTTACTTTTGGGCTTTTTTGAGACAGTGAGTTTTGTTTTTACACTCTCATTGGAAGAGAGAAATGTTCTTGGAGGATCATAGTGCTCTAATGAAGGACCTTGCCCTCGTTTTAGTGAAAATACTGACATTACATTTCGAGAATTGTGTTAACTTTTACACTGGAATCAGAAGCCTGGGTGCTTTGGCTGCTTGTTTGCTGTCGAGCCCAGTGATAGAGGATCAGCGTTTAATGATTGTAATGTATCTGATAAACCATACATAACCTTAGTATTCTTAGCATTGTAAATGAGCACGTTATTTGAGGTTTTGAATATTAACACATCAGAAGACCACATATTCTCAGTTGGGAGTGATATTTTTAACTCATAAATAAAACAGGTTTGATTTGTAGAATTAAAACGCCATTCCTCTAAATTGGATATATGTCTTGTAGCAAACTTAAGAGAGATCATCAGTGGCCCAGTGCTAAGCAAGTTTGGCATCTAATCACAGCAGTCACCTCTGTGTGGGTTTGACTCCCACAAGTGGCAATGCTGTGGACCTGTTCCAATATGACACTGGCTGTTATACAGGATGTAAAACCCCAACTTTGAACTTTGTACCAAAGTTAACATAGATTAATAGTAAATAGTGAAGTGTTCTGTGGCGCTGACTGTTGAAGTATTTCTACTTGTAAAAATGTTTCAAGTGGGTGAGATTTGGTCTACTTTATGAGACTCTTGCTGCCTCTGAGACTCAAACTATTGGTCAAAGACATGGGTTTGGTACAAGTGGTGTAATTCTGTGTCTGATTGACTAATCTGTTAAAAAATTGACTAATTTAGCCTATGTTTCAGAGTCCGTCGAAATCAAGCAGATGCAAATCCTGTCTCACTGTTCTTCAGATCTCTCTTGCCAAATTTTAATCCACAGGTAAGCTTATTGTATCCCCGGACGAAAGTCTGGGATACTTAGGATTCAGTACGGTCACGCCGCCGCCGCAGAGATTTCCTTTTGGACGCGATAACTTAAAAAATATTTTAGTTAGAACTTTCAAATTGGTATGTGGGTATATATGGGCAATGCCACGAACGCTCTTGTTTTGTGACCTTGACCTTCAATCTCAAGGTCACTGGTGGCCTCTTAAAGGTCAGTTTTTGGCCATTTTTTCACTTTTTGGCCCAGTTCTCCTATACAGAAAGTCAGATTATCCTATGGCTGGTATATATAATACATATATATGTCCTCTGTAAGCATGCAGAAATTTGACCTTGAAGCTCTTCATTGAAGGTCATCCACTGACCGCCAAAGTACCTGACTGAGGGTCATTTTGGCCTTTTTGGAGATATTTTCACACTTAATGCTGACTATATTGCATGGAAACTATTGAAAATGGCTTTGGAGGTTGAGTACATGATGGACTTCTACCATCCAGGCTTACTGGTTACAGATCTTCATTTAAGGTCATCCACTGACCGCCAAAGTACCTGACCGAGGGTCATTTTTGGCCCTCTATTTGTTTGTTTGTTTGTGAACAAGATAACTCAAAAACTGACAGATGGATTTTGATAAAATTTTCAGGATATGTCCAAAATGGTAAAAGGAAGATATGATTAAATTTTGGGAGTGATCCGGATCACTGTCTGGATCTTCTGGATCCATGAAATTTAATTTTTAAAGACAGATAACTCAAAAACTTATGGGTGCATTTTGATGAAATTTTCAGGAAATGTCCTTAATGGGACGAGGAACAAGTGATTAGATTTTGGGAGTGATCTGGATCACTGTCTGGATCATCCGGATCCAGGCTGCCATATGTGTTTGTGTACAATATAGCTCAAAAACTTATGGATGGATTTTGATGAAATTTTCAGGATATGTCTGAAAAGGTAAAAGGATGAAATGGTTGAATTTCGGAAGTGATCCGGATCACTATATGGATCTTCTGGATCCATGAAATGCAATTTTTAAAGACAGATATCTCAAAAAGTTATGGATGGATTGTGATAACATTTTCAGCAAATGACCTAAATGGTACAAGGAACAAGTGATTACATTTTTGGAGTGATATGGATCACTGTCTGGATCATCTGGATCCATGCTGCAACATAATTTTAGGATGAATTTTGATGATATTTTTAGGATATGTTACAAATGGTAAAAGGAAGAAGTGGTAAAAGGAAGAAATGGTTCAATTTTGCGAGTGATCTGGACCACTATCTGGATCTTCTGCATCCATGAAATATAATTTTTAAAGACAAATAGCTCAAAAAGTCATAGGTGGATTTTGATGAAATTTTCAGGAAATGTCCTAAATGGGACAAGGAACAAGTTATTAGATTTTGGGAGTGATCTGGATTATCTGGATCCAGGCTGCCACATGTGTTTCTGTACAAGATAAATCAAAAACTTATGGACGGATTTTGATGAAATTTTCAGGATATGTCTGAAAAGGTAAAAGGATGAAATGTTTGAATTTTGGAAGTGATCCGGATCACTATATGGATCTTCTGGATCCATGAAATGTAATTTTTAAATACAGATACCTCAAAAAGTTATGGATGGATTGTGATGACATTTTCAGCAAATGACCTAAATGGTGCGAGGAACAACTGATTAGATTTTGGGAGTGATCTGGATCATCTGGATCCAGGCTGCCAGATGTGTTTGTGTACAATGTAGCTGAAAAACTTATGGACGGATATTGATGAAATTTTCGGGATATGTCTGAAAAGGTAAAAGGATGAAATGGCTGAATTTTGGAAGTGATCTGGATCACTATTTGGATCTTCTGGATCCATGAAATGTAATTTTTAAATACAGATGCCTCAAAAAGTTATTGATGGATTGTGATGACATTTTCAACAAATGACCTAAATGGTACAAGGAACAAGTGATTACATTTTTGGAGTGATCTGGATCATCTGGATCCAGGCTGCAACAGAATTTTAGGATGAATTTTGATGATATTTTTAGGATATGTTAGAAATGGTAAAATGAAGAAATGGTAAAAGGAAGAAATGGTTCAATTTTGCGAGTGATCTGGACCACTATCTGGATCATCTGGATCCATGAAATATAATTTTAAAGACAAATAGCTCAAAAGTCATGGGTGGATTTTGATAAAATTTTCAGGAAATGTCCTAAATGGGACAAGGAACAAGTGATTACATTTTGGGAGTGATCTGGATCATCTGGATCCAGGCTGCCAGATGTGTTTATGTACAAGATAAATCAAAAACTTATGGACGGATTTTGATGAAATTTTCAGGATATGTCTGGAAAGGGATGAAAAGGATGAAATGATTGAATTTTGGAAGTGATCCGGATCACTATATGGATCTTCTGGATCCATGAAATGTAATTTTTAAAGACAGATACCGCAAAAAGTTATGGATGGATTGTTTCAGCAAATGGCCTAAATGGTACAAGGAACAAGTGATTAAATTTTTGGAGGAAATGGTGTTTATGTGGTAGATGTGTTTATGTACAAGATAAATCAAAAACTTATGGACGGATTTTGATGAAATTTTCAGGATATGTCTGGAAAGGGATGAAAAGGATGAAATGATTGAATTTTGGAAGTGATCCGGATCACTATATGGATCTTCTGGATCCATGAAATGTAATTTTTAAAGACAGATACCGCAAAAAGTTATGGATGGATTGTTTCAGCAAATGGCCTAAATGGTACAAGGAACAAGTGATTAAATTTTTGGAGTGATCTGGATCACTGTCTGGATCATCTGGATCCAGGCTGCCACATAATCTTGGGATGGACTTTCATATTTTTAGGATATGTTACAAATGGTAAAAGGAAGAAGTGGTAAAAGGAAGAAATGATTCAATTTTGTGAGTGATCTGGACCACTATCTGGATCTTCTGGATCCAAGAAATGTAATTTTTAAAGACAAATACCTCAAAAAGTCATGGATGGATTTTTATGAAATTTTCAGGAAATGTCTTAAATGGGACAAAGAACAAGTGATTAGTTTTTGGGGAGTAATCTGGATCACTGTCTGGATCATGTGGATCCAGGCTGCCAGATGTGTTTGTGTACAAGATAACTAAAAAACTTATGGATGGATTTTGATGAAATTTTTAGAATATGTCTGAAAAGGTGAAAGATGCAATGATTGAATTTTGGAAGTGATCCGGATCACTATATGGATCTTCTGGATCCATGAAATGTAATTTTTAAAGACAGATATAAGTGATTAGCTTTTGGGAGTAATCTGGTACTATGGAGAATCCTGACCTGGTGCTCCAGGAAACAGGCTCAAGACCGACATATTCACGCCTTAACTATGTCCCGTCCGGGGATACACTGCGTCGAGACGCAATCTCTAGTTTAAAAGATATTTTTCCTTCAGTGTTGTATCTTCAACTGAACTTCACTTGGATGCAGATCCCAATCGGAATGTAGATACAAGTCCCAGAAATAAAACTATATGTCAAAGGAGAACCTGGCTTCAAAGTTTTAATATTTTGTTAACTTGACTGAGAAAACTGTAATCAGTATAATGTGACCTCTAACCTGTAAAATCTGAAGTCTGAAGACCAAATTATAGAGTAAATATCTTAATACCCTGAAATATCTCAAGTTTTTGAGATTTGCTTAAGTCACACCGAAAAAAAACAAACAAATAATTTAATACAATTATATTTTGGATTAAGTTAAATTTGTTAACTGTAAAATTGTAGCAAGATCACTGATGTGGAATGACAAAGGCACTCTGTAGCAAGTTGTGAACCTACCACCTGGAAAATTGACTAGTAACCCAGAAGAGATATTTCATCTGCAAAGCTCGAAATACAAAAAGTTTCAGTTACTAGTCATGTATTAGAAATTTTCTTGCAATTCTCAGATCTATAGGACCAGCACAAACTTTAGAGTCAAGCACTCAGTGAGGACTACAGCTGGGACTTTTAAACTGATATTTATTCATCAATATGAATTTTGTATAGTTTCTAGCTTACAAGCTACAAACTGCTTTAAATACAGTGGTACCTGTGACATATCAGAGATCTAATGCTTTAAAATATACTTAGCAAAAAAAAAAACGCGACATGTATTCTAATTTATTCTTTATAAAACGTGTTTCTTTTTTGCTTAGGTAAAAATGAAAAGGTGTCTGAATAATTCATTTAGTGAAAAAGTTTTTAATTTTCATAATTTCTATGTGAGAAAAGTATTTATGTCACTGATATTGCTGTAGAGATCTGAATCTTTCACACAATAGTCTCCCCATAAAAGTAACTGAACAAATTATTAAGAGAGGGACTTGATTCCTTATAGTCTGTATGTAAAGAAACTTTGTACATCTTTAACATGAAAAATTTGGCTAAACAATTTAATCAGTCAAAAATCGTTTGGCAGCACACTTAATATTTTGGAAGGGGGGTTGTAAACAGAGACTTGCCCATTAGTCTTTTCTGCTGTATTGAACTGCAGGCAGTTGTGGACGAGCCAGCTGGAGCAGCCGGTGGTGGGGACAATGCAAGACAAGGGTGGGACACGTTAGTGAATGCGCTCAGAGACCTGCTCAACAATGTACAGATGGTGCCCCCTCCTGTGGAGAATGCAGACAATGAAGAAAATGAAAACCACGAGTTTGATTAATGTGTTATGTAGTATGTAGATAGTAAATTATCAGTGGCTCTTGGTTCTGTACTGAAGATAACTCTATGTGTGAATTTTCACCAGGCTTTAATTTCAGTTATGTTACCATGGATAAAATTAATTATATCCCCAGACGAAAGTTGGGGATATATTGGATTCAGGTCCGTCGCGCCGCCGCCGTAGAAATTTCCAAAAACAAATTAATATTTTTTTTTCAAACTTGGTACACATGTTAAGAGTGCCCAAAGGAAGATCCCTATTTTAAGCTGACCTTAAACTCCCAGTAAAAAAGAACTTATGGCCACCTTAAGGTCAGAAATTGCACTTTTGGCCACTTAGAGCCCTCTAGGTCACAAACTATGATGCTCAGCTGGCTGAAATTTTACCTGACAACACATTAATATGTTCTTAGTACATGTGCCGAAAATCACGACTTTAAGTTGAGGAGAAAATTGTGTTTGAGGCCCATAAATACCCCCACTTAGGGATTTTTTGCTATACTTTTCACATATTTTGCCCTATAATTTGGAAGTGGTAATTCTGAGGAGTCTCAAACTGCGCTAGGTATAACTTTGATATGTAATCCTTGTCTGTAGAAAATTTTAGGGCTGTAGGTTTACCCAAAGGGGTCGACTTAAGGTCTCAAAAGTGCCCACAGAGACCCAATTTATGCACTTTTTGCCACTTTCAAGCACTGTAGCTTTCAAACTATATCTCTCATCTAAGTTAAATATCATCTGGGAATATATCTATGTGTTTTCTTATATGTGCCCCAACATTTAGGCCTTTAATAGACAGTTAACCTGTGTATCAGGACCATAAACACCCACCCGAGTGACCCTTATAAGACATTTTTCACATCTTTTTCCCTGTAACTTGGAAATGGTAAGTCTGAGAAGTTTCAAACTGTATTAGATATATATTCTGTGTGTAATCTTAGTATGTAACAGATTTTAAGTCTGAAGCTTTAATTTTGAAGGTCAAATTGAGGTCTCTAAAAGGCTCCCAAAGACCCAATATTTGGACTTTTTGCTACTTTTAAGCCCTGTGACTGTCAAACTATGTGACTGATAGAGCTCAAATCCTATCTGGGAAGATATTAGTATGTTATTTATATATGTGCCAAAAATTAAGGCTTTAAGAAGACATTTAACCTGTGTATGAGGACCATAAATCCCCACCCGAGTGACCATTTTTAGACATTTTTCACCTATTTTTCCCTGTAACTTGGAAATGGTAAGTCTAAGAAGTTTCAAACTATATTAGATGCATATTCTATGTGTAATCTTAGTATGTGACAAATTTTAAGTCTGAAGCTTTAATTTGAAGGCCACATTTAGGTCTCTAGAAGGCCCCATAGAGACCCAGTATTTGGACTTTTTGCCAATTTTAAGGCCTGTGACTGTAAACTATGTGACTGATAGAGCTGAAATCTCATCTGGGAATACATTATTATGTTCTTTTTACATGTGCCAAAAATCAAGGCTTCAAGTAGACATTTAACCTGTGTATGAGGACCTTAAACACCCACCTGAGTGACCCTTTTAAGACATTTTTCACATATTTTGCTCTGTAACTTGGAAATGGTAAGTCTGAGAAGTTTCAAACTTTATTAGATACATATTCTATGTGTAATCTTAGTATGTAACAAATTTTAAGTCTGAAGCTTTAATTCAAAAGCCACATCGAGATCTCTAAAAGGCCCACAGAGACCCAATATTTGGACTTTTTACCACCTTTAAGCCCTGTGACTGTTAAACTGTGTGATTGATGGAGCTGAAATCCCATCTGGGAATGCATTATTATGTCCTTTTTACATATGCCGAAAATCAAGGTTTTTAGTAGACATTTAACCTGTGTATGAGGGCCATAGACACTCGCCCAAGTGCCTTTTTGGACATTTTTTCCGTATTTTGCCCTGTTATTTGGAAATGCTTAGTGTGACAAGTCTTAAACTGTATTATATATAATTTTTGTTTGTTATGTATGTCCCCCAAAAAGTTTCAGATCTGTAGTTTAATTGCTAAGGTCTCTTTAACAATTGTAAAATGCCCACAGAAACCCAATTTATGGACATTATGCCACTTTAAAGCCCAGTAACTGTCAAACTATGTGGGTTATAGAGCTGAAATCTTTGAATTTTTAAAAGGAAATGCCTGTCTATTTAAATTTTGAATATTAATAATGTTATGGCTATCTTAGTCTTTTAAGAACTTATTTTTGTGTGTTATACCTCTGCTTGCTGAGTTTTTAACTTTTTAAAATGAAACTGGTTAAACATATTCAAGTAGACAAAATGGACACTTTAAGTGAGCTTTAAGTCCCAATATTAATGAAATTATATCCTTATGTAGTAAAACTAGGGGATTTTTAACCCTCAACTAGCCCAGTTTTATTCAACTTGCCTCAGTTAATTTTGACACAGCTCCTACAGTTATGAACCATTTCAGTTGATAATCACATACTTAAAATTCTCAATTCTTTTTGTATTTGAGTACCCCTTTTATATAGATTGTTTGTTTACCATTTATGCTGTAGCACTCCATCTCTTTGTAGTCCCAACCCACATCCCCCACCCGGATTCCCCCCACCCACCTCTGGGACCTCCAGCTATATTGAGTGACACTAAATAAACAAAGGTATTTAATGATATCAGATGAGAAACAAAGAACTCAATGGGGTTGCAGATCTTGTGTAATAGTGAGAGAGGTGTGGAGAAGGGGAGAGGGGTGGGGGTGGGAGGTGGTGGGCTTCATTACATATAACACAAAGGGGAGTCAGAACTGAGATTGTGTCACATATTTAGGTTGCATATATATGGACCACATATATAGGTATAGAGGAAATGAATAACTGAAAACAATTTGCAAATTCTAAAAATAATATAATAAAATAATAATATAAATAATTTTTTTTTTAAATAATATTTTATTTGTGAACAAATATAGAAACAGATATGCGCTTTTGGGATTATGAATTTTAGAATGGACATTGAATCATCAATCATTTAAATACTTTGAAGGAAGATTGAAAAGTATGATGAGTTGAGTTAAAAATAATATTTTATTTGTCAACAAATATAGAAACAGATATGCTCTTTTGGGATTATTATTTTAGAATGGACATTCAATCATCAATCATTTAAATACTTTGAAAATAGGTTTAGAGTTATCATTGCAGGAAGATTGAAAATATAATTTGAGTTATGTATTCGGCGTCTGGGGATACACCATCTTCCTTGGGGAGATATAAACAGAGTAGATTGCTGTGCTGAAGTTCATATAATAATGGGTAATTATGTTTTAAAAAATTCCCGATCAAAACCTGTGGCGTGAGTGATGACCTCTCTGGGGATATGTTGGCGCCGAGTTGGCCCAATCTAGTTCCCAATGTGTGCAATCAGTATTGTTCTCTTTCCTAGTTCTGGTGTATTATCTCCCGCCGGCCGGGCGGGAGATTATAAAACGCATTCCGTTCGTGTGTTATTGAGTGTGTGTCACGCTTTTATAAAGGGCTGTACATCACACTGGTTGTTTCTCCTTGGCCTTTTCAATGTTTTTTTATGACCTTATTGCTTATGTCCTTTCATTTGATGCTGTTATTTCACACCTAGGACCATAGCTAAGTGAGTAATAGCAATGGTGGCTACTTTGAGTAAAGTGCTCATAACTCCAAAATGACTGCATTTAGAGTGTTTCTGTAAAATACGTTGTTCAGCTACTTTCTCCATGCCTACAAGATGGTACCATTTTTAGGGTTCTATCTTCATAGCTAAGTGAGTAATAGCTATTTTCTGTTATTAACAATGAGCAAAATGAGTAAATTGATTTTGTCTTTGTAACTGTTACTTACAATATTGGCCTGAAATATGTTGTTCAACAACTCCTTCATGTACTATATCATGGTGAGGTGTCCAAGGTGTAGCACCATAGCTAACTGAGTAATAGCTATACTAAGTTTAACATTTGACCATTGAGCAAGTCACTTATAACTCAAAAACTATTGAATATAGAGGATTTTTGTCGAATATGTTGTTCACCTATCTTTTGGATGTACTGTATTGTGAATTTTCACAGCTGTAACTCCATAGCTAACTGAGTAATAGCTACTTTGATGATAACCATAATGAGTCAATGGCTTATATCTTCAAAAGTATTACAGCTACACAATTTTGTTCCAATATGTTGTTCAGCTACTATCTCCACAGCTACAGCATGGTCACTAATTTGGAAGTGTATCTCCATAGCTAAGTGAGTAATAGCTACTTTGTCAATTTTTAATGATAACCATATAGGAGTTTTGTCAAATATGTTGTTCACCTACTTTTTGATGTAGTGCGGCGGGAGATCATACCACGGCAGTGGTCTTGTTGCTTAATAAAGTTGAAAATGAATAAAATTTGCTTCCACCTAAAACTTCCACAATAGTTTAATGAGCCTTTGACTTTTATTTAACCATACACATGGATAATAGATCATGAATGGCACTTTGTAACTTGTGAATGATTATGTTATTTAACTTTTGTGTTTTGTAATTTCAAGAATATGGTTTAAATCAGTTTTCATGAAACATTCTAACTTTGTTACCAACAGCCTTTAAAGACTGTGCTGTGTTGTTTTCACCCGTGATGTCTGACTGGGTGGGTAGCAATGTGGCAACAGGAGAAATTCTTTTCATGCTATATCTCAGAAGCTGTGAAGTATAAGAAGTTCTTACTTGCTGAGACCATTAGTTGGGGGGGATAGGTATGAATCAGCATGGTGTGGCCTTGATTGTTTAGGCTATATTTCGCAAAATATAATGTGTGGGCAGTTGATACTTGGCTGGGAGGTGTAGGTGTGCAACGTCATGATGTGACTTTAATTTGACCTTGCCATAGTGACCTTGACTTTTTAAATCATGCCTTGACTATATCTTGGAAACCATAAGTTGTCAGAAGCTGGTATGTATGTTGGACAGTGTAGGTGTGCAACATAATGGTGTGAACATTTTTTTACCTTTGACCTTGGCTCTGCCAAAAGGTTTTCCGCTGCCGCCTTAGAGAAAATTTTTCCTATCTCAAAGCTCTATTGATTTACCTAGTTTAGCTTGCTGTCTCCATTCATAGTTACACTTACAATAGACAAATTAATAAATTTTATAGCTTCAAAACTTTAAGTTCACAGATTAATGCTTTCATCTTGTTATGACATTGTCTTGTTTAATAGTTTGTCAGTACATACATTTTCTCTTTCTTTTGTGTTATTTCTCCAGTACCTTTACACTGGCTCTTGTGAAAGACTCCTTGTCTTTGTAGTTTTTCATCTCTCCTATATCTCATAGTGTCCCAATTCCATTTCCCATCCTGTGATGCTATTTTTACACTTCTCTTTGTTAATTGGTTTCTCCAAGGTAGCATTTTAACACTTTCTTTTGATGATTTTGGTGCAAGGTACTGGTTGTATTAATTATTTTCTTTTTGACAGTTTGCAATATTTGTCCTTACACTTCTACACAAAAAACAACAAAGTCTTGTTGCTCTTTTAAGGTTATTGGTATGAGTAGAAATATATTTAAAAGTAAATAATATGTATTGATTAGTGTTTGTGAACTGTATTTATATAATTGTTAAATGATTTTGCTGGTTTTACTCTTTCCGTTATTTATTATAAATGGCAATTCACTTTTAGTGAAAAATATTTGAAAATCTGACTTGCAAACAATAAGTTGCTGTGAAATGATATAGTGCAACAAATTATAATCAGTTGTTAAGTTTTGTTGAAATAAAATCAATATAAATTATATTTTTGCAGATAGAGCTTGTTTTATTCATTAGGACTATAAACAGTGAGTCTAATTTCATTACAAATAGCTGATGCCCTTAAAAATGAAATGCCTTCCTGTTGCTCAACAAATATTCGTGTTTTTTTATGTAAAGTATTTTTATATCAGCTGACTTATCAGTCAGCTGGCATTATGGCTTCTCCAAAAGTACAAGGCCTAGAGACATGCTATTCCTTCTAAAAGATATCTTTATCTATTGAGGATGAAAATTGTTCAAAGCATGCAGATCTGTTTGTGGTACCTCCACCTAAAGTGTGAAATTTCAACACTTTATCACAATTTTCTCATTGACTAGGCCGCAAGTAGATTTCCTTGTGTGAGTATCATGCCTGGACCTTTCTCAATTATGTATCCAGTATTGATTACGCATGAGTACGCCGGCGCAGTGTGTAGAGATTTTCCTGTTACCCCTCCAAAGTATTGTAGTTAGAGTTCTCTAATTTGCAGGATATATTCATCATTACAAAATCTTGCCTTGGAATTTTTTTGGGCCTCATTTTGAAAAATAAGATGGCCGCAGCCTTTTTTCAACTATCAGGAAGGAGTTTTGTTGGTCCTCTAGTGCAAAGAGTATTATACGTAGATGTTTCAAATTTGTTCATCATTTGGATATGTTCATCATAACAAAATCTTGACTGGGAAAATTTTGGGCCCCATTTTGAAAAACAAAATGGCCGCCACAGGTGTTTCTTTGTCAGTCTTGAAAAGTGCCTATAACTCCCTAATTATTGGTCCTAGAGGTTTGGCATGTGAAACCAACCTATAGGAAGTCATGGGCTAGGAATCATATGATGTACTCAGATTTGACCTTGGGCTCCCTCCTTCAAGGTCAAACGATGAAAGGCAAATTTAAAACTGCTTATACCTCACTTATTATTGGTCCTAAAGGTTCACAATGTGAGACCAACCTATAGGAAATCATGGGCTAGGAATCTTCTGATGTGGTCTGATTTGACCTTGGGCCCGTCCTTCAAGGTCAAACGAGGATAGCCACACTTAAAAGTTCTTATATATTGCTTATTCTTGGTCCTAGAGGTTTGCAATGTGAAACCAAACTATAGGAAATCATGGGCTGGGAATCTTTTAATGTGTTCAGATTTGACCTTGGACCCCTCCTTCAAGGTCAAACGAGGATAGCCACACTTAAAGTGCATATACCTTGCTTTTTCTTGGGCCTAGAGGTTTGCAATGTGAAACTAAAATATAGGAAATCATGGGCCTGGAATCTTCTGATGTGTTCAGATTTGATCTTGGGCCCCTCCTTCAAGGTCAAGCAAGGGTATCAAAACTTACAACTCGCTTATTATTGAAAAATGCTGTTCATCTTAAAAAACTATGTTAGGTATCCTTTTCCAGTGGATACTTCTGGCATCTGGACACAGATGCGTCCTAGGTCCAGTTTTTAATGAATTTTAAATAATTTTAATGCATTAAAATTCATGCAATTATGCATTAAATCACTTATAACTTGAAAAGTATTGCATTTAGTGCATTTTGTAAAAATATGTTGTTCAGTTACTATTTCCATAGCTGCAACATGATGAGTAACTTGTGTGTCTATCCCAATAGCTAAATGAGTAATAGCTACTTTCTGACTTTTCAGTACCTTTCATAATGAGTAAAATCACTTATAACTTGAAAACTATTGCATTTTGAATATTTTGTTGAAATATGTTATTCACCTACTTTTGGGTCAGCTGTAACAGAGTAAAATTGCAGACCTGTAGCTCATTGCATAGCTGAGCAATAGCTAATTTCAGGTTCTCACTGTTGAGAACTTGTAACTTGAAAACTATTGCATTTACAGTATTTTGTTGAAATGTGTTTTTCATCTGCTTTTGGGTCAGCTATAACATAGTGAAATTGTAGACGGGCACCTCATTGCATAAATGAGCATACCTATTTGATATATGTCCTTTTCTACTTTTACTTGCACTCAGAAGCTCAAAGCACAAAGTCAGCTGACACAGAGCCCATTCACTGATTGCTTGTTTTTCTTTTGCTGTCTTTTTTCACCAGGTATTCTCAGAAAGTACAATACAGATTGACCAAATTTTAGTGTGTTCCTCACATTAAAACCTAGGTGAGAGATGATTGGGTGGGTTCCATGTAACCAACCCCCCATTAGATTGATGTGTCCCATGTCTGTCCATCATTATTTTTGTTTCCGGACTGTAACTCAATCACGCTTCTGCCGATTGATTTGAAACGTAACTTGGTGGTAGGGAATCACCTAGGGTAGGCTGCTTTTGAAATTGGTGCCATTTGGAAAAGCAAGATGGCCACCATCTTGAAATTCCACTTCCAGACTCTAACCCAAAGGTGCTTCTGCTGATCGATATAAAACTTAACAGGGTGGTAGGGAACCACATAGGCCAGGTTACTTTCGAAATTGGTGCCTCTTCGAAAAACAAGATGGCTGCCATCTTGAAATTCTGTTTCTGGACTCTATCTCAAAACACTTCAGCCTATCAATTTGAAACCTAACAGGATGGTAGGGCACCACCTAGACCACCACCACCTGGTTTGCTTTCGAAGTTGGTGCCATTTGGAAAAACCAGATGGCTGTGATCTGGAAATTCTTTTTGCAGTAACTCGAAGATGCTTCTGCTAATCGATTTCAAACTTGACAAAGGGGAAGGACAGAACCCAACACTATTTTGGTATGTCCAGGACCAGTATCACAGCTGTCGTGTTGCATACATCTGGAATACATCCATCCTGTAGACATGACAAATAATAGTATGTGTTACCATCCTTGATACTGATTACGCAACCCGCCTCTTGGGGTCTGCAACCCCAGTTGATAATTGTTTATTGACATATCTGCCACTGTGGCCTAGCGGGTAACACACTTGTCTAGGAAGTCAGAGGATGTGGGTTCAATCCCAGGTACAGGCAGATACATAGTGGCTCGGATGACCACTTAAAATGGTGGTCCTCTGTCATTGGGTCCTATCCCCAGTGGCAGGTTAAAGAACCTCAAGGACGTTGATAAATGGTCATCCTTGAGCCTCTATCTTCCAGTTAGGGGAATGTCAGTTATTTGTGAGTTGGGACTGTACCTGTGCAGTTGGATTGGTTAAATAGCGCTTTGAGTCCTGTAGTATATGGAGATATTGCGCCGAGTATAAATACATAATAATAATAATAATAATAAACGGACATGACTGAGGACATGTGTTTGTTTCTCAAAACTTAGGTGTGCCCACAACCTATATAATCCATAATGGATATACTAGTACATGTATATACTTTAAGCAATTTGTAATTTTTTTAAAATGTTGAAAAGACACAACTATCTCGCAAACAAGTAAGAGATAGGGCTATGTTGAGCTCCTATTTCTGCCTTTTAACTACAGTTACAAGATCATTTTGGTATTCTTGTGCTTGAACAGTAATTTTTACCCCACAGGCTTATTCTTTTCCCCTGTGGTGGGTGGTCATATGCCGGAAAAGTAAGAGGCCTGTTGCACCGGAGCTAACACTTACCGACCCTTACTGACTCTAGGGTTGGCAAGCTTAGTCAGGGATCGGAGACAAAAATTTAGAAAAAAAGCACAGGTAGAATATGGGTGGACATCGTATATCCCAGCTTGTCTGGATCTAGATCCCAACCTAACTTGAGGTTCTTCTGTTTTTCTCCAAGACCAGACCTGAAACTACGAAAACTACAATGACAAGCCAGAGGTACAACAGACAAGTTGTAGGTCATCGCAACAAGCCGTAGTGATACCAGCAATACTGGGTTATTTTATCATCTCTCATGACCAAACTTGCAGTCGGTATTGATGGTCCAGTTTTGATAAATTTCTAGGAAAAAGAAGGATGAAGTGTCCTGCCAATCAAACAAATTAAAAACTAGGTTAATACTAAATATTTGGATCCCATAACGTGACCAAAAGTAGAGCATTGACATTTTTGTTTTTGAAATAATGGTTTTCAGCTTTGGATTTAATATTATACAAGAAATAAATCAGCCTATTTCTGATTGTGACAAAAAAGTCACTTAAAATTAAAAAAATCATTAACAGTGTTGCATCCTATTCAAACATGCAGAGGGAGATGTGCTTCCCAGAATATTTCACGTGACAATGAAAAACCCTCTTACTTTTTCCTAACTTTTATACTCCAAATTGGGATTCAGCAATGCCACCTTCAAAATTTTGTCCCTGTGCACAATTTTTCGACAGATTTATACCAAGTAAATCCTAGCCTTTGGGAAAGATCCAATATTCTGGACGTTAGGGTAAAACATGCTGTATTTCTGGTCATGTGATGGGATCCAAATATTAAGTTGACTGCCCTTGACCTAGTTTTCTCGATTTTTGATTGGTCGACACTTGATCCATCTTTTTCCCAGGAATTGCTAATGGGTTTTAATAACTGAGAAAAAATTATCGTGATGGGATCAAAATATTTTGTTGACTGTCCTTGACCTAATTTATTGATTTTTACCCCACAAGTAAAAGAGGTATTGTTTTCACCCATGGTGTCCGGATGGGCGGGCGGGCGGGCGGCGGGAAAAAGTTTGTCCGGGCTGTATCTCAGAAACCGTAAGGTGTAGGAAGTTGATACTTGGTAGGGACATTGGTTAGGGGATGTGGGTGTGCAACGCCATGGTGTGACCTTGATTTGACCTTGCCGTAGTGACCTTGAGTTTGAAAATCTTGTCCGGCTTATATCTCAGAAACCGTAAGGTGTAGGAAGTTGATATTTGGTAGGGACATTGGTTCGGGGGTGTAGTTGTGCAACGTCATGGTGTGACCTTGATTTGACCTTGCCGTAGTGACCTTGACCTATAAAATCTTGTCCAGGCTATATCTCAGAAACTGTAAGGTGTAGGAAGTTGATACTTGGTAGGGATATTGGTTAGGGGGTGTAGGTGTGCAACGTCATGGTGTGACCTTGATTTGACCTTTGACCTTGTCGTAGTGACTCTTGACCTATAAAATCTTGTCCGGGCTATATCTCGAAAACTGTAAAGTGTAGGAAGTTGATATGTGGTAGGGACATTTGTTAGGGGGTGTAGGTGTGCAACGTCATGGTCTGACCTTGCTTTGACCTTTGACCTTGTCGTAGTGACCTTGACCTATAAAATCTTGTCCGAGCTATATCTCAGAAACCGTAAGGTGTAGGAAGTTGATACTTGGTAGGGATATTGGTTAGGGGGTGTAGTTGTGCAACGTCATGCTCTGACCTTGATTTGACCTTTGACCTTGCCGTAGTGACCTTGACCTATAAAATCTTGTCCGGGCTATATCTCGGAAACTGTAAGGTGTGGAAAGTTGATACTTGGTAGGGACATTGATTAGGAGTTGTAGGTGTGCAACATCATGGTCTGACCTTGATTTGACCTTTGACCTTGCTGTAGTGACCTTGACCTATAAAATCTTGTCCGGGCTATATCTCGGAAACCGTAAGGTGTAGGAAGTTGATACTTGGTAGGAACATTGATTAGGAGTTGTAGGTGTGCAACATCATGGTCTGACCTTGATTTGACCTTGCCGTAGTGACCTTGACCTATAAAGCCTTGTCCGGGCTATATCTCAGCAACTGTAAGGTGTAGGAAGTTGATACTTGGTAGGGACATTGGTTAGCGGGTGTAGATGTGCAATGTCATAGTGTGACCTTGATTTGACCCTTGCCGTAGTGACCTTGACCTATAAAATCTTGTCTGAGCTATATTTCGGAAACTGTAAGGTGTAGGAAGCTGATACTTGGTGAGGATATTGGTTGGGGGTAGTAGATGTGCAACGTCATGGTGTAACCTTGATTTGATCTTTGTACTTGCCATAGTTAACTTGACCTATAATACCTGGTCTGGGCTATATCTTGGAAACTGTAAGAGGCGTATGAAGTTGATACTTGTTAGGGACATTGGTTAGAGGGTTTAGGTGTGCTACGTCATGTGACCTTGATTTGACCTTGCTGTAGCGACCTTGACCTATAAAATCTTGTCCAGGTTATATCTCAGAGACTGTAAGGCAGTGTTCATTATATCCCCAGACGAAAGTCGGGGATATATTGGATTCAGGTCCGTCGCGCCGCCGCCGCCGCCGCCGTAGAAATTTCCTTGTGGACGCGATAACTCAAAAACAAATTAATATTTTTTTTTCAAACTTGGTACACATGTTAAGGGTGCCCAAAGGAAGATCCCTATTTTAAGGTGACCTTAAACTCCCAGTAAAAAAGAACTTATGGCCACCTTAAGGTCAGAAATTGCACTTTTGGCCACTTAGAGCCCTGTAGGTCACAAACTATGATGCTCAGCTGGCTGAAATTTTACCTGACAACACATTAATATGTTTTTAGTACATGTGCCGAAAATCATGACTTTAAGTTGAGGAGAAAATTGTGTTTGAGGCCCATAAATACCCCCACTTAGGGATTTTTTGCTATACTTTACACATATTTTGCCCTATAATTTGGAAGTGATAATTCTGATGAGTCTCAAACTGCGCTAGGTATAACTTTGATATGTAATCCTTGTCTGTAGAAAATTTTAGGGCTGTAGGTTTACCCAAAGGGGTCAACTTAAGGTCTCAAAAGTGCCCACAGAGACCCAATTTATGCACTTTTTGCCACTTTCAAGCACTGTAGCTTTCAAACTATGTCTCTCATCTAAGTTAAATATCATCTGGGAATATATCTATGTGTTTTCTTATATGTGCCCCAACATTTAGGCCTTTAATAGACAGTTAACCTGTGTATCAGGACCATAAACACCCACCCGAGTGACCCTTATAAGACATTTTTCACATCTTTTTCCCTGTAACTTGGAAATGGTAAGTCTGAGAAGTTTCAAACTGTATTAGATATATATTCTGTGTGTAATCTTAGTATGTAACAGATTTTAAGTCTGAAGCTTTAATTTTGAAGGTCAAATTGAGGTCTCTAAAAGGCTCCCAAAGACCCAATATTTGGACTTTTTGCTACTTTTAAGCCCTGTGACTCAAACTATGTGACTGATAGAGCTCAAATCCTATCTGAGAAGATATTAGTATGTTATTTTTATATGTGCCAAAAATTAAGGCTTTAAGAAGACATTTAACCTGTGTATGAGGACCATAAATCCCCACCCGAGTGACCATTTTTAGACATTTTTCACATATTTTTCCCTGTAACTTGGAAATGGTAAGTCTAAGAAGTTTCAAACTGTATTAGATGCATATTCTATGTGTAATCTTAGTATGTGACAAATTTTAAGTCTGAAGCTTTAATTTGAAGGCCACATTTAGGTCTCTAGAAGGCCCCATAAAGACCCAGTATTTGGACTTTTTGCCAATTTTAAGGCCTGTGACTGTTAAACTATGTGACTGATAGAGCTGAAATCTCATCTGGGAATACATTATTATGTTTTTTTTACATGTGCCAAAAATCAAGGCTTCAAGTAGACATTTAACCTGTGTATGAGGACCTTAAACACCCACCTGAGTGACCCTTTTAAGACATTTTTCACATATTTTGCTCTGTAACTTGGAAATGGTAAGTCTGAGAAGTTTCAAACTTTATTAGATACATATTCTATGTGTAATCTTAGTATGTAACAAATTTTAAGTCTGAAGCTTTAATTTGAAAGCCACATCGAGATCTCTAAAAGGCCCACAATGACCCAATATTTGGACTTTTTACCACCTTTAAGCCCTGTAACTGTTAAACTATGTGATTGATGGAGCTGAAATCCCATCTGGGAATGCATTATTATGTCCTTTTTACATATGCTGAAAATCAAGGTTTTTAGTAGACATTTAACCTGTGTATGAGGGCCATAGACACTCGCCCAAGTGCCTTTTTTGACATTTTTTCCGTATTTTGCCCTGTTATTTGGAAATGCTTAGTGTGACAAGTCTTAAACTGTATTATATATAATTTTTGTTTGTTATGTATGTCCCCCAAAAAGTTTCAGATCTGTAGTTTAATTGCTAAGGTCTCTTTAACAATTGTAAAATGCCCACAGAAACCCAATTTATGGATATTATGCCACTTTAAAGCCCAGTAACTGTCAAACTATGTGGGTTATAGAGCTGAAATCTTTGAATTTTTAAAAGGAAATGCCTGTCTATTTAAATTTTGAATATTAATAATGTTATGGCTATCTTAGTCTTTTAAGAACTTATTTTTGTGTGTTATACCTCTGCTTGCTGAGTTTTTCACTTTTTAAAATGAAACTGGTTAAACATATTCAAGTAGACAAAATGGACACTTTAAGTGAGCTTTAAGTCCCAATATTAATGAAATTATATCCTTATGTAGTAAAACTAGGGGATTTTTAACCCTCAACTAGCCCAGTTTTATTCAACTTGCCTCAGTTAATTTTGGCACAGCTCCTACAGTTATGAACTCATTTCAGTTGATAATCACATACTTAAAATTCTCAATTCTTTTTGTATTTGAGTACCCCTTTTATATAGATTGTTTGTTTACCATTTATGCTCAACCCACATCCCCCACCCGGATTCCCCCCACCCACCTCTGGGACCTCCAGCTATATTGAGTGACACTAAATAAACAAAGGTATTTAGTGATATCAGATGAGAAACAAAGAACTCAATGGGGTTGCAGATCTTGTGTAATAGTGAGAGAGGTGTGGAGAAGGGGAGAGGGGTGGGGGTGGGAGGTGGTGGGCTTCATTACATATAACACAAAGGGGAGTCAGAACTGAGATTGTGTCACATATTTAGGTTGCATATATATGGACCACATATATAGGTATAGAGGAAATGAATAACTGAAAACAATTTGCAAATTCTAAAAATAATATAATAAAATAATAATATAAATAATTTTTTTTTAAATAATATTTTATTTCTGAACAAATATAGAAACAGATATGCGCTTTTGGGATTATGAATTTTAGAATGGACATTGAATCATCAATCATTTAAATACTTTGAAGAAAGATTGAAAAATATGATGAGTTGAGTTAAAAATAATATTTTATTTGTCAACAAATATAGAAACAGATATGCTCTTTTGGGATTATTATTTTAGAATGGACATTCAATCATCAATCATTTAAATACTTTGAAAATAGGTTTAGAGTTATCATTGCAGGAAGATTGAAAATATAATTTGAGGTATGTATTCGGCGTCTGGGGATACACCATCTTCCTTGGGGAGATATAAACAGAGTAGATTGATGTGCTGAAGTTCATATAATAATGGGTAATTATGTTTTAAAAAATTCCCGATCAAAACCTGTGGCGTGAGTGATGACCTGTCTGGGGATATGTTGGCGCCGAGTTGGCCCAATCTAGTTCTAGAGTTGGACCTACTTGAGTCAAATGACTCCTTTACTAAATTTTGGTGAGACATTTACAAATGACCAAAATTAACCTTACAGTTGAGCAAATTGACTTAAATAAGAGAAAAAAAGTACTACTAGTCTATCTTCAAAGTGAATTTGCAATACTAAATCAAATTCAACTCTACTCCCTGTGTAAAAAACTTTATTTCAATTCAAGACATATTTTTAGTCAGCGTGATGTACAAGATTTCCTATGATGTACATGATTTGCAATAAGTATTTTTTACTGATTTTTTTTTTCATTTTTTTTTTGTTTCAATAAATATGGTCCAACCCTGCACTATCTAAAACTAGAAAAAAAATTAACTCACCTTGAGATAGGTTCACTCATGGAGTTGTTTTTATTTCATACAAAAAAACTCCGGACATTTATTTATGTAAATGGATATAAATTAATTTGCCACTTTTTGAAAAAAAAAACTGGTTTTAAAGCAATAACATAGCATATAAAGTTTAAGTTAAATTATTATTTAACTTTTTTCCAGTCGAAAATTTGTTATTAACATAGATGCAATTTTTTAAAAGTTTGTCCTACAGTAGTTTAAAATGTTTGTTGCTACTTGTTAACAATTGTCTTTGAAGTCACTTGTAAGAGTGCATTATGCAAAAATATACTTTAAAAAGTGAAAATATTAAAAACTGGATAATAAAATCTTGTTGTGCAATAGATATTTATTTCTATATATATTTAACAAAACTATGAAAAAAAGTTGAAATTTACAACCACTGGTGAGTTTACATCACTTACTATAAACGTGTTTTCTATTGATAAATACTGAATTTTTGTGAAACGAAGTATGATTGGACAATGCCGTTTCCGCTCGACCAATCAAATTAAGGCATTTAGAAGCAAAGAAACATGGAGGAGATGGGTCAAAAAGACAATATATGTGTCCTTTTCTTTGATTTTGAAACAAAATTCGTCTAACTTTCCCAATATTTACAGCGAAAACGCGGGCGATAATGCAAGATTTATGCGTCACCGCGACTCGGGACCATAACGTGTACACGTTTTTTCACCCCAGTATAGCGACAAAAGACGCGGAAACGCGTAGTAAAATGAACACTGGTAAGGTGTAGGAAGTTTATACTTGGTAGGGACATTGGTTGAGGGTTTTAGGTGTGCCACGTCATGGTGTAACACTGATTGACCTTTGACCTTGCTGTATTGACCTTTAAAATCTTGTTGCACCTTTGGGTCTGTTTGTTGATGCAGATTAAGCACTGTTAAAGTCATATTAGAATTCATTAAGAATTTCCTTTTACAAGTTCCCATTGTAACAGATGGAATTTCATCAAGTGAGTCACAGGCTTTTCTCCAACACCACACATAAGCATTCATTGAATGTATTGTCACTTCTGTATGCATGGGTAATATTCAAAACATCCAAACCATAATCCGGCCATTTTTGGTTTACTGATACATGCTGTCATTTTATTATTGAATTGTCTTGTTTTAATACTTCATCTTTGTATACATTTCTTTTCCTTAGATATTATTTTCTCTACTTAAGCATTATTTGGACCTTAATATAACTTACACTGCTCTGAAAGTATCTTGAACTTTGTATTGTTACACTGCTTCTATATCTCATGGTGTTGAAAAATATTTCCCCAGGCTGTGGGGTACGGGCATCTCTGATGCTATTTTGAAATAAAGTGTCTTGATAAAGAGTCACTTGGTTCTGTGCCCAGTTTGTAGACAACCTATGCTAGCGCCAATGCGGTGGCAGCTGCAAAATTTTCAAAGCTCAATATCCCCTTTAACATAAGGCCAAACAAAGTAATTTTTGGCAGTTATCATCTATAGGCCTGGAAAAATATTTTGTTACAGGAGGGAGAAGGAAAGTCAAGTAGAGGAGAGGAGTGAGGTTATTACAGAAGAAGGAAGTGAGAGGAGAGAGGAGGAGGAGATTCAGGAAGATCCAGCTATTGGGGAAGCTGTGGCAGAAGAAGAAGAGAGGTGTGAGGAAGATCCGGAGTGCCATTCTTCAGCCAAGAGAGCCAGGGTGTGTGCCACTTTTACAGACAGCCAGGAAGTTTCCATTGTGGAATTTGTAAAGCTGCACCCTGAACTGTATGACAAGGAACATTCACGTTTCCACGACAGGACCAGAAGAGAGGCTCTCTGGGCAGAAATATCTGCAGAACTCAAGCTCCAGCCCTTTGATGTCAGAAGATGGTTCGAGTCCCAGCGAACCCATTATGGGAAGCTGTCTAAGCTCCAATCTGGCCAAGCCCCGAGGGAGATGACCAAGAGACAGTCCTGGGTGTACCAACAGATGGGTTTTCTTAAGACCCACATCAGAAGAAAGGGGGCCAATAGAAGTTCAGGTTTTGAGGCCAGTCCAAATACCAGCAGGCAGGACGAATCACGTGGCTCAACTACTGATACAGAACACCTCGAGTCCAGTGTCCTGAGGGAGAGGAGTCAGTCCATCATTACATCAACGCCCGTTTCAACTACAGACTCCAAGATTCTCGAACACTTTGAGCAGATGAGGACACTTATCTCTGGTTTTCTGCATCAGAAGTCAGACAGGCAGCCCTTCTTTGACTACGTGGCATCAGAGGCCGAGAAGATGACTCAAGAAGAATTTGAAGAATTAAAGGGCAAGATTTTTAGAGACATCGAAACTATTAAGAGTAACCGCAGATGTCAACCATTGCCCAGAAGATCAGCCACTGTTACCACGGAGTCCCAGAGGGTCGGCCTACTGCCAACAACCACTCCACAGGCGTCTAGTTCCACTCAAGCAGCAGCTAGCAGCAGTTTTGTGTACTATACACCAAGCCCCATTGGCTTCAGCAACCCGACATCTGTCCTAACTGTACAGGACGAAGGGAGCAGACACAATCTGAGTGGAATCTTAAGCCAGCTACCAGATCTGACATCAACACAGATCGTCGAGCAGCCTCAGCAGCAGCAGCAGCAACAACCGCAGCAGCAGCTCTTTACTATCACCACTTCAGCACCGCCTCAACAGCAGCAGCAGCCTCCTCAGTAGCCATCCAGTCAGGGCGGATCTTTGACCTGCCAGGCCCTTTTCAGGGCCACCAAATCTTCCAAAAACAATTATTCAGCTACGTGTTCTTCCAATTCCCTCCCAAAACAAAAAAGTTCAGTACAAATACTTATCACAAGAGAAAAAAAATTAAAGTCCAACACCGACACCACCCCAAACATGAAACAAATAACCCATGGTACCACACATAACCAAAAAGGCCACATAAAAAAAATTAAAAATAACTCCCAATATGGCCATTAATCAGCCCATTTTTAGATTAAAATCCATGGGATAGTTTAAAATCTGTAATTGAAAAGTCCAACACTTACACCTTCCCTAGAGCTAAAAGGCATTATCACATACTTACCAACCCACAAACAGACAAACCCAACACCAAACATAACCCCCAAATAACAAACCCAGTACCAAACCTAACACCCAACTACCAAAAATAAACCCAACCCCAGTAACCACCAACCAACAAACAGACAAACCCAAAAGTAAATAGGACCCATGCCAACAAACTGACAAACTATTTTGCAAACACAATCCCCCATTATTGAAAGCAAAACTAGTTCCATGGTTATATTTTCCCCATTTTTGTGATTATAAGTGAAGATTTAAAATTGAAGATTTCCATGAAAACCTTTGTGCTACAAATAAATTTGCAAGCCATTAACAAGAAAAATTGGTGAAATTATGATGTGGATTTCAAAATATATATAAAAAAAAAATCAATTTCGGATATTATGTGTGACTTTGTGTTTGGCTTTTGTTTAACAGTGGGTTTGTCTGTTTGTTGGGTGAGTAAGTAGTCTTTGTCTGTTTGTCCGTCTCAACAAGTTATGTTTGGCATGGGGTTTGTCTGTTTGTCCGTCTGTACAAGTTATGTTTGGCATGGGGTTTGTCTGTTTGTCCGTCTCAACAAGTTATGTTTGGCATGGGGTTTGTCTGTTTGTCCGTCTGTGCAAGTTATGTTTGGCATGGGGTTTGTTTGTCTGTCTCAACAAGTTATGTTTGGCATGGGGTTTGTCCGTCTGTAGCAAACATAGCTGATTAATTGTTTTTGGAATAATTGGTAGTCCTGAAAAGGACTGTTATAGTTAGTCCTGAAAAGGACTGTTTAGTCCTGAAAAGGACTGTTTACTGCAGCAGGACTTATGTTCTGCCATCTTGCCAGGCCACTGCTCCCTCATTGTTGAAGTAGTCCTTCAGGTAATCCCTCTGTGTCTTGGCTTCTCTGGCAGGGTTTCTGTCTTGGCCACCACCAGCAGCACCCCAATCAATCCACAATCATCAGGCACATCATCATCATCGTCATCCCCAGGCTGCTGACCACCAGGTTGACCTTGATACTGGCTTCTCAGTATGTTGTGTAGAACAACACAGGTCAAGACCACTTCCCTGACTGTTGCTGGGGGTAGTTCAATGGTTGTCCTCATCACCCTGAATCTTGACACAAGGATGCCAAAAGCGTTCTCCACCACTCTTCTGCCCCTTGAAATTCTATAATTGGCAATCCTTTCCTCTCTTGTTAACATCCTTCTGCCATAGGGTTTCATGAGCCAGGTCTTCAGGGCAAAAGCATCATCTGCCAGGATGAAGTAGGGGACATCTCTCCCACCCTGGGTTATAGGAGCTGGGTCAGGGAAGCCTATCCTGCCATCCTCAATCCTCCTCTTCAGCTGAGAGGCATTAAATATCTGGCCATCCGAGCAGGATCCTTCAGTACCCACATCCACCCATCTAAACTTGTACTGTCCATCTACCAGGGCCAACATCACAATGGAAAAGAACCCCTTATAGTTGTGGTAGAGGGCTCCAGTGTTCTTGGGCTTCTTCAGGGCCACATGCTTCCCATCCAGAGCTCCCAGGGCATGTGGAACATTCCACCTGATCCTGAATTCCCTCTCCACTTCTTTCCACTCATCTGGGGTTGTAGGACATTTGAGGTACTCCCTGGTGAACTCATCCTGGATGGCCCTGCAGACCTCTGGTATAAACTTGGAGATGGTGGATCTTCCAACCCTGAACTGACAGGATAATGATGTGTATGACTCTCCAGTGGCCAGATATCTGATGGTGAGGGCTAACTTCTCCCCAACACTGATTGGTGCTCTGTAGTTGGTGGCCTGCCTGGCTAGGTGTGGTTCCAGTCTGGTCTTAATCATTTCAAAAAATTCTGGGGTCATCCTCATGTAGTTGGTGAATCCTGGAATATCTGTGGCATAAAGATCAGCCATAATGTTGTGGTAGGCCCCCTCTCCTCTCTCTGCAGTAGCCATGGCCTGACCCACATGTTGTGCCTTCTTCTATGTCTCTGTATGGGTGCTGGTGGTGCTGGTGGTGGTTGCTGTGGTCGACGTAAAAAATGGAAATACATGATTATTTGTAACTGAATAAAAACCAAAAAAGCCCTAAGTTGTTGTTGAATCTGTCTTCCATTAAAAGGTGGCATCCTGCTGTGTTCCCAGAAAAGCAATGATGATTAGATCGCGAATTTTATATATATATACCTAGAAAATCCAGCAAATTTGGAAAACAATAATCGGGGATCCTGGTCTGGGGAAGTCTGAGGAGGCCTGAGGAGGCCTGAGGACGCCGGTAGTTAATCGTGTGTTAGTCGGGGCTTAGTCCCAGGAGGCCTGAGGCATCCTGGGACCCAGTCGGTATGTGTACGACAGGATCGTGGTTGAAACCGACCAGAAACGTGGCTTAGTCGGTTCTTAGTCCCAGACCAGTCGGGGACTGTCTGCGGCTGCCTGAGGCGTCCTGGGGACGATCTGTTCTTAATCCCAGACTTCAGTACCGACCCACTATTCCCGCCCATTTTTGTTATTTTCCCACCGACTGTCCACGATTAAGGGTCGCCGACAGGATCGGGGCTTAATCTTTTGGTGGAACAGGGGCATAAGGTGTAGAAAGTTTATACTTTGTAGGGACATTGTTTGGAAGGTATACGTGTGCAATACCATTGTGTGACCTTGATTTGACCTTTTACCTTGCCATAGTGGCCTTGAACTTTAAAATATTGTCTAGGTCATATTTCAGACACCTTAACCTGTAGTTGATTCGTGGATGGGTCATTAGTTGGGAGTTTAGATATTTTAATCATGGTGTGACCTTTACCCTTGTTCTGCCAAATGTGTTTACCTGCCATATATGAGACCTATTTCTCTGATCACAAAGATATATGGATTGCTGTAACTGATGCACTTTACTTAATTGTGCTATTTCTGTTGACGGATAGACCCCAATTAATAAATTTTATAGCTTCATAATTTGAAATTGACTGATTAGTGCTGACATAGTGTTTGGTTGTTTGCATCCACAGGTCTGCACACCCCAAGTGCTCTTACCAATTGGTTTACATAAGTGACAGGTAAGTTTGATATTTACATCGTAACACTGGGATTATGTTCTATAATGTATAATTTAGGCATGAACAATTCCCAATTTAACATGAAACGTGTATTTTTTTCAATGAGCAAAATATTGTCAAGAGTTGTTTATTCAAAACCAATTTGGTTTATCATATAATCCAGGTATTATTGTCAGAAACTATCGCCTGACTTTATGACAGAACGTCTGGAAAAGACAGCCGATGAGATTATTGCATATCAACAGACCCAGCTTTCATATCCCACAACATTCATCTCTGTTGAAGGGAATAGCTATGAGTAGTAGGACAGAAAGCATCAGAGGTGGATCTCACAGAGCATTAAATTACAAAATAATTGATGTTTGACTATGTTGAAAATCATTAATTGTAACGTGAAACATACTGGTTACTTAAATAAATTACCTTGTTGCTATAAAATAACTTTGGCAAAACAACTAAATTCAACTCCTGTAATAACTACTACCTGATCTGATATCAAATAGCCAAGGTGTTTATGATGAAAAGTTATGTGATGTGAATTTATGAGAAGAGAAGTAGATGTGTTAAATGAAATACACTGAAATTAAAAAAACAGACAAGTCAAAACATTTGTGCAAGAAATGCTTTGATATTTGTATACTTTTAGAAATACTTTTTCAAACAAATGATTTTGAGCCCCAAATCAGAGGAACATATAAAGGCTAAAACAATTCTTAATAGTATATCTATGGTGTGAAAAAAAAATCAGCAACAGAAAATTCTGTAAAAGTTCTGATGAATGTTTTTCATCAGGATGATCATTCCTGGGAGATGCATGAAATTATAATAAATTATTCACCTTTTGTATGAATTAAATAAACCTAATTTATCTAAGGAGGCGGCAAGTAAAATATATATACAAACTAAAACATTTTTAGGTGAAGGGTATTATTTACGTAAAGCAACAAACAAAAATCAACACGAAGTCACCAAGTGTTATTAGTCAGAACTTATTGACCTGGGGGAGGATTTTCAGATGAGAGGTGTTTTTTCCACTAAATTTAACCCTGAAATTTGACCTTTCACCCAAAGGACAAACAGGGTTTACATTAAATAGCCTTATATATTTATTATTTGTCCTAGGGTTTTCAAATGGGAAAACAACCCGTGGGAATTCATGGACTGCAAATAATTTAGAAGGGTTGAATTTGACATTTGAACCCTGTTTCAAGGTCAAATGGAGACTACATACAAAAGTACATTATATTGCTTATTGTTGGTCCTATGATTTGGGAATGACAAACAACCCATAGGAAATCATGGGCTATAAATTTTCGGAAAGTGTCTGGTTTGTTCTGGAACCTCAATAAAAATGGATGATTAACTTACGCTAAATAAAAACTTCAACTAACACTTGAGAAACGCCCCAATTCACATCAGTATACTGTTTGTTCAAGATTTTCACTGCACTTTGCCACGTCCCGTCTGGGGATAGATTGCACTGAATTGATGCAATGCCTAGTTTATGTCGTTATTGTCTTTTTTCAGTTGATGTAATATCTATTTGTTAAAATTTAAATATTGATTCACCTCTAGTGAAACTTCAACCTTTATTTCCCACATGTTCTGAATTTTCCAATAAAATATTTCTGTCAGAATTCTGAGTCGATTTTTTTTGTCACAAGTCTTTGAGTTTGCAAAAACAACTGACATTTCACCATAAATGCTCTTTTTGTTTACAAAATTTGAGTGTTACTTTTGCATCAGGTTAAGGTTCCACACGGAGTAGAAAGTAGAAACACCATTCCTTACTCCATTCTGGGGTGTTTTTATGGTGCCTCACTATTTGGTTCTACATTTATGGAAGCATGTTTGCGGGAAAAAAATCATGTGCTGCTGTTTCATAGCATTTATGGCAGTGTATTCTACAGTGTTTTATTAATTTAATTTGGCTGTTCCATGAAATGCCCTGTGTATGTATATAAATAGGGATACTACGACTAAAGGCCATTTCTTTCGGGAATAACTCTTGAAGCATATTGGACACATTTCATTAAAATTTGTAATTACGTGTGTAAAGTAGGCCTTGGAGAAATTTTATACTATGTATTTGATGGCCTTTCACAGGGTTACATGATCATTTTCAATTTCAATACAGTATCATACATTTTTATGGAATTGTTTGTTGGTACTTTTTAAGGAAAACTGTGTAGCTACGGCAGTGAGGCTTGACAGCAAGATTCTTAACCTGAAAGTCTGGGGTTCAGTTGCTTTTCTGAGTGTTTCACTTACAGATGGCCAAATGTTACCCACTGTTATTTAGCAATCATCTAGGATATTTAATAAATAGGAAAAAAGTCCATTTTACACCCATTTTGGTGGCCATCTTGGATGTTTACGACAAACCATGAAATCCCCTTTAGCTAACAAATAAAGCCCAAATAAAAGTTTTCATGCCACCTGGCTTGCCCACCCAGCCGGACACTATCGGTGAACGCACAGCCTTTAAAGACTGTGGGGCAAAAAAGGTTATAAAACTTTATTGATCAATATGAACATGAAGCTTGATCTTAAAAAAATGAACTGATATTTGATCAATTTATAGTATGTAAGGGCTAAATGCTAAATGTCAGCTCCTTTATTTTTCTAAGAAAAATAGATAAATATATTTTTAATTGAAAATTTGCTGAGAAGATAAACAGGTGTTCATTTTTCTATATTTTCGTTGTTGGGGAAAAATGAGTTTGGTATTCTAGCTACATGTCTTAAAGAGCCATATAAAACTAGAAATTACAAGCAAGGACATTTAGTGGAAAGGAAGACAGTTAAATAGACAATAAAATGATCATACTTGCACTGTTCATCAGTGTTTTACCAGTCTTAGAGGGTTTTTTTAACAAAACCTGGGATCATGATGTGTATACAGGGCGTCAGTTCAATGACTTGCTGACAGATACTAAAACAGAAAGTCCAGAGATTATAACAAGAGCTTTATTGGTACTGTATGCTCCTTCTTGTGAGAGCAGACTCAACATGAAGAATCTAGGACTGGATAGACTCCCACTTCCACAGTACATGGTGTTTGTAAAGCATGACTACGAGTCTTCAGCCAGATGTGTGTGGTATCAGATGGACTTCAAAGACAGGTTAAAAGACAGGTACCATCTTGAGCAGTGTCTGGAGTTTCTCTACTTTGACAAAGGCAAGTCCCTTTTTGACCAGCCT
Organism: Sabellastarte sp. h YS-2021; assembly: GCA_964017235.1. Classification (NCBI taxonomy): domain Eukaryota; kingdom Metazoa; phylum Annelida; class Polychaeta; order Sabellida; family Sabellidae; genus Sabellastarte; species Sabellastarte sp. h YS-2021. The sequence continues at coordinate 33,189,792 of OZ024930.1, forward strand.
GAGAAGTACTCCAAACCTCTTGGCTATGGAGTGTTTTATTGGATTTGGTACAAGCTGAGCATCCAGCTGACGATCATCAACAATCGTAACCATAGGGTTATGGTGGAGTTTCATGGTGATGGCCCAAAGATGTCTGAATTTACAATTGAAACCAACAGCACAGTGACTGTGGACTGCTATGTTTCTTACATTATCACCATATTCTGTGCAGAGACAAGGACTTTTATATATGGTGCAGTACTTTCATTTGATGATGATAAAGCTATCATACAACTAGAACCAACCGCCCTTATGGAGTCACCAGTTGATGCTTGGTACAATTTGGAAAAAATTAAGCAATTAGATATTGGAAAAGACATCGCAGAATGGAGACGGACCATTGCTATGATCTATATACATGATTTCAAACAGCCAGTACTCCTGCCAAAGTTCACTGAGCTAGGTTACAAGAAAGGGACAATTCCATTAGACCTTTATGAGACTCTTGTGGCATTTTACTATAAAAACATCCACAAAAGAGTTCCAGAAGCTCATAAAGTAGAACCTGTCATCAATGACAGTGAGGTGAAATGCTCCATGGTCTTTCTTTCTGAAGAGATGGTAAGGAAGACTGCAGAGGTTATGAAACCTTTGATTGAGGAGTGGTCTAATGTGTCCCTGGAGATGACCAGTCTTTATGGCATCCGTGAGTACTACACTGGCAACATCCTGAGAAACCATGTGGACAAAGTCAGGACACATGTGCTGAGTGTGATCTTGCAAATTGACAAAGACTTAGGTGGACAGCCAGACTGGGAACTAGAGATCATTGGTTTTGATGGACTAAGGAAGAATGTGACTTTGCAGCCAGGAGAGTACTTATTCTATGAGTCAGCTGCCCTCGTCCATGGACGCCCTTTTCCTTACAAAGGCAATATCTTTGCTAATATCTTCTTACATTATCGCCCACAACATGGCTGGAAGTGGACAAAGGACAATCATGGACAATGGTTTCTTTTAGAGGGTCAGGAGGTAGAACCAATTGAAATACTGGGAACTGAGTCTATGTGTGATGTGAATATTAACTTAAAAAGATTTGTTAAAGTCACGCCGCATTCTCATGATGAACTTTAAATTATTCGTTTAAATGATTATCACATTTTAACTTGACCAGACTCCATGACCAGAGTTTGAATCCCAGCTCAACTTTAAACTGGAAAGCTTGTAGGTGTTTACACTACAGAACCTTGACTAACTGTATCCCAGTAAACATTAGAAATGTTTTCAAAAGGTTTACCTATTTAAACCCTATCTAATGGTTTTCTAAATGTTTCAAAGTAAACGCTGTAATGTTTAAAAAGTTTTATAAACATTCTGTATACAAATGTTTTAGTATGAAATAACTCAAGCAGCTAGGATTGACTAGAAATGTTTTTTAAACATTTATAAAATAGCTGGTGAAATGATCGGTATGCTGAAAATATTTTTCAAACATTCAATATGAAATGGTTGGTAAACAGTACACATAAAATGTTTAAACAACGTTGTTGATCAAATGTTTTTAAAACAATTCTTTCGAAAACTTTTTTAAACCCATATTTTAAGAATGCTTATTTAACCTTCATATTCAAACATGTCCAAACAAGGATGGAGGTGAGCAATAATATGGGATTTGACCGGACTTTGTCAAAAATGGCCCCACATAATTTTAGACATAAAAATATTTTCATATGTGAACAACCTTAAAAAGATATTGAATTTGACCTCTGACCCCATTTTTATTCAGACATTATTATGTTCATTTGTAACATTTTTCTAACATTTATCATTAAACGTTTAATAAATGGTATACATGAACCATTTTAAAAACATTCTATTATAAACTGTTTTCGTAGAATCCATCCATAACTTTTTAGCCTAAAAATGTTCACTGGGATGTACCAGTTTCTTCTGTCCTGATCACTATCTGTCACATTATAAGCAGCACAAGCAGTTATTAAGCATGACATCACGCCAAGTAAATAAATAAATAAAACAAAATAAGAAATGTTGCAGTAAATGTTCACTTTATAACAATAAAGATGATTTTGGGCCTTATACTGTTGCAATATGCCGTTACAACTATATTTCGAGACTATTATTAAGCTATCTCATTATAGACTGGTGAATAAGTCCAACCAATCTCTCTGAAGTAATTTTTAAAAGTGCAATTACATTGTCATTTGCACATGGTGCACTATACTTGGTGTTAGGTGCTAGAGTGCAAAGTGCTGGTGTCTAGTGCTTTAGGTTATTCACGTTTTAATGACGTGTATATGTGGGGTAATATTCCATATTCCTTCAACTTTTTGTGATTGTATACAATTATATATTATTATATAGATAATGGCCAAGTGGCGCTCCATTATGTAAACTTAATGGCCTGAGGCCCTGAAAGGGCCGGAGGGTCATTAAGTTTACATAATGCAAGTGCCATGAGGCAATTATCAATGATAAAACCCTGTAAATTAAAACCAATTTATTAATTCAACACCTTCAAGCCAAGAAGGAAGCCAGGATGGGATAAAATTATTTATTAGTAACACTAACTGTACACTAACACACATATACACACAAACTAACATTTACTAAAGTAACACACTTAAAATTACTAAGAAGATACTAAAAGGAAGTTACTAAAACATTACTAAATCACATTGTAAGGAATCAGTTAGCACATTAATATAACATTACCAACATCTATGATTACTAAGATTACTAAAACCAACCACTAAGATTACTAAGAGTAACGACTAGTTATGACTGTAAAGAGTTATTAACATAACATTTGAAACCATGTATTGAGTCATTACTAAGTTAAGCTTTGTTAAGTTAAGTAACACATTAAGCTTTGAAATAAATAATTTTTTCCCCAATACACAATGTTATGAGGACTGAAGAAGTTACTGTGGTTGTAAAGTGGAATACTGGTAAATGGTTATATAGGGTTACTTGAGTGGGGTGAGGAAGTATTGCCTACCCACTATTGTAACTGCTTGAAGTATAAGTAAAGGGGAAGGGGGGTGGGGAAATTCTTATTGATGCGTCTGTACCATTCAAAATCAAATCATAAACAAAAGACCCGCCAAATTGGGGTCACCTGACTGACAGTAACATAAGGGGAAGTTAAGGTGGGGAGGTAACAGTCTAAGCCCATCCTGGCTCAGAGTCTAGGCAATGGTTCTGGCTTACTAAGCTTCTGGCTTGAGAAGCATAGCCTCTAATAGGCCATGCTAACACAAGCCAAGAAGGAAGCCAGGATGGGATAAAATTATTTATTAGTAACACTAACTGTACACTAACACACATATGCACACAAACTAACATTTACTAAAGTAACACACTTAAAATTACTAAGAAGATACTAAAAGGAAGTTACTAAAACATTACTAAATCACATTGTAAGGAATCAGTTAGCACATTAATATAACATTACCAACATCTATGATTACTAAGATTACTAAAACCAACCACTAAGACATAATAGGAAAATTGAACACAGTTTTGCCAGAGAGGCTCGTGATACACCGAAATCATTGCTTGTGAATTTGGGTGACATCTTTGGCGTGATTATTAGCCTGAGTGACTTAAAATATGAGCATTTTTATGGAATTTTGTCAAACAATTTGACTGGATTAACCAATAAAAATACCTGTGTCTGAGGGATTTGACTGGATTCACCAGTAGAGAATGGAACCGAAAACAATTGTATCTGCAGCATGGCTCTACCTAAGAAACATCTTGCAAATTAGCAAATGGTCAATGGAACTTGCATGATAATTCAATAACATGTAGAATTGTAATGTTGTTTTTAAATTAAAAAGTTGTACATTCATGGCTATATTTTTATTCACCTCATCTTTTATCCAACAAAATTCGATGAGTTATTGACACACAAAACTGTTTTCTTTGGCTGTTTTATGGGCATATTGCAAGTTATTGCATTTTCACTTGGTTCATAAATAATGTTTATGCTTTCACAGAAAATGTAACCATACTGTAAGTGTTGAACAAAACTATTGTCAATCAATTTTGCATTCTTTATTTTTGAAACTTGACTTTAAAAAAAGTCCAATCGTATTGATGCTTATGAGGCATCTGCCACAGGTATTTTTTCTAGGTATCTTCGTTTACAGTTTAGTATTTTATCATTAAAATATCACATGTAGTTGACCAGAGATATTCCAATATAAAACCCAGACGGGCGACCCTTCCATTGTCCCAACTATCCATTATTTTTGCATAATTGAGAGTTAACACTACATTATTTTCTAACAGTGGATTGTGGTTTAGTTAAATGGCCAGTCTGGCAAGAACAAAAGTGTACTTAGTATTTGCCAGTCATCCTCAGCACAATGTATTCAATATTGAAATGTTTTCACAACTTCTTCCATATTAATTAGTTCAGTGGGTACATTTACAAAGTGTTTTCTATTCTGAATGACATTCATCATTCATAGGAAAATACCTCATGGAAAAATGCTACCTTGAAAAAATACCTCCTGACAAATACAAAACAAGCAATTTAATTTATAAAGTTGAGATATTTTTTAATTCTTTGCATTTCTTTACAATCTGGCTTTTCACAATAATCTTCTGTGAACTTAATCAAAGGAGCAAACTCACTGTTAAAATCTAACCCAGCAAACTATATTAAATGGAGTGTTTTTAGTGGCTCAAAATTTACTCAAGTAAAATGAGAAAAAAATGCAGTAGATTCTACTGAAATGCATTACTGATGGGTTTAAATTTGATTTAAATTTTCAATGTTTTTAAGTTCAAAACAAAAATTTTAATTTAACTTATTACAGTTTGTTATATACTTCTAAAATGATACACTGTGGTTGAAATGAATTTTGTTCTCAATGTTGTGGATTAATTTTCATAGGAGGTATTGCTGAAATACAAAATGTGGAGTAGGCCACTTCTTTCTATGAGAGTTTTTTCCTGGAGACAATCTTTCCAGGAGGGATTTTTCCTTGATTCCAAATTAAGAGACAAAGAAGCACACTAAATAAAAATCTTGAGAAACCTAAAACCTTCAGCACAAAATAAAGCAAGTAAGTAATTCTCCAGTTTCTAGTACTTTCAATGCCTGAAACACAAAAAATAATAGCTTACTGTCTTATACTAAGCACAGATTAATAAAGTAACATGAAACACTCACCACAACAAATTATCCACAGCATTGTTAAATAAGCAGTCTCATGTTTTCTGGAAAGTGTTTTCTGTAAGTCACAGATCCATATTTTATCGATTATCATTATCCATGGTTAAAATTTGTTGCAGTCAGATTATGTTAAAACTTTTCAAGCTTTATCCAAAATTATATTTTCCCATAAAGGAAAACCAGTGGTAGACATGCTGAAACAATGTTGATTGTGTATTGAATTAAAAAAGCCATAGAACTAATTTATGAAAGCCCCATATGGTATGCACACCAAAGGAAACATTGCAAAGCTTGTCTAGGTTTATCATTTGGTACAAGGTGTTAAATTATTGAATTAATAAATTGGTTTTAATTTACAGGGTTTTATAATAGATAATTGGCTCAAATTGGACCCAGATCTAAAGCATTTTTAGGAGGGCCGACCCCTTCTTGTGTGAAAATATGACTGAGATCTGATGTATAGTTTTAAGATATGCTGCATGCACAAGAGACCTATAATTAAAGTCCTTTGCCCCTCCCCTTTGGGGAGCGAGGGTAGCAAACTATAAGTAATGCATAAATAAAATCTAATTTAAAAAAAAGAAATGTTGTTTCTAAAGTATTAGAGATATTGTTTTTGATGAACATAAAGCATTTTGATGACGTCATAATAACACGTTCAAGAGAGAATTAAGACAGAACTAAAATAGAACATCCTTATCATAAATATTTGAAAGAGGGTAAGTATCTTTTTGTGCCTCAGTAATTTTCAGTTATGTAGATAATTATATCATTTTCTGGTAAAACGTTAAAGCTATAATAAAGGGGGAGGGTTAAATAAACTATCACACAGAATTTTCCAAAACTGTTAGTCAACATTAGAGTTTTATGTCCAATTTAATAATCAGGGTCAAATTGGGACAGGTCCTCAGCATTGTCACTTGTTGTTACTGAACCCTTACCGAGGTGACAGCTTGTGATCAAATGCCAAACTTACTAACCTCTCGGTGTCTCTACATAATAATTGTGGATATTATTAAATTATTGATAAGAAATATGCTATTATTATGGTACTAAAGTCACAATGGTATTATCATTTTTGCAATAGTCTCAGCTGTCCAAAAACTTTGAACTCCCTGTGCTAATAATTCCTTTGCTTTGCTGACTGGTCTCCGAGCTCAACTGATCAATCACTTTGTAGGGTGTCTACCATGCATGATCCAGTGACCATCAGCATGCATGTGTCACTTCCAAGATTTTACTTGCTTGTTTTGACCCCTAGTTGAAAATCTTGCTGTCCCTTGATGTTCTGCTTAATCTATAATGGTGCTGATAATATGCTAATATAATCTATTTGGTTCTGCAATATATTTCAGGTGTAGTATTCGAAAATGCAAGAAAGATCTGTTAGTTCAGGTGAAATCCATGTGAATTCCAGTGAAATCCGTTCTCTGGAAATAGACGAAGGCAAACCTAGTTCTTGTAGGAGGTTTGTTTTTGTTCCTGTGAATTGTGGTTTTTGGAATTGTGGACGAGCAAATTCGGGCTCAGAGGAATTGTCAATATTGAGCAGGGTAGTTTTGTGCCCCCTGATGTCTTTGTAGGTTGCCTATTCTAACCCTGTTTATTTTTGGGAGATCTGTGTATCAAAATAGGGGACCAAGGTGACTGGGCTTGTTTTCTTCACGTGTACTTTTAAACGTTTGTGACAACTTGAGGTTGTTTTTGCACGAGTCATGAGGGCCTGAACATTTTGAAGCATTTACCTCTACCTGGGTATGTGGATGTTTTTGTGTGTAGACAGATTTAGAGGAAACTTGTTGAGTGCTCATATTCTGATTCCCACTAGTTCAGATGATTGTAAGAACTTGGAAAATAAATTTAGACGGATAGAATGTACCTCATGCTTTGGGAGCCCTAGATGTGAAATACGAGCCCTGAAGAAGCCAAAGAACACTGGTGCCCTGTATATAAAAACAAGGGATTCTTTTCCCTTTTTTGGCCCTGGTAGATGGAGAGTACAAGTTCAGATGGGTGGATGTTGGTTCCTATTTAGATGCTCAGATTTTCAACAGCTCTCACCTGAAGGAAAAGATTGAAGATGGATCCCAACCCATGTCCTATTACACAGGGTGGTCCAAATGTCCACTACTTCATCTTGACGGACAACGTCTTTGCCCTGAAGACCTGGTTTATGAAACCCTATGGAAGGAGGATGCTCACCAGGGAAGAAAGAATGGTCAATTATAGAATATAAAGGGCCAGACGAGTGGTAGAGAATGCATTTAGGATTATGGCATCCAGATTCAGGGTCCTGTCGACAACCATCGATGGTTAGTTGGTTGGTGGTGATGGTGGCGGTGGTCATGACAGAAACCCTGCCAGAGAAGCCAAACATCAGAGGGACTACCCGAGGGACTACGGATCTGGGGCTTGGTAAGATAACAGAATATAAATAGTTCTCTTCAGAACTGCCCTAAATAAATCAGTCCTTTTCAGGACTACAAATTAATTAAAAAACAATTGACAGCTGTATTGTTACAAAATACTCAAAACCCAAGAAACCCACAAACCAACAAAACACACAAACCAACAAACCATCTCCAAACACACTTATATACATTATCCCCAATCTGTACCCATTAAAATATTTTTATTTTTCTGGCAAAATGAAACAACAAATACCAAAGCTACTGTAATTTTTTACAGAAAAAAATGAATGTTCTTTGGGAAAAAGTTTGACAGGAACACTCAGTGGTTTATTGCTTTGTTGCCCAGTGGGTTTGTTGGGTTTTGGCTTGTGCTGTGGATCATGGAAATTTAATTCCAATTGAACTTTTGTAATATCTAATCTCTATCAAGAGAGGTGTTAAGGCACAACATAGAATCTGTTGATGACAGAGATTAAGCACTATAAAAGCAATTGATACAGTATTTATCTAAACAATTAAGCATTTATCTTTTAAGTTAAAAGAATCCCATGGATTTTAACTTCTAAATGTCTACATTTCATTGGCCATATCTGACTTGTTTCATTTTTTCATTCTTTTTAATATGTGGTCTTTGTTTTGTGTTTAACCATGGGTTATTTGATTAACTGTGGGGACAGTGTAAGTGTTGGGCTATTTATTTATTTTGTTTTTATTTGGTGTGTAAGTAATTGTACTGGACTTTTTGGTATCAGGGACAGGGATTATAAGTAGAAATGCTTGTTAAATAATTGTTTTTGGAAGAATAGGTGGCCCTGAAAAGGGCCTATGGGGGGCATCCCCTTAAGACTGACTGGCTACTGAGGCGGCTGCTGCTGCTGAGGAGGTGCAGACGGGGTGATAAACAGCTGTTGTTGTTGCTACTGCTGGTCTATAATCTGTAATGACAGGTTGGGTACCTGACTAAGTATTCCTGACAGGTTGTGTCGACTTCCCTCATCTGCTACTTGCAGGTTGACTGATGGTGGGTTGCCAAAACCAATAGCACTTGGTGTGTAGTAGACACTGTAGCTGCTACTGCTGGCTGGAGTCGTCTGGCTGCTGGTAGATGGCTGTGCTGCTGATGGCAATATCCCGACCCTCTGTGACTCAGTTGTAATAGTAGCTGACCTCCTTTACAAGACTTGTCTCCTTGATGTTGACTTCACATTCTGGATAGCATTAAAGACTAAAACCTTAAATTTTTCATATTCTTCTGGAGACATCCTGTCAGCTTCTGAGGTAACATAGTCATAGAATTGCTGTCTCTCATTGGTTGACTTCTGCTGAAGAAAGGCTGAGATGAGTGTTTGCATCTGCACAAAATGTTCATAAATCCTTGAAACTGTAGACACAGGTGTAGATGACTGCAATGGCAAAGTTATCTGGCTTCCACGGACACTGCACTCTAGACTAACCCCATTAGTGGTTGAACGTCTAGACTCATCATGCTGTTTGGTGGTACTTATGTCGAACCCCAAACTTCTGTTGGCACCTTTCCTTCTGATGTGGGACTTCAGAAAACCCATCTGTTCATAAACCCATGACTGTCTTGGGTAAGCTCTCTGGTTGCCTGTCCAGACTGTTGCTTAGAAAGTTTGCCACATCTTGTTCTCTGGGACTCAAACCATCTATTGCTGTCAGGTTTAATTCTTCAGCAATTTCTGACCACAAAGCTTCCTCAGCCTGTCATGGAATCTCACATTCTTGTCATAAAGCTCAGGGTGAACCTTCACAAAATCAACAATGGCTATCGCCTGACTGTCTGAAAACCCTAGCTCTTTAAGCTGCAGAATGAGTCTCCAAATCTCCCTATTATTCTTGGAAAGCTTCCTCAGTAGTCCTTTCAACTTTTCAACTTCAATGCACTTCTCTGCTCTTCTTTCCCCCACTTCTCCTTCTTTTTCACATCCCTCTCAGCCTCCATCTCTCTTTCCGTCCTTTCTTCACTCCTCTTCTTTCCTCTCTTTCTCATAATAATAGTAATAAAGTAAAAAAACTTAAATTGTATGTATCCTAAACGCAAGAATATATAATATAAAACAAAAACTGAAAACCCCTAACAAAACACACAGGCCTCTCAGTAAAGCCCGTCAGTCTGTAACACGGAATGCATGTGCGCAGTCCCTTTTATAGTCCCAGATCCCCCTCCACCATTTTCCAACTAACTGTACTGCTTCCATGCAGGTGGTCTCGCGATAAAGAATCGGCCCTTAGTCGGTTCTTAAGCCCAGACTTCCTCAGGCGGCCTGCAACTTCCAGGGACTAAAATTGTGTTGTCAGCAGAGGCCTCGGGATGTCGGTTTGGGTCAGCTTCTCTAAATCAAAACTTAATCCAGGACAAGTATTTCTTAGTCGCAGATGGTCTGAGGCTTCTTGGGACTAAGGAAGCCAATTATAAATCATATGCAAATAACATTTTTAACTTTTCCCTTTCGCATGGTGGGTCGGGGATCAAGCTGGGACTAAGTCCAGTCCTCCTGGGATTAAGCTAAGGAAAAACTGGGATTAAGAGTAACAGGACTCCTCAATCAAGATAGGATTGTGTAAATTTGGGGCTGATGAGGCCTCAGGAAGCCTGAGACTGGAAAATTTGTGTGTAGGCGCAAAAGTGGATCGGTTAGAATCAGGCAAAATATCAAACATGTTTGATATTTATACTGACCACAATTGACCCAAACAGACTCAAGCCAACTTTCTAGGACTCTAAATTTTCAGGAAACCGATTCCCAAAATACCTTAATCGGGAGCCTTAGTCGTGTGGTGCAACAGGGACATAATTAAAATGTTTTTTTGCTGTGTGATGAAATATAGAATTACACCGTTCTGTATCTGTCTTGTGCTTTATATCCAAACTGATTGAATGAGTTATTGCCTCTCAGATGATGAATCACATAAATTCAAATGGAATAGATAACAAGAATCAATGTGCCTACAGGATTGGTCACTTAAATAAAACAGCACTGCTGTCAATAAAGATCAAGATCCACCTTCCTCTATCAAAAGGGGGAGTTTCAGCACTGGTTCTACTTGATCGGTCAGTCCCGTGTGACATCATTAACCATTCTTCACTTCTGATTTGCTTACCAAGAAAGTGGCATTAGTGGCAACATATTAGGATGATTCTGATCCTATCTTATAGAGCACTTCCAATGTTTTAAAATTGGTTCAAGCCTTTCAGAACTAAGGAGACTTTTGCATGGTGTCCCTCAAGGTTCAGTCCGGGGTCCCATACTGTTCTCCTTTCTACTACACCACTCAGTAAAGTCATTAGTCACACTTTTATACAATTTCATTTTTATGTTGACGAGGCTCTGCTGTTCCTACACCTCACTCATAAAATGTGACTAAGTCATTTGAATGACTAAACAGGTACTTAGATGATCATCAGGAAATAAGCTAAAACTCAATCGTGATAAAACTGAGTTTATCATTTTTGGTTCAAAGTTGCATCATGGGAAACTGAAGTCCTTCTTGTCAGTAGATATTCTCGGTAATCCATTACATCCTGAAAAAGCAGTAAAAAAAATCTGGGATTATGGTTCAACTCTGATTTCTCTTTTTAGGCATATTCAGAGTGTCTGTAAGGCCTGTTTTGTGCAATGGAGGGATCTTTGGAGACTCAGACAGTATCTAACACAGGAAGCGGTTGTAAAGGCTACAAATGTTCTTGTGAGCAGTAGGCTTGACTATTGTAACTCATTTTTCAGGAGTCTTTCAGGATTTAATGTAAGTAAACTCCAGAGTGTACAGAACAGCTTATTGGGTTGCACCACTGGAGTTGACCCTATAACCAACTCTACGACTCAGTTGCAAAAGTCGGGGATTGAGGAGCCAAATCCATAGAAACGTTCTCGAAAATCTTGGGTCAGTTTTATCTCCCCTACAGGATGTAGTACATCCCAGCTAGTCTGGATCAAGATCCCAACCTGACTTGGGATCAGATGATTTTTTTCTTGATAAGACGGGAAACTACCAGGACAAGTCATAAACCCCTAACAACCCGGATCAAGCCCTGACAAACTGTACTGACAAACAGACAAGACTGAAACATTTTCCTGATCCACCCCAACTGGACTGATTAAAATCCTGGAGTCGGGATCGAGAGTCAGGATCGAACCCACCCTGCAAAAGATGCCAACTCTACATCAGAGAAACTTTCTACAGAAGCTTAGGGTACTTTTGTTTTTATGGAGTTTAATATTTTGATTTTCATCGTGATCTGCAGACACAAAGGGAAACATCAGAACCCAGGACCAGCACATAGAATACATCTAGCACCACAGCCAGCCCCCAGGAGAAAAAAAGAAAGTCACCAAACCCCTGGATCATGCTCTGGATACTTCGCAGACAAGAGAAAGGATGCTTCAGCAACCTCCTGGCCGACTTAATACACACTGATATCCCAGGATACCAAAATTTTGTCAGGATACCACCTACCTTTTTGAGCTCATTGAAGAACAAACACACCACCACATCAAGAATGAATGACTTCATATCTTGTGGTAATGACTTGCTAACTTGTGGGAACAATTTGCTATCTTGTGAGAACGACTTGGTAACTTGTGGGAACAACTTTGTAACTTGTGGGAACGACTTGGTAACTTGTGGGAACGACTTTCTAATTTGTGGGAACGACTTTCTAACTTGTGGGAACGACTTGCTCTCTTGTGGGAATGACTTTCTAACTTGTGGGAACGACTTGCTATCTTGTGGGAACAACTTTCTAGCTTGTGGGAACGACTTTCTAACTTGTCGGAACGAATTTCTAACTTGTGGAAACAACTTGCCATCTTGTGGGAACGACTTTCTTACTTGTGGGAACGACTTGCTATCTCGTGGGAACAACTTGATAACTTGTGGGAACGTCTTTCTAACTTGTGCTAATGAGTTGTCACCTTGTGGTAATGAGTTGCTAACTTGTGGTAATGAGTTGCTAACTCGTGGGCACAACTTCTTATCTCGTGGGAACAAGATTAAAAAAATGCCAAGAAAACAGTTCTATATGTCCCTTCCTGGGCTCCGTAGTTTCCAGTATAAAACGTGAGGTAAAAATATGGCAAAAACTTATGTAAGAATGCAATGCATGTAATCATAATCTTAAAGTTAAAAGGTAGAAAAGGTCCACGTTTGTGCTGTAAAATATTAAGAAACCTGAAAAAGTCTTTTAATTTGGTTACACAATAATAAAATTCCCAGCCTATTTCAAGTTCAACAGAACAATATATGGGAAAAGAGGGATCAAGTGTCGACCAATCAACAAATCTTAAAGTGTGACAATAGTAAATATTACCAAGTACCACTTTGGCTCACAGGTCCACTAGAAGGGACCTCAGACTTTGGGGTATAGCCACCCCATGCCCGGAAAAGTGTATTTATCATATCAGTCACAGAGCACTAGTGGGTCCATTCCTGCAACTACCACTTTGGCTGACAGGTCCACCTGTATGGTAATGATCTGTATGCTGGATTATAGAGTAGGTGTAGAAATGAGCTACCATAAGATATTGTTACTAGTTGTGGTGACCTCAACCCTGCCAAAGTAATTATTTGCTATTGGTCGGACTGAGGTACAATGTTTACCAGTAACGCATGCCTTCCCTGTAACCTAGAGTTGGATTGTGTCTTCTGGATCTGTCGGGACTTAGTTGTAGCTGTTGGTTCTTCAGCTGATGTCTTAAGTTTACTTCTGACAACAGTGAGACTGAGTTATTCTTGAGAACAAACGCCTTCCCATTGTGTCACGTGGATTTTTTGTTATATCAGATAATGTGATCTTTAGCTTCTTTGGTTAATCTAATTGCCTTTATATGGTGAATTAGGGCATTATGCTGTACTAGGCTTGAAAATTCAATTTATTGCACTGCATCTATACATTGTTCTATCAAGCAGACAGCAGAAAAATCTTGTGTGGACTGTATCTCAGAAACTATTATTACTATTACCTTTGTAACCCCAACCTTTAAAATCTTGTCCAGGCTACATAACCCAGTAAACATTAGAAATATTTTTAAATGGTTTAAACATTTGCAAAAAGTTCTTTAAACCTATTTAAACCCTATCTTATGGTTTTCTTAACGATTCAAAGTAAACGTTAAATGTTGCAAATCTTCATTTTTACGTTAACATGGTTTCCTCTAACATTACTGACACAAATTATCCTCATGATAGGTGGAAACACTGTGCCATGCAATTTACAGTAGTGATAGCCACACCTCAACATTCCGGTCTATTCAAGGAAGTTAAGCGGAATTGGGTAAAGTTAATGCTTGGATGGGTGACCATTGATGGGTTAGCTGCACAAAATGGTGGCCAGTAGTAGTTACTGTCTTGTGAACAAGCATTTGTCTGTCCAACTTTTTAAAATGCAGATGACAGAATTCATAAGAAACATGGTCACAGAGGTAAATGACCAATTGTGATACATCCACAAACCATACAAAATCAATATTTCCTTTGATTTGCAACAAGGGAAAGTCTTTCCAAATCCAGACAATGAGAAAAATGCCAAAAGCAATGAAGGACATGTGAGAAATAGGTGACAATTTTCCCCAACTCCCTTTTTGGCAGAGAACCAATGGGTTTGGATGACCAGTCATACTTAAGTTTTTGGTTATTCTAGCTCCAAAACTCATTTTGAGATCAGCTTTGACTCTCAGAGGACCCTGTTAGAGCATTTCGTCACTATTTTGACAGAACAACAGCTTTAAGAAAAGGGAAGGTTCTTCTCTTCATCTATTTTAAAGATGGTTTCGAGAAGGACAAGTAAAGGTCTACAGTCTCTCATTGGATCATACATACTGTTCCTTTTGCACATATCAGTCTTCAGCATCTGAATTAAAAGACTTTGTCCAAATCAAAGCTCATGATGTGACTTTGATATAACATAGTACCTTTAAGATCATTTACCCGAAGGGTGTCTCTTGGCAGGCCTCAGATCAATCAAGACTGCTAACTAGATTCATTGCTCTCTGATGAGTATATTACAGTAGTGTAGGAAGCATATGAAAAGTGGGGGAGGCCAAAGTTAAACTCAATGCTTATGACACCGGTAGATGTGATACAATTCTCAAGGAGTCAAGGGAATGTTAAGTGAAAATGTAAATATTTTAGTAATTTTGGGTTTTTTTTTGAGTCCTTAAGATATTCTTTCAACCTTTTAGTATCAATTTGCGGAACAAGGTAAAGTGGGCGTACATTGCAAAATGTTTTGAAGAATTTCCCTTTAATCTTAAACGAATCTTCCATCAATATACAACAAACTTTTACACTAACAGAAGTTACTGTATCATTGAGAAAATACCAAAAAAAATCAATGGTTAATTTTGGTTTAAAAACACTAGCATGATTAAACACAAAATGCTTCAATTCCAACTTGCAAGTTAACATTAGCAAAATTGGGGAATCAGTTGGAGGGTGGGGGCATTCAGAAACTAGAAAATTGCTCAAAGAAGACCTTTATCATGTCATAGGGTCCCTAAACTGATATTCATTCTGGATCCACACTAATCTGCAAATAGTAAAACCTACCTAATGCCCCTGTTCCACCAAAGGATTAAGCCCCGATCCTGTCGGCGACCCTTAATCGTGCACAGTCGGTTGAAAAAAGACAAAAATGGGCGGGAATACTGGGTCGGTTTCAAAGTCTGGGATTAAGAACAGATCGTCCCCAGGACGCCTCAGGACACCTCAGGACGCCTCAGGCGGCCGCAGACAGTCCCCGACTGGTCTGGGACTAAGAACCGACTAAGCCAGTTTTCGGGTCGGTTTCAACCACGATCCTGTCGGACACAAACCGACTGGGTCCCAGGACGCCTCAGGCCTCCTGGGACTAAGAGCCGACTAACACACGATTAACTACCGGCGTCCTCAGGCGTCCTCAGGCCTCCTCAGGCCTCCCCAGACCACGATCCCCGATTATTGTTTTTCAAAGTTGCTGGATTTTCTGGGTATATATATATAAAATTTGCGATCTAATCATCATTGCTTTTCTAGGAACACACCAGGATGCCACCTTTTAATGGAAGACAGATTCAACAACAACTTAGGGCTTTTTTGGTTTTTATTCACTTACAAATAATCATGTATTTCCATTTTTTACGTCAAGCACAGCAACCACCACCACCACCACCAGCACCACCAGCACCCATACAGAGACCCAGAAGAAGGCACAACATGTGGGTCAGGCCATGGCTACTGCAGAGAGAGGAGAGGGGGGCCTACCACAACATTATGGCTGATCTTTATGCCACAGATATTCCAGGATTCACCAACTACATGAGGATGACCCCAGAATTCTTTGAAATGATGAAGACCAGACTGGAACCACGTCTAGCCAGGCAGGCCACCAACTACAGAGCTCCTATCAGTGTTGGGGAGAAGTTAGCCCTCACCATCAGATATCTGGCCACTGGAGAGTCATACACATCATTATCCTGTCAGTTCAGGGTTGGCAGATCCACCATTTCCAAGTTTCTACCAGAGGTCTGCAGGGCCATCCAGGATGAGTTCACCAGAGAGTACCTCAAATGTCCTACTACCCCAGATGAGTGGAAAGAACTGGAGAGGGAATTCAGGATCAGGTGGAATGTTCCACATGCCCTGGGAGCCCTGGATGGAAAGCATGTGGCCCTGAAGAAACCCAAGAACTCTGGAGCCCTCTACCACAACTACAAGGGGTTCTTTTCCATTGTCATGTTGGCCTTGGTAGATGGGCAGTACAAATTCAGATGGGTGGATGTGGGTACAGAAGGGTCTTGCTCAGATGCCCAGATATTTAATGCCTCTCAGCTGAAGAGGAGGATTGAAGATGGCAGGATAGGCTTCCCTGACCCAGCTCCTATAACACAGGGTGGTACAGATGTCCCCTACTTCATTTTGGCAGATGATGCCTTTGCCCTGAAGACCTGGCTCATGAAACCCTATGGCAGAAGGCTGTTAACAAGGGAGGAAAGGATTGCCAACTACAGAATATCAAGGGGCAGGAGAGTTGTGGAGAATGCTTTTGGCATCCTTGTGTCAAGATTTAGAGTCATGAGGACCACCATTGAACTACCCCCAGAAACAGTTAGAGAAGTGGTCATGACCTGTGTGGTTCTGCACAATATACTCAGAAGCCAGTATCAAGGTCAACCTGCTGGTCAGCAGCCTGGGGGGGATGATGATGATGATGATGATGTGCCTGGTGATTGTGGATTGATTGGTGGTGCTGCTGGTGGTGGCCAAGACAGAAACCCTGCTAGAGAGGCCAAAAGACAGAGGGATTACCTGAAGGACTACTTCAATAATGAGGGAGCGGTGGCCTGGCAAGATGGCAGAATATAAGTCCTGTTGCAGTAAACAGTCCTTTTCAGGACTAACTATAACAGTCCTTTTCAGGACTACCAAATATTCCAAAAACAATTAATCAGCTATGTGGACAAACAGACAAACCCCATGCCAAACATAACTTGTTGAGATGGACAAACAGACAAACCCCATGCCAAACATAACTTGTTGAGACGGACAAACAGACAAACCCCATGCCAAGCATAACTTCTTGAGACGGACAAACAGACAAACCCCATGCCAAGCATAACTTCTTGAGACGGACAAACAGACAAACACAACTTACTCACCCAACAAACAGACAAACCCACTCTTAAACAAAAGCCAAACACAAAGTCACACATAATATCCTAAATTGAATTATTATTTCATATATTTTCAAATCCACATCCTAATTTAAACATTTTCATTTTTTCATGGCTGGGAAACTTATTTGTAGCAGAAATTTTTTTATGGAAATATTCAATTTTAAATATTCATTTCTAATCACAAAAATTTGGAAAATATAACCATGGAACTAGTTTTGCTTTCAATAATGGGGGATTGTGTTTGCTAAATACTTTGTCAGTTCGTTGGCATGGGTTCTATTTACTTTTGGGTTTGTGTGTTTGTTGGTTACTGGGGTTGGGTTTTTTGGGGTAGTTGGGTATTAGGTTTGGTACTGGGTTTGTCATTTGGGGGTTATGTTTGGTATTGGGTTTGTCTGTTTGTGGGTTGGTAAGTATGTAATTATGCCTTTTAACTCTAGGGAAGATGTAAGTGTTGGACTTTTCAATTACAGATTTTAAACTATCCCATGGATTTTAATCTAAAAATGGGCTGAGTAATGGCCATATTGGGAGTTACTTTTAATTTTTTTTTATGTGGCCTTTTTTGTTATGTGTAGTACCATGGGTTATTTGTTTCATGTTTGGGGTGGTGTAAGTGTTGGACTTTAATTATTTTTTTCTTGTGATAAGTATTTGTACTGAACTTTTTTGTTTTGGGAGGGGAATTGGAAGAACACGTAGCTGAATAATTGTTTTTGGATGATTTGGTGGCCCTGAAAAGGGCCTGGCAGGTCAAAGACCCGCCCTGACTGGATGGCTACTGAGGAGGCTGCTGCTGCTGTTGAGGCGGTGCTGAAGTGGTGATAGTAAAGAGCTGCTGCTGCGGTTGTTGCTGCTGCTGCTGAGGCTGCTCGACGATCTGTGTTGATGTCAGATCTGGTAGCTGGCTTAAGATTCCACTCAGATTGTGTCTGCTCCCTTCGTCCTGTACAGTTAGGACAGATGTCGGGTTGCTGAAGCCAATGGGGCTTGGTGTATAGTACACAAAACTGCTGCTAGCTGCTGCTTGAGTAGAACTTGACGCCTGTGGAGTGGTTGTTGGCAGTAGGCCGACCCTCTGGGACTCCGTGGTAACAGTGGCTGATCTTCTGGGCAATGGCTGACGTCTGCGGTTACTCTTAATATTTTCGATATCTCTGAATATCTTGCCCTTTAATTCTTCGAATTCTTCTTGAGTCATCTTTTCGGCCTCTGAGGCCACGTAGTCAAAGAAAGGCTGCCTGTCTGACTTCTGATGCATAAAACCTGAGATAAGTGTCCTCATCTGCTCAAAGTGTTCGAGAATCTTGGAGTCTGTAGTTGAAACGGGTGTTGATGTAATGATGGACTGACTCCTCTCCCTCAGGACACTTGACTCGAGGTGTTCTGTGTCAGTAGTTGACCCACGTGATTCGTCCTGCTTGCTGGTATTTGGACTGGCCTCAAAACCTGAACTTCTATTGGCCCCCTTTCTTCTGATGTGGGTTTTAAGAAAACCCATCTGTTGGTAGACCCAGGACTGTCTCTTGGTCATCTCCCTCGGGGCTTGGCCAGATTGCAGCTTAGACAGCTTTCCATAACGGGTTCGCTGGGACTCAAACCACCTTCTCACATCAAAGGGCTGGAGCTTAAGTTCTGCAGATATTTCTGCCCAGAGAGCCTCTCTTCTGTTCCTGTCGTGGAAACGTGAATGTTCCTTGTCATACAGTTCAGGGTGCAGCTTGACGAATTCTACAATGGAAACTTCATCACTGTCTGTAAAAGTGGCACACACCCTGGCTCTCTTGGCTGAAGAATGGCACTCCGGATCTTCCTCACACCTCTCTTCTTCTTCTGCCACAGCTTCCCCAATAGCTGGATCTTCCTGAATCTCCTCCTCCTCTCTCCTCTCACTTCCTTCTTCTGTAATAACCTCACTCCTCTCCTCTACTTGACTTTCCTTCTCCCTCTCATCCATCTTTTTCCTTCCTCTCTTCCCTCCTTTCTCTTTTCTCATGATCCAGTCGACAAAATAATAAAAAAATAGTAAAATGTGTCTCCTAACTGTGAAATTTGCCTTAAGCTCAAGTATATAAAATGTGAAATAAAAACTGAAAACCCCTACAAATCAGTGACACACGTCTCTCAGTAGCCAAACAGTCAGTAACAACGACAATGTGTGCGCGGTCGCTTATATAGTCCCAGACCTGCTCATTGCCTCGTTTTAATTTCCAACGCGCGGAAAACAGTCGGTTCTTAATCGGTTGTTAGTCCCAGGCCGCCTGGGGCGTCCTCAGGCCGCCGCAGACTGAAAATGCGTGGTCCCAGGCGTCCTGGGGAGGCCGGTTTGGATCGGTTAGGGTCGGTTACCCTTAGTCGGTTCTTAGTCCCAGACCTTGATTTTTGGGTCGCAGGACACCGCAGACGGTCTGAGGCTTCCGGGGACTAATGCAACCGACTCACTTTCAGACGCATGAAATTCATACGCATCATATTTGAGTCTGGGATTAAGAACCGGCCTCCTGGGACTAAGCTACGGAGGTCTGGGACTAAGGGTCGCAGGACGCCTGGGACAACAACCGACTCTGTAAATTTGGGTCTGAGGAGGCCTGAGGACGCCTGGGACTGGACATTTTGTTGACGGCGGGAAATAGGAATCGGTTGTAGTCGTGTGAAATATCAAACATGTTTGATTTTTCACACGGCCCCAACCGACCACAACCGACCCTTACAGAAGGTCTGGGACTAAGCAAATATTTCAAACCGACCCCCAAAAACCCTTAATCGGGAGCCTTAGTCGTGTGGTGGAACACCCACATAATAAACTGTATAAAAGTTTGTTGTAGTTGTATTCGGCATCTAATCATAGGCAGCCAGCTCTGTTGTAATGAATTCGAGTCCCACATGTGGCGATGTTGAGGGCCTATCCTAAACCCTATACTTTAATCTTTGTTGTATTACAAACTTATTATATATTTATGGGAATAATGTGCCTTAAAACGAAGTTCCCAACCTGGGTTTTAAGTCAAACATTAATGGTGTCAATGGATTATTGCGTTAAAACATATTGGGTGGCTTGGACAATGAAATGCAATCAATGTGATTGGGCTACAGAATGACTGGATTTAGCATCCCATGAAAACAACCACTTGGGCCAGGCACAACATACCCAAACTCACTGCATCAGTGACCATTTCTGCCTTGCAAAAAGTGGATCCACTATGGATGTAGAACTGAATAACAAGCAATATGGTTTTTGCCCAAAGCTTTAGAAATAAACAAGAATAAGGTTGCATATAAATGCATTAATATTCTGATGACCTATATTTTGATCTTTTAATCTTACCTTTGTTACCCACATGCCAATTTTAAAAGTTCTAAGTGAAATATTTTCTTAGTTACTGTATGCCGAAACAAATGTATGTGGCAGTGACAGCGGCATGATTGGGCTTTATAATTCATATTCTTGTTTCCATCGTTATAATACTCATGATTATATGACACTACATGTAACCAAGGTATGCACACTCAGTTTGGTTATAGAATAATCCCCTCACTCATCTATATCATCCCTTCAAAAAACTCTTTAATCTAATTAAAATACCATTAACAACTTTCATTTAATGTATCCCTCTTTGAAAAAGAAAATGTAGATAGGAAACTGCTTAGAATACAAACCAAGACCAATCTAGTTGAAGTATAGTACTATCTGACATGCCTTTCTGTCAAAACTCAAGTTTTTTTAAAAATTAAATATATATTACTTTTGGGATACTAACACACTTTCAAGACCACATACTCTAATGGCTCAGTTACCAACTTCACACTGCAGTGACATCCTAAAGTCCCTAGCAACAGTCAAAGGTTGTGACATCACTCATAAATTTAGCAACATATTTTAAAACGTACAGTGGCTACCACATCAGTATCCCATTGTACTTTGAATTACATGGACATGTTTCTTAATATTATATGTTTAAGGTTATATTTTCATAAATTTAAGCTGTGTTTGATTCATCTGCTTAAAATAGTATAAATAGTTAATAGTTAATATATTAGTGTAAATTTCTTGAAAAAGTTTCCAAAATTTATCAAATATCATGGATTTCCAATGTCAAAAAGTGAGGGGGGAAGGCAAAAGATGTGATGGCTCCCCCACTTTTAAATGTGGGCACCCCCCCCCCCCCCCCCACCCCCCCCCCCGCTTCCTACGCCACTGTATTATTCACATTTAAGTATGTATTTCTATAGTTACTTCCTTGTGTTTTTCATACATGCGAGTAGGGGGGCCACGTTGGCTCAGCGGTAATACAAACATCTCCCACCTCTGAGGTCTGTGGCTCAAACCCCAGACCTTATGTGAAAAAATGGTAGTTGCTTACTGATGGTTGACAGTTTACAGTACAGAACCTTGACCAACTGTATGTGCTGGTTTCCTCTGCCCATAAAACTACTTGTCGTGACATGACCTATACAGTGTTGAGAGCGACGTTAAAACCCAAATAGATAAACATATACACCAGTACTATTGGTTACTTGAGTGCTTCTTTATTTTACAGATGGCCTAAGGACTGTACATAGATGGTTCTTCAGACATTATTGGAGATGTCTTCATTTGCAGATAGCAGTGTCTTGCTTGACTGCGAATATGAAACCAATTCGGATCTATTCTTTGGTGGTGGTACATCTGTACTGATCTGTACTGATCACTGTTCAGCTTTGATCCAAGAAGATTAGCATCAGTCAACTCACGGAATACATGTCCAGATTAGCATCCAATGCTCATCTTTATGGATAAAAAATTATAATGGGTATAACCTTATGTGTGATATGTACATGCTTATCTTATCCTCTAATTTAGTGCTTATATTAATTTAGTTATCAGTTGTTATTATAAATCACTAACAGGGTGGTTGCAAAGCAAAATCCCTTCACATGTGATGGTTCTAATCTAGCACTTGTGAGGATCAAGTACGGCTATTTTACGCAATAAAATGTAGAAATTTTATTGTAACTTTCTGTAAGTTAAATACGTACCTTCTCATCACAAGGTTACTCAAACCAAAAATACTGTCAGCCATTGCAGACAATATTGGAAATTCTTCTCTCAGTTTCAGTCGAAAGGAGATTCTTGTACAGTTTCCAAATGCATAGGGATAGACTTAAGGGTCATATGGGTCTTCTTAATCGGAGTCTCTCATTGATTCTGCATCAGCCAACAAAGTCTCTTTTTGAGACGTTCAAGGGAACTTCTTTGAGGCACCTAACCTTGGTGAATTCTATCTGGCCCTGGGTTTGGGAAACTGAAGAAGTGAAATACAGTTGTACATGCTTTTTACTTAATAAGACACCATATATCACACACCAGACCGGCTGGTCTAAGGTATCTTTTTGCCCTTCTCTTACCTTCTTATCTAAGAACCAGATAGCAAGGAATGGGCCTGAAAGTTTGGTTCCAGTGGTCATTCCAGCCCTCAAAGAGGCCCAGTCCCTCTGTCCAGTCAGAACTCTCGCATATTTTCTGGACAAACTAAGGACCTGAGAGACAACAATAAAGGTTTTATTTAGTTCAAAAAGAACTTCAAGAAGGATATTTCTTCTTGAACTATCTCTTCTTGGAGACAAACAGTGATCCAGTGTTATCAGTTATCTGACCAGGAATTAATATTATAGTCTTTACTGTCTCAAAGGAATGTCAGTGTGGGTATTCTTACAGCAGATTCTTTCAGGTTATTACTGAAAGTCCCACAACACCTTCACCCAATTTTTCATTCAATGATGTGGCCTAGGCTGATTCTGAGCTTTATCATCTGGGACCACTGATTGCTGCCCAACAGATATGCCACTGGGTTGTAGCTTTTGTCAAGGGCTGTATGGTAACGTACTTTAATGTGCCATATGTTTGAAATTGAAGTTTAATTCCTTATTTAGTTAGGGAACTTAATATTTTTGTGACCTTTTGCCTTCTTATGTTCATCACTCCTTCACGAGCTTCACTTGAATTCCTGGGACTAAACTCTATACTCACTTCTCGACTCTCAGAGGATGTCATGGTTGAAAACAAGACTTGCACAGCTTTTGATGGCCGTGTAGTTAAAAGAAAAACATAATCAATGTAAATGTGTAGCCTGGTTGAAAAAATGCATTTTTATATTTGATCAATTTAAAGAATCTACATGCTAAATGTCAGCGACTTTATTTTTTCCAGCAGGAATAGGAAAATATATTTGTAATTACTGAGTAGATAAAAAGGTCTTCTTTTCCTAGAAGCTCACAGTTGGTCATAACTGAGTTTGCTATACTGCCTATATATTTTAACAAGACATCCAAAAGCTACAAATTTTAAAAAAAGTTGTTGAACAAAACAGCTAAATAGACAATAAATATGATCATACTTGCATTGTGTGTCAGTGTTTTACCAGTCTTAGAGGGGTTTTTCAACAAAACCTGGGATAATGATGTGTACACAGGACGTCAGTTCAATGACTTATTGACACAGACCAAGGTGGAGAGTCCGGAAATTATGACAAGAGCTGTTCTGATACTATATGCCCCATCTTGTGAGAATGGACTCAACATGGAGGAGCTAAGACCCCAGAGACTCCCTCCTCCACAGTACATGGTGTTTGCAAAGCATGACTACGAGTCTTCAGCCAGATGTGTGTGGTATCAGATGGACTTCAAAGACAGGTTAAAAGACAGGTACCATCTTGAGCAGTGTCTGGAGTTTCTCTACTTTGACAAAGGCAAGTCCCTTTTTGACCAGCCTGAGAAGTACTCCAAATCTCTTGGCTATGGAGTGTTTTACTGGATTTGGTACAAGCTGAGTATCCAGCTGACAATCATCAACAATCGCAACCTTAGGGTTATGGTGGAGTTTCATGGTGATGGCCCAAAGATGTCTGAATTTACAATTGAAACCAACAGTACAGTGACTGTGGACTGTTATGTTTCTTACATTATCACAATATTTAGTGCAGAGAGAAGGACTTTTATATATGGTGCAGTACTTTCCTTTGATGATAATGAAACCACCATACAACTAGAACAAACCACACATATGGAGTCCCAAGTAGATGTCTGGTACAAGTCTGAAAGAAAAAAGCAATTAGACACCGGAGCAGATATCGGAGGTTGGAGAAGGAACATCGCTGTGATCTATTTACATGATTTCAAACAGCCAGTACTCCTGCCAAAGTTCACTGAGCTAGGCTACAAGAAAGGGACAATTCCATTAGACCTTTATGAGACTCTTGTGACATTTTACAAAAACAATATTCATAAAAGAGTTCCAGAATTTCATAAAATAGAACCTGCCATCAATGACAGTGAGGTCAAATGCTCCATGGTCCACCTTTCTCAAGAGATGGTGAAGAAGACTGCAGATGCCATGCAACCATTGATGGAAGAGTGGTCCAATGTGACCCTTGAAATGACCCGTCTCTATGGTATCCGTGAGTACTATACTGGCAACATCTTGAGAAATCATGTGGACAGAGTCAATACACATGTGGTGAGTGTGATCTTACAAATTGACAAAGACTTAGGTGGACAGCCAGACTGGGAACTGGAGATCATTGGTTTTGATGGACTAAGGAAGAATGTGACCTTACAGCCAGGAGAGTACTTATTCTATGAGTCAGCTACCCTCATCCATGGACGCCCTTTTCCTTACAAAGGCAATATCTTTGCTAATGCTTTCTTGCATTATCGCCCACAGCAAGGCTGGAAGTGGAGGCGTGATAATGATGGACAATGGTTTCTTTTTGAGGGTCAGGAGGTAGAACCAATTGAAATACTGGGAACTGAGTTTATGTATGATATTAATATTAACTTAAAAAGATTTGTCAAATCCATACCCCAATCTCATGAAGAACTTTAGATAATGTGTGTAATTTAAATGTTTATTATATTTTAAACATTGCATGTACATGACTGGAGTTGAATCCCAGCTCAACCTCAAAGTGGGAAAGCTTGTCTTTTTTCCATTGGCCATCAGTTTAAAGTACATAGCTTTGACTAACTGTTTGTACTGATTTTTTCTGCCCATCTGACTATCCATCACAATACAAACAACACAAAGTTATAAAGCATGACATCAAATGCTAAATAAATAAAATTGTATTCACATGACACAATTTTTTTATTTCATTTATTGATGAAATACTGACGCAACTACTATGAACTGCTCTCCTTCATTCCTAAGCTACCCAATGAGGGGCCACGATGGTGCAGTGGTAACATACTCACCTCCCACCTCTGAGGTCGGCAGTTCGAACCCCAGACCTTATGTGGGAATGTTGGTAATTGCTTACAGATGGTTGGCAGTTTACAGTACAGAACCTTGACCAAGTGTATGTGGTGGTTTACTCTGCTCAGAAAACTATCCATTGTGATATGACCTGTATAGTGTTGAAAGCGACATAAAATCCCAAATAAATAAAATCCTCAACTATCCATACATATTTTTAGCTCATGGAAACTTCATGAAATTTAATTATTATGAAGTTTCATAGAATTGGTTATTGCTTGGAAAACCTTTATAATTTAGAACATTTCATCAAGAAAAGTAAATGTCTCTTATGTTAGATTAGTTAAAGTTTTACAAACATATTTTAAAAATTAGGGTGGATATTCTTACTGAGAAGCCACAATCACTGTCCAAATACCAAGAGTCAATTCCTTTTTTCAAATTAACTCTTTGCTGTTATTCTTTTAAGGATTAAACAAAGTGTCATATGAATGATGGTCTGTTTTATAAAAAGAAGAGGCTTTCATCAGTCATCTTGGAAACCATCTAACACCATGTAACAAGCAACATGTTCTTGTCTAGTGTACTGCCATTGTTCAGTTTATTGTGTGATTATCCTTTTCATACGTATGATTAAATCAATGAATGGACTTTTTTCATTTCTCTCCATTTTGTATTTCAATTTTTGGTTTCATTGGAACAGTTGAAATCATAATTAAAATAAAAAGTATCCCCTTTACAAACTTTATTAGGAGATTTACAGAGTGGGTTTTTATGCCCCTTGGAATTTGGAAACTGGAGTTGTTTATGGATTTGCCAAACCTGTGTTGTTGTGGTGGGTTTTTAGGATCCCCAAGTTAAGTTCCCGAGCATATAAGCATTAATAAGGCTTTGATAAGGTAGTTATAACCTCATCACATTCCCATCGTGTGGAAGTCTTTAAACTATATTCAGTCTATAATAATCATAGCACTGAGGTACTAAAAACAAAGGGGGAAATTCAATGTATAATAGTTATAACACTTGGGACTAAAATATACACGGGAAAATTCAGTGTATAATCTTTATAATACCAGGGAATAAATATAAGGGGGGGGGGGGGGGGGGGAATCATTGTATCATAGGGGGGAAACCAATAACTAATTTTAAAAGGGGGACAACCAGTAGGGGCAAATCATTGCCAATCACTTATTGTATCTGTATCTGACTCAGGCTGTGTTTTGATGTACCCTTGCCGCAGTGCATTAATCAGACAATACGTTCAATAGAGGCTTGTGTTTAGGTGGACAACTGGAATGCCTCAAACATAAAATTAATGGGGGAAAAGTTAGTTTTTGGCTCTAAAATACTTGAAAGGCCTTAGTTTTAAAAGTTTCAACATTGGCGATATTCAGCTCACATCGCTGACCAATAATATCGAAGGACTGATTGTTGCCAACAATGCCGTGCATAAAAAAGCCCAAAAAATTACTGTTGTAATTATTTGGTAATCAATTTTGATTTCTTTTTTTTATCAATTTATGACATAAACTATATAATTGTTAGCACTATCATACAGGAATGAATTAAATTACTCCAGCTTTGACAACATGTGCCCAAAGCTTTATTAAAAATAAATTGCCATTCTTTGCTAGTGAATATTTCTTGCTCAATTTTAAATTTATTTTTCAAGATGTACAAGAAACACCTTAAACAAAGGATCTTTCACTTTATTTTTATGTCGTTGAAAATTGATTTTTAAAACCCTTCCCATCATATTGATGCTTATAAAGCATCTGCCACAGGTATTTTATCATTAAAATGTTATCACAATGCAGGGTTCTTTGATTTAAATCAGTCGATTCAAATCATGAATTTTATCATTCACAAAAATTCCCAAAAAATCATTCATAATTATTTTTTTTAAATTATGACTGTCATATAACAGATATTCGATAAAATGATTTACTTTCATTGAATCTACATAGCTAATATCTGTCATTCAATACTTACATTCTATACTAAGCTTTTAACACGATCTCAAAACTCATTTGTAATTAAATTCCTACCAAAAATCCGTAGACTTGTTCCTTACATTTTAACTAAAGCCATTAAAGCTATAGGTTGCAAGGTTGTCCAGGTTTAGAGTATACCAATGTTGCCCCTCCCCCCTTTTTTACAGACCTGTACTGAGGTGGGGGAAGAGAGGTATGAGTTCAGTCCCTGTATAGGTACTCATAGAAATAGTAACCAACTGACTGCTGATGATTTTTTCTATCTCCAACATAACTGGGTTATTAGTGTATCTGCTGACCAGGCACCGCTGGCCCCAGATGGAAGAGATCTGCATCAGCCCAGGCCACCTCCTTCAAATAGAATTGTGTGAAGGTGTTATGTGACTTCCAATGGCAGGCTGATAAAAGTTGTTCTAAGGAAACTCCTGACTTTGAAGCAGCAAAGGCCCTGACATTATGGACTTTAACCTGATGTAAGGTGAGGACCGCATGATCAGAGAGCTCATAGGATCACTGTTTACTTGATCCATGAGGCGATAATGGCAGGGGAGATATCTTTGTCAAAACCTTTCTTAAAGGAGACAAATACCAACTCCTTGTTCTGCCTGAGGTCTGAGGTCCTGTCCAACAGTAGGGACCTATCAGTCTTTAGCAACTTACCGCGAGTTGGGGCCAGGGCTGGAATAACCACTGGGGCCACACTGTCTGGACCCTCTTTGGTCAGCTGGTTCTTAGAAAGCATGCTAGGTTAGGGGTAAAAGAGACACATTGAACCAGACTGGTTGGTGTCTTAGCCAAGCATGGATCTCACTCCTGCGTTTTGCTGAACCCAAAGCTTAGAGGAAGACAGTTTTGAAGGTCAAATCCTTCAACAAGACCTCTTTATTGAGGTTCAAAGGTAACCTTTGTCAGCTGGTGAAACACCAGGGAAAGGTTTCAGGAGAGGATGCCCCATCCGACCTTTGGGTCTGTCTCTGTGGAAGCTATCCAAGAGACGAGTGAGATTCTCATCTTTGTTGACATTAATGGCCACATTTCCCAGTTTGTCTGTAATGGCTGATCTGTAGCTGTCAATAGTACTTGGCTGTAACTTCCTGTTCTGGAACAAAAACAGCAGGAAGTAGGCTATGGACTTTATAGGTGGTGCCCTGAAGTCAACCTGATTGCTGAGGCACCACTTTGTAAAATGGTCCACTTTGCCACATAGACTGATCTGGTTGAGCCTCTTTAAGGAGCCTCAATTTACGCTGCCACTTCCTCAGGGAAGCCTTGTTCTTTAATAGCTGAAGTTCTAGGAGCCAAGCATGTAGATTTAGGTTTATCATATTCCTGTGAGGAGTCTGTGCCAGTACATTGGGCGGCTTGAACAGGCACAGCGGGATCTGGCTTGAAAAGACAGAGTAAGTGCAGTAAAAGACTGCCCAGGCCACAGGGTCTGGTACTGGAGACACAAATTGAGCCAGTTTGTTGTTGTACCTGGTAGCAAATAGATCTATCTGAGGTTGGGGCCACCTGATGCATATCAACTGAAAAACCTCTGGCAGGAGAGACCACTCTGGATGGTCTGGCCTAGCCTGGATAGCTTGTCTTCTACCACATTCAGCCGGCCAGGGTGTGTTGGGATTTGAGGTGTTTTCTTTTTTTTTCTTTTGCTACAAGAATTATCTTGTCTGAACAGAGGTCTTGGAACTCTTTTAGGGCCAGAAAGACTACCTTTGGTACCAGATAGTTTTATATGCAACTTGCAGTGTGTTCCCCTAAGTGAGCGCCCCACCCTTCTTTCGAAGAAGAGGTTGGGGTGACCTTGGGATAGGGATCACCTTTTCTAGTCATTCTGGTACCTTTCAGTTGTTTTTCAAATGCCACTGGTAACCAAATGTGATAAGGTCAATAACCATCATAAGTGGCTATGTACATGCATATTAACCTACAAAGTCAAAGACTTGTTCGGGAGCCAGTTCTGATTTTTCCATGTTTACCATCCAACCTAGTTCCTGACACGGAGCTACCGAGTTTGTGCTGTGGATAGGTTTGGTGGGATCTGGATCTGACCAACTAGTCGTCTAGGTACTGGGGGATTATTATACCTTTGTGTAAAGCCATCAGTTTAACCTCCTTCACCACCACCACCATGAATTCCATGGATGCTGTGCACAGACCATATGTTAGTGCTTCGAATTGGTAGAAATGACCTAGAAGGTAAAATCATAGGTATTTCCTGGATTGGCTGAGTATTGGAGTGTGAAAGTAACCATCCTTGAAGTTTATGGACATTACCCACTCCCCTGGCTGAAGGGATTTCCTTATAGTTTCTGATGTTTCCATTTTGAGTTTTTCTCTGTCTTTAGAAATTTGTTCAGAGTACTAAGGTCCAAGATAGGTATCCACCAATTGTTGGGTTTTGGTACCAAGACAAGTCAGTTGAAAACACCTAGAGATTTCTGATTTCTGACCAGTTTTACTGCATTCTTTGCATAAGTGCATTTATCGCCCCTGTCAGGTAGCTGTTCCTGAGACCATGTATATAGCAACTTATGATTGTTGGTGACCTTGTCATACTTGGTCAGATCCGGAAGGGAAGAGTATAGCCTTCTTCTGAGGATTCTGATGACCTTGGGACCGGTCCCTATGGCTGCCCATGTTTCCCAAAATTGGTGCAACCCCCCCCCCCCCCCCCCCCTACAGGTAGATCTACAGAAACAACTGGGACATTTCTGACATACTAGACAAAACTCAATTGCTTTCGACAGGAAACATCTTTCACACATTTTAATGACTTTACTCGTTTTATAATAACAGGACTTATACCTTTCTTTTGTGGCTACCCCACAGCAAAAGGTACATGATTTGTAATAAGTGAGTTTACATTTAAAGTCTCATTCTTTTCTAAAGTTTTTTTTACTCCTAGTCAGTCATGTCACACACACTATAGCTACACAGTAATTCTCATTTATAATATGACTGACCCTTGGCTGGTCAGGAGGTTTAGTTGGAAAACTTGCACTGACCTTTCTACGTCCATGACTAATGTTCTTCCATGCTGGTCGGTTGGTCTGAAAGACTCACTGGGTTTCTTGTAAGGGTGATAACGCCCCTTCCTTATGAGGTGATCCAGAAAAACCCTTTTCCGCAAAATGTGCAATGTCTTCCTCTGCTTTCTGCGATCAGTGTCCATATCAGTGTCACTGTTGGATGCAGAGTCTTGTCGGTCTTGTCCGTGAGGCAACAGAGCTGCAGCAGTGGAAGGCACTTGCTTCTGTGGCACAGGAGCCTGGTAAGTGCCAGTTTGGTCGGTAGCTACTGTCTGTGTAATGAAAGGTATAACAGTGTCAACTGCTTCAGCTGGTGGCTGGCCAGTAGGGGTGACTTTCACTGCTTGGAAGGTTGGTTGAACATTATCCAGCTTCTCAAAAATTCTTGCCACCAAATTGCCTCAAGCCTGGAGAAGCGTCCGACCATTGAGCATCCAATTATTTTAAGTCTTTCTCTACAAAGGTCTTCATAGGGGCCACGGTGGCAGAGTGGTAACACTCTCGCCTCCCACCTCTGAGGCCGGGGTTCGATCCCCGGCACGGCCTCAAGTGGGAAAGCTGGTAGTTGCTTGCCATTGGTCGGCAGTTTACAGTACAGAACCCTGACGAACTGTATGTACTGGTTTCCTCTGCCCTTCCAACTACCCGTCGTGATATGACCTGTACAGTGTTGAAAGCGACGTAAAACCCCAAATAAATAAACAAAGGTCTTCATAGGGGTAACTTTCTTGGACTTCTGCTTCTCTTTGATCATTTTTTCTTTGCCAGGAGACTTTACAACCCCTACCACAGAGATGATATCTGGGTGGACTATGCTAGTCTTACTGCTTGACTGGGACTCTTTCTTCTCAGAGTCTTTCTTATTAGAATATCTAGTACCCTTATTTTCTTTCTTGAGGTTGTAAAATGGGATCGCTGAGTCTTCTGTTCTGTCATCAAGGCATTGCAGAGGGGCCATTCTTGCTTCAAACACACAGATCCACCGCATGTCTCTTGTCACGACAACGTGTACAGCTGGTATGCTAACAAAAGGCTGCAATTAAATGGCGACAAGCCCCTCGTGACTGTCCTGAAAACACCATGGCTGTTGTAGATACCAAATATCTTAATTTCAGATGAAATAAGATGAGAAAATCTGTAGATGTAAAGAACTTTCTATCAATTTCGAGAGCGTCTCAAAAAACACGTCTGCACACTACAATGCAAAATATACTATGACGTCACGCTGTTTAGACAGTGAGGAAGAATGACACGCCATCTAACGAATGCACACTGTGAAGGCAGTCCTTCCATTGGATAACACAGGACGTCTTTTTCTGGCTTTTGGCAGGGCCAGTCACGCCGACTGGTATAGTAAATTGTCCATTAGGCCAGATGCATTAATGCAATAAAATAAGATTTTAATAATAAGCGCAGTTTCAAAAGTAACATAATATTATTTTTGATGACAATAAAACGTTTTAATTATGTAATAATATCATGAACATGTTTTTAAAATATGAATAAATTAAGTTTATGAGTTGAAAAGTGTTAATTTATCTCAATTAAAGCCCTTGATTTCCTATAATTTCTGTGTAGGAGAAATCACGAGAAAGTGTGGATTCGTGAATCAGAAAATACGAGGCCGAAGGCCGAGTAATTTTCTGATTCACGAATTCACACTTTCGAGTGGTTTCTCTGGCTTAAACCACAAAAAGAGGCCATGTAAAAACCAATGTTACATATACATGGCCTAAATCTCTAATTATATTGAATGTGGTGACCTGAACATTGAAAAAAAGTGTTGATTCTGAAAATGTTCAATTGATTTAATTATATCTTTTGTATTCTGCTGGTGCATTTGTCCTTAGCATTTATGGTGTCAAACTTGCAACTTTGCAACCATGTTCAGTGAGAATATATGAAAAAGCCTGTTCCTGTTTATTATTCAAAATAAATATAAAAATATCAGTGATTATAGGTTGAAAGGATTTTGAAAAACATACATAACAGAAATGGACTGTGCACAGTGATGTGAAAAGGTAAGGTATTTGACTTTTTGCTATTTTTCATTGCATTTTACTGTGTTTTTTGTACGTTTTATAAAATTTAAATTATATGTCAAAATGTTAATATAAATGTTAACATACAAATTATTGACTGCACTATCAAATGACAAAACATAATTCTGTACTAATTTCTCAGAAACTACACCATCATTAAATATTTTCCCCAAAATTGATTTAGCATCACATAATGTTTATTGTATTGTGTAAAATTGTTTTCAGTTTTGCTGGACTGGATAGCAAAGCTATCTCGAGAACTCAGAGGTACAACAAACCAGAGAGTAATGAAAGGTCAGGATCTCAATTTAAATCTATGTACCGAGTCTGCGGTTATTGGTTTAAAGAAAATGGATTCCATTCACTGCTTCACTTTAGATGGAGGATTTTCTCGCTGAGGATTTGCAGCATATCTCAATTCAGATACAGCAATGTGAAATGATTTAAAATGAATGTGCGTCACCTGCTGTTTATTCACAAAATGTTTTGGATTGTTGGATAAAGAAAAATTGTGCTTCAGTCATACAGGATACTGCAAGAAGCTTGTTCACCAATGAAGCTTTGTGATGCTCCATCTTACATTTGGATATTTTTCTCACAGGATAGTTGTACAACTTAATCACTTGCAGTACAAATACACTCAGACATAGTAAAATTACTCATAATGTTAAAAGGAATTTTTGTTCTGAATATTTAGATTATTTAAAGTCAGTGTCAAGTTTCAAACATTTTTTGTGAAATGAATATAATTTTCATATACTTTGTACAACTGTGGTTTATATGTGTTAAATCCTTAAAATGATATCTTGTAAAACACACTTGTAAAAATCAATATTAAATCATCAGACTATGTTCACCGGATTACATTATAATCAGGGCCATTTAAGTAAACAATTTATAAAGTGTGAATTTTTATTCTAAAAAGTGTGAATTATCAACCTTAAAAGTGTGGATTCTGAACCTAAAAAGTATTCTGAAGCTAAAAAGTGTGGATTCTGAAGCTAAAAAGTGTGGATTCTGAAGTAAAAAGTGTGGATTCTGAAGCTAAAAAGTGTGGATTCGTGAAAAAGAATTCACACTTTTTCTATTGTCTGTTACCAAAAGTGTGGTTTAATTCTATTGCTTTGCTTGTACGTATACTAATATTTGTGAAAATCACGTGGTGCCAACATGAGGTGACCAGTTAATTTTACAAGAAACAGTTCGTACTAAACCATAAAGATAGCCTTAAAAATGATTTACCCCAGTTAATCAAAAATATAAGAGCACAAGACAGTAACAGTATACAAGTACACTCTTAAAAAGTTCATTATGAAAACTTACCATTACATAGGGCATTTAAAAACACTCTTCAACAAATTTTCCACTGTTCATGTACCTTTGTAGATTGCATTAACATAAAGGCAAAGGAAACTGCCCTGAAAACTTTTGTGTATAAAATGAAAAAAAAATTTGTACACAGATGATACGTAAACACATGTACACAATGAAAGTGATGTTTTTAAAGAATAATTATATTTAAGATAATGATTAGACCTGTTCATACCGACATATTTTACAACCTATTCAGCACACAACCCTAGCGAACTATATGTACTGGTTTCCTCTGCCCTTCCAACTACCCGTCGTGATATGACCTGTACAGTGTTGAAAGCGACGTAAAACCCCAAATAAACAAACAAACAATACAACCTATTCATACCGTGTGGGGGGGTCATAAATGACCCCATGTATATTTTTGAGGATTTGCTAATATAAGTTAAAGTTTGGAGTAATACATTTATTTTGTTAACCATATTAAAGTTGGTCAGTGTAAAATAAGACTTTTTACAGGTATTGTTCTAGTATTAATAATCAATTATCAGAACAATAATGCAAATGTAGATGTAAAATTCATACTTTTTGGCAGTAATATTGGAAATTTTGTATGCATATACTTATTGGGTAGTTTCTATATTCTTGAGGTTACAGAACTGACAAAGGTTTCTTTACATTAATTACATGTCCTTATATACTTACTGTCAAATGACAAAAAAAGAGCATGGCTTTACTATCATGTTGAACATTATAGAGAACTCATGTATCAGTCTATATATTATTTATACATTATGCGGGAATGTTGAGATTAAATTTCTATGACAACGGCAAAATATTTTTCCCTATCCATATCCATCTTCCCACATACCCTCAGCCCACCTTTGGTCTGAATCTTTCCCACCTTCTACATTTTCCCACCTTCTACATTGCTAGCTATTATTTGTATTGCAGTCACACTTCAATTTGGCAAGAAAAAAATAGTTTTTTTCCATATTTTATTGGATAATAATTTGTACAAAATAGTCTATTTCAGAGGGGTCATTTGTGACCCCAGGAGTAATTACCATATTCTTTTGTACACATCTCATCCATTAAGTCGTTTGTCTTGGTTTGTGAAATAGTGGTAAAAGAATAACAAATTCATGAAATATGAGAAAGAAAATTGAACATATTGAAATTTTATCAAGCATTTTTAGTGTGCGGGGTCACAAAAGACCCTGCACGGTATGAATAGGGTCACAAAAGACCCTGCACGGTATGAATAGGGTCACAAAAGACCCTGCACGGTATGAATAGGGTCACAAAAGACCCTGCACGGTATGAATAGGGTTAATGCAGTTAGCATGAATATTGTCCCTAAGTGAAAAGAGCTGTTGTTAGTAAGCAAATATATCATAAATTACATTGGGATTTTTAAAATGAAAGCATCGTCCTCTTTCCAGGTTCGGGGTTCTCTTGGGGGATAAATGAATCATTATTGGATAGGAAAGGTACCGAAGAAGCCAATGCAACATGAATATAAAAAATGTAATGCCCCTGTTCCACCACAATATTAAGGCTCCCAATTAAGGATTTTTGGGGATCGGTTTCAGAGTCCTGGACATTCTGCTTGAATCTGTTTGGATCTGTTGTTTGAACATGTCTGATATTTTCTAAGACCGTAACCGATCCATTGTCACCCATACTCACAAATTGCCCAGTCTCGGGCTTCTTGAGGCCTCCTCAAACACAAATTACACAATTCTGTGTTGTCTGAAGCTTAACCTTCGTCCCAGGAGGCCTGGACTTAGTCCCAGATCCATCACTGATCCACCATGTAAAAAGAAAAACAGCAATCGGCTATTGCTGTCTGAGGAAATCTGTTATTAGTCCCAAGAGGCCTGAGGTGACCTCAGATCCAGTATTTATATCTGTGTTGAATCGGATCACAAACGTGGCTTAATCGCTCCTTGGTAGGAGAACCGCTGTGACTTGTCTGAGGATGTCTGAGGCTTCCTGAGGACAATCACAAAACTAGATGCAGATTAGATTGCCCCACCCCTTATTCATGTTTTTTCAGACTTTCACGGATTAAGGGTCCAAGGACCAATCAGGGATTAATCCTTTGGTGGAACAGAGGCATAAGGAACACACTGATTTATTGGAATAGTTATTTTTAACTAGATATAAAAGATTTCTGGCCAAAATTAGGAGTGGTACATTCCCCTTTTCCATAGGAACAGGTTGTAACAGAAGTACCCCACTAGAGAACAGATTATGTACTTTATGTGATTCAAAATTAATGGAAACTGAGTTTCATTTTATAAATATTTGTATTTAGATTTAAGATAATAAGAAAAAATACTTGCTTAATATGGCCCAAAATGGTCAAATTTTGAAACATTAAATAGTAAATGGGAATTTATTATACATAATGCAAAAACCCCATAAGATTCCTTAGTAAATTTATTGTGAAACTGTGGGAACATAGAAATGTGCTGTTGTTTAAATAGTGTTTGTTTTATTATTAATGGTTCAAATTTGTAAACTATCTTCAACAACACCAAATTAAAACTCATAAATTAAATATATATTTTGTGTTTGCTGAAATATACCCATCATATATTAAGGGGCTGGGTGTTAAATGTATCACTGGTCTATATAAACTGCTTATGTATAACACATGTCACTATGATGAAAAAATAAACTAAAACTAAGCATAAAAATATGGTTGCTGGTTGCAGGTAGCGCTGGTGGTTGCTCTTCACTGGTTCCAATTATTGTAAAATGTGGGCGGTTAAAAAGGTGGTTGCTCTTCGGAGGTGGTTGCTTAAGCAGGTTCTACTTTACTCTTTTTGCCATATATGGCAACACTAAGATTAAACCACGAAAATTGCCAATGCAGTGCTATAATCATTGTTCATGTATTTCCTCTGTTTTAAGCTGTTTTATGCACCTGTACGTAATTCAGGAATTAAAGAGAATCAGAATACTATGTACACAAAACCTTATCAAAGCCTTACGTTTTCAGCTTATAAAAAGATAAATTACCTCATATGTGACAAGAAAAGTGAAGAAACTGAGTCATAGTAGTGATTTTACTGCCATAGATAACCAACCCTAATTACCATGATTTTGTACTAGTATGTCAGTCTTGTAGTTGTAGATCACATGAGGGGATCACGTTGGAATCACAGTTCATCTGATTCCTGATATGGCTATGGATGTCAGCTGGTCAAAGTGTATGAACAGTCTTCCCCTCATGGCTGGCTATAAGTTACCACAATGTGTCAAAAGTAGGCAGCTACAGTCCTTGTGAAGTCGAAAATGCAGCTGTCATACCTCATGTTAATGTCAACACACGTCTGTATGGTGACTAAACAACAGAAACCAAGTATAATTTAACCAAGATGCAAAGTGATGATTACAACTGGAACTATTCCTAAAACTAAATTTCTTTAACTCATTGATGATCCAGATTCATGCAGCAGCAAACTGGAAGTCTTAGAAGGTTGCACGGAAATGTCTCATACATCCCAGGTGCTCACAAGTATGAGCACAGAGTCTCAGAACACGCCAACATTGTGTCAGCAAGTATTAAACTGGCAGGTCAGCAGCAGATGTACACAGTAATCTTCATGACTGAAGCTCTTCTTGAAATGCATAACATGAACTGACTTTCATGTCAACAGATTACCATATTTTAACTTACTGTTAACAATGTCATGTATAGATTACTCAAGTGAACTGAACTTTGTAGAAACACATTCTCAACAATGTTATACATATATATAACTCAACATGAACAGTACATGTCTGGTTTGTCTAGCCTTCTAGATATTCATGCACCAGTGAAGACTAAACAGCTCATCAAACCAGCCCCAAGCTGGATAACTGATGAGTATAGAACTGCCAAGTGCATGAGAAGGCAGTTTGAGCGTGCCTGGAGAAGAGACAAATCCCCTGAAAATCGTTCCCGTCTTCGACGACAGATAAATAGATGTAACCACATCCTAAATAGAAACAAGGGGTGTTTCTATCGTGATCTAGTCAGTGAAAATTGCGGCGATAGCAAGAGGTTATGGCATGCACTAAACAGAACATTGAGTCGGTCAAATTCTACTGTCCTCCCATCCTTTGATGATGAAAAGTCTTTAGCAAACAGATTTGGTTCGTTTTTCATTGATAAAATTAAAAAGATTCGAGACACCTTTAAATACACCCGATCTCAGGTTCTTCATCCAGACAAGGAGCCGCCGACTTTCTGTTCCTTTCAAGCTGTCACTGAGACTGAAGTCCTTAAGTTTATCAAGGAATCCCCTTCTAAAACTTGCTCCCTTGATCCATGCCCCACTCACATTGTGAAACAATGTATTGACATTCTTCTCCCTTCATTGACTAAACTAGTTAACTTGTCCCTCAAAAACGGCATTTTCCCTAATCCTTTCAAACAGGCTATTGTCACTCCCCTCCTCAAAAAGTCCACCCTTTCAAAAGAGGATTTGAAGAGTTACCGACCAGTGTCCGGTCTTAGCTTCTTGTCAAAATTGGTCGAGCGAATTGTGGCTGCCCAAATTAGATCTCACATGGATTCTCATGATCTTGGTAATACTTTCCAGTCAGCCTACAAGGTAGGGCACTCGACAGAAACTGCCTTGTTGTGCATCAAAAATGAGATTCACTTATCTCTGTCCAAGGGCATGCCTACAGCACTAGTACTACTCGACCTGTCTGCGGCATTTGATACTATCGATCATGACACACTCCTATCCTGTCTGTCGTCTAGATTTGGTTTTGCTGGATCGGCATTAAAATGGTTTAGATCCTATCTCCAGGATCGTTTTCAGTCAGTCAAGATTGGTTCTAGTCTTTCGAATTTGTTCAAATTGAAGTTTGGAGTCCCCCAAGGTTCTGTCTTAGGTCCCCTTCTGTTTTCCCTCTACACAACACCTCTGAGTCAAGTCATCAGAAAATATACCGGAGTCCGTTACCACTTCTATGCGGACGACACTCAGTTGTTCATTCACTTATCCCCTGATGATAGTCTAAAGTCTTTTGACCGTCTTAAATCATGTTTGAATGATATTCAGGTCTGGATGTCTGAAAACAAACTCAAGCTAAATCCTGATAAAACAGAATTCATAGTCTTCGGTGCCAAAGACAGACACAAATGGCTCAGTGACTCACTACCTGTCAATATCCTGGGTAATTGTCTCTCTCCCGCAGATGTTGTACGCAATCTGGGCGTTCTGTTTGATGCAAAGTTTTGTTGCACCAATCACATAAATTCTGTTATCAAATCCTGCTTTATCAGCCTCAGGGACCTACATCGTATCAGGAGGTTTCTTTCTGTGGATACATCAGTGGTGATTGCAAATGCTCTGGTCAGTAGTCGTTTGGATTATTGCAACTCTCTTTTTCGCAGTTTGTCATCCTGAAATGCTACAAGGCTCCAATATGTTCAAAATGCGCTTGCACGGTTTGTCACTGGTGCTTCAAAGTACACTCACATTACATCCACCCTTAGGACACTCCATTGGCTACCCGTTAGACAACGTATTATCTTCAAAACCCTAGTTTTGGTCTATAAGTACCTCACCACTGGCCAGCCTAAGTATTTTGCACAATATCTCCCCTTGTACAAATCTGCCGTGAATACAAGACGTTCCAATCCCAAAAATTTGTTCCTTCTGGTTCCCTCTTACTGTCCTTCCATCCATAAATCAAAGGTCCATTTTAACAATAGTTTCTCATATGATGCCCCTAAGTTATGGAATGATCTTCCATATGATATACGCAGTGCTCCAAATCTCTCCAGTTTCAAAAGTCGACTCAAAACCTACCTATTTCAGAAATCATTCCCACCATAGCTTCTTACTACCGAACACCGGACCGCCTCCCTGGCAACGACTCGGAACATGTCTAATGTCTCATGATTTATGCCTTACGGATTGGATGGTGTGCCTTAGAATCCTTTGATACGGAGATTAAGCACCTGGACAACTGATTGATTGATTAATAACTCAAGTGAACTGAACTTTATACCATCATTCATATATCCATGTTATTACAGTTTACTATATATGATATATTACTTGCATTGCTTACATAAGTACATCTCGTTACTAACCATGTAATAAATATATGTTGCTAACATCAGATATCTTTTGCAACTTGTGAGTCACTCCACCTCTAGGGCTTTTAGTTTTTTATATGAGCTTAAGGTGGCTGCATTGCGCTAGCCATGTAAGGTGTCTATATCTGTGAGCTAGGCGGGTGTGAGCCTCTCAGTTGGCACTTTGAAAAAAAAATGGTTTTATTTTATTTTATGTCTTCTGCAACTGTCACCACGTTGTCATTTACATCTGTAATGTTCTTTTAGTTTTACACTATTTTATCAACTCTTTTACAATATATATTATCTTAGCCAGCTATTCTGATCTTCAGAGGTCATGACATCCCTTTTATTTTAGTCATTCTTTTATTGTGTATCTTCTTATGTAACCAGTTTTGTGTCATTACATGGGATACTTCTTATACTTACCTGCCTATCTAGAATACCCCTTCATTGCTACACTATAAACACTAACTTTAACATATTTCATTAGCTCATCAAATATAACTACCTGTTTCCCCCTTTCAAGTTGGAATGACCTTTGTAAAATCTTCAAAACTCATCACCTTAAGGTCCAACCTTAAGGTCACTATCCTCCCTTACAAGTATCTGATTGGGTCACCCCTCTTGGGCTGGGGCCACAGCTAAGGCCACCTTAAATCTGTAATTGTAACCTCATCTTAAATTGATATTTTATCTTGTGTTAAGGTGGCCTCATCATAGAATACTGTATGTAAATATATATTTTAGTATTGTTAAGTATAGAATAAATAGTAATCCCAACCTCAGTAGTATCAATCTAAATTTAAATAACCTGCATTGGACACTGGTGATTTTACTGCCACAGATAACAGACAAGAAAACTGTACACAAATGTAAAGAAAATATCCCTTTGTTTCTGCATGTCACGGTTTGATGTGGAACATTGAAAATATATTAGCATTTTTACCAGGATATAAGCATGATAATTAAGGAACCTATCGATATTTTACTCTGTTTTATATATTTCAAAGGTAGGACCAATACCATGGGTTAAAATAAAGTGAAAAGAGGTCTGGCGTAGTTTGCAGTAAAGCCACAAATAGTTATTTTCACCCAAAACAAACTTGCCCAATTGTTTTCATTTAGTTATTGTCTTCCGGAAAAAAATTATTGCCATGCATCCGAGTGCACAAGGGCTCATCCTTTTGACCCCTACCTTAAATTTTTTTAAAATTATTTTACTAGATTTAGTTGGTTTTATTCTTTGACCCCTTTCCTGATTCGCTAGATTCTTTCTGGTCTTTCCATTAGCAGAACAGGCTGTCACTTTGATTTCAACTTCATGCATGAGGGCATGCATCAAAAATATTTTCCCACCCTATTTTGACCCCCCCCCCCCCCCCCATCCTCCCTATGCTTCTTTTCTTTCCTTGTACTTGGTCTGGTTGTAGCCCTAGTTGTAGATCGCTGTCTAGTATTTGGTCTGAGAAGTTCCTGCTGAATGTTATATATAGCACTTGGTTGCTTTGAGTTTCCACTTGGTTGGCTTGATTTGGTCTGCTGTTGGTGGGACTACTGTTGGAATCATACGATTTTGAATTTCTGTTGTACTTTACAGCTGCTATCTTCAGTTTGCCACTATGTGGGTCCACAGATGGTTCTTCTGACAGTTACAACTTGGCTATTAGCTCATGTCACTTGGAACTGTCGTTCACCAGCAACAACACAGGAAGAGTGTAACTATTTGCTTATTTGTCACACCTGGGCTGTTAGCTGTGTTATGTTTGCAGTTATAGAACTGCACAGATTGTCAGACTTCCTTACAACTTTTCTACAAGAATGTAGTGCTTCAAGGACCTCGAGAATGTTGAAGGTTACTTCTGCTTGTATGGGACTTTCACTGAAGATGTTCAAGTAGAATCTGCCATTGGTTGGGATTAAAGCTTAGAACTGGCTGGACTTTTATGTATTTGGTTGTTTGCTTGCAGTCCCTCAGTTTAAAGTTCACTGATGAAGCTGGACCACATCTGTCATTTCTTAAGAAGTTGAATTGGACCTGTTATCTGGCTGGGATACAAACTTAGAATTGGCTAGACCTTAATGTATTTGACCTTTTACAGGTCAAGTCTTGCAGCTTTCTATTTGGAGTTAACACTTTTTTACACAATTGCTACTTTATGGAACTGACTGGATCTTTATGTGTGACAGTTGTGGTATCTTACTACTTTGTATAGTTATTTCAACATTGGAAACTGGACTCTGGATTTTACTATTTCATCTGGTTGAAGTATGAGTAGTTTAATTACTGCTTCTCTGATGTCATTTCCTGTTCTGGACCTTCCTATATGAATCTGGTGTTAGTGCGGGTCACAGATTTCCTGCTGCTCTTGTATGCTGACCACCTGCAGGAGCAGCTGGGCTACACCTCACCATTAGTTGCCTTGCGACACTGTTAAAATTTACTGATATAATCGGTTTAGAATGAGCCAAGATTAACAATTTTCAATTTGATACTATTGTGAAAATGCATTAAAATAGTATGTAGATAGAATATTGTGGGTTTACATAGATGTTTGATATATAATTAATCTCATATGAAACAGTGGCAATCATCCATCAAAATGGTTTTTAGAACTGCAAACAGTTTGGTATTGTGTAAGCACAATGTGTTACAAATCTGTTGAAATACTGTGTAAATGTAAACAGATGATTTGTGTCAATTATCAATCTTGATTGGGTGGGAGTAGATAGTATAATGTTATATAAGTACAATGTCTCTTGCAAAGGTGTAGAAATGGAATGTGAGTTCATGTTTACAACATTATGATATGTTGAACCAGAAGGTGAGAAAAGATGTTCACTCTCGCGATCATTTATCTTCTCTATTTATTTAAAGTGGGTCCTCCATTTTGTCTGACCATATTAAATTCTTTTCTCCTTATTCACTGTGTAGTTTTCTTGTTTTTGTTTAGTTTTTGGTGTTGTTTTGGAGTTACCAATTATTGTTTTAAATGTTACCCAACTGCTTTTGTTACAAATATGTTCTTAGCGTATGAACTTAAGTTCATTACAGACTGCATATGTGACTTACACTTGTACATATTTACAAAAAGCTTAATCTGTATTTTGATGGGAAACTTTTGTATTTTGTTTTGAGTGGTAAAAACTAAAAAATGAGTAAAAATTGAAGCATGAATGTGTGGGGATTTACAGACCCAACCAAAAGAAAAGGTGTATTTTACTGGCTAAAGAGAAAAAATATTCAATTTATTGTTTTCAGGACATCCATGATGGTGAGAAAAATAGACATTTGTTTAAAAAAGGTTGGGGATCTGAAGTAATAATGTCATCAAAGTCTTCTGAAAGCCGGG
The DNA here is from genome assembly GCA_964017235.1 of Sabellastarte sp. h YS-2021. NCBI lineage: Eukaryota > Metazoa > Annelida > Polychaeta > Sabellida > Sabellidae > Sabellastarte > Sabellastarte sp. h YS-2021. The sequence goes on from OZ024930.1 coordinate 33,233,124, forward strand.
GTATAGCCATATTATTTTCAGGAATCTTCATTTCAAAGGTACTGAGATAGAAAAGGATGCAGGGGGCAATTTACTATTCATACAGTGACAAGTTTATGAATTAAATTTCTATCTATGTGTAATATATGGTCCCAATAGGGCTCCTGATTTTTATATAACTCTGAAAAATCACTTAATGCAAAAGGAGACTGGAATTTGGTAATGGATTATAAAGTTGATACACGTAAGTACCTTAGAGAAAATAATGTGAAAGCTAGAAGGGAGGTCCTGAATATGATTGAAGTATTAGATTTGGTAGGTACATGGCGATCTGTAAATAACTATTCTAAACATTTACATTGGTAAGTGGAAAAAGCCTATAAAATGTCCAGGCTTGTTTTCTTTTTGGTAACCCCTGACATTCATGTTAAGGTAAGCAAACACATCAATAGTTTTGGATATACCAGTGATCACTCTTTAACAGGTATTGAGCTTGATGTTAAAAATCTTGAACGTGGTAAAGGTTTTTTGGGAATTTAATTCTTCCCTTCTACAAGATCCAGAATATGTAACTTTGCTAAAGAAGGAAATAAAAATTGTAATTGAAGATTTAACAGAGGGTCAAGAACCACAAAAAAAACCTGATAACCTCCAAACAAATGCTTTTTGAAGTATTAAAGCTCAGAATAAGAGGTGTCACTATTCCTTAGTGCTCAAAACGGAAAAGAAAAATGCAAGAATGAGAGAAAACCTTTGAATCTGAAATACAAGGCTAGAAAAGAAGTTAATATTGAAATATGTTGAGAATAATATAATTTCAGATACTGAAGTAATGAAGCAAGAATTGAAGGTTGTAAGAGAAAATCAGTTAAAAGGTAATCAGTTGAGGGCCAGGGCACAAAGTTATTTTGATTTTGAAAAATCCAGCAAGTTTTTTTTGTAATTCGGAGAAACAAAATTATACTGGTAAGGTTGTTGATAAAATAAGGACAAGTAATGGAGTTATAACAAATCAACGGGGGATTTTGAAAGAATTCCAAAAAATTTTATAAAAATTTTTTGTAAAGTAAACATAAAGAAAATCAAATATTAGATAAGAACCCATTCCTAGATAATAATAATATTAAAAAGTTAAGCATGACAGAACAAATAAAGTATGAGGGTCTTATTAATGAGAAAGAGATTATAAAAGTGTCAAAAATATGAAAAATGGCAAATCCACAGGAACTGATGATCTACGGCAGAGTTCTATATATTTTTGGAAAGATATTGGTAAATTAGTTCTGGACAGCTTGAATGAGTCTTTCACTAATGGGGAACTGTCAATTACACAAAAACAGGGTTTAATTACTCTACTCCCAAAAGGAAATAAGCCAAGAGAATTAAATAAAGAATTGGCAGCCAATTACTCTTCTAATCTAATCTAATCTAATCTAATGTGGACTTTTATAGCGCTTAATCTCCATCACTGATGGACTCTAAGGCACATCTAAACATAAAGCAAGGCAGTTAACGTTAATCAAGGGATATAGCCAGGTCGTACCAAGGAGACACAGACATAACGGGGGAGGCTATGGTGGGTAGGCTTTTGCAAACAGGTATGTTTAACATCGATTACAAATTATTATCAGGGTTCTGGCCCTCAGGATGAAAGAAGTGCTCCCTGGTTCAATTCAAAGTGAGCAAAGGGGAATATTGAAGGACATATATTTTGGAGAAAATATCCGCACTGTAGCAGATTCACTTCAACATATAAAACAAAAACAGTTGACTGGAATGCTACTTCTTATAGATTTTCAAAAATGTTTGATTCCTTAGAGTGGGGCTATATAGAGGCTGTCTTAAAGGCTTACAATTTTGGAACAGATTTTAGAGATTGCTTTTCCATACTGAACAAAAATAGTTGTAGTTGTGCAATAAACAATGGTTTGTTTACTGATTTCTTCAAATTGAAAGGTTGTGCAGACAAGGAGATCCATTGAGTCCACACCTTTTTATTCTTATAGTAGAACCAATGGCAGCAGCAATAAGGAATAGTCATAAAATTAAAGGTTTTGTATTTAATGAAAAACAGGTTAAAATTGGACAATATGCTTCTGAATGGCACTAACTCATCATTAAAGGAAACTTTACATATCTTAGGGTTATTTTATGATTACTCTGGGCTTAAGATAAATGTGGAAAACCCTAGCAGAATGGTCAGGTGATGAAAGTGACAGAAAAATGTTGCAAATGCATTACCAACTTTACTGGGTAAAGCAGTTTGAGCTCCTTGGAATCACTTTCCATGTCAAACAAGAAAAAATAATTCAGCTAAACTTTCATAAAAAATTAGTGAAATTGACAAAACGTTAAACATGTACAGTAAGTTCAAATTGTCCATAATCGGGAGAAGTAATGTATTAAAAACAATAGCTTTACCCAAGATTGTATATTTATTTACAGTTTTACCGACACCCCCGAATTTCATACTTGATGTTATTGAAAAAAGGTATTAGGACTTCCTTTGGAAAAAAGTACTGTTAAACAAAAAAGAGTTAGAAAAGAATATAACAGATGGTGGTTTGCAACTGATAAACATAATTGATTTTGACAGTTCACTGAAATATTGGGTTTTGAATTAGACCAACAATCACTAACCAAAATGATAGAAAAGTGTTAAACCCATTCTGGAAGGATATTCTCAAAATTTGGAGTATTTTAAAATCACAATTTGGCAAAAATATTGATGGCAGAACATACCCTCTATGGGGAACTTTTTATGAACAATAAGAATTTAGACAAGTCAATTTAGACGGTTAAGAGAGCTGATGCTTAAAGGTGTTTATTTATTTGGGGTTTTACTTCGCTTTCAACACTGTACAGGTCATATCACAACGGGTAGTTGGAAGGGCAGAGGAAACCAGTACATAAAATTCGTTAGGGTTCTGTACTGTAAACTGCCAACCAACGGCAAGCAACTACCAGCTTTCCCACATGAGGCCGTGCTGGGAATCGAACCCCGGCCTCAGAGGTGGGAGGCGAGAGTGTTACCACTCTGCCACCGTGGCCCCCCAGCTTAAAGGTGTTGTATATGTAAATGATATGTTGAAAACATACTGGGCAGCTTCTAGCATGGGTGAAAGGTAATGAAAGTAAACTAAAGGAGTCTGACATAAAACAATGTTTATTACCAACACTTCTGCAACAAAAACAAGGTAGTAAATGGGCATATAAAAATAATGATGTCACTAGTCAAATATTGCTGAGGGCATGAAGCCAGATGGGTTGAAATCCTAGGAACAGATATTAAACAAGCTGATTGGTTGACATTCTATCAAAACAATTATAATAGTGTATTAGAGATGTCATTGAGAGCTTTTCAGTACCAGATTTTGCTTAGAACAATTCCAACCAAATATTTTTAGCTAGGTGTAGTTTGGTAGAAAAAAACAAATGCTGATTTTGTAAAGAAAGTGTTGAAACTATAGACTATCTTTTCTTGTTTTGACTTACTGTAAAAACTTTTTCATTTCACATTTTAGATGCAATAAATGCGAGTGAAGCAATGTGAATGATATAAATGTACTTTTATGGGGTGCAGAAGGACATAATAAGAACAGCTTGAACTATCTTTTTACTGTAGTGAAAAAATCTGTGTACAATACAAAATGTAAAAAAAGCTACTAAGTATTGAAAGTTTTACAAACTTGACCAGACACTTATATACTTTAGAACATTGGATAGTTAAAAATGAGTATGGGATTGTCAGGGATTTTTATGACAAGTGTGAACTGGTGAGCTCTATAACTGAACCACTTGAGAAAAAATACTAAAAAATCAGTGTAAAATTAATCATGGGCAACTGTGATACAATACGAATAGTAAAGTAAATAGCAGTAGGTACATTTAATTTCATTTATTATTTTTTTCTTAAAAAGTAATTTTTTGCCTTGTTTAAGCATAATGCATGATGCTATTTTTTGTGAAGGTCTTTGTGAGAGGTTTCCAAACCCCATTTACTCTGCAACAAATTCCTGAAACATCTGTAAATGGGTGAATAAAGATATGTATATATTTAAAAAAACAGTTTTCACATGTCATTTAAATTATTGTTATAATTATTTTGTCTTACCACTTATATTAATTTTGTGTTATAATACATAACCAGACAACTAATCTGTATCTTAACAACTTGCTGGGTTTTGCTTAATGCAGTATGACTAATCTGAGTCTGCTATGGAATTTAATTTCATCTTGATCTTGCCTTTGGCACTTCATCTCTCTTTGGCCCTGACAGGGTCCTCAGTTGGTTAGAGGTATTAGGAACTCACATTTGACCTTAAGTTTGCACTTAATCTCTCACCAGTGACCTATATCCACTGGCCTTTTATCTCGACCTTGCCAATTCAACACAATTGCTATGTTTTCATGCAACTTGTTAATACTAATGGGTGGCCTCTTCTCTAGTTTTTATTAATTTTTGTCAAAGGCTAAATAATTCAGGAGTATGATTGCCCTGTTAGGGCATTTGGTTGGCTAAATGTCACCTGTTACCATCTGACCATTGCTTGTGACTTTGATGGGTCATCACAATTTATTTGTGCTGTGAATTTTGTACTTATCTCAGTATATTCTATGGCCTGTGAATGTTGGTCTGTTGTGGCACTTATTCTCTCAACAGTGATCTATAGCATTTGGCCACGACCTTACTGATTCAACACAGTTGCTGTGTTTCCATGTAACTTCCCAATACTACTCATTGTTGTTTTATATTTCTTGTAATTTAAACTATATCAGTACATTATGAATACGGATGTTATATATTAATGTGTTTTTAAAAACCGATCTTAGGGGTGTTTTTCTATAATAAAGCTTATAATTCCAGTTCATTTATTCTTGGGGCCAAGCGAATGCCATCAAATTTTGCCCAAATAGTAAAAGGGGAAATTTCACAATTAAAAAAAATTGTTTAAAATTACAGTGTTAAAATGATTTGCCAACATCTGGTGTCCCCATCTAGTTTAGTTAAAACTTTTCATGTATAGGTGATTAATCTTAGACATTAGTTAGAAATACTAGGCTCCATCACATAGGACAATATTTGAAAACAATATAAACTTACAGAAAATAATGAAATGTTCATTTCTCAAAAACTTACAATGTCCTATGAATATTATAAAATTAATATTTAACATAATGAAAATAATAATATTCAACTTGGAATTATGTAACCCGAAAAGCCAGGCACAAAGCTAACAGAAAAGGGCTTGCAATATCCAATCCTGTTTGATAAATTAATCGCAAATTCAATCCAGTTGTGTTTCATTTTTGGGTAAAATCTTTATTTTTAATCTTCTCAGTTATTTAACTGTTTGTATAAGCCTTTTTCTGATTAAAAATAATAATGTTTTTTTTAATATATACAGATCTTTATTCTCCCATTTAAAAGGATTTCAGGAACTTGGTGCAGAGCAAATGGGGTTTGGAAACCTCTTAAACAAAGCAAAAAAAGAGAAAGAATTCAAATGCTAAGTCTACATATGTATATATTAATTTTTATTTTTCTAAGAAAAAAGTAAAAGAATTAAGTTTAATGTACCCACTGCTATTTACTTTACTATTAGTACTGCATCACAGTTGTCCATGATTCACTTTACACTGATTTTCTATTATTTTTCCTCAAGTAGTTCAATTATAGAACTCAGCAGTTCACACTTGTCAGAATAACCCCTCACACTCCCATACTCATTTTTATCTTTCCAATGTTCCAAAGTATAATAGTGTCTTATCAAGTTTATTAAACATTCAATACTTAAAAGCTTTTCTTTACATTTTGTATTGTACACATATTTTTTTCACTACAGTAAAAAGATAGTTCAAACTATCCTTATTATGTCCTTCTGCACCCCTAAAAGTACATTTATATCAATCACATTGGTTTTGATTTCCACACTTGCATTTATTGCATCTAAAATTTGAAACCAGAATGTTTTTATAATAGGGCAAATACCAGAAAAGATGTTCAATAGTTTCAACACTTTCTTTACAAAACCAGTATTTGTTGTTTTCTACCAAATTACACCTAGCTAAACATTTGTGGTTGGAGTTGTTCTAAGCAGAATCTGATACCGGAAAGCTCTCAAGGACATCTCTATTACACTATTACAATTGTTTTGATAGAACTTCAACCAAACAGCTTCTTTAATATCTTTTCCTAGGATTTCAGCCCATGTGGCTTCATGCCCTAAGCAAAACTTGACTATTGACTTCGTTTTTACATACCCATTTACCACGTTGTTTTTGTTGCAGAAGTGTTTGTAATAAACATTGTTTTATTTCAGACTCTTTTAGTTTACTTTCTTTACCTTTCACCCAATCTCTTGGTATTGAATGAGTCATCCCATAAAAGTCCACAAAGTTTATTGCAATATGATATGTTTCCATAAATCATAGTAACCTAGAAGCTGCCCAGTGTTTGTCAACACATTATTTACAAATACAACACCTTTATGCATCAGTTCTCTTGACCACCTATGTAAATTTTTTTTTCATACAAAAGGTTCCCCATAGAGGGTATGTTCTGCCATCAATATTTTTGCCAAATTGTGATTTTAAAATATTCCAAATTTTGAGAACATCCTTCCAGAATGGGTTTAAACACTTTTCTATCATTTTGGTTAGTGATCGCTGGTTTAATTCAAAAGCCAATATTTTTGGTATTCCAAGAGACATCTCAAAAACCAACTACCATCTGTGAACATCAGCCTTTTTAACCATGATAGCTTCAGTAAACTGTCAAAATCAATTATGTTTATTAATTTTTGTATATTTTAACAGTACTTTTTTCCAGAGGAAGTTCTGAAACCTTTTTTCAATAACATCAAGTATGAAATTGGAGGTGTCGGTAAAACTGTAAATAACTATACCAACTTTGGTAAATCTAGGGTTTCTAATACAATAATTCTCCCAATTATGGTCAATTTGAACTTACTGTACATATTTAATATTTTGTCAATTTCACTAATTTTTTATGAAAGTTTAGCTGAATTATTTTTTCCTGTTTGACATGGAAAGTGATTCCAAGGAGCTCAAACTGCTTTACCCAGTAAAGTTGGTAATGCGTTTGTAAGATTTCTCTGTCACTTTCATCACCTGACCATTCTGCTAGGGTTTTTGCATATTTATCTTAAGCCCAGAATAATAATAAAATATCCCTAAGATATGCAAATATTCCTTTAATGATGAGCTAATGCCATTTAGAAGAAGGAATGTGTCATCAGCTTATTGTCCAATTTTACCTGTTTTTCATTAAATACAAAACCTTTAATTTTATCACTATTCCTTATTGCTGCTGCCATTGGTTCTACTGCAAGAATGAAAAGTTATGGACTCAATGGATCTCCTTGTCTGTGCGTCCTTTTAATTTTGAAGAAATCAGTGAAAAAGCCATTGTTTATAACACAGCTACAACTATTTTGTACAGTATGGAAAACCAAGCTCTAAAATCTGTTCCAAAATTATAAGCTTTCAAGACAGCCTCTATATAGTCCCATGCTAAGGAATCAAAAGATTTTTCAAAATCTATAAGAAGTAGCATACCAGTCATAGGTTTTTTTTCTTTTATAATGAGGCGAATCCGCTACAGTGCGGATATTTTCTCCAGTATATCTATCCTTCAGAAATCCCTTTTGCTCACCTTAAGTTAAACCAGGGAGCACTTCTTTCATCCTGAGGGCTTGTTAGCTCATTGTATGCAACGATATATCAATACATACCAATGAATTCATATTTTATGTGTTCTAACAGTATTCTGTATATCTATCATTAGGTGTTTTGTAGCATGTTATTAAATGGATAAATATAATTTTACATGTATATTACAGTGCCAATGAAAAGGTCAGATGTATGGATCTAGTTTGTATTTACAAAAAAAGAGCAGAAATGGATACAATAATTTCGTTTCATATACTTTGTTTTCATATTTTTGATATATTTATTTGAATTACCTTCATATATTTTATTATTTGCACTGCAATAATAACCTAATAGTCATATTCAGTGTACAAAATAAGCGATAAAACTTTTTACAAAGCTCTTCCCAATGGACAACATTTGTAAATCATCATTATAAATGTATTTGCTAATACTTGTACTGTAAGCTTGTACTGCATCGTGAACTCTCCCGAATAGAATTAGCAGTCACTGCTCTTCATTGTTAAATCTCTGCATGATACCATGCTGTTGATAGACTTGCTCCAAGCCTTTGTATTTCTCATTCCAACCAATCTGACATACATGGAATCATCGTGAATCCACCTGATGAGTGGGGAACCTTTATGTCTGATGAAATTACAAAATTTTGTCAGCCCAAAATTCTGGTTAAAAAGTAACTCAGTCCTCATATAATAACTTAGACAATAGGACTTGAAGAAAGTCTAGCTGTTGGTAACGAGATTTCTAAACATTGGATGTTTCCTGTAAATACTATATATAATGCTCTCACCAAGAAAATAAACTACAGAATGTCTTCAATGGTCTCATGGTTATTTAGTTTTGTAAATTGTCACTTGGCTCTTACATTAGTGGCTGTGGGTTTGAATTCATCCTCTAAATAAATCCTGATAAACCGTTCCAATATGACCCTAACTGCTAAAAGGGGGATGAAAATGTAACCATTGACCTGTATATCATTTACACTACTATTATGGGGAAAAAAAGATCATGTTATTTTTATCATTATTTCTTCTGAGTCTTTATCACCAAAACAGTCATTCTTCTTTTTCTTGGAAACATTTAATGTCAGTATAGCTCCAGGTTACTATATTATCTTGGCTTTGAGGTAGGCTTTAGACTTAACTACCTTACATATCATTACATAAAACAATAAATAAAGTTGAAAAAGAAAACAAAATATATATTTATCATGTTCCAAATCATTTTTAAAACTTGTTATTAACATTATAGGGTATTAATACACTGACATGATATAAAACTACAAGAATAAACACATATATATGCTACGTCCCTTATACTCCAAACAGCTGATACATATGAGTTCGCGACCTGTAAAAAATGCAAAGAACAGTGTCACAGGTGATATGCACTGCTGGTGAGTAGAATGCCTGACAAAGCTTTCAAATTTGTGACCTTTGGCTATGATGACAACAAAGATACTCAATATACATGTACTCTAATTATATTTACTTGTACTTTTTAAGTATGCTTAGTCAAACAGATATGATAGATCTGTGCTAAGGTTCTTTTCTAAAATTTCTAGTTTATCATGCAAACATGTGTGAGATATAGTGAATTGACGTATCTTTATTTTCAAAGTCTGTGCAGTGTCCTCAAAGTCAGAAAGCAGATGTTGTATTTTGTCAATATACTGTGTATCGCTGAGTAATTGGGTATTGAATTTCCAAAAGCCTTTGCCTCTTGTGCACTGTAAACCTTCTTCAAAACTAATTTGCACAAAGCTATGGTCAGGCAATATCCCTGGTAAGATTTAACAATATGGATTTTGAAACTAAAATTGAAACAACAGGTGTGTCTTTATTTCACCTTGTTTATGTTTTTCTGTCACTGTATAAAAATCAGTAAATATCAAGTAAACTGGACTTGTCATTCATATTTAGTATTAGTTTTCTAGCTTCTGACTACTGCTCTTTTAGTCCCTCAGATTTATCCAAACATTCGTTTAAATATATGATGAAATCCCCACCTAAATTTCTTTGTTTGTCAATAAAATCTATCGGACAACTTTGGGCATAGTTTAAAAATTTATCTGGTCTTTTTTTCACCTTTAGTTGAAGAATCGATGTTCACCAATACTAATTCCATGCCATTAAGCAGAAGGTGAAACAGCAAAAATCTACCTTCAGGATAAAACATTTCAGTGATCACCTTAGCATCGTATTTAGAATGTACACTGATACACATACCTCTTACTGGGCTTGTATTCACAAAGATTCTTATTCTTGGAATTAGTCTCATTCTTAGAATGACACAATGGACAACTTAATATGTAACACTCTGTTGTGGGTGTCAATTTGCAATCAGTTAGCATACACTCTATCTGGCGTCTCCATGGTACTGGACTTGGCAACGGCTATGGATAGATGATTTTTGAAATTGGATTTTGGTGTTGCGCCTTGGAGTCTGCCTGGCAGAGATTAAGAGCCAGAATAGAATAGAATAGAATCAGTTGCTGCACTACAATCACCAAATCAACTATTTCTTTTAAGTTAAGCAAGCTATGTGCTGGTCTTAGATTTAAATAAAATTCTTAGAATATTCTAAGAATATGAGTTTTGTGAATAAAGCCATGATTCTAAAAATAAGAATCTTTGTGAATAAGAAAATTCTTATTCTTAGAATTTTTCTAAGAAAAATGCCAATTTAAGTAAAAATTCTAAGAAGAACAAGACTAATTCTAAGAATAAGAATCTTTGTAATATAGATCCAGACAAATAAAATTAATAGCAAAGTAGTGAATAATAGACTGTGTTGCTTTATTGCAATAATAATATAGCGAAACATTCACTATATTAGAGTCAATTTTTTTTAGTTCGTGTTTCCATTGAGTTTTTATTTCATGTAATGAGTAATTTTCCTGTAGAAATACAACATGTAGATTACAATGTTTTACCCACTCAATTGAATTTTTCTTAAAATTACACTTAGTGTAAGAAAAATTCTAAGAGTTACATACATTTTTTTACTTCTATTCTTAGAATTATTCTCAGCTTCCACTTAGTCTAAGAAAATTCTAAACTAAGAATTTTCTTATTCTTAGAACAAAAACATATTCACAAAACAATTCTTAGCTCAGAATAATTCTAAGAATAGAAGTAAAAATAAACATGTGCACAGGTTAGACAAAGTGTAAAATTCTGGTGTCAAGAATAAGAGTTTTGTGCATAGCAATAAGACTAATTCTAAGAATAAGAATGTTTATGAATACAAGCCCGGATGGATAGTGTTGATTAACCTCCAAGAACCTTTTGTCTGGATGGTTGTATCTTGTACTATATCTTCCACAACAATTAGACAAAAGAAAACCAAAATAACTGGGATGACCACTTTGAAGGAACTTGTAAACGTAAGTGGCAGTTTTCGAAGATACATTTTCAACTGGGAGCCAATGCAGTTGTTTGAGAAAAGGAGATGACCGTGCATGTTTAGTACAGTTTGTGACAATCTTAACAAGTGTATTTTGAATACACTGCAGTTTGTGCATGGTGAAAATGGACAGAATCCTGAAGAGAGAGTTGCAGTAATCAAGTTGACTACTCACCAAGGTATTGGCTGCAAAGATAGCAGCCTCATTTGTCAAATACTATCTAACCCACCTGAGATAATAATTATAATTATAATAATAGAAGCATTTACATGGTGCAAAATTGATGAACATCCTCTAATGTGCTGGAAACCAAAAAGGGGCGGTTATTAACCATAATAAAGTCATAACACAGCAAGCACCAGGAGAGGGTCACTATGGTGGTCTGTAAGCTAATCTAAACAGATAAGTCTTAAGTTGGCTTCTAAAGCATGAAATGGTCTGTTGTGATCTGACATAAAAGGGGAGCTGTTCCATACCACTGGACCAGCAGTGGCAAAATCACGTCCACCTATGGCCTGACTGGAACAGACTGAGGAAACTGATAATCTGTTTCCACATGTGAGACTACTAGAATTGATCAGGGATGACAAATATGGGGGTTGGGAGAGGTTTATGGCTTTGAAAATGAGGAGGTTGTTTTGAAAAGAATATGATGTGAAATGGGAAGCCAGTGGAGTTTTTCTAGGCAAGGTTTGACATGAATCACTTTGTCTAAAAACAAAATGGCAGAGCACATTTGGAACTTTCTGAAGTTTAGCTTTTGCCGACCCCATTCAGCAGAAAATTACAATAGTCTAATTGCCTACTGACCATAGCATTTGCTAGAAGAACTGCAGCATAAAGAGTTAGGACTTTATGATTATGTTGCAAATCCCTAAGATGATAATAGCAGGCACAGCAGACCGTACCTACATGACTGTCAAAGGATTCTTCTAAGTCAAAAGTAACACCTAGGTTTTTTACGTCCTCTGCTGGCATTATAGAACTTTGAGGAATGCTACAGCACAATTTGGTATAAGTGATTATCCAGTATGTTTTTTGCTGATGATAATGAATTGAGTCTTGTAAGGATTAAATTTCAATTTCACTCTGTTCATCCACTCCTGAACAGAAATAAGACACTACATCAACTCTGAGATATTGGAGTCAAAATTGCTAGAGTCTATTGCCATGTATATCTTGATGTCATTGGCTTACAGATGGTGTGTGACTTTAAAACTTTAAATGACTCGTATAAGAGTAAAAAGAAGGGGACCTAGAACTGAACCTTGTGAGATGCCAAAAGTGAGATGATGGAAAGCCTGAGAAAACTTGTCCCTACTTTAATTTTCTGTTTGCATTTGTTAAGGTAAGAACCTATCCATTTCAACACAGTACCATCTACACCAAACTAGTCTATTAGACAATCATGAAAGATGGAGTGATTAACCATGTCAAAAGCTGTGGACAGATCTAACAATGTCAGAGGAACTGCCTTCCTTGAATTCACAGATGTAGATATATCATTTTGGATCTTGAGGAGTGCTGTCTCAGTTGAGTGAAAACTCCTGTATGCTGACTGATGGACATTGGAAATTGCATCATGACTAATAAAGTAATTTAACTGTTTAGCCACAACTTTCTCAATTAATTTTGATATAAAACTGAGATTTGACACAGGTCTATAATTTTTCAGAACATTTTTGTCCATACTTGGATTTTTGAGAAGGGGAGTAACATAAGCAGTTTTAAAGTAATTCGGAAAGCTGCTCTCCTTGAGTGATTAATTTATGTTAGCAAAAGGACTTTCTGTAGATCACACATTTGAATGAAAAATTGTTTACAAATATTGCAGACATGATCAGTGAAAGAGAAATTAGCATCAAACCAGAAACCAAGTTCTTTACAACAACTGCATGATAGATGCATGAAATTACCAAATATCGTGACATGGAGGTGGAAGTCTAATTTAATTTTTCTGCATTATGTTTTTTACACGACAATTGTACATTAGAGAAAAAAATATGTTGCACAGAGATTACAAAATTAATATTAAGTATTATTGTCACGATAGGAGAACATGGTGAAAGAAAACTGGTTGCTATCAAGTTGTAAAAACACGAAAAGACAAAAAATTTACTTAACAAATTTATTTGACAATCAAAATAATAATTAAACTCAACTGAGATATCCTATCCTATCAATGAAACTAACAGTTACATAAGTTTATCTACTGTATCCAGCAATCTGTCCTGTGATCTGTTCAGCATCCACTCACACAAAATGTCTGGATCCAGGGGCCGATTTCACTAAAGGACTTAAACTAAGTCCCTATATTGGCTAAGTCAGGGACTTAAATCTAAGACTTTGGTCTTAGCTAGGTCTGGGACTTAAAAGGGATTTCACAAAGGTGACTTAGCTAAATCCAACCTTATCAAATAACCACAGGGGTTTTCTGTATCGAGACCTTTTTTATCCATTCAATATATAATATTGGTGCCATATCTCCTTTATTTGGTGTATTTTATCTAAGGATAAGTGCTGTTTTGAAATGGAAAACCTTGTTACTGCATATAAACTTCCCAAACACTACTTTAGTAAGGTGTTCTGTTTAATTATAATTTATTTACAGCCATTTCAAATTTTGAAGTGGAGAAAAGTTTACAGCGGCCATGTTCAAGTCCTCTTTACAAAATTTAAGCCCACTACCTCCCAGACTTAAAGTTAAGTCCACTGACTTAGCAATTCCATGGACTTAGCTGCTTTGTGAAATCTGCTAAGTCTAAGACCACAGACTTAGCATTCTTTTGACAAAATTTAAGACCAAAGTCTCAAATTTAAGTGTAAATCTGGGCTTAAGTCCTTTTTTGAAATCGGCCCCAGATGTTCAGAGTGCACTGTGATGTTTGATCCAAGAACTGAATAATATTCAATATATAGTAATCCGACGTCTATCCAACTGTAGCTGCTCAATATATTTCCCCATTCTGTTTGCTTCCGGAGGTGAACAATATCCAGCATAGAGCAAATCCTATATCTCTGATAGATCCACGCATCATATCCAGTTCACTTCAATAAGGGTTCATAAATGTGTATAATTACAAGCCGTTTGTGTCAACTTAACACACAAATAAATTAATCCACAATATAGCAGCTTTAAATACCTCTTCCTGGCACATGCACTAGTTTAACACATAACTAAACTCTAACCATGTTTTCAACCTTTAGCCAGTGCTGTGGCTTCCAGAATGTTCTACACAGAATTGTAAACCTCACACATTTCTAGGAAAATAAAATACACAGGAAGTTTAAGAAGTTTCATCTGTAAATATATTACCATAGTAGAGAGAACAGGGAAGATCAGCACTAACTAGCTCAATTCTGTAGATTACAGAGAAGATCAATAATCCAATGTCCTTATATGGTAAAATAACTCTACACTCACACATAACACTGCATGGGTAAAAAATCTTTATAAATAACATGAAAATTGTTTATACCAAGCTGACTGTGCTGAAGAGGTCAAACCTTTCCCACAGGAGAGTTTAACAGAGAACACTACATACTGCTTTGCATTTTAACAGCTTTAAAAGATGTTTATCTGCCTCCTCATAACCAACACCAAATGTAATTATTTGAGAACATTATTTAATAATTTAACTTTAGACTTTTTTTCCCAACTTGGACACTGTTATATGGTTTTAACAACTAAATGGACAGCTATATATATGTTACAGGCAATCTGTGTAACCAGGCATTATGTGTAATGGCTGAACATTTCAGTCATTTCGTGAAATGCCTAAAGAGTTTAGGCATTTCACGTAATGACTGAAATATAAGGTTCAGTGTTTCACAGATTGCCTAAACAAGTATTTGAGATTTCAGGCAATCTGTTTAATCACATTTTTAAAGTATCTTTTTGATAGAATATGATTATTTTGATATAAGCAATTTAAGATTTAGTTTTATCTACATTACAGTTAATGAAGCTATATTTTGACATATCTCGTATTTTTGCATAAGTGAGTAAATAAACAATTTTACTGCATAATCATTAATAATGATACATTTCATACTTTCTTCTTAGCTTGAGATTTCAAGCAGTCTGTGAAACCATTATTTTTTTAATTTTATTGATATGATGTGTTATTTCTTGCTGATAGAAGCAATTTAAGTTGTAATTTTAACTGTATGACTTTGAATTAAAGTTTATTTGATATCTCTTATACTTTTTTTCGCATAATTGAATAAATGAATGAGCAGTTTTGCAATGCTAGTCATATAGTTCACATTTCTTTCATTCAGTTAAAAGATGGGCATCCAATTGTTTTTTATTTTCTTCAAAAAATGTGTTTTTTGGTCTTGTTACGTGGGGCTTCTTTGATTATATGAGACAAATACTGAAAAGTTTTATGTTAATCCTCTTAGATGAAACAACCTTAACTGCAATTAAGGCTCCCCAAGCTTTGAGCTTACAAACACTCAATACCCCCCAATGAAAGGTGCTAGCAGCTTTGATATATGACAATGACATATTTTATGTCAAAATATCAAAAGTGCAAGAACTTGAAGAAAGATTTTAATGAGTTACACCTCACTTGAGACAGTATTTTAGCATTAAATAACTGATATCATTTTGTTACATGACAGATTACTAATACATTACTCAGTAAAACTTTTGAAGAGAAATTTAAAACTGAGCTATTCAAGGAGTATGCAGCTGACAAGAAAGTTCTGATACCAAAAAGTGGTATACTACAATGATTGAGAAGCTGAAATTAGTCTTGGTCAATTATGCTACTTTTCTGAAACATTATTGTAAACATTATTTTGTGTTTGTATTTATTATTATGTTTTCTGTATCCTTTGTATGGATAATAGTGATAACAAAACAGTTTCAATAAAATTGAAAATAGATATTTTTAATCATAATACCATTTTTATTATTGTTGTTTATCAATGCACATAAAATATATTCTCTCAGTATGCAACAAGCATGTATAAAACTTAATAATATCACAATAACTCCTTATAATCATCAAATATGATAAAAAACCATGTTCAGGCATTATGCCTAAAGCTCATTTTTAGTCATTACGTGAAATGCCTGCACTGTTTAGGCATTTTGCGTAATGATCGGAATGACCAGTCATTACACGTAATGCCTTTTTACAGAGATTGCCTGTAACATATACCTGTATATGGAAATCCAATCATCTGACAATCTGTTACCTAATATTTTTAATTATTCAGCCCCCTAATTGTTGTCCCCAACAGGGTTAGATAATAGAGGTTCTGTTATATATGGGCTTGGATGTGCTATTAATTAGCAAATTTATTTGATTTGTATACTGCTTGCTTCATGTTAATTACAACATAACAGCAATATGCAAGATATAATGTAAAGCTAACAAAAAGACATATATTGGTGCATGCTCAAACTCAAACTTAGCTGGACCAAACAGGGTTCTCAGTTTTAGAAATTTGTTTTAACTAATGTATCTTAGTACTATTTACCAACACTTATGGGGCCATGGTGGCAGAGTGGTAACACTCTCGCCTCCCACCTCTGAGGCCGGGGTTCGGTTCACGGCTCTACCTCAAGTGGGAAAGATGGTAGTTGCTTGCCATTGGCCGGCAGTTTACAGTACAGAACCTTGACCAACTGTATGTACTGGTTTCCTCTGCCCTTCCAACTACCCGTCTTGGTATAACCTGTAGATTGTTGAAAGCAACGTAAAACCCCAAATAAATAAAAATAAATAAATAAAACCAACACTTGCAGCTAATGGTTGAACTATAAATGTATTTTAAGCTTCATAATAGTACATTGTATATCTGAAGGATGATAATGTTTCAGAAGTTAAATCCAGTATGGTGTACAAATGACTATATGGCGACATTGTGTTCATTTTGCTTTGAAAATGCTAACTTAAACATTTAAATTTTGAAAATACACTTAAATGAAATTTAATGATTGTAATTCTCCCAGAAAGAAAACTAAATTATGTAAGTTAATGTATTGAAATATGATAAAACATCATTTTAAACAATCATCTAGCGATTTAGTGTAATTATGTTTTACATCCAGCCTGATCGGTGTATTCACAGTACTGGGTGTCTTTCTGTTCTATATTACCAATAACCTGTATATAGCTGTATATATCTCTTTGTTCTTTCTTCATGAAGTAATACTTGAATTAATCGTTGGTGTAAACTGCCTGGAACATAATTATATTATTGTTGGGGAAGCTATTATAAATGATTTTTATGTTAATGTTATTTTTATTTTTACTATTGTTAATATACAATTATTTCAAAGTCATACTATGAATCCTTGGTACCTGCATTTCTGCGAGTTTATAATTTTGCAAGTAGTTATATTGTCATCTAATTTTAAATGTCCTACTATATTTGTCCAGCAGCTTGCTATGTGTGAATCCTTTGGGGGAAAATCTTTCAATTTTCTTAGAGAATAATGAGTGAACAAGTAAAAATAATATCAGCAAACTGTCATGGGCTGAGAGATAAATCGAAAAGGGCAGATGTTCTGAATTATCTAAAGAGGCTACGTCCAAATATAATTTGTTTTCAAGACACCCATTTAACCAAAAAGGAAGAAAATGAATTAAGAACACTTTCAAAATGTGAGTGCTTTATATCTGGTGTTAAAACGAATTCAAGAGGGGTTGCCATCTTATTAATGAATAACTTTGAGTACAAGGTTGTTGCCTCAAATTTAGATAATCAAGGCAACATGATATATGTGGATCTTATGTTAGGATCCATTTCTTTTCGCCTGATTAATATTTATGCCCCAAACACTGATACACCAACCTTTTTTCAAAATGTTAATGTCTTAATTGAAGAAAATACAATGGATCACATTGTAGTATGTGGCGATTTAAATTTGGTACTTAATCCAAAAATAGACTGTTCAAACTATGTCAGCGTTAATAACCCTAATGCACGCCAGACATTAATTGAAACATTAAATACATATAATTTAAAGGATGCTTTTAGGTATTTTAATCCTGATCGATACTAGTAGGTTTACCTGGCGTCGTAGAAATCCAATAAAACAAGCACGCCTAGATTACTACATTGTTTCAAATCCTTTTACTGACTTAATAGATAATTGTGATATAATTCCTGGGTACAAGTCTGATCACTCTATATGTACTTTGAATATACGAACTAGTAAATTTATAAGAGGAAGAGGGTTGTGGAAACTTAACCGTGATTTGCTTAGTAATTCTGATTATGTTGATTTAATCAATAAAACAATACAAGAAGTTAAATCTGAATACACTGTTCCTGTTTACAGTATAGAGTTTATAGATAATGCATCTGATTTAGATAAAGAATTCATTATTGAAGAGGATCTACTTCTAGAAATGATAATGTTTAAAATAAGAGAAAAATCAATTAAGTTTGCATCAAAGTTAAGAAAATCCAAAAATCTGCTAGAAAAAGAACTGATTAAAAAATACATCTTGCAGAAAGTGTTGAATTAGCTACAAATTCAACAGATCATATTGATACGTTGAAAAATGAATTGACGAAACTAAGGGAAGAAAAGCTCAAAGGCCACATGATACGCTCCCGAGTACAATGGCTACACTTAGGTGAAAAACCATCTCAGTTTTTCTGTGGTCTTGAGAAAAAAAAATTTTTTGGGACAAAACAATTAGAAAAATAACCCTTGAGAATGGGGTAATAGTAACTGATCAAAATCAGATATTGGATAAAGTAAAGGAATTTTATGCCAAATTATTTAAAAATAAAGATTCAGTTCTCTCAGATACTCCATTATCAGAAATTGTTAAAGTTCATCAAATAAATAGATTAACTAAAATTCAAGCTCAAAAACTGGAAGGTGAAATAACTTTATCTGAGTTGGCTCAAGCTCTAAAAACTATGAAAAATTATAAAACACCAGGAATAGACGGCTTCCCATCAGAGTTTTTTAAAGTATTTTGGTGCAAATTAAAATTTATAATTTTTAGAGCCTTCAACCTGTATTACCAAAAAGGTATTTTATCAGTTACATTGCCCCAATCTATAATCAATTGTATTCCTAAGGGGGATAAGCCAAGACAATTTTTAAAAAATTGGAGACCCATTTCTCTTTTGTGCGTTTTATACAAGTTATTATCTACTGTACTTGCAAATCGACTTAAAGGCGTTTTAGATTCCTGATATCAAGATCTCAGTTTGGATTCATTCAAGGTAGATATATTGGTGAAGTTACTAGACTTATTTATGACATCATAAATCATACAGAAAAAAGTGAAATTGAAGGGTTGTTGATGCTGATAGACTTTGAAAAGGCCTTTGATTCTATTTCCTGGAAGTTTCTTTATAATGTACTAGACTATTTAGGGTTTACAGAGGGATATATTAAGTGGATTAAACTATTAAACAAGGGTATACCAGCCTCAGTAGTTCAGGCAGGTTGTAAGTCAGAATTTCTCAACATCGAAAGAGGATGTAAGCAAGGTGATCCTATTGCGGCATATTTATTTTTATTAGGTGCACAAAGTCAAAGTCAAAGTTGGGGTTTTACGTCCCGTTCAACAGCCAGGGTCATATTGGGACAGGTCCTCAGAATTGCCACTTGTGGGACTCGAACCCACAGAGGTGACAGCCTATGATTAGATGCCAAACTTGCTAACCACTAGGCCACTGAGGACCTCTCTATTAGGTGCACAAATTATGACATATATGGTTAACCAAAACAACAAAATAAAAGGAATTAAAATTGGTAGAGAAATCAAACTCTGTCAGTTTGCTGACGATACTAGTCTTATTTTAGATGGTTCTAAAGAGTCCTTAGATTCTACTTTGATTTGTTGATTTGGGGTTTTACGTCGCTTTCAACACTGTACAGGTCATATCACGACGGGTAGTTGGAAGGGCAGAGGAAACCAGTACATATAGTTCGCTAGGGTTCTGTACTGTAAACTGCCGACCAACGGCAAGCAACTACCAGCTTTCCCACTTACGGCCATGACGGGGATCGAACCCCGGCCGCAGAGGTGGGAGGCGAGAGTGTTACCACTCTGCCACCGTGGCCCCTACTAGATTCTACTTTGAACACAATAGAAATATTTGGGTCAATTTCAGGATTAAAAATGAATACAACGAAAACTAAACTTGTATGGATAGGTAGGAAAAAATACTGCAGAGAAAAAATCAATACATCTTTTAATTTGGAGTGGGGGTCAACTACCTTTGATTTACTGGGTATTACATTTTCAGTTAACCTTAATGAAATGACATCTATAAACTACAAATTAGCCTTAGAAAAATCCAAGAAGCTCATTAACAATTGGAAGAAAAGAATGCTAAGCCCATTAGGAAAAATTAAAGTTATAAAAACAGTTATTCTGTCTCAATTTATACATCTTCTTGCAATACTTCCATCTCCATCAAGAGATTTCTTAAAAACAATAAATTCAATGTTCTTTGGTTTTATTTGGAATAATAAACCTGATAAGATAAAGCGTATGTATATTACACAAGATTATCAGGATTCCCTCAAATTAACATGGGTTGATAGATTATTAAAAAGTCAAAAGGCTGATTACCATACTCTGTTTGAGACAACTATATCACCCATATCAAAGTTTTTTAAACTAGGTTCTGGATGGGCAAAGTTACTAATACAAAAAACCTCAAACATTTTCTGGAAAGAAGTTTTCCTATCATGGGTTAAATTTATGGACATCCAAACTATAAATAAAAATGGAGATATTTTAAGTTCACCTCTGTGGTATAATCCACTAATTTCAGACCATAAAGTTTATTTTCCATCATGGTTTAACAAAGGCGTTGTTACAGTGGGAGATATTGTTGATAACAGAGGGGTTGTTTTAGAGCAAAAGGATATACAGAAAAAGTTTAACTTTTTAAATGTAAACTTTCTTGAATATCATCGTATTAAAACTTTGGTAAATAATTTTGTAAAGAAGTATAAAAATGAGGACATGTTTACTTATCCCCAACCATCTATTTTAAAAACTTTATCTGATCTTCATTTTAATACAAGTGGGACAAAAGGCATTTATAATAAACTTAACAAAGTCAATACTGAAAAAGATTTTCAAAGAAAATGGCATCAAGATATTGGCATAATTCTTTATACAAATGCCTGGCAACAAAAATTTAGAATCTGTTTCAAAACAATTCATGATCCTTATTACAAGTGGTTCCAATACAGAATTCTCCACAGATTCTTAGCAACTCAAAAATCATTATACAAGATGCAAATATCTGATTCATCAAACTGTCTACTGTGTAAGAATAACCAAGAAACTATAATCCATCTATTTTTTCAGTGCCCTAAATCAATACATCTTTGGAATCAACTAGAAAATGTTATACAGGAAAAAGCCTCCTTTCATATTAAATTTAATCCTGAGGATGTTTTATTAGGATATTCTTATCGAAATTCAAATTCAGTGGCATTAAACACGTTGATCATGGTTACAAAAAGTTACATATTTTCGAATTCCAGAAAAGGACTAGAACTGAAAATGGAGGATTTGCTCATGTTACAAAAGAGGATATATAGCGAGCAGAAATTAGTTGCAAATCTGAAAATGGAAAATGTTAGATTTCAGAAATGTTGGTACCAAATGCAAAAAATATTTATTTATGATAACAACTGATACTATTCCACTTCTTTGTAACCCCTTCATTTTGTTGTATGTGGTATTATAAATAGAATAGTAAATACAGATTGGTCTCAGGTAAATAAATATGTTGTTGTTATAATTGTAATAAAAAATTGAGATAGTCACATATTTGTTAAATACCTAATTTTTAAATTTTTATAAGCCCGATTGTAATACTGTGCCATTTCCCTGATAGAGTGTACACAGTAACCTTTGTAATGGCAGTGTGATCTGTATCAAAATTAAAAAAATATTTAAAAAAAAAAGGCATTATGTACTGAAAAAAACAACATATGGTATGGCTTATAGAGAGTGTTGAGGTCCATGGTGGCCTAGTGGGTAGGCAGAGTGACATCTAATCACAAACTGTCACCTTTGTGTGGGTCCGATCTTCCACAAGTGACAATGCTGAGGACATGTCCCAAAAATGACACTGGTTGTTGAACAGGATGTAAAACCCAAACTTTAATGGAGTGTTTCCCATTAATGTCTACTTATTTATTATACATACTATTTATCATATTCACACCTATTCTGCTATAAATACAGCATTATATATCAAAACTATGTTAAGGTTGGTGTGAGTCATACTCTGGTTAAGATTTTCAGCAAAACACATTTCTATGAGTTTTTATTTTTGGCTTAGTTTATCTTAACAGATAAAGAAATTGGCAGCCCAGTATAGACACACAACTTTGAAATCTGGTTGAATCCAATGTAGAAATTTGGTTGAAATGCGTGTAGATTTTGCAAACTGTTTTTAGTTGGATCCAACCAGTGAAATCATGTTTAAACCATCATTGAAATCAGGTTGAATTCAATGGGTGAAATCTGGTTGAAATACATGTAGATTTTGCAAACCGTTTTTGGTTGGATCCAACCAGTGACATCATGTTGAAACTAACGTTGATATCAGGTTGAATTCAATTGGTGAAATCTGGTTGAAATACATGTAGATTTTGCAAACCGTTTTTGGTTGGATCCAACCAGTGAAATCATGTTGAAACCAATGTTGATATCAGGTTGAATTCAATGGGTGAAATTTTATTGAAATATGTGTAGATTTTGCAAACTGTTTTTCGTTGAATCCAATGCATGAAATAGGGTTGAATTCAATGGGTGAAATCAGGTTGTTTACATTGTCTCATATATTTGAATCATTGTAGCTTGTGTGTCATAATTATAGCTTCTTAATAATATTATATAATAACTATCCATCGACATATTTTACAATTTGGATACAACTTCAAAGTAATTAATTCTTTCCAAGATGACATGTTTTCATGAATCATTATATATTCAATATTCTAGTTCTGATGACATTGTAATGACACATAGTTTTACATCAGCTTTCAAATATAACTGCTCAAGATATGTAAATCTATATTTTCCAACTAGATATCCATTTTATGTCATTCAGAGGACTGGTATTATTCAATATGTTCAATCAAAATTCTTTTTGTTGAATTTTAAAATAACTTTATACTTTTTTCCTTGACGAACGATTGTGACATTATTTATATCTTCAGTATTTTATCCAATGACTTTCTTTTAAATGTTTTATTAGGTTTGCTATAATTATACTGTAATTATAAAGAAGCTATAATCATGTAGCAAAGCCACAATGCTTAGTTCAGATGCTGGTGTCACATACAACTTTGTTATATAAACTGAAAAATAACACAAGAGTAGCCACAATTGTAGAACTCCACCCAATACTCCCCACCTAAATTAGTTGTCAGTTCTGACCACAAAAAACAGGCCTTAAGAAGTAAACACCATACATGCAACTGAACAAGGGTAAACCCCCACCTCCACCCCTGCTGTGTTATCTAGTTACTTTTAGTCACAGCTAGGCCTAATGTTCTGTGTAGCAGGGTATAGATAACAAAAACCAGGAACCCCCATGACCTCACAGCTGTGTGATAAAATGTTATAGCTTAGGTTCTCTGTATAAAGAAGTTTTCAGCATAAACTTGCAAACTGAAAACTAGTTGTTTGAGCATGGGAACATTTGAGAAACAAATTCAAATTACTAAGTTTTGATGAATAAGTTTGAATTTATCTTTTTTTTATTTAAGATAAGTTTGACTTCAAAACTTTTTTTTAATTATCAGGAATTGTATTAATCAAAATATAATTATAAATTATAAAAATTATATTTGGGTGGATCAGTTTTGTTTTTTGTTGCTATAAATTAATAAGAAGAATGGATAAAAATGTACAAGTACATGCACACATAATCTTTATAATCTTAAGTATAAAAATCAGTCTTTGCTTTACAAATACGTACAAATTTAAAAACTATTGCAATAATAGTTCTTTCAAAAAGTTAGACTTAATCACTATATCTCCCTCTAGAAAATGAATTTTCAATCAACGATCACTAGTAATTCATTTCCCATGCAACATTCAACCTGGTTCTATTGACTATGATTTCATGTTGGAAAACCTAATTTGATTTAGTGTTGATTTTTGTATGAAGTATCACTACTTTTTCCAGTCAGAAATCCAGCTCTGAAATAGTGTTGAAATTGTGTTGGTGTCGATTTTTCAACCAAAAATCACCATGATTTCTGGTCAAAATATCACTACTTTTTCAAGTCAGAAAACTAACTTAGCTTTAGTAGTTGATAATGCAGATTTCAATGTCAGGACCTGTTTTCAATTCTAAATCAAGGACATTTCAAGGCGTGTGCCTGCTGGGAGCTGAATTAAGTTTCAGCTTGCAGTATCCCTTACAAGTTATATTTATTCATAGTTTATTAGACATACTTCCAGACATAATAAAGCTTATTTTAAGTAGTTCAGAACACGCTTTATAACTTGCTATTGTTGTATGTCAAATGTCCTTTACTTACCTGCTTGTTCTGATATTTCACTTTATGAGATAAAACGTTTGCAATGCCCTCCCTTTCGAAACGATAAATTTATGTAGCTACTTTAACTAATGAGACAAGTCTTTTCTTGGTGGTTCCTAAAACTCGGACAAAAGCGGCGATTCCGTCGCCGCTTGGACTAATATCGGCGATGTTAATTTTAATTGAGAAGAAGTGAGGAGGGGTAGATGGCCAGCGGCGATAGCGGCGACAGTCCAAGTAAAGCGGCGATAGCGGCGATAGGGAGGGGGAGGGGAGTATTAGGTGCGGCATCGTAGCCTCACGTTTTCAGCACTCTATGTGTGTACAAGTACCAGCATTTTATATTTTATTTGTTTTAAATATTTCGTGAAGGCAGTATTAGGTGCGGGGACAGTAAAGTATTGCTGGATTATATATTTGTAAAATATTGTTAGAAACCCCATCGTAGCCTCACGTTTTCAGCACTCTGTGTGTGTACAAGTACCAGCATTTTATATTTTATTTGAAAACATGAGGCTACGATGGGGTTTCTAACAATCTTTTACAAATATATAATCCAGCAGTTCACTCACTAAACCCCCAACTGGAGCCTCATGTTTCCTCAATTAACAGCCACAAGCGGCGATCGCCTTAAAATCTGTCCAACTTGGAAATGGGGAGGGGGTGCGGCGACAGGTAAATATTGCTGGATTATATATTTGTAAAATATTGTTAGAAACACACATTCATCCAAACAATGGGAAAACCAATCGCCCCCCCCCCCCCCCCCCCCCCCCCCCCCCCCCCCCATCGCCGCTATCGCCGCTTTGTCCAAGTAAAAGTCCAAGTTGGACAGAAGTCCGACTTTTAGGAAGCACCTCTTTTCTTGTCGATTTCGTCATTCCAGTTCCTTCGGTGCATTACCGAGTTGTTTACAGTTGTTGAACACGTGTGTTTGTGGAATTTTTGAATATCAAACAAGAATAATATGGGGAAAAAGAAAACTATGTCTGTGAGCAGTGCTGGTAGTGACGTAGATGGTGAAGTAAAATTAAAGAGAAAAATAACGCTATTTAATGGCGTGGCCATTATTGTGGGGACTATCATTGGGTCTGGAATATTTCTAACCCCCAAGGTGGTCTTGGAAACGGCCGGTTCGGTGAGAAAATTTTGCTATTATTCAAATATTGTAATTTACTAATACTGGCACTTTTGGCGTCCTATATGACATATAACTTAGTTGTGAAAATACGGTATTCCAAAAATAATTGTGATGGTGAATTGGTGATAAACTGACAGAATTTTTTTGATCAATACTGTATCACTTTAATTTACACTGAAATGTGAATATTAAAATTACATAAAACATCTTGTGTCATAAAAAGTACAGAATTTATACCCTGGGTTAAATAGACGGTATCCAGATGTTTCGACCAGCTTTTTTCCAAGATGGTTTGACCCCTATTTTCACTACTGCCGTGCTACCAATTATCGCCAGACAGAATTGAAAAAGATGTAACTTCACCAAAGTAGCATCCCAAGTTTAGTCAATAAGGTAAAACTATTTCCAAAGTGAATGGAACAAATACACAACAAAAAGCTTTCAAAATATATGACCATTACTGAAATATGAATGTTTTATTTTTTGGTGGCGATAATTGGTAGCAAGGCAGTAAAACTTGATGTATTTCTAGACGTTTCGACAGAGATGACATATTTTCTCATTTGTGCATTTTACTTTAAAATATTGTTCGGAAACCCCACAGAATTCTGTGACCTCACATGGACTATCCTTCAACAGAAGCAATCACGAATCTGCAATCATGATACCGTGAAAACACCACAGATGACCATACGGATATTATAGCACAAAAGCGGCCCCATAAACAGCCATCTGAATAGCCACCAATGGGCAATAGTGAAAGGCCACAAAAAGCCCACACAACAGAGATTTTCAAAAGAGTTAAAATTTGAAAATTTGTTGATATTGTTGATTTCAGATTAATCACATGTTGTTCATAGCTAACATTACAAATTATCCCAGAGCATCTAGTCACTGTTCAATTGTTTTTGAGGCGCACCATATGCAAACTCTGCCTATGTCTAGCTTTGGAGTAAATTTATGGAACAATTTCCTACCCTTTGATATATTGAAAAAGAATAAGATTTTGACCTTGCTGTAGTGACTTTGACCTGTAAAATCTTGTCCGAGCTATATCTCTGAAAGCGTAAGGTGTAGGAAGTTGATACTTGGTAGGGACATTGGTTAGGGGGTGTAGGTGTGCAACGTCATGATATGACCTTGATTTGACCTTGCTGTAGTGGTCTTGACCTATAAAAGCTTGTCCGGGTTGTATCTCAGAAACTGTAAGGTGTAGGAAGTTGATACTTAGTAGGGACATTCGTTGGGGTGTAGGTGTGCAACATCATGGTGTGACCTTGATTTGACCTTTGACCTTGCCATAGTGACCTTGACCTTTAAAATTTTGTCCAGGCAATATCTCTGAAACTGTAAAGTGTAGGGAGTTGATACTTCGTAGGGACATTGCTTAGGGGTTGTAGGTGTGCATCATAGTTTTTAGTTTACTGATTAATGCTGTCATCTTGCTATTGAATTGTCTTGTTTTAATACTTTATCTTTACATATTTTCTCTACTTAAACATCATTTGGACCTTAATATAACTGACACTGCTCTAAAAGTACTAGTATCCCAATCTTTGTACGGTTTCACTACTTCTGTATCTCATGGTGTTGAAAACTATTTCCCCAGGCTGTGGGGTACGGGGCATCTCTGATGCTATTTTACTAAAAATAGTAGTTAGGTTTACATTATACATATTTTGGTAAAATTTATCCTCTTATTGAATATTGTTACACTATAATATATATGCATTATTGATAGAAACCAAAGGTTATTATTATCAAATTCAGTGCATAAATTTGTGTTGTGGAGGTTTGCATAGATTATAGTCTCTGTTAAATAAAACTGAAAAAAATGATTAAATTTAGTTGTATGTAATTAAAAATTGATATTTATCTCAGGACACAGATAGTGTGATATATATAGATATTTCATACATCTTTTACAAGAAAGTTTTCAATTATTATGTCCTCAGGCGAAAGTCGGGGATATATTGGTTTCACGTCCGTCGCGCCGCCGTACGCTTTTACTTGTGTGCGCGGATTTCAGTCAAATTGGCACACACATGTATTTTAGTCGGGAGAGGAACCCTATTTTAAGGTGACCTTAAACTCCAAATAATAGAGAACTTATGGCCACCTTAAGGTCAGAAATTTGACTTTTTGACACTTGATGCCCTCTAGGTCACAGACTATGTGGCTTATCTGGATCAAATTTTACCTGGGAACACATTACTATATTCTCCTTACATATACCAAAAATCAAGATTTTATGTTAAGGTTAAAATTGTGCCAAAAATCAAGGCTTTAAGTAGAAATTTAACATGTATGTGAGGCCCATGAATGATCCACTCAGAGGACTTTTTTTAAATTGACCCCCTAAAATGAAAAAGAAAAATGTTAAGGTTAATGGTTAAGGTTATAATTGTGCCAAAAATCAAGGCTTTAAGTAGAAATTTAACATGTATGTGAGGCCCATGAATGATCCACTTAGAGGTCTTTTTTTAAATTGACCCCCTAAAAATAAAACAAAAATGTAGTTTATAATAATTGTGAATCACACAAAATGGGTGCTGCCAAAAATACCTAGTGAATGCTTGCGGTGTGAGAGATAGCCTGTCTGGGGATATGTTGGTGTCAAGTTGGCGCAGTCTAGTAGCTCTACATTTAAGTAAAGTGGAGCTTAGGTATCCAGTAGTGGGTACATTATTTGTCAATATTGGCAGTATTTATTGTTTTGTGTTGCCGATATCAATGCCTAAAGACATATGTAATACATATAGATCGTCTGTTTAAGTGAAAGTGTCAAGTTACATTGTAAAAATTTGCAATAAAGCCTAAATCTGAAGAAATTGTACATCTTGTGTCGCTTTCTTGCAGTTTCAACTCACAGTTGTCGAAATGTACACTTCCGGCACCTCTCACATACTTGTTTAAGACTTGCATAGCAAAGAAAAAACAAAAAAAAAATCAATTAAGTTCCATAATTGTAAGGGTAGGAAATATTATGTTTAAGATTCACTGAATCCTAGAAATTGATAATTGGGAGCATGGAATATATCACAGACATGGAACAGCCACATTAGATATTGGTTTTGGTTACCTTCAGAAAGGCAGTGTGTTTCTGAAGCTCCTGTTCAGTGAAGTTGTTGACCCCTTTTGTGTACACTGATATTTAGACTATGGCTAATGGATGTATTTTGCCTTAGAATCTGGAGTTTGTAAAAGCACATTACATCGGGTATGAATAAATATCCAAGCTGGAAAATTTAATGTGAGCAATATTACTTTTTTTTAGATGTGTATTTATCTCTCGCCAGCGGTCGAAGGCGTGGTCAGGAGATTATAAAACGCCTTCCGTATGTCAGTCCATCTGTTCGTCTCAGTTTTACATAAACCTTAATACCTTATTCATTTGTAAAGATTTCTCGCCAAATTTGCAGGGAATGTTTATGGCTTGTTTTAAAATCATAAAGATGCTCTAAATCTTGAAATATTGCAGCTAGCTTCATCAAATTTGCACAAAAGATATATGGCTAGGAAAGCTAATCTGATAGTAATTTTGCCCTTATATCTCCCTTACCATTGCTCCTAGGGGTTTGGGATGTGCAAACAATTTTCCCAGGTGTTGAATTTAACCTTTGACCCATGCTTCAAGGTTAAATGGGGGTCATCATACTAAAACATCCTTCTATCTCCCTTATTATTGGTTCTAGAGCTTCAGAATATAAAAAAAAAAAAAATATATAAAAATATTAAAAAAGCCCACGTGAGGTCTTGGCCTGCAAATGTTTGCCTGTGAACAATTTTGGCCTCATTTTGAAAAACAAAATGGCTGCCTTAGCCAATTGTTTGAAAATCATTAAGATGCTATAAAACTTGAAATAGGTTAATCAAATTTGCACAAAAGATATATGGCTGGGAAAGTTAGCCTGATAGTAATTTTGGCCTAGGTTTGAAAACAAAACAAAAACATATCACATTTAAAGTCAAATGGGATTATCCTATTAAAAAGGCCTTATATCTCCCTTACTGCTACTAGGGATTTGGAATGTGAAAACAACTTATAGGAAGTCATGGCCTTCGAATATTTTCCAATTACTGACTTTGACCCCTTCTTCAGTGTTAAGTGCGGTCAGCTTACTACAAAAGCCTTATGTCTCCCTTAGTTCTCATATATTACTGATCCTAAGGCAGGAGATAACTGCTGCGCCAGTGGCCTTGTTTATTTTGTAAATCTCCATGGAGATTTTAAATAAAATAAGAACAGTGGTTATAATCAACACATTGTTGGTTCTATTTCACCAATTAATATCACTTCTTGTGACTTATTTTTTTTACTTGAGTATCTTGAAAGTATGATAAATGTTAACTATGATAACAATATCTCTTCAGGTGGGAATGGCCCTCACTGTGTGGGGCTTTTGTGGACTTGTTTCTTTGATTGGAGCCCTGTGTTATGCTGAATTGGGTACAACCATCATTAAATCTGGTGGAGATTACGCTTACATATTAGAGGCATTTGGCAACCTGCCTGCCTTCCTACAACTATGGGTATGTGGATTCCTCATGTTTGTATTGAACTTCAGGAGAGATATATCCTTGATATAGAGTTCTTGTTGTGTTACGGATTGGACTAGTGCCAAATCTCTCCCATTGTAACACAGCATAATTATTTCATTGTCCTTTTAAAAGGCTCACAGATTTTTTTTTTTCTGTAAAAGAAATTTTTGTATTACAAATAATGTTTTTGTAAATTGTTCTACAAACAGTTTTTTTTTTTTTTTTTTTTTTGGTGGGGGGAGTCATTTAGATCAATTTAAAGTCAGATGTGAAGCTCTTTGTAATGTTTCAGTCAGAAGTTCATATGCAGTAGTTGAATTTATCCGATGTTGCCTTTGCTATCTACATTTCTGAATATTTTTAGGCGGGTTGCGTGTAACCAACCCGCCTATTAGATTGATGTGTCCGACGTCCATCTGTCCGTCCACATTTTTGTTTCCGGACTCTAACTCGAAAGCACTTTGTCCAATCGAATTCAAACTTGACAGGGAGATAGATCACCACCATAGCGAGGTTCCTTTTGAAATTGGTGTAATTTCGTCCGTTCGTTTGTTCGTCAACATTTCTGTTTCCGTACTCTAACTCGAAAATGCTTTGACCAATCGAATTCAAACTTGACAGGGAGATAGATCACCATCATAGCTGGGTTCCTTCCGAAATTGGTGTAATTCCGTCTTTTCGTTTGTCCATTTTTTGTATGTCAACATTTTTGTTTCCGGACTCTAACTCAAAAACCTTTGCCCAAACGAATTCAAACGTGACAGGGAGATAGATCACCATCATAGCTAGGTTCCTTTCGAAGTTGGTGTTTGTCTGTCTGTCAACATTTCCATTTCTGGACTCTAGCTTGAAAATGCTTTGTCCAATCTAATTCAAACGTGATGGGAGATAGATCACCATCATAGCTAAGCAGTTTTCGAAATTGGTGTAATTCCATCTGTTGTTTGTCAACATTTTTCGTTTCTGGACTCTTAACTCGAAAACACTTTGTCCAATCGGATTCAAACTTGACAGGGAGATAGATCACCATCCTAGGTAAGTTGCTTTCGAAATTGGTGTAATTCCGTCTGTTCGTTAAAACTTCGTTTGTCCGTTAATAGCATAGATACAATTATGTGACCTAGATTACAAGTTTTACATTTCTTAGCATGTCTAACACATTTACCTTAACTGGGTGACCTAACATTTCTTTCCTTGTTTCTAAATTTAATTACAGCAGTCGCTAACCTTATTGCTGCCTGTGCAACCTGCCTTTTGGGGCATTTCAGACCCTCTTGTTTTCAGTTAGGCTGGTTTTTATGTAGAATCTGGACCCTGTTTTCATTGTTACCTGCCACATTAACAGTGGTTGTGTTGCAAACATTAGACATGTTCAAGAAAAACTTCTAAAAAAATCTAAAATAATCTATTGAAAGCAATAGATGAACTTCATCAACAGATTTTATGATGCAAATGAAATGATAAGAAAACCTTTGAGGACTTTTTTTCTGAAGCATATCACATCACGGTTCGCGACTACGCCGTCCGAGTATGTTAAACACGCAGTATTTCAGATTTGGACGCGAATTTCGATTGTCAGTGTGTCCGTCGGGACATGATTTTTATGTAGAAAATATTTCTGCTTTAGAATCAAATTTCAGTTGGCAGGAAGCGTAGAAATCCACGCAATATATATAACCCTGAAGATAAGCTTTATATTTTAAAATTAAATGGTTTGGAGCGATTTCCTGGCAAGTTGTTTATGTCCACCATTGTTAACCGAGATTTCATGCGTGATGAGATCCTTCCAAAACAGCCAGTGAGTGCTGGTGTCGTACACTAGCAAATCTACTCGAAATGTTATATATCAAAAGAAAGTATGATCTCTGCAAGGAAACAATCGAAACAACAAGCCAGGACGTTGAGCTTTCGTGGGAGACAAACTATACTAAATCTCTGAAACTCTTGAAATTTAACCCCGGAAATTTCTCTCGGAAAATAAAAGCTGTAACAAATATTTAATAGGGAATGAACTATATCTCTGGAACTACCCAATGAATTTTTATCAAACAAAAAGTAACAGAAACTACAAATATTTTTCTCTCAAACAGTATAAATACCATATTTGTAGCTTAAATAAAATAATCATACAAAACAAATTTCACTCTAATTGCACTAAAATGAAGTTTGTTAACTGGGGTTCAGCTTTCTAAAATATTTTTATAATTGATTTATTGACAGATACATATTATTTATCAGTAGAAAGGAAATTGAACAGTTCTTCTGTATATTTATATGTATCCTGAAATAAGGGAGTAAAAATATTACTGGCACCCCCTTTTCACACAATGGTACCCCATAAGGTACAAGGTAACCAACATTTCATAACCCTAACGCAAACACTGGACTGAGGAAAAAATGATTGGGACTCCACTTTTTGGAGGTCATGTAGTCCGTTTGACTCCCATATTTTAGAGGTACTTAGAGAACCCTGCAAATAGTGTGCTGATATACCTTTGAGCAAATACCTATGTGTAAATTTAGTTTCAAATACTAAATATACCCGGTAAAACCTAATTGTTGAATTAGTACATGGTCACAGTTGTACAGTTTATTAAAATTTATTTGTAAAATTTAGTTTCAAATACTTTATAAAACCTCATTGTTGAATCAGTACTTGGTCACAATTGTACAATTTATTATTATTTCTTTGAAATATTATTTTACAGGTAAATCTCATCATCATTAGACCAACTGGGCAAGCTTTGGTGGCATGGACCTTTGCTAATTATGCCATACAACCATTTTTTGCGGGTTGTGCGACCCCTGAGGTTGCCAACCGCATATTGGCAGGTCTTTGTATCAGTAAGTATGCCTACCTCTTAGTGGTCGGACCGGTTCTGAAAATGAAAACCGGTTTTCGGGGCTTTGAAACCGAACGAAATCCGGGATTTCGAAAGTGTGCAGAGATATGGTAAAAAGTTTTTCGCGAGCGTACATGAGCTGCATCCCCCAATAGGAAATATGCATTCACAAGATATTTTGAAGTTTGTAAACTTCATTTACCATGAATATAAAGCAGAAATGTAAGTTATTTCTTAAAATATATATATTTTCTGTTGTTTTGACGAAATATTAACCAGTAGAAAGCCTAATATAATGACTTTTTCAATAACCGGTACTTAAATATTCTTTGCGGATTTCGTAATTTCTACCTAAACGAAATGAAATGCGGTATACCGGATTACCGTTCACACCACTACTACCTCTCTTGTGTGTGATCCAGGCTTCAACGCAGAAATAGTGAAACTAAATATCAGGTCCCACACCAGTTGGACTTTGCTGTGTCCAACTTACAATATTTTAAACTGAAGAATAACCATGAGTTTTATAGCAAAATACCCTTACCATTTCCTAACAGTAGCTATTTGTTGGAGCCTTCTAACCCAATGACAGAGATGCGATTTTTAAGGTTATCTCACAAGCTGATATATCCTCACAACCTCAGTATATCCAACAAGATTGTGCATAAAATGGAATTAATCCCTTTCCATGCTCTATAGTTGATCCTATTCAGTAATTTGAACAAAATGTTACTTCACAAAATATTGTTAACTTGATATTTACTCCTGGTCTATTCCTGTAAATATTCTAGGATTTAGTGGGTATCCAAATGTGTAGCTGCCAATGCAAAGTGCTTCAGATTCTGGGATTCAGAAAAAAAAGATGTGTTTTATAGGGATGGGTCGGTAGACCTGGTATCAAGAGCATGTTACGGAAATACCGTGACAAGATTTTGAAACCACCACTTTGCTTGCCAACACATATATTCGGAGGAAGAGTTAAAATATTAGAAACATACCCAAAAGCTTAAGAAATTACAATAGAAGCTTTTATCCCCATATTTTCATCCATTTGCAGACTTTTATTGTGATGCGTTAATACATTGTTCAGCTACTTTCTCTGTACCTACAAGGTGGTACCTGTTTCAGAGGTGTACCTCAATAGCTAAGTGAGTAATAGCTGTTTTCTGCTTTTTACAGTAAAGAAAATAAGTAAATAGCTTTTCCTTTGTAACTCTTAACAATAAGGCTGCAACGATTCTTCGGTTACTCGGAAACGAAACGATTCAGTTTAATACTCGAGTCAAGAAAAGGGAACCGGGTCTTTGAAACCAACTAAAAATAGACGTAAAAACTACTACAAAATTTTTTCTTTAAAATATATGAATACATTTATTTATTTTTCTAATATAAGATTTTTCTGTTTTTAGGTTTTATTTTTAAGCATTTGCAAATGTAAAACGTGTGTGTAACAATGCTTTTATAAAACGGCATCTTAATAATAACATTTCGAAGATACCTCAAATCACACAATTTAAAAATGGTTAGAGTTTTCTGTATTTTGAATTATAAATGCTTTTTTTATTCCAAAATTCCATGAAATATCAACATTCTTTCCTGTTGTATGCATTTTAATCGTTTTATAAAGTGTAATATGTCGAAATATGATGAAGTTTATTTCGTGGGCGATAATCAAGTGATTAACCGAGTCCGAGTCGGTTTTTCCAAAACGAAGAATCGAGGCGCATTTTCCGGCTCGATTGCAGCCTTACTTAACAGTGCTTTCTTCAAAGATGTTATTTAGCAACTTTTTATATGTTCTGTGCAACGGCACATTCAAAAGAATTTACAAGTTTTTCAAATTTTGGCCTCCATCTTGAATTTTGTCAGAAATGGAAAATGCTGTTTATCTCAAAACCGTAAGACAAAGAGCAATTCCAGGCAAATTTTGGACCCTCTGCTGTACTGAGGACTAGCCCTTTGAGGTCCATCAAAAATTTCCAAATTTTGGCTGCCATCTTGAATTTTGAAGGAATTGGAAAATGTCCCTTTTCTCAAAACCATAAGAGATAGAGGGCTTTTGGGCCAAATTTTGGACTACTGGTTACTAAGGACGAGTTCTTTCAGGATCTGTCAAAAATTAAAATTTTTGGAATTTTGGCTGTCAACTTGACTTTTGGCAGAAGTCTAAAATGTTGATTATCATGAAAACTGTCTCTTTTATGACCCCTCAAAAATGAGAATTTTTCAAATTTCATCCGCTGTTTTGAAATTTGTCGGAAATGAAAAATGTAAAAAATGTAAAGTGATAGAGTGATTTCGGGGCACATTTTGAATTCCATTGGCTACTAAGGACCACACCCTTATAATCTCTAAACAATTGAGAATTCTGCAAATTTCAGCTGCCATCTTGTAATGTGTTGGAAATGGAAACTTTGTTTATCTCGAAAACTGTAACAGATGAAGGATTTTGTGTAAATTTTATACCCCCTGGGTACTAAGGACTACTTCATTAATGGCCTCAGAAAAATAGTTATATCCCCAGACGAAAGTCGGGGATATATTGGATTCAGGTCCGTCACGCCGCCGCCGCCGCCGTAGAAATTTCCTTGTGGACGCGATAACTCAAAAACAAATTAATATTTTTTTTTCAAACTTGGTACACATGTTAAGGGTGCCCAAAGGAAGATCCCTATTTTAAGGTGACCTTAAACTCCCAGTAAAAAAGAACTTATGGCCACCTTAAGGTCAGAAATTGCACTTTTGGCCACTTAGAGCCCTCTAGGTCACAAACTATGATGCTCAGCTGGCTGAAATTTTACCTGACAACACATTAATATGTTCTTAGTACATGTGCCGAAAATCATGACTTTAAGTTGAGGAGAAAATTGTGTTTGAGGCCCATAAATACCCCCACTTAGGGATTTTTTGCTATACTTTACACATATTTTGCCCTATAATTTGGAAGTGATAATTCTGATGAGTCTCAAACTGCGCTAGGTATAACTTTGATATGTAATCCTTGTCTGTAGAAAATTTTAGGGCTGTAGGTTTACCCAAAGGGGTCGACTTAAGGTCTCAAAAGTGCCCACAGAGACCCAATTTATGCACTTTTTGCCACTTTCAAGCACTGTAGCTTTCAAACTATGTCTCTCATCTAAGTTAAATATCATCTGGGAATATATCTATGTGTTTTCTTATATGTGCCCCAACATTTAGGCCTTTAATAGACAGTTAACCTGTGTATCAGGACCATAAACACCCACCCGAGTGACCCTTATAAGACATTTTTCACATCTTTTTCCCTGTAACTTGGAAATGGTAAGTCTGAGAAGTTTCAAACTGTATTAGATATATATTCTGTGTGTAATCTTAGTATGTAACAGATTTTAAGTCTGAAGCTTTAATTTTGAAGGTCAAATTGAGGTCTCTAAAAGGCTCCCAAAGACCCAATATTTGGACTTTTTGCTACTTTTAAGCCCTGTGACTGTCAAACTATGTGACTGATAGAGCTCAAATCCTATCTGAGAAGATATTAGTATGTTATTTTTATATGTGCCAAAAATTAAGGCTTTAAGAAGACATTTAACCTGTGTATGAGGACCATAAATCCCCACCCAAGTGACCATTTTTAGACATTTTTCACATATTTTTCCCTGTAACTTGGAAATGGTAAGTCTAAGAAGTTTCAAACTGTATTAGATGCATATTCTATGTGTAATCTTAGTATGTGACAAATTTTAAGTCTGAAGCTTTAATTTGAAGGCCACATTTAGGTCTCTAGAAGGCCCCATAAAGACCCAGTATTTGGACTTTTTGCCAATTTTAAGGCCTGTGACTGTTAAACTATGTGACTGATAGAGCTGAAATCTCATCTGGGAATACATTATTATGTTCTTTTTACATGTGCCAAAAATCAAGGCTTCAAGTAGACATTTAACCTGTGTATGAGGACCTTTAACACCCACCTGAGTGACCCTTTTAAGACATTTTTCACATATTTTGCTCTGTAACTTGGAAATGGTAAGTCTGAGAAGTTTCAAACTTTATTAGATACATATTCTATGTGTTAATCTTAGTATGTAACAAATTTTAAGTCTGAAGCTTTAATTTGAAAGCCACATCGAGATCTCTAAAAGGCCCACAATGACCCAATATTTGGACTTTTTACCACCTTTAAGCCCTGTAACTGTTAAACTATGTGATTGATGGAGCTGAAATCCCATCTGGGAATGCATTATTATGTCCTTTTTACATATGCCGAAAATCAAGGTTTTTAGTAGACATTTAACCTGTGTATGAGGGCCATAGACACTCGCCCAAGTGCCTTTTTTGACATTTTTTCCGTATTTTGCCCTGTTATTTGGAAATGCTTAGTGTGACAAGTCTTAAACTGTATTATATATGATTTTTGTTTGTTATGTATGTCCCCCCAAAAAGTTTCAGATCTGTAGTTTAATTGCTAAGGTCTCTTTAACAATTGTAAAATGCCCACAGAAACCCAATTTATGGATATTATGCCACTTTAAAGCCCAGTAACTGTCAAACTATGTGGGTTATAGAGCTGAAATCTTTGAATTTTTAAAAGGAAATGCCTGTCTATTTAAATTTTGAATATTAATAATGTTATGGCTATCTTAGTCTTTTAAGAACTTATTTTTGTGTGTTATACCTCTGCTTGCTGAGTTTTTCACTTTTTAAAATGAAACTGGTGAAACATATTGAAGTAGACAAAATGGACACTTTAAGTGAGCTTTAAGTCCCAATATTAATGAAATTATATCCTTATGTAGTAAAACTAGGGGATTTTTAACCCTCAACTAGCCCAGTTTTATTCAACTTGCCTCAGTTAATTTTGACACAGCTCCTACAGTTATGAACTCATTTCAGTTGATAATCACATACTTAAAATTCTCAATTCTTTTTGTATTTGAGTACCCCTTTTATATAGATTGTTTGTTTACCATTTATGCTCAACCCACATCCCCCACCCGGATTCCCCCCACCCACCTCTGGGACCTCCAGCTATATTGAGTGACACTAAATAAACAAAGGTATTTAATGATATCAGATGAGAAACAAAGAACTCAATGGGGTTGCAGATCTTGTGTAATAGTGAGAGAGGTGTGGAGAAGGGGAGAGGGGTGGGGGTGGGAGGTGGTGGGCTTCATTACATATAACACAAAGGGGAGTCAGAACTGAGATTGTGTCACATATTTAGGTTGCATATATATGGACCACATATATAGGTATAGAGGAAATGAATAACTGAAAACAATTTGCAAATTCTAAAAATAATATAATAAAATAATAATAATATAAATAATTTTTTTTTAAATAATATTTTATTTGTGAACAAATATAGAAACAGATATGCGCTTTTGGGATTATGAATTTTAGAATGGACATTGAATCATCAATCATTTAAATACTTTGAAGGAAGATTGAAAAATATGATGAGTTGAGTTAAAAATAATATTTTATTTGTCAACAAATATAGAAACAGATATGCTCTTTTGGGATTATTATTTTAGAATGGACATTCAATCATCAATCATTTAAATACTTTGAAAATAGGTTTAGAGTTATCATTGCAGGAAGATTGAAAATATAATTTGAGTTATGTATTCGGCGTCTGGGGATACACCATCTTCCTTGGGGAGATATAAACAGAGTAGATTGATGTGCTGAAGTTCATATAATAATGGGTAATTATGTTTTAAAAAATTCCCGATCAAAACCTGTGGCGTGAGTGATGACCTGTCTGGGGATATGTTGGCGCCGAGTTGGCCCAATCTAGTTTTATCAGTACTCAAAGAAATGCCAAAAAAAAAAAATTTTAACTATATTAAACATAACTTGTACTTATAGGGAGTACCAGTAAATGTTTTCAAGTCAAATCAAATAATTTATTTAAAAAAAATATATTACTGCAAATCCAAATTTAGGAGTAATTATTTAGGATTTATAATATTTGGAAAAAGTGAAGAACATAAAACAGTATAATTTTAAAATTTAAACTATCTTAAATAAGATGGATGTTACAGAAAACAATGAAAGTAGTGGAAATTACCTTCACCATAGATAAAATAGACTATAAAAATACAGGAGACAGAAGGAAGTTCCAGTCAAACAAACATAGGGAATGATGTTAACATATATTATGAAAATAAAATGTTAAATATATGTATGTTACAGGCAAATTGTATAATCAGGCATCCCTGATTCACTTAGGCATTTCGCGAAATGCCTAAAATTTCCAGGCAAACAGAAAAATCTGATAAATATAAAATAGACTGGAGAATCATATTATTTTAGGCATTTCATGAAATGCCTGGAGCTCAAAACCAAAACCTGGAACTTTTAGGCATTTCGCGAAATGCCTGATTACACAGTTTGCCTGTAACATGTACATGTCAGGACAGTTACGTAAATCTTACTAAGCGTCCCACAAGGGACGCTTGTTTGAGTATAGGAGGAAATCATGCTGCACCTGCTCCGTGAGCTCCACATTTTGTTTTCCTTATAACTCTGTGACCGTTGGGCGGATTCTTTTCAAATTTGGCAGGTGTATGAAGTAGCCCTGGGGAATTTTTTGGAATATGCTGCAGTGACATTTCGACCGATCAGAGAGGTCACATGACCGAAAATGTGTTTTTTTTCGATGGGTAAGCTTGTCCGGATGATAACTTGAAAGGGATTTTATTAATTCACCTGAAAGTTGGCAAATACATTCATTCTATTGAAATCTGGAAATCATTAGATTTTGGCATTGATTGGTTAAGAAATGGCCGAGTAATTAATGATTAATTAATCATTACGAATTTTCCAAATAAGGAAAACACAAAATTGCTTATATCTCGAAAACCGTGCTAGATAGAGCGATTTCAACAGAATTTTTGACCCATAGGGTATGTCTGTGGAGTAGCCATGCCAATTTTCCAAAAAATTTTGTCTCCCCAAATATGGCGGCCATTTTGAATTTTCGAATTTTTCGCAAAAATTGCAAAACACAAAAATGCTTATATCTCGAAAACTGTGCTAGATAGAATGATTTCGACAAAATTTTTAACCCACGGGGTGTCTCTGTAGAGTCACTATGCCAGTTTTTAAAAAATTTTTGTCTCGCCAAAAATGGCAGCAATTTCCAATTTTTGAATTTTTCCCAAAAATTGCAAAAGACAAAAATGCTTATATCTCAAAAACCGTGCTAGATAGAGTGATTTCAATGAAATTTTTGAACCACAGGTTATCTCTGCAGAGTAGCCATGCCACTTTTCAAAAAAATTTTGTTTCGCCAAAAAAATGGCGGCCATTTTGAATTTTCGAATTTTTCGCAAAAATTGCAAAACACAAAAATGCTTTTATATCTTGAAATCGGTGCTAGATAGAGCAGACTACGCTAACTTTGGTTGCCACAACAGTTTAAGGCTAGAAGCACAGCATATTCTTAATACTTTACCACTCACCTTTATATCCTTTTTATCCTTTTCGGGACGCTTTGTTTTTGCTGTGCAAAAACATTATCTTTTTTTTGCAAGCGATCCTCTACTTACCCCACAGCCCTTAAGGGCTGTCGGGGTATTGTTAGAGGGTGTAGGTGTGCAACGTCATGGTCTGACCTTGATTTGACCTTTGACCTTGCCGTAGTGACCTTGACCTATAAAATCTTGTCCGGGCTATATCCCAGTAACCGTAAGGTTTTGGAAGTTGATACTTGGTAGGGACATTGGTTAGGGGGTGTAGGTGTGCAACGTCATGGTCTGACCTTGATTTGACCTTTGACCTTGCCATAGTGACCTTGAATGTCAAAATCTTGTCCAGGCTATATCTCGGAAACCGTAAGGTGTAGGAAGTTGATACTTGGTAGGGACATTGGTTAGGGGGTATAGGTGTGCAACGTCGTGGTCTGACCTTGATTTAACCTTTGACCTTGCCGTAGTGACCTTGACCTATAAAATCTTGTCCGGGCTATATCTCGGAAACCGTAAGGTGTAGGAAGTTGATACTTGGTAGGGACATTGGTTAGGAGGTGTAGGTGTGCAATGTCATGGTCTGACCTTGATTTGACCTTTGACCATGCTGTAGTAACCTTGACCTATAAAATCTTGTCCGGGCTGTATCTCGGAAACTGTAAGGTGTAGGAAGTTGATACATGGTAGGGACATTGGTTAATGGGTGTAGGTGTGCAACGTCATGGTCTGACCTTGATTTGACCTTTGACCTTGCCATAGTGACCTTGACCTATAAAATCTTGTCCGGGCTATATCTCGGAAACCGTAAGGTGTAGGAAGTTGATACTTGGTAGGGACATTGGTTAGGGGGTGTAGGTGTGCAACGTCATGGTCTGACCTTGATTTGACCTTGCCATAGTGACCTTGACCTATAAAATCTTGTCCGGGCTATATCTCGGAAACTGTAAGGTGTAGGAAGTTGATACTTGGTAGGGACATTGGTTTGGAGGTGTAGGTGTACAACGTCATGGTCTGACCTTGGTTTGACTTTTGACCTTGTCGTAGTGACCTTGACCTATAAATTCTTGTCCGGGCTATATCTCGGAAACCGTAAGGTGTAGGAAGTTGATACTTTGTAGGGACAATGGTTAGGAAGTGTAGGTGTGCAACATCATGGTCTGACCAGGATTTGACCTTTGACCTTTGACCTTGCCATAGTGACCTTGACCTATAAAATCTTGTCCGGGCTGTATCTCGGAAACCGTGAGGTGTAGGAAGATGATACTTACTAGGGACATTGGTTAGGGGGTGTAGGTGTGCAACGTCATGGTGTGACCTTGATTTGGTCTTTGACCTAGTCGTAGTGACCTTGACCTTTAAAATCTTGTTACACCTTTGGGTCTGTCTTTTGATGCAAATTAAGCACTGTTAAAATCGTATTAGAATTCATTAAGAATTTTACTTTCACAACTTCCCATAGTAACAGATGGTATTTCATCAATTGAGCCACAAATTCTGCTCCAACACCACACATAAGCATTCATTGAATGTATTACCACTTCTGTATGCATGGTAATATTCAAAACATCTAAACCATAATTCGGACATGCCGGATGTAGATAAAGTACATGCATTATCTTTCTCTTAGATAGTATTTTCTCTATTTAAACATTGTTTGGACCTTTATGTAACTGACAATGCTCTGAAAGTATCCTGAACTTTGTACTGATACAG
The DNA here is from genome assembly GCA_964017235.1 of Sabellastarte sp. h YS-2021. Classification (NCBI taxonomy): domain Eukaryota; kingdom Metazoa; phylum Annelida; class Polychaeta; order Sabellida; family Sabellidae; genus Sabellastarte; species Sabellastarte sp. h YS-2021. Next base: position 33,275,422 of record OZ024930.1, read on the forward strand.
TACTTCTATATCTCATGGTGTTAAAGAGATTTCCCACGGCTGTGGGGTACGGGCATCTCTGATGCTATTTTTTCAATTTATTATTGATTCTTAACATGAAAATTGAATTTTTATTGCGTTAATACATCCTATCCAATGGACAATTGCTAAACCGGTCGGCGCAGACTGGCCCGCCAAACGCCAGAAAAAGACGTCCTGTGTTTCCACCGGCTGGCCGGTCCCAGTACTGTGCATTCGCAAGGTGGCGCATGGTATTTACTTCCTGTCTAGACAACATGACGTCATAGCATCTTTTTCGTTTGGCGCGTGTACTGTGCAGACGTGTTTTCATCATCTCCAGATATTTTAAGGAAAAGTGTGCATTATGACGGATTTTCAACCTTATATGTGGATATTTTCAGTGTAGAAGTTTTATCTACTGATCAAGCACGGATATACAGTTAGAAATCTGCTGGAAACGCTCCCTAGTTGACTCAATTTTATTTTGATGATAGGGCAGTAATCGACGAGAATTATGAAGGCAGCCATTTTTGCTAGTTCCTCCCATTCAACCATTGTGTTGTTAGGGGCAGATCGACTTTATTGAGGAATTATGGATTTACTATTTGCAGGTATTTTTATCCGTGTCTTTGTTTGAATGTTCAATCTATAACCTTCCAGCTTCTGTCACCATAGTAACGTCTTAGAAATCACAGAAACCTCAGTCTATGTAGTTTTGAGCACTGTAAATAGAAGGAATTCCCCAAGGTGCATTCTTCATCAGAGCGCACTGGTACAGACTTCTCTGCTGTAAAGCATCAGTTACACCAGCCCAGCTCGAGTATTTTTCATCAGAAGCAAGAGATGAATTCTTCAGATTTCTTCAGAGCGCACTGGTCCAGACATGTTTGCTGTAAAGCATTAGTCGACCGGCAAGCTTATATATTTATTTATCTACACTGGAGGAATTCCATCAGAAGAGCATGAAGTCTACTATTGTGATATCAGTCCCTCCCTTGCGGACCCGGCTTTGTTGTCGGTAGTGAGGGTTGTGGATGGCCAGTTCACTGGTTTTATCACGAAAGGAAGAAGGAATTTCATCTACAAATCTTCAGAGCGCACTGGTCCAGACTCCCCTGCTTTTAAAGCATCAGCCGGCCGGCCAGCTTAAAAGAACGCGACCTCTGACGTCATATCCAGTCAGCCAATCGCGTTCCTTCCTTCCAACTCACGAAGCTGGTCACGTGTTTTCACCGACCAGGAAGGTCGGAAGTGTGTTCTTCAGAACTCACGTCTACTTTGACTACAGTCCCTGCTTTGCAGATCCGGCCTGGTTGTCGGTAGTGGGGTTTTGTGGACTGTAAAGTTGCCGGTAAAGCATCACACAAAGAACACGAATACTGACGTCATCCCCAGTCAGCCAATCGCGTGTCCTTCCGAACAATCACGAAGCAGGTCAAGTGTTTTCACCGACCAGGAAGGTCGGAAGTGCGTTCTTCAGAACTCACGTCTTTTGTGATTCCAGTCCTTGCCTTGCAGACCCGGCTTCGTTGTCGGTAGTGGGGTTGGTGGATGAGCAGAATACTGCGTATTTGCATGTTTAAGTATCACAAAAGAACGTCACAACTGACGAGCTCCAATCAGCCAATCGCGTGTCTTCCGACCAGCAAGCTGGTCACGTGACACACCGAACACCAAGTGTTTCTAAAATAGTTCACAAGGGCTTTCCCAGCAACTGTCAAATCTACAAATAAGACGTGCGATTAAAGAAATTCTTTAATTAATGGAGGAAACCTACAATAAGCTGAATTCAACACAGATGATAGTTGTAAAATTGCTTTAGCAACTGTGTACAGAGTGTACTGACTGGTAACACAGTTTTGTACACTTCAACAACTGGTTACAGAGTGTACCGACTGGTACTGGCTACACAGCCTTGTACACTTGCTTCAACAACTGGTTACAGAGTGTACCGGCTGGTACTGACTGCACAGCCTTGTACACTTGCTTCAACAACTGGTTACAGAGTGTACCGGCTGGTACTGACTGCACATCCTTGTACACTTGCTTCAACAACTGGTTACAGAGTGTACCAACTGGTACTGGTTACACAGTCTTGTACACTTGCTTTAACAACGGGTTACAGAGTGTACCGACTGGTACTGGCTACACAGTCTTGTACACTTGCTTCAACCTACTGGTTACAAAGTCTACTAACAGGGTGTTGGCGACACAGTCCTTACTGTACAGTGCTTCAACCCAACTGGTTACACAAAAAAAAAAAAAAAAAGCTGGGTAAATATAGACCAGTAGCTGTCAAAATTCATGGATGACCCCAGCCTGCCAGTTTTTTGTTACAGAGAATTACTAGTTACAGTAAAGTACCGAGTAGGGAGCCCGGGTACCGGACAGAGTTACCTCAGGTTTATTTGGTTACAGAGAATTCTTAGACCAGTCAGTGGTCTTGGTGATATGACAGGGATATGACAGTGTCCCTTATCACACCTCTCAACAACCTGTTATCGGTGCTGGACTTGACTGCAGAGATAATAATAAATTTTGTCATCATGTCCGGCCAGGGGTCAGACATCTCACAAATGACAATTGCTCTGTAAATACTGCACCTTGCAGGCTGCTGGCCCGGGGCGAAGAGTCTATTAATGTGAAAAGTTGTGTCAGCAACACCGGACCACAATAAGAACAGAGAGACTGTTAACCTGGATCATTGTCACCAGACCGGACCAGTGTCCGGAGGGACAGAAAATGTTGGTCAGAATACCAAATGTCCCAAATGTGGCACACAGTCTGCCTATAGGTTCCAGACTAAGCCCTTTTTGGGAACATAGGAAGCCTTGGGGGCTGGACCCTAGGTAGTACAACTGTTGAAGGAGGGATACCTATGTCCATATACCTATACAAGAACAATCCAGGAAATGCCTGAGATTTCACATCCAAGGTCGGGCATACCAGTTCAAGGCCCTGCCATTCAGTTGGTCCACAGCTCCTTTGGAGTTCACCGTGATACCAAAGCAGGTGAAATGGATAGCCATACACAAGGATTTAAGAAGCCACCTGTACCTAGATGACTGGTTGGTGAGAGCCAGATCCCACCAGGCTTGTCTCCAATATACACAGGAACTAGTAAATAATGTGTCAGCAACTGGGTTGGCTGATGAACTTAGAGAAATCAGAGCTGGAGCCCAAACAAGACTTCGATTTTGTAGGCTACCAGTTCGACTTCAGTTCTGATCGGTTCCGACCGACTCTGGACTGATGACAGGACCTTCAAGAGACTGTTAAAACTGCTATCCCTACCGGCTTGCCCGGGCCGGGAATTCATGTCCTTGATAGGTTACTAACATCTACAGAAAGCATGTTAATCTAGGCAGACTTCATATGAGACCCATACAGTGGCATCTCAAAAACAACTGGAGGGTATCCAGAATCACTGCAAAAGGTGATCCAAGTCCCCAGGTCCCTGCACCCCCATTTACAATGGCGGCTGAAGGAAGACAATGCACTTACAGGCCAACCATTACACCCAATAAAACATGCTCTGCAAATATTTACAGACGCATCAATAGAAGGGTGGGGCGCTCACTCAGATGAGCACTTAGCAAGAGCAACCTGGTCCCCTCCGGGAAGCAAGTTGTATATGAACTATCTAGAACTTAAAGCAGCCTTTCTGGCTTTAAAAGAGTTCCAAGACCTTTGCTCAACAAGATAGTACTTGTAGTACTTGTAGCAACTGACAACACCACAGTAGTGTCATACATAAAGGAAGGAGGAATGAGGTTGGGCCCACTTTGTGCCCTACTATGGAGAATCTTGACTTGGTGTACCAGGAAACAAGTGACTCTAAAGCACGACACATTCCAGGCCGGCCTAATGTGGTAGCAGACAGGCTGCCCAGGCTAAGCCAGACCATCCCAACAGTGGTTTCTCCTTCCAGAGGTCTTCCACTCTATGCAGTAGGTGGCACCGGCCCAAAATAAACTTATTTGCCACGAGGTTCAACAACAAATCGCCTCTGTTTTGTGTCACCGGTACCGGATCCCCTGGCCACAGCAGTGGATGTGCTCAGTCGGCCATGGTAGGATCTAAAAGCATACACCTCACCATCAGCCATATTGGGCAAAGTGGTGAAGTTGCAAGACTCCCCATGTAAGAGAATCATTCTGATTGCTCCGGGGTGGCCCAACATGCCTTGGTTTTGGGATCTAGTGGCCATGTCCAACCACATCCCGCTGAGCCTGCCCAATCTGTCCAGCCTGTTCACAGCCATTCGATCAGATCCCTCACAGAAATCTGACAAATCTTAATCTCCATACAGGGCTCCTAGAGCCTCAGCAATCGAGGAGCAGGACTTGTCTGAGGCAGTGGCAGCAAGAATTGAGGCTCCTCAAAGGGGGGTCAATCGGATCAGTCTATGAGGCAAATGGGTCATTTTTACCAAGTGATGTATCAGTCATCAGGTGGACTTCGGGCACCACCTGTAAAGTCAGTTGTTTACTTCCTTAGGTACCTGTTTCAGGACAGGAAGTTGCAGCCCAGTACCATTGATGGTTACAGGTCAGCCATTGCTGATGGTCTAGAAATTTGCCCATCAATTTTAGTAAGGATGGAAATCTGACTCGTCTCCTGGATAGCTTCCACTGAGACAGATCCAAAGGCCGGAGGGTAACCCCTTCCTGGAACCTCTCCCTGGTTTTTGCACCAGCTGACAAGGTTCATTTTGAACCAATTAAAGGCCTCCTTGAAGCATTTGACCTTCAAGGCAGTTTTCCTCTTGGCCCTGGGTTCGGGCAAGCGTAGAAGTGAGATACATGCTTGGCAAACAGCCCAACACCATTGATGGTTATAGGTCACTCATTGTTGATAAACTGGAAATTCACCCTTTAACATCAGTAAGGACGAAAATCTCGCTTGTCTCCTGGATAGTTTCCTCAGAGACAGACCCAGAGGCAGGAGTGGCATACCCTCCTGGAACTTCTCACTGGCCGTGCACCAGCTGAGACTCCTTTTGATCCAATCAAGGAGGCCCCCTTGAAGCATTTGACCTTCAAGACAGTATTCCTCTTGGCCCTTGGGTCGGGCAAGTGCAAAAGTGAGATTCATGCCTGGCAAAACTGATATTTTGGACACCAATCCGATTGGTCAAAGGTGTCCCTGTATCCATCACCCAGCTTTCTATCCTAGAATCAGCTGGCCATAGAGTGTCCAGTGTGGCCCCTGGGGTTATAACAGCCCTGGCCTCGACTCTGGATAGATCCCTCAAGTCTGACAGGTCCCTCTGCCCGGTCAGAGCATTATGCTACTATTTGGACAGGACCTCAGACATCAGGCAGAATAAGGAGGTGGTTTTTGTCTCCTTTAAGAAAGGTTTCAACAAAGACATCACACCTGCCACTATCTCCTCTTGGATCAAGCAGACTGTGATCCTATGTTATGAGCTCTCTGACCAGGAGGCCCACATTTAACATCAGGTTAAAGCCCATGATGTCAGGGCCTTTGCTGTTTCTAAGGCCTTCCAGTCGGGAGTCTCCTTAGATCCAATCTTGTCAGCCTGCCACTGAAGTCACAATACCTTCACACAGTTCTATATGAAGGGCGGGGCTTGGGCTGATTCAGAGCTTTACCAATTGGGCTCGGTAGTGGCTGCTCAGCAGATCCACAAGTGGCCCTTAGATTGAGGAGATTTGTATATATGTATAAACATTTTCTTCATGTACATAAGAATTAAGTGTGGCGTGCTTCCTTTGGGAGGTTTATTTGCATTCTGGGACTGAACTCATCCCTCTCTTCCCCTACCTCAGAGCAGGTCTGCAAAAAAGGGGGGGGGGCGATGGCGGTATAGCCCCGGGTAACTCGCTGCTGGCAACCGACCATGGCCTTGCAGGGTTTCCTGACCTTAAAGTCAACCCAGGCCTGGACCTATAGGTCTGACGAAGTCAGCCTAGACCGTAGGTTAAAATTTGCTATTACTTGTGAGTTCACATAAGTCCCTAGTAACTTACCCGCCGACCAATCGGTAGTTATTCAGCAATTGTCCATTGGATAGGATGTATTAACGCAATAAAATTGCAAATTTAATAAGTAAATTAAATTTTTACAAGTTAATACCCTATCCAATGGACACACAAGACCCTCCCACCGACCCTGCTATCAGCTTACTAGGGGTCTAATAGTTTTAGACAACGAAAAAGATGCTATGACGTCATGTTGTCTAGACAGGAAGTAAATACCATGCGCCACCTTGCGAGTGCACAGTACTGGGACCGGCCAGCCGGTGGAAACACAGGACGTCTTTTTCTGGCGTTTGGCGGGCCGGTCTGTGCCGACCGGTTTAGCAATTGTCCATTGGATAGGGTATTAACTTATAAAAATTTAATTTACTTATTAAATTTGCAATTTTACATCGAAACCTGTAAATAGACATGCAGGCATCCCAGGGGAACCTTTTAAAAAGGTTTTAGCTTTTTTTTTTTTTTTTTTTGCTAAAAAAACTTTTTTTCTCAATTTTTTCAAGAAAAAACTTTTTTTAAGCTGAAAAATGGCGTGAAAACCTTTTTCAGCCTTTTTTTTCAAGCTAAAACCTTTTTTTCTCCAGCAGTCAAATTTGTCGATGAAAATTTAATTTTATTGTTCATAGAGAGGAGTTAACAGTCTGAAACAGCAGTAATCAGTCTCCAAGAATGCCTAAAACATAGCAAGATATACATTTGTTATGTTCCCAGAAGAAAGTCGGGGATTTACTGGTTTCACATTTGTTGCACTGCCCGTGTATGTTTTGCGTGTGCGATAACTCAAAAACACTTTCATGGATTCATTCCAACTTGGCACACACATGTATTTGGAGGTGAACCATAACCTAAGGGTTTCCAAAATGGCAGCAGGGACAAATTTTATGAGCTTTTTCCACTTTAAGCCCTATAGCTTTCAAACTTTGTCCCTCACCCTCCTAATATCTTGTCTGATAATATATTAATATGTTCTTTTTCCATAGGCCAAAAATCAAGGCTTTAAGTTGACATTGAACCTGTGGATGATACTCAAAGACCCTATCTGGGGGACTTTTTGTATCCACCGGAAGCATCCGGTGGATACTTTGGTTTAGCGTCCGCTACGCCGCCGCCGCCGCGCGTAGAGAGATTTTCGCCGTTAACGCTCTAAGAGGAAAACAACAGCAGCTAGGTTCACCAAATTTGCAGGATATCTTCATTGGGGGGTAAGCTTCTCTGGGAAGGAAAATAGCCTCATTCTGAAAAACAAGATGGCCGCCACAGGCATTTCTTTGAAAATAATCTACATTTTTCTACTGGCTGTTCCTCATAGGTAGAAGGTTGAATCTCTTCATAGGTGATATGTATGACACATATACATGTTCTCTATAACCTTGCACACATTTGACCTTGAAGCTCCTAATTCAAGGTCATCCACAGAGTGCCGAAGTAACCCACATAGCGGACTTTAAAAGTGCCTATATCTCCCTTATTATTGGTCCTAGAGGTTTGCAATGTGAAGCCAACCTATAGGAAATCATGTGCTGCGAATCTTCTGATGTGGTCACATTTGACCTTGGACCCCTCCTTCAAGGTCAAACGAGGATAGCCGAACTTATAAGTGCTTATAGCTCGCTTATTATCAATCCTAGAGGTTTGGGATGGTAAACCAACAGATAGGAAATCATGGGCTGGGAATCTTCTGGCGTGGTCGGATTTGACCTTGGGCCCCTCCTTCAAGGTCAAACAAGGACAGCCAAACTTAAAAGTGCTTATAACTCGCTTATTATTGGTCCTAGAGGTTTGGGATGGGAAACCAAGTTATAGGAAATCATGGGCTGGGAATCTTTTGGTGTGGTCGGATTTGACCTTGGGCCCCTCCTTCAAGGTGAAATGAGGATAGCCAAAGGTAAAAGTTCCTATAACTCGCTTATTATTGGTCCTAGAGGTTTGGGACAGTAAACCAACATATAGAAAATCATGGGCTGGGAATCTTGTGGTGAGGTCGGATTTGACCTTGGGCCCCTCCTTCAAGGTCAAACGATGATAGCCAAAGGTAAAAGTGCCTATAACTCGCTTATTATTGGTCCTAGAGGTTTGGGACGGTAAACCAACATATAGAAAATCATGGGCTGGGAATCTTTTGGTGAGGTCGGATTTGACCTTGGGCCCCTCATTCAAGGTCAAACGAGGACAGCCAAACTTAAAAGTGCTTATAACTCGCTTATTATTGGTCCTAGAGGTTTGGGATGGTAAACCAGCATATACAAAATCATGGGCTGGGGATCTTCTGGTGTGGTCGGATTTGACCTTGGGCCCCTCCTTCAAGGTCAAATAAGGATAGGCAACTTAAAAGTGCTTATAACTCGCTTATTATTGGTCCTAGAGGTTTGGGATGGTAAACCAGCATATACAAAATCATGGGCTGGGAATCTTCTGGTGTGCTCGGTTTTGACCTTGGCCCCTCCTTCAAGGTCAAACGAGGATAGCCAAAGGTAAAAGTGCCTATAACTCGCTTATTATTGGTCGTAGAGGTTTGGGATGGTAAACCAACATATAGAAAACCATGGGCTGGGAATCTTCTGGTGAGGTCGGATTTGACCTTGGGTCCCTCATTCAAGGTCAAACGATGATAGCCAAAGGTAAAAGTGCCTATAACTCGCTTATTATTGGTCCTAGAGGTTTGGGACGGTAAACCAACATATAGAAAATCATGGGCTGGGAATCTTTTGGTGAGGTCGGATTTGACCTTGGGCCCCTCATTCAAGGTCAAACGAGGACAGCCAAACTTAAAAGTGCTTATAACTCGCTTATTATTGGTCCTAGAGGTTTGGTATGGTAAACCAGCATATACAAAATCATGGGCTGGGAATCTTCTGGTGTGGTCGGATTTGACCTTGGCCCCTCCTTCAAGGTCAAACGAGGATAGCCAAAGGTAAAAGTGCCTATAACTCGCTTATTATTGGTCGTAGAGGTTTGGGATGGTAAACCAACATATAGAAAATCATGGGCTGGGAATCTTCTGGTGAGGTCGGATTTGACCTTGGGCCCCTCATTCAAGGTCAAACGAGGACAGCCAAACCTAAAAGTGCTTATAACTCGCTTATTATTGGTCCTAGAGGTTTGGGATGATAAACCAACCTATAGGAAATCATGGGCTTGGAATCTTCTGGCGTGGTCGGATTTGACCTTGGACCCCTCCTTCAAGGTCAAATGAGGATAGCCAAACTTAAAAGTGCTTATAACTCGCTTATTATCGATCCTAGAGGTTTGGGATGGTAACCCAACATATGGGAAATCATGGGCTGGGAATCTTCTGGTGTGGTCGGATTTGACCTTGGGCCCCTTCTTCGAGGTCAAATGAGGACAGCCAAAGGTAAAAGTGCTTATAACTCGCTTATTATTGGTCCTAGAGGTTTGGGATGGTAAACCAACACATTGGAAATCATGGGCTGGGAATCTTCTGGTGTGGTTGGATTTGACCTTGGGCCCCTCCTTCAAGGTCACATGAGGACAGTCAAACTTAAAAGTGCTTATAACTCGCTTATTATTGGTCCTAGAGGTTTGGGATGATAAACCAACCTATAGGAAATCATGGGCTGGGAATCTTCTGGCATGGTCGGATTTGACCTTGGACCCCTCCTTCAAGGTCAAATGAGGATAGCCAAACTTAAAAGTGCTTATAACTCGCTTATTATTGGTCCTACAGGTTTGGGATGGTAAACCAACACATTGGAAATCATGGGCTGGGAATCTTCTGGTGTGGTTGGATTTGACCTTGGGCCCCTCCTTCAAGGTCACATGAGGACAGTCAAACTTAAAAGTGCTTATAACTCGCTTATTATTGGTCCCAGAGGTTTGGGATGGTAAACCAACATATAGGAAATCATCTGCTGGGAATCTTCTGGTGTGGTCTGATTTGACCTTGGGCCCCACGGTCAAGGTCAAATGAGGACAGCCAAACTAAAAAGTGCTTATAACTCTCTTATTATTGGTCCTAGATGTTTGGGATGGTAAACCAACATATAGGAAATCATGCACTGGGAATCTTCTGGTGTGGTCGGATTTGACCTTGGGCCCCCCTTCAAGGTCAAATGAGGATAGCCAAACTTAAAAGTGCTTATAACTCGCTTGTTATTGGTACTAGAGGTTTTGGTGCATTGTCTTTACGGTGGATACAATTTGCATCGGTTCTCCGATGCGCTAGGTCTAGTTTCTGTTGTTTTTTTTTTTTCAAATTCTGCTTTCTATTTTGGAAATGCAAAGTTTGACAGCCTCCAAGTGTACTAATATAACTTGTATGTGTGACCTTTGTCTGGAAAAGTTTAACTCTGTAGTTTACATTTTAAGGTCACATTCATGTCATTAAAAATATACCCACTAGTAGTGCCGATTATGGAGTAAGAAGTATGAAAAAGACCAAAAAAATCAAATATTAAATAAAAACTAAGAAAATGGGCACAAGTTATCACAAATATAACCAAATATAACCTTAAAGTTTTTACAATGCCTCACTCAATGCCATGCTTTCTGTGTCCTCGCTTGTGATTGGCTGATTTTAAAATCACCATGACAACATTGGGAAAACCCACAGATGTTTTCTGTTTACTTTAATTTTTTTGCATGTACGGCTAGTTTTGTGATTTTAACTTATGAATATTTCAGATTTTTACAAAATAATATTCCGGTAATTGTTTTGTAGTGATCAAAAGGCTACAAAGGAATGAGTTTAGCAAATATTGGTTCTACTTAATTGTTACTAATCATTGATCGGCAATGAGCAAGCGAGCGATAATACCAAAGTTTGCAAACATCGTCCCAGCACTACCTACTAGGACCCATTTTATACACTTTTTGCCACTTTAATGCAGTCCTTCCGAGCTAAAATCTCAGTTGTTTCTTTTCATATATGGCAAATTCAAAGTTAATTGACATTTAGACAATTTTTAAAGCCCATAAAGATCCCACATGTAACTTATTGTATCCACTGGATAGCATCCGATGATACTATGGATTACGTATGAGTATGCAGCCACAGTGTTTCTTGTTTCCCATCTAGAGGCCAGGGTATTATAGGTAGACTTCTCAAATTTGCAGGATATACCGGTATTCTTAACAATAAAATCTTTCCTGGGAATGTTTTTGGCCTCATTTTCAAAAAGAAGATGGCCACCACAGGAGTTTTTCGACTTTCAGCAGGGAGTTTTGTTGGCCCTCTAGAACAAAGGGTATTACAGTGAAGAGATGTCAAATTTGCAAGATATCTTCATCATTACAAAATCTTGGCTGGAAATATTTTTTGTCTCATTTTGAAAAAACAAGATGGCCGCCACGGGTGTTTCTTTTACATCATGAAAAGTGCTTATATTTCCCTTATTATTGGTCCTAGAGGTTTGGCATAAAAAGCCAACCTATAGAAAATCTTGGGCTGGGAATCTTCTGATATGGTCAGATTTTACCTTGGGCCCGTCCTTCAAGATCAAATGAAGATAGCCAAAGTTAAAAGTGCTTAAACTCGCTTGTTGTTGGTCCTATAGGTTTGCAATTTGAAACCAGCCTATAGGTAATCATTGGCTAGGAATCTTCTGATGTGGTCAGATTTGACCATGGGCCCCTCCTTCAAGGTCAAATGAGGAAAGGGAAATTTAAAAGTGCTTTTAGCTCACTTATTATTGGTCCTAGAGGTTGACATTATGAAATCAACCTTTTGGAAACCATGAGCTGGGAATCTTCTGATGTGGTCAGACTTGACCTTGGGCCCCTGCTTCAAGGTGGAAAGTGATTTGTTTATGTGAAATTTTTCCTATTTTTGTTTAGTCTTGCTAAACTAACATAACTAAGTTTTTTTGCAAGTGAACTTTACCACTTTTTATGTAAACATGTTAAAATCTAAGTTTTCTAGCTGTAATCCTTAGAGTATTGAGAGCATTTAAATTTAAACCAGAACTTGGTCTGTGTACTGTGACAAATGGTGCATGTGTGTATGTTATTTTTTCTATATGTAAGAAAGAAATCTAAAATTCTTGAGATATAAGTCAATCTCCTAAGATCTAATCACAGTATTTTATGATATTTAATCTCTCCACAAATAAAGGAATACAATCCCTACAAAACATTTGTGCTACTGTTTTAGAATATAGAGAAAAGCATTTAAGGATCAATCTTATCATTGCATGAAGATTGACCCCAAAATAATGAAAATTGATTTATAATACTTGTGAATCACACAAAGTGGGTGCTACAAAAACTACCCAGTGTCTGTGGTGTGCGAGATGGTCTGTCTTGATATTTGTTATTGCGAGTTGTCACGATTTAGTTTTTATTGGTAGAAGGTAAATCCAGACTCTCTCTTTCAAAAGTTATTCTTATGGCCTTAGAACTTTTAAAGTGAGTTTATCTTTTAGAACTGCTACAGTGTATTTCAAAACAACGCGAGTGCAATATTAATAGGGGAAAAACCTTTTTTTTTCAGATTTAAAACCTTTTTTTCTTCAAAAATAGCCTTTTAAAAAACCTTTTTTTTCCCTTAAAATTCACTGGGATGCCTGGACATGTTTCAGTTGCTTAAAGTTCAGCAAATGGCGAAACAGTAAATTGAGTAAAGTGAAGAGAAAAAACTGGCGCGTTTTAAGCATCAGCTGTGCAACAAAACTACCTCTAATATTTCTCAATTTGTCTAAGACAAATAAGTTTTGAGTAACATGATTGCCCCAACATACGGTTATATTGATGTTATAGGATCAATTAGGATTGCTGAAATTTAGATGTCATCCAGAGAAGGGTGTCCTGTATAATTCTTTACTCCCTATGCAGTGTGTTGTTGCCATGGTAATCTGTTGGCAAATGAAGTTTCCTTGTTAGGGGGTTTCTTTTCATCAAATCCATAAAGTCATACACAGCTCCTCCGTTTACTGGCCTTTAGGCATAAAATATTTGATGCTTGTAGAGTATTTATGGCATAGATATTCAGCAGTAATACATTTATTAATCTATATGCTGTTGGAATCAGTTTGGCTGAATATGAATAGGATAGCCAGAAATATTACAGCCAGTGGAAGCCAGATTACTATTAAATATTAAAAACTGAAGAAAAGTTTAACAATTGTATTTATTATTATGTCGTCACTCTGCGGCGTGGACGTACGCATATGTGTGAGTGACTTCTCTGAAACTACAAGGCCTAGAGACATGCTGTATTTTTTAAAAGATAGGCTTATCTATCTAGCATGAAAAATTGTTCATTGCATGCAGATCTGTTTGTTCGTCTGTTTGCTAGAGCCATTATAAGTATTATGTAAGGTACCCCCCACCCTAAGTAAGAAAATTTTAACACTTTATCACAATTTTCTTAGTGACTATTGCAGGGTTTTCTCTCATATCTTGCACATATGTACTAGGCCACAAGTAGATTCCCTGGTGTGAGTGTCAGACATGGATCTTTCGTAATTATTTTTTTATGAATTTTAAAAATAATTTTTAATGCTCCTGTAGCTCATTCCATAGCTGAGTAATAGCTAATTTGAGGTTATCAGTGTCGAGTAAATCAGTTAGAACTTGACTATTGCATTTACAGTATCTCTTTAAATATGTTTTTCGCCTATTTTTGGATCAGCTGTAACAAAACAAATTTGCAGACATGTAGTTTATTTTATGGATGGGCAATAGCTATTTTGAGGTTATTACTGTTGAGTAAATTAGTTATAACTTGAAAATTATTGCATTTACAGAAATTTGTGTAAATATGTTGTTCAGCTACTTTTGGGTCAGCTATAACATAGTAAAATTGCAGACCTGTAGCTCTTTCCATAGCTGAGTAATAGCTACTTTGATGCTATCACGGTTGAGTAAATCAGTTGTAACTTCAAAACTATTGCAGTTAGAGTATTTTGTTTTATATCTTTTTCACCTACTTTTGGATCAGCTATAACATAGTAAAATTGCAGATCTGTATGTCATGGCATAGCTGAGCAGTAGCTATTTTGAGCTTCTCACTCCTGAGTAAATCAGTTGTAACTTGAAAACTATTGAAACTAGTAATATTGCAGACCTGTAGCTCTTGCCATAGCTGAGTAATAGCTACATTGATACTATCACTTTTGAGTAAATCAGTTGTAACTTAAAAACTATTGCAGTTAGAGCATTTTGTTTTAATATTTTATTTAGCTACTTTTGGGTCAGCTATAACATAGTGAAACTGCAGACCTGTAGCTTATTTCATAGCTGAGCAATAGCTGTTTTTAGGTTCTCACTGTTGAGTAAATCAGTTTTAACTGGAAAAATATTGCATTTAGAGTATTTTCTTCAAATATGTTGTTCACTTACTTTTAAGTTAGCTATAACATAGTGAAATTGCAGACCTGTAGGTCATGGCATAGCTGAGCAGTAGCTACTTTCAGGTTCTTACTGTTGAGTAAATCAGTTGTAACTGGAAAACTAAATTGCATTTAGAGTATTTTCTTTAAATACATTTTTCTCCTACTTTTGGGTCAGCTATAACATAGTAAAGTTGCAGACCTATAGCTCATTCTATAGCTGAGCAATAGCTACTTTGAAGTTTCTCTGTTGAGTTAATCGGTTGTAACTTAAAAACTATTGCAGTTAGAGTATTTTCTTTAAATATGTTAATCATCTACTTTTGAATTAGCTATAACATTGTAAAATTGCAGATTTGTAGCTCATGATATAGGTGACTCAAGGTGAGTAATAGCTACTTTCAAGTTATCACTGTTGAGTGAATCAGTTGCAACTTGAAAAGTATTGTATATAGAGTATTTTGTTTAAATATGTTGTTCAATTACTTTTGGATCAGCTATAACATAGTGAAATTGCAGACCTGTATGTCATGGCATAGCTGAGCAATGGCTAATTTGAGGTTTTTACCCCACAGCCCTTAAGGGCTGTCGGGGTATTGTTTTCACCTATGGTGTCCGGATGGGCGGGCGGGCGGCGGGAAAAGGTTTGTCCAGGCTGTATCTCAGAAACGGTAAGGTGTATAAAGTTGATACTTGGTAGAGACATCGGTTAGGATGTGTAGGTGTGCAACGTCATGGTCTGACCTTGATTTGACCTTGCCGTAGTGACCTTGAGTTTTAAAATCTTGTCCGGGCTATATCTCGGAAACCGTAAGGTGTAGGAAGTTGATACTTGGTAGGGACATTGGTTAGGGGGTGTAGGTGTGCAACGTCATGGTCTGACCTTGATTTGATCTTTGACCTTGCTGTAGTGACCTTGACCTATAAAATCTTGTCCGGGCTATATCTCGGAAACTGTAAGGTGTAGGAAGGTGATACTTACTAGGGACATTGGTTTGGGGGTGTAGGTTTGTAACGTCATAGTCTGACCTTGATTTGACCTTTGACCTTGCCGTAATGACCTTGACCTATAAAATCTTGTTTGGGCTATATCTCGGAAACCGTAAGGTGTAAGAAGTTGATGCTTTTTAGGGACATTGGTTAGGGGTTGTAGGTGTGCAGCATCATGGTGTGACCTTGATTTGACCTTTGACCTTGTCATAGTAACCTTGACCTTTAAGATCTTGTTGCACCTTTGGGTCTGTCTTTTGATGCAGATTAAACACTGTTAAAGTCATATTAGAATTCATTAAGAATTTTACTTTCACAACTTCCCATTGTAACAGATGGAATTTTATCAAGTGAGGGGGCCACGGTGGCAGAGTGGTAACACTCTCGCCTCCCACCTCTGAGGCCGGGGTTCGATTCCCGGCATGGCCTCAAGTGGGAAAGCTGGTAGTTGCTTGCCGTTGGTCGGCAGTTTACAGTACAGAACCCTAACGAACTGTATGTACTGGTTTCCTCTGCCCTTCCAACTACCCGTCGTGATATGACCTGTACAGTGTTGAAAGCGACGTAAAACCCCAAATAAATAAATTCATCAAGTGAGCCACAGATTTTGCTCCAACACCACACATAAGCATTCATTGAATGTATTACCACTTCTATATGCATGGTAATATTGAAAACATCTAAACCATAATTCGCCCATGCCAAATGTAGATAAAAGGGTACATGCATTGTCGTTCTCTTAGACATTATTTTCTCTATTTAAACATTATTTTGACCTTTATATAACTGACAGTGCTCTGAAAGTATCCTGAACTTTGTACTGATACAGTACTTCTATATCTCATGGTGTACGGGCATCTCTGATGCTATTTTCTCTATTGAGTTAATCAGTTGTAACTTGAAAACTATTGCATTTAGAGAATTTTGTTTAAATATGTTATTCACCTACTTTTGAGTTGGCTATAATATAGTAAAATGGCAGACGTGTAGCTCATGGCAATTAGCTGTGTAAAAGCTATTCTCAGGTTCTCACTGTTGAGTAAATCAGTTGTAACTTGAAAAATATTGCAATTTAAGTATTTTCTATAAATATGTTGTTCACCTACTTTTGGGTCAGCTTTAACATAGTGAATTTACAGACCTGTATGTCATGGCATAGCTGAGCAATAGCTACTTTCAGATTTTCTCACTGTTGAGTAAATCAGATGCAGCTTGAAAACTATTGCATTTAGAGTAATCTGTTTAAATATGTTGTTCACATACTTATGGATCAGCCATAACATAGTGACCTGTAGCTCGTGGCATAGCAGAGCAATAGCTACTTTAAGATTTTCGCTGTTCAGTTAATCAGTTGTAACTTGAAAACTATTTCATTTACAGTATTTTGTTATTAAGTTATTAACCTACTTTTGGGTCAGCTATAAAATAGTGTGAGATTCTGTATTTTATGTGTATTTAGGGTTCATTTTAAAAAGTAAATAATTTTATGTTGAACTAAGATTTCTCCCTTAGCCTACACATGTATATATTTGTATTAATCATTATGACTTCCTGTACACACTGACAGTTAATCTGTGTAATTTGTAGACCAGGATTCTTCAAAACATGCTATAATTGTTTCTAAAAGTTTATAGTGCACTAGCTGCAATATTTCACTGTCACTAGATTAAAGAACAACAAAAACAGGAAATATGTTAGTAATACAATAGTTTAATCATAACTACAGCTTTCAACCCCCATATGTACTCTATGACTTCTTAGTGGTGACCACACAGTTATAAGAAAACAGATGCTTTGATGTTATTGATACAGTTCAGGATATAATATCAGGAAGTCTTTCCCATTAATTATTATTGCTCATACAGTAAGTGGGATCCAGAAATGACTGTCACTCTTTCCTGTACTAAACTATATAAGCCTTTACAAAATCTGAGATTTTGGGGAGATTGAACTAATAAGTTGCTAAAGACAGGTTGAACTGCTGATCTGTGGAATGGTTTTCTGTGTTACATCAGTTCTATGAACCTAACACAGAACAATCAATCTACTTAAAGCAGCAACCTCTATATATGTTAATATTTCAACTACACAAGTTTGACTTCATAATTCAAGAAATACAAATTCAATGGAAGTTCAATGATAACAGTGAATTATAGTTTTATTTTTATGTGATTATATTATCTGAATAAAGAACATTATCTACAATTTTGGAATTATTTTTACACCTCCTGTGATGAGCGGCAGACAACACTCACCCCCACATAGACTAAAATAGTCACCGCTCATAGTTGGTGAGAGATGCTAAAGACCCATTCTCTGGCATACAATTTACGATCAACCACCCAGCAGACGGATCCAGACACTACAGACTCATCAGAAGGAGAACAACAGTTGGACAATTTTTCACAGCCTACATTAGCAAACTCCCCAGAGCCCGACTTGGAGAATTTTTCACAGTCTACATCTGAGACTTCCCCTGAGAGCTTCAACATGGCTTCCAACCTCAACCTAGAAGCATTTAATGGTCTGGAGGACAGTGATCGGTGGTTGAAACGATTTCACCAATACTCTTCTGCACTTGGACTGACTGACGCTCAGAAGAAGGCCATGTTTTGTTTTCACCTCACTGGCCGGGCAGCTGATTGGTTGGACACTCACTCACAGGACGCAGAAGATACCTTTCAGCAGCTGGAAGAAGCATTCACTGCCCACTTCAAAAAGAGCGAAACAACTAAGCTG
This sequence comes from Sabellastarte sp. h YS-2021, assembly GCA_964017235.1. NCBI lineage: Eukaryota > Metazoa > Annelida > Polychaeta > Sabellida > Sabellidae > Sabellastarte > Sabellastarte sp. h YS-2021. The sequence goes on from OZ024930.1 coordinate 33,293,444, forward strand.
CATGACATTGCTTCCATATGGACCACCAAACAAGACCCCAGTGAACCCCTGCCGCACTACATCAACAAGCTTATCAAGTTGGCCGCCAACAGCATACTAGACAACCAACTGATTTTTGCTGCCACTCGAGGGATGCTTCCACAATATCGGTCATACATGGTCCAGAAAGAGCCCAAGACCATTCAGGATCTTCTGAAGTGGTCACGTTGTGCTCAAGATCTGCAGCTTACTGCTCCTAGTTCCACAGACTTCAGAGATCTGCATGCTAAAGTGGACTACCTAACACACATGCTAGCAGATACAGCTGTAGTGACGAAACACAACTCTTCTTACTCCCCTTCAAACGCATACGCCATGAAGAAAACCAATCAAGCTTCCACAGACACACCCAAACAACATGGGCCCTGCAATTCCTGTGGTAAGTACAATCACCTTCGTAAAGATTGTAAATTCAGAAATGCAAAATGTTACTTTTGTCAAAAAACAGGGCATTTACAAAAGGTGTGTAGGGCTGCCAAAGCCAGTAGTAAATAGGAATTTTCGCCTATCCAAGGGCAATGGTCAGTGGGTAGGCATACACATGATGAAAAGTGCTTCAGTACTGTTACAAATGATTCATCTCAAATTATTAACATCAACCTACAAGCTCCTTTAAAACAAAACATCCTCACTGTTACTGTGAACCATCATTCATTAAAAGCCTTAGTTGACACAGGTGCATCTGTGTGTTGCATTTCACAGAACACTCTTGAAAATGTTCATAGTGGCTCAAAAGAGGTCCAACTAAAACCTTCACAAATTAAGGCTATCAAAGGAGTTTGTGGTGAACTGCATAAAGTCTTAGGTGAAATTGAAATGACAGTCAGTGTCAGTAAATTGAAATTGCCAGGATCCTTCATTGTGTGTGAAAAGTTACACCATGACCTTATTCTAGGACTTGATTTCCTTGACCAACATAATGCCAAAATTAACTTTGCAACACACACCATATCATTTTTCAACAATGCCTTTGAAACTGCACTCACTACTGGAGAGGAACAAACCAAACAATGTTCACTTGTCAAATCATGTTATGCAGTTGTAGTAAAACCTAGGGGTCATACAACAATTCATGTCCAAGCTGATAGTACAATACAAGGTGATACTGTTCTGATAGAACCAAATCCTGATCTAACTCAGAAATTGGGTATCATAAGTGGAAAAACTGTTTCACATATGTATGGTAAATATGCTCTTGCAGTATTATTCAACCCATTAAACAAACCAATACACTTAACAAAAGACTGTATTATTGGCACCATTGAAGAGTTACATCCATTATCTAGCCCAATTGCTATTGATTCAAATGTTGAGACTCATTCATCTTCAAACACAGCCACATGTGCCCCAGTTCAGTCCTCAGTCACACATGAAGATTACATTCAAACTGCAAAGGACTTAGGTTTTGATCTAACTGATTCTGATCTTACTGACAAACAGCGAAACACATTGATGGAATTCTTAGGAAGGCACAGAAACATGTTTGCTACTGACTTGTCTGAATTAGGATCAACCAATGTTTATCATCACAGAATTGAAACTGGTGATGCTCCCCCAGTCAAGAAACGTTTTTACAGACAATCAATCCAAATGCGGCAAGAAATTGAAAAACAAATTGACAATTTGGTCAAACACAAAATACTTGAACCTTCCACTTCAGAGTGGAACAGCCCCATTGTTATGTGCAAGAAAAAAGATGGGACATATAGAATGGCTTGTGATTTTCGTGAGTTGAACAAAGTTAGTCAGCCCTTGCACTACCCTTTGCCACGTCCAGATGACATATTTGACAGTATTGGTCATTCTAAAGCTAAGTATTTCAGCAGCATGGATATGGCTTCAGGTTTTTGGCAGATTCCCCTTGATCCTGAAACTAAACACAAAACTGGCATTATTACTCATCATGGGGTATGGACTTGGAATAAGCTACCTTTTGGCTTAATGTCTGCACCTACAGCATTTCAAAAAACCATGGCAACTATCTTTCGTGACCTCAATTGGAAACAAGTTTTGATTTATGTGGATGATATTTTGCTGATTAGTGCTTCTTTTGAAGATCATCTGAAACATCTATTTGAGGTATTTCAGCGTTTAAAACAAGCAAATTTGACCCTCAAACCATCCAAGTGTCACTTTGCTCTCAAGGAGATCACATATCTGGGATATGTCATTACGAAAGATGGTATTAAGACTGATCCCTCAAAAACTGAAGTAATAAAAAACTTCCCCATTCCCAAAACACAAAAACAGTTAAGATCTGCCATGGGCTTGTTTAACTTCTATCGCAGATTTGTACAGGGATTCTCTCAAATCGCTGCTCCCCTGAATGCTCTCCTGAGAAAAGATGTCAAATTTGAATGGTCCACCAGATGTGACAAAGCCTTTCAACAGTTGAAAAACAACCTTGTTCAAGCACCACTACTTGCATATCCTGACATGTCACAAAGATTCCACTTAACTACTGACGCATCTCAAGATGGTCTTGGTTATATCCTAGGTCAAAAACACCCTGATCATGGTGAGGTTGTTATAGCTTATGGTGGTAGAGGTTTGCGTACTGCTGAAAGAAACTACAGTATCACTGAACTTGAATGTCTTGCTGTCATTGAAGGCATCAAAGCATATCATCCTTATTTGGCTAACGCTGAATTTGATATCTACACTGACCACAGTGCTCTCAAATGGCTAAGTCAGGTTAAACACTCCACCGGTAGACTAGTCCGATGGTCCTTGGCACTGCAGAGTTACCAACACAAGATCCACCATAAACCTGGTCGAGTAAATTCTGCAGCTGATGCCTTATCCCGACGCCCCTATTCCCCAAACACTGATACAAAGCAAAAACCAGAGGACATTTTACCTCATACTTCTGTCTTGTCCACTTCTACGGAACAAAAGGAATGGGTTCAAGTAAACCTTGAATATGATGCTATTCAGGAGGTTAGTGTCACAGAAATAGCGCCACCTATTGAGATTTCTAAAGACATTGTCCTACAACAGCACAATTGCCCAGACCTTCAGCCATACTTAGACTACCTTAACAATGGCATTCTACCACAAAATGATGTCTCAGCTCGTAAACTGACATTTGAAAAAGATAATTTTGTGATTCAAGATGAGGTCCTATATCATCTCTACTACCCCAGGGACAAAGGTTCCAAAAGGTCAGAAAGAATAGTGGTTCAACTAGCACTACCCAGTATTCTTATTCCAGAAGCACTTCATGCTTACCATGATTCACTCTTAGGAGGAGGACATCAGGGATTTGAAAGAACCTTGAGTGCCCTCAGATGTAAATACTGGTTCCCAAATATGTCACAAAAAGTTCTAGAGTATACCACTTCATGTGATACTTGTCAGAGAGTAAAGCAAAACAGTCACAAAAAGGCTCCTCTACACCCTATGCCATTGGTCAAACATTTTGAAAGAGTCCACATGGACATCTTAGGCCCCCTACCACAAGCTGAAGATAAGAGCAAATATATACTTCTCATAGTAGATTCATTTTCCAAATGGCCTGAAGCGTTTCCCCTTAAAGATCAAGAAGCAGTGACCATAGCCAAAACCCTCTACAAAGAAATATTCACCAGATATGGTGCAATAAAGACACTCATCAGTGATAGAGGTGCCAATTTCATGTCCAAAATTGTACAGTCACTTTGCAACCTCTTTCAAATTAAGAGACAACACACAAGCTCATTCCATCCACAAACAAACAGTACTTGTGAACGTTACAACTCTTTCATTGCTCAAACTCTCCGTGCATACATCAATAAATCACAAACCAACTGGCCTGAGTTACTTCCAGGAATTCTCATGGCATTCCGACTCACACCTGCCAAAGGCACCAAATTTGCACCCCACAAACTGTTATTTGGAAGGGACATGAACCTGCCCTTTGATACAACAGTAGCTCCTTTCAACAATATGGCAAAAGACCATGCACAATACTTTCAGGAAGTCTTACATCAACTCAAGCTTGCGGAAGAACTAGCAACTACAAACATAAAGGCCAGCAAGGAGGACTATAAAGCCCAATATGACAAACACACTGGAAACCCAACTTTTCGACCAGGTGATCTGGTTCTCCTGCTTAATCAGAAAACCAAACCAGGGTTGTCCCCAAAGCTTACTGACAAATATACAGGTCCTTACTACATCACCCTTACAGGTCCAAATGACACTTACAAACTGAACTCAGTAGAAAACAACAAACCCATGAAGTCCCTTGTTCATGTTAATCGCTTAAAAAAGTACAACGATCCAAAAGACCGCCTTACTACCTTACCCACAACACCACAACCTGTTCAACAACCCTCATCTCAACCTTCACACACTGAAACAAATACAGATTATCACCAAGTAGAAAAGATATTAGCTACAAAGAAACGTTCTGGTAAGCAGATCTACAAAGTTAAATGGTCAAATCCCCAACTCCCCAAGGAATGGCTACCAGCAGAAGACATTTCTCCACAACTAATTAGAGAATACCATGTCACAAGAACCATGAAAGGTACGAAACGGAAACGAAAACAAACACGTCCATTCACTTAGTATCAATCGTATAGCTGACATTTTTCTTTTTGTGCATTTAAAATCCCCATTTCAAAGAAATACTGGCACAGGTCTCACTTTTGTTTTACACATGGGCTGGTCCCAATGGTAGGTTTAATTGTCACTTGTCCCAGTATATCTGTGTTATTATTCTGATGGCCCTGATGACTGCAGCTGATGGGACTTCAGCATAATTATTCATGTACAGCTGAAATCACTGTAACACCAGTCTATAGGTACATTAATTACTGCCTGTACAGAAAAACAATTATTAACCAATTCAGTTTCACAATGAATAACAAACTACACTAACAACACTATCACCTATTCTAAAATGGTAGGCTGCGCAGTGAACGTGGACACGTCTTTTGCGCAATGCTTGAACCGCGAATATAGAACGGTAAATAAAGCACGCTGTTGAAATCTCGTACATCGTCCCTTCGCGTACAAACGTAAACAAACAACTCACGGTAAAATAAAACTTAAATTATATGCAGCAAATACTAAGTCAAATAATTATGTAGGGGATTTTATCAATATTTCATTTAAAGATCGACTGCTCATAAATATTTATGAGATCACGGAATTCTGTGGGTATTTCCTAACAATATTTAAACCAAAAGGCTGTTTACACATCCATCACAATGTATGTTTGGTTAATGGAACAGCCAACATGGCGTTGGATTTGTTTTGATTTTTGCGTAAGATTTACCACTTATTTTGACCAAATTATTAATATAACCATTTTAGAATAGGAATGGGGGACAAATTCTCGTGCTTTGTGATGGTTTTAAGCTATCGATCGGCTGTATTAAAGCACTCAGCCCTTCGGGCTTCGTGGCTTTGATATTCAGCCGCTCGATGGTTTGGAACCATCATAGAGCACTCGAATGTGTCTTTTATTCCTATATTACTGACCATTTCTTACTCAATTCAGTACTTTTGATTCAGTGTTTGATCCATTGAAGTTTTTATGCCTCTTACATTTTGCATTTCTTATTTACTTTATGGGTGGTTGTACTATCTTATAATCATCACAGTGGCATACAGAGGACTGTGAAGTGTTACAGCAACTGAGGTGGACAGACTTTAATTCTTGTACATAATGACTCATACATTTACGAACAGCTACATCATTTTCTTCTTATTGTGTAATGTATTTGTTAAAATATTTCTGCATGTTACAAGCTATGTTTTAGCTCAAGGTGGTACCTCAATTCATACCACATTGTTTACTACTACTGCTGCTACTACTGTGTTTCTCTTCAATGTTTGCATCTTGGCTGTACAGCATATATTATCAGTCAGGTGACAACTGCAGTTCTTTATAAGTGGTTATAAATCTTACCTATTTCTTTTTCTTTTGTATATATGTAATGTTTCATACCATTTAGTGTTAAATTTATAGTTACCCAGAAGTGGAGACCACTTCTACTATAGGGGAGGATAATGTGAGATTCTGTATTTTATGTGTATTTAGGGTTCATTTTAAAAAGTAAATAATTTTATGTTGAACTAAGATTTCTCCCTTAGCCTACACATGTATATATTTGTATTAATCATTATGACTTCCTGTACACACTGACAGTTAATCTGTGTAATTTGTAGACCAGGATTCTTCAAAACATGCTATAATTGTTTCTAAAAGTTTATAGTGCACTAGCTGCAATATTTCACTGTCACTAGATTAAAGAACAACAAAAACAGGAAATATGTTAGTAATACAATAGTTTAATCATAACTACAGCTTTCAACCCCCATATGTACTCTATGACTTCTTAGTGGTGACCACACAGTTATAAGAAAACAGATGCTTTGATGTTATTGATACAGTTCAGGATATAATATCAGGAAGTCTTTCCCATTAATTATTATTGCTCATACAGTAAGTGGGATCCAGAAATGACTGTCACTCTTTCCTGTACTAAACTATATAAGCCTTTACAAAATCTGAGATTTTGGGGAGATTGAACTAATAAGTTGCTAAAGACAGGTTGAACTGCTGATCTGTGGAATGGTTTTCTGTGTTACATCAGTTCTATGAACCTAACACAGAACAATCAATCTACTTAAAGCAGCAACCTCTATATATGTTAATATTTCAACTACACAAGTTTGACTTCATAATTCAAGAAATACAAATTCAATGGAAGTTCAATGATAACAGTGAATTATAGTTTTATTTTTATGTGATTATATTATCTGAATAAAGAACATTATCTACAATTTTGGAATTATTTTTACACCTCCTGTGATGAGCGGCAGACAACACTCACTCCCACATAGACTAAAATAGTCACCGCTCATAATAGTATAATTGCTGACCTGTAGTTCCTTGCATAGCTGAGTAATAGCTGCTTTGAGGTTCTCACTGTTGAGTAAATCAGTTGTAACATGAAAACTATTACATTTGCAGTATTTTCTTTAAATATGTTTTAACTTACTTAATACACCTTAACAGTTACCTTGTTACTTTCCTTCTGAATACCATTTCCAGGTCACAACTTTCGTGTCCTTCTGTCACCTCTACTCTAAAACTCAAAGCACACAGTCACCTGACACAGATCCCGTTCAAAGGGCACTGATTGCTTGTAGTAATATACCTAATATTAATGTACAAAACTACTGTGTACAAAAACAAGTTTAAAGTCAGTCATTGAGGCTTTATTAGAGGGTCAATGTGTGGGATAATAACTGTAGGTCAGCATTGTAAAATCCCAGTTTTTCATTAATTTTTCAAAGTCTGGTTTAAACCAGCTGGAAGAAGGATGTTAAACAATGTTGTAAAATTGTCTTATTTCTGCCACACCCTTTATATCCATGCTGTGCCTTAGAAATTGCTATTAAAGAAATTAATCTCTAGAGTGTGTAATATTATTTCTTTGTTGGGTAATCATTAAAAACTATGTGATAGACAGGAAAGAGAAGTCTTGGTTATGAGTTACAGCCTAAATATGTACTAGAAGTACACCGTGAATACCACTTATGTCATAGTTTGCAAACCCATTATCTGCCATTTTAAAGTAGCAGTCATTGTTTGTTCTTTACTCCTTGCCCTGTTTTTTTAAGCGTCCCGCAAGGGACACTTGTTTGTGTATGGGAGACCTTCAGGCTCCGCCGGCTCTGCATTTTGTTTTCCTTATAATTCTGTAACCGTTGGGCGGATTCTTTTCAAATTTGGCAGGTTTATGCAGTAGCCTTGGGGAATTTCTTTGAATATGCTGCAGTGACATTTCAACCAATCAGAGAGGTCACATGACCAAAAATGTCTTTTTTCGATGGGGAAGCTTGTCCGGATGATAACTTGAAAGGGATTTTATCAGTTCACCTGAAACTTGGCAAATACATTCATTCTATTAAAATCTGGAAATCATTTGATTTCGGCATTGATTGGTTAAGAAATAGCCGAGTAATTTATGATTAATTAATCATTATGAATTTTCCAAATAAGGAAAACACAAAAATGCTTATAACTCGAAAACCGTGCTAGATAGAGCGATTTCGACAAAATTTTTGACCCACAGGGTATCTCTGGAGAGTAGCTATCCCAATTTTGAAAAAAATTTTGTCTCGCCAAAAATGGCGGCCATATTTAATTTTCGAATTTTACGCAAAAACTGCAAAACATAAAAATGCTAATATCACGAAAACTGTGCTAGATGGCGAATTATCTCTTAAAAGTATTTCAGATAGCTAATTTTTCTCAAATAATTCATTCACCTACTTTTGCAAGAGCTTTCACATGGTGAAGTTTCAGACCCATAGCTAATTACTCACCTACTCAAAATGAGTAAATGCGAATTATCTCTAAAAGTATTGCAGATACCCAATTTTTCTCAAATAACTCATTCATCTACTTTTGGGAGAGCTTTCACTTGGTGAAGTTTCAGACCTGTAGCTAATTATTCACCTACTCAAAATAAGTAAATGCTAATTATCTCTAAAAGTATTGTGGATACCCAATTTTTATCAAATAACTGATTCATCTACTTTGGGGAGAGCTTTCACATGGTGAAGTTCCAGACCCGTAGGTAATTACTCACCTACTCAAAATGAGTAAATGCGAATTATCTCTAGAAGTATTGCAGATAGCCAATTTCTCTCAAATAACTCATTCATCTACTTTTGGGAGAGCTTTCACATGGTGAAGTTTCAGACCCGTAGATATTTACTCACCTACTCAAAATGAGTAAATGCGAATTATCTCATAAAAGTATTGCGGATAGCCAATTTTTATCAAATAACTCATTCACCTACTTTTGGAAGAGCTTTCACATGGTGAAGTTTCAGACCCATAGCTAATTACTCACCTACTCAAAATGAGTAAATGCGAATTATCTCTAAAAGTATTGCAGATAGCCAATTTTTCTCAAATAACTTATTCATCTACTTTTGGGAGAGCTTTCACATGGTGAAGTTCCAGACCTGTAGGTAATTATTCACCTACTGAAAATGAGTAAATGCTAATTATCTCTACAAGTATTGCAGATAGCCAATTCTTCTCAAATAACTCATTCACCTACTTTTGGGAGAGCTTTCACTCGGTGAAGTTTCAGACCCGTAGCTAATTATTCACCCACTCAAAATGAATAAATGCTAATTATCTCTAAACCTATTGCGGATACCCAATTTTTATCAAATAACTCATTCATCTACTTTTGGGAGAGCTTTCACTTGGTGAAGTTTCAGACCCGTAGCTAATTATTCACCTACTCAAAATGAGTAAATGCGAATTACCTCTAAAAGTATTTCAGATACCCAATTTTTATCAAATAACTTATTCATCTACTTTTGGGAGAGCTTTCACATGGTGAAGTTCCAGACCCGTAGGTAATTACTCACCTACTCAAAATGAGTAAATGCGAATTATCTCTAGAAGTATTGCAGATAGCCAATTTCTCTCAAATAACTCATTCATCTACTTTTGGGAGAGCTTTCACATGGTGAAGTTTCAGACCCGTAGATATTTACTCACCTACTCAAAATGAGTAAATGCGAATTATCTCATAAAAGTATTGCGGATAGCCAATTTTTATCAAATAACTCATTCACCTACTTTTGGAAGAGCTTTCACATGGTGAAGTTTCAGACCCATAGCTAATTACTCACCTACTCAAAATGAGTAAATGCGAATTATCTCTAAAAGTATTGCAGATAGCCAATTTTTCTCAAATAACTCATTCACCTACTTTTGGGAGAGCTTTTATATGGTGAAGTTTCAGACCCATAGCTAATTACTCACCTACTCAAAATGAGTAAATGCGAATTATCTCATAAAAGTATTGCGGATAGCCAATTTTTATCAAATAACTCATTCACCCACTTTTGGAAGAGCTTTCACATGGTGAAGTTTCAGACCCATAGCTAATTACTCACCTACTCAAAATGAGTAAATGCGAATTATCTCTAAAAGTATTGCAGATAGCCAATTTTTCTCAAATAACTCATTCACCTACTTTTGGGAGAGCTTTTATATGGTGAAGTTTCAGACCCATAGCTAATTACTCACCTACTCAAAATGAGTAAATGCGAATTATCTCATAAAAGTACAGTAGAACCTCTATTATCCGACCCTATTGGGAGAGTAAAAATTAGGTTGGATAATAGAAAGGTCGGATAACAGGAAGGCTAAAATAACAGGCTTAAATGGAGTTGGGAGAGTGGGTCTGAGGTTGGATAACTGAAACTTCGGATAATAGAAGGTCGGATAATAGAGGTTCTACTGTATTACAGATAGCCAATAATTATCAAATAACTCATTCGCCTACTTTTGCAAGAGCTTTCACATGGTGAAATTTCAGACCCATAGCTAATTACTCACCTACTCAAAATGAGTAAATGCGAATTATCTCTAAAAGTATTGCAGATAGCCAATTTTTCTCAAATAACTTATTCATCTACTTTTGGGAGAGCTTTCACATGGTGAAGTTCCAGACCTGTAGATAATTATTCACCTACTGAAAATGAGTAAATGCTAATTATCTCTACAAGTATTGCAGATAGCCAATTCTTCTCAAATAACTCATTCATCTACTTTTGGGAGAGCTTTCACTCGGTGAAGTTTCAGACCCGTAGCTGATTATTCACCCACTCAAAATGAATAAATGCTAATTATCTCTAAACCTATTGCGGATACCCAATTTTTATCAAATAACTCATTCATCTACTTTTGGGAGAGCTTTCACTTGGTGAAGTTTCAGACCCGTAGCTAATTATTCACCTACTCAAAATGAGTAAATGCTAATTACCTCTAAAAGTATTTCAGATACCCAATTTTTATCAAATAACTTATTCATCTACTTTTGGGAGAGCTTTCACATGGTGAAGTTCCAGACCCGTAGCTAATTACTCACCTACTCAAAATGAGTAAATGCGAATTATCTCTAGAAGTATTGCAGATAGCCAATTTCTCTCAAATAACTCATTCATCTACTTTTGGAAGAGCTTTCACATGGTGAAGTTTCAGACCCGTAGATATTTACTCACCTACTCAAAATGAGTAAATGCGAATTATCTCATAAAAGTATTGCAGATAGCCAATTTTTATCAAATAACTCATTCACCTACTTTTGCAAGAGCTTTCACATGGTGAAGTTTCAGACCCATAGCTAATTACTCGCCTACTCAAAATGAGTAAATGCGAATTATCTCTAAAAGTATTGCAGATAGCCAATTTTTCTCAAATAACTTATTCATCTACTTTTGAGAGAGCTTTCACATGGTGAAGTTCCAGACCCGTAGGTAATTATTCACCTACTGAAAATGAGTAAATGCTAATTATCTCTACAAGTATTGCAGATAGCCAATTGCTCTCAAATAACTCATTCATCTACTTTTGGGAGAGCTTTCATATGGTGAAGTTTCAGACCCATAGCTAATTACTCACCTACTCAAAATGAGTAAATGTGAATTACCTCTAAAAGTATAGCAGATAGCTAATTCTTCTCAAATAACTCATTCACCTACTTTTGGGAGAGCTTTCACTCGGTGAAGTTTCAGACCCGTAGCTAATTATTCACCTATTCAAAATGAATAAATGCTAATTATCTCTAAAACTAATGTGGATACCCAATTTTTATCAAATAACTCATTCATCTACTTTTGGAAGAGCTTTCACATGGTGAAGTTTCAGACCCGTAGATAATTACTCACCTACTCAAAATAAGTAAATGCTAATTATCTCTTAAAAGTATTGCACATAGCCAATTTTTCTCAAATAACTCATTCACCTACTTTTGGAAGAGTTTCACATGGTGAAGTTTCAGACCCATAGCTAATTACTCACCTACTCAAAATGAGTAAATGCTAATTATCTCTAAAAGTATTGTGGATACCCAATTTTTATTAAATAACTCATTCATCTAGTTGTGGGAGAGCTTTCACATGGTGAAGTTTCAGACCCGTAGATAATTACTCACCTACTCAAAATGAGTAAATGCGAATTATCTCTAAAAGTATTGCAGATAGCCAATTTTTCTCAAATAACTCATTCACCTACTTTTGGGAGAGCTTTTATATGGTGAAGTTTCAGACCCATAGCTAATTACTCACCTACTCAAAATGAGTAAATGCGAATTATCTCATAAAAGTATTGCGGATAGCCAATTTTTATCAAATAACTCATTCACCTACTTTTGGAAGAGCTTTCACATGGTGAAGTTTCAGACCCATAGCTAATTACTCACCTACTCAAAATGAGTAAATGCGAATTATCTCTAAAAGTATTGCAGATAGCCAATTTTTCTCAAATAACTCATTCACCTACTTTTGGGAGAGCTTTTATATGGTGAAGTTTCAGACCCATAGCTAATTACTCACCTACTCAAAATGAGTAAATGCGAATTATCTCATAAAAGTACAGTAGAACCTCTATTATCCGACCCTATTGGGAGAGTAAAAATTAGGTTGGATAATAGAAAGGTCGGATAACAGGAAGGCTAAAATAACAGGCTTAAATGGAGTTGGGAGAGTGGGTCTGAGGTTGGATAACTGAAACTTCGGATAATAGAAGGTCGGATAATAGAGGTTCTACTGTATTACAGATAGCCAATAATTATCAAATAACTCATTCACCTACTTTTGCAAGAGCTTTCACATGGTGAAATTTCAGACCCATAGCTAATTACTCACCTACTCAAAATGAGTAAATGCGAATTATCTCTAAAAGTATTGCAGATACCCAATTTTTCTCAAATAACTCATTCATCTACTTTTGGGAGAGCTTTCACTTGGTGAAGTTTCAGACCTGTAGCTAATTATTCACCTACTCAAAATAAGTAAATGCTAATTATCTCTAAAAGTATTGTGGATACCCAATTTTTATCAAATAACTGATTCATCTACTTTGGGGAGAGCTTTCACATGGTGAAGTTCCAGACCCGTAGGTAATTACTCACCTACTCAAAATGAGTAAATGCGAATTATCTCTAGAAGTATTGCAGATAGCCAATTTCTCTCAAATAACTCATTCATCTACTTTTGGGAGAGCTTTCACATGGTGAAGTTTCAGACCCGTAGATATTTACTCACCTACTCAAAATGAGTAAATGCGAATTATCTCATAAAAGTATTGCGGATAGCCAATTTTTATCAAATAACTCATTCACCTACTTTTGGAAGAGCTTTCACATGGTGAAGTTTCAGACCCATAGCTAATTACTCACCTACTCAAAATGAGTAAATGCGAATTATCTCTAAAAGTATTGCAGATAGCCAATTTTTCTCAAATAACTTATTCATCTACTTTTGGGAGAGCTTTCACATGGTGAAGTTCCAGACCTGTAGGTAATTATTCACCTACTGAAAATGAGTAAATGCTAATTATCTCTACAAGTATTGCAGATAGCCAATTCTTCTCAAATAACTCATTCACCTACTTTTGGGAGAGCTTTCACTCGGTGAAGTTTCAGACCCGTAGCTAATTATTCACCCACTCAAAATGAATAAATGCTAATTATCTCTAAACCTATTGCGGATACCCAATTTTTATCAAATAACTCATTCATCTACTTTTGGGAGAGCTTTCACTTGGTGAAGTTTCAGACCCGTAGCTAATTATTCACCTACTCAAAATGAGTAAATGCGAATTACCTCTAAAAGTATTTCAGATACCCAATTTTTATCAAATAACTTATTCATCTACTTTTGGGAGAGCTTTCACATGGTGAAGTTCCAGACCCGTAGGTAATTACTCACCTACTCAAAATGAGTAAATGCGAATTATCTCTAGAAGTATTGCAGATAGCCAATTTCTCTCAAATAACTCATTCATCTACTTTTGGGAGAGCTTTCACATGGTGAAGTTTCAGACCCGTAGATATTTACTCACCTACTCAAAATGAGTAAATGCGAATTATCTCATAAAAGTATTGCGGATAGCCAATTTTTATCAAATAACTCATTCACCTACTTTTGGAAGAGCTTTCACATGGTGAAGTTTCAGACCCATAGCTAATTACTCACCTACTCAAAATGAGTAAATGCGAATTATCTCTAAAAGTATTGCAGATAGCCAATTTTTCTCAAATAACTCATTCACCTACTTTTGGGAGAGCTTTTATATGGTGAAGTTTCAGACCCATAGCTAATTACTCACCTACTCAAAATGAGTAAATGCGAATTATCTCATAAAAGTATTGCGGATAGCCAATTTTTATCAAATAACTCATTCACCCACTTTTGGAAGAGCTTTCACATGGTGAAGTTTCAGACCCATAGCTAATTACTCACCTACTCAAAATGAGTAAATGCGAATTATCTCTAAAAGTATTGCAGATAGCCAATTTTTCTCAAATAACTCATTCACCTACTTTTGGGAGAGCTTTTATATGGTGAAGTTTCAGACCCATAGCTAATTACTCACTCAAAATGAGTAAATGCGAATTATCTCATAAAAGTACAGTAGAACCTCTATTATCCGACCCTATTGGGAGAGTAAAAATTAGGTTGGATAATAGAAAGGTCGGATAACAGGAAGGCTAAAATAACAGGCTTAAATGGAGTTGGGAGAGTGGGTCTGAGGTTGGATAACTGAAACTTCGGATAATAGAAGGTCGGATAATAGAGGTTCTACTGTATTACAGATAGCCAATAATTATCAAATAACTCATTCGCCTACTTTTGCAAGAGCTTTCACATGGTGAAATTTCAGACCCATAGCTAATTACTCACCTACTCAAAATGAGTAAATGCGAATTATCTCTAAAAGTATTGCAGATAGCCAATTTTTCTCAAATAACTTATTCATCTACTTTTGGGAGAGCTTTCACATGGTGAAGTTCCAGACCTGTAGATAATTATTCACCTACTGAAAATGAGTAAATGCTAATTATCTCTACAAGTATTGCAGATAGCCAATTCTTCTCAAATAACTCATTCATCTACTTTTGGGAGAGCTTTCACTCGGTGAAGTTTCAGACCCGTAGCTGATTATTCACCCACTCAAAATGAATAAATGCTAATTATCTCTAAACCTATTGCGGATACCCAATTTTTATCAAATAACTCATTCATCTACTTTTGGGAGAGCTTTCACTTGGTGAAGTTTCAGACCCGTAGCTAATTATTCACCTACTCAAAATGAGTAAATGCTAATTACCTCTAAAAGTATTTCAGATACCCAATTTTTATCAAATAACTTATTCATCTACTTTTGGGAGAGCTTTCACATGGTGAAGTTCCAGACCCGTAGCTAATTACTCACCTACTCAAAATGAGTAAATGCGAATTATCTCTAGAAGTATTGCAGATAGCCAATTTCTCTCAAATAACTCATTCATCTACTTTTGGAAGAGCTTTCACATGGTGAAGTTTCAGACCCGTAGATATTTACTCACCTACTCAAAATGAGTAAATGCGAATTATCTCATAAAAGTATTGCAGATAGCCAATTTTTATCAAATAACTCATTCACCTACTTTTGCAAGAGCTTTCACATGGTGAAGTTTCAGACCCATAGCTAATTACTCGCCTACTCAAAATGAGTAAATGCGAATTATCTCTAAAAGTATTGCAGATAGCCAATTTTTCTCAAATAACTTATTCATCTACTTTTGAGAGAGCTTTCACATGGTGAAGTTCCAGACCCGTAGGTAATTATTCACCTACTGAAAATGAGTAAATGCTAATTATCTCTACAAGTATTGCAGATAGCCAATTGCTCTCAAATAACTCATTCATCTACTTTTGGGAGAGCTTTCATATGGTGAAGTTTCAGACCCATAGCTAATTACTCACCTACTCAAAATGAGTAAATGTGAATTACCTCTAAAAGTATAGCAGATAGCTAATTCTTCTCAAATAACTCATTCACCTACTTTTGGGAGAGCTTTCACTCGGTGAAGTTTCAGACCCGTAGCTAATTATTCACCTATTCAAAATGAATAAATGCTAATTATCTCTAAAACTAATGTGGATACCCAATTTTTATCAAATAACTCATTCATCTACTTTTGGAAGAGCTTTCACATGGTGAAGTTTCAGACCCGTAGATAATTACTCACCTACTCAAAATAAGTAAATGCTAATTATCTCTTAAAAGTATTGCACATAGCCAATTTTTCTCAAATAACTCATTCACCTACTTTTGGAAGAGTTTCACATGGTGAAGTTTCAGACCCATAGCTAATTACTCACCTACTCAAAATGAGTAAATGCTAATTATCTCTAAAAGTATTGTGGATACCCAATTTTTATTAAATAACTCATTCATCTAGTTGTGGGAGAGCTTTCACATGGTGAAGTTTCAGACCCGTAGATAATTACTCACCTACTCAAAATGAGTAAATGCGAATTATCTCTAAAAGTATTGCAGATAGCCAATTTTTCTCAAATAACTCATTCACCTACTTTTGGGAGAGCTTTTATATGGTGAAGTTTCAGACCCATAGCTAATTACTCACCTACTCAAAATGAGTAAATGCGAATTATCTCATAAAAGTATTGCGGATAGCCAATTTTTATCAAATAACTCATTCACCTACTTTTGGAAGAGCTTTCACATGGTGAAGTTTCAGACCCATAGCTAATTACTCACCTACTCAAAATGAGTAAATGCGAATTATCTCTAAAAGTATTGCAGATAGCCAATTTTTCTCAAATAACTCATTCACCTACTTTTGGGAGAGCTTTTATATGGTGAAGTTTCAGACCCATAGCTAATTACTCACCTACTCAAAATGAGTAAATGCGAATTATCTCATAAAAGTACAGTAGAACCTCTATTATCCGACCCTATTGGGAGAGTAAAAATTAGGTTGGATAATAGAAAGGTCGGATAACAGGAAGGCTAAAATAACAGGCTTAAATGGAGTTGGGAGAGTGGGTCTGAGGTTGGATAACTGAAACTTCGGATAATAGAAGGTCGGATAATAGAGGTTCTACTGTATTACAGATAGCCAATAATTATCAAATAACTCATTCACCTACTTTTGCAAGAGCTTTCACATGGTGAAATTTCAGACCCATAGCTAATTACTCACCTACTCAAAATGAGTAAATGCGAATTATCTCTAAAAGTATTGCAGATAGCCAATTTTTCTCAAATAACTTATTCATCTACTTTTGGGAGAGCTTTCACATGGTGAAGTTCCAGACCTGTAGATAATTATTCACCTACTGAAAATGAGTAAATGCTAATTATCTCTACAAGTATTGCAGATAGCCAATTCTTCTCAAATAACTCATTCATCTACTTTTGGGAGAGCTTTCACTCGGTGAAGTTTCAGACCCGTAGCTGATTATTCACCCACTCAAAATGAATAAATGCTAATTATCTCTAAACCTATTGCGGATACCCAATTTTTATCAAATAACTCATTCATCTACTTTTGGGAGAGCTTTCACTTGGTGAAGTTTCAGACCCGTAGCTAATTATTCACCTACTCAAAATGAGTAAATGCTAATTACCTCTAAAAGTATTTCAGATACCCAATTTTTATCAAATAACTTATTCATCTACTTTTGGGAGAGCTTTCACATGGTGAAGTTCCAGACCCGTAGCTAATTACTCACCTACTCAAAATGAGTAAATGCGAATTATCTCTAGAAGTATTGCAGATAGCCAATTTCTCTCAAATAACTCATTCATCTATTTTTGGAAGAGCTTTCACATGGTGAAGTTTCAGACCCGTAGATATTTACTCACCTACTCAAAATGAGTAAATGCGAATTATCTCATAAAAGTATTGCAGATAGCCAATTTTTATCAAATAACTCATTCACCTACTTTTGCAAGAGCTTTCACATGGTGAAGTTTCAGACCCATAGCTAATTACTCGCCTACTCAAAATGAGTAAATGCGAATTATCTCTAAAAGTATTGCAGATAGCCAATTTTTCTCAAATAACTTATTCATCTACTTTTGAGAGAGCTTTCACATGGTGAAGTTCCAGACCCGTAGGTAATTATTCACCTACTGAAAATGAGTAAATGCTAATTATCTCTACAAGTATTGCAGATAGCCAATTGCTCTCAAATAACTCATTCATCTACTTTTGGGAGAGCTTTCATATGGTGAAGTTTCAGACCCATAGCTAATTACTCACCTACTCAAAATGAGTAAATGCGAATTACCTCTAAAAGTATAGCAGATAGCTAATTCTTCTCAAATAACTCATTCACCTACTTTTGGGAGAGCTTTCACTCGGTGAAGTTTCAGACCCGTAGCTAATTATTCACCTATTCAAAATGAATAAATGCTAATTATCTCTAAAACTAATGTGGATACCCAATTTTTATCAAATAACTCATTCATCTACTTTTGGAAGAGCTTTCACATGGTGAAGTTTCAGACCCGTAGATAATTACTCACCTACTCAAAATAAGTAAATGCTAATTATCTCTTAAAAGTATTGCACATAGCCAATTTTTCTCAAATAACTCATTCACCTACTTTTGGAAGAGTTTCACATGGTGATGTTTCAGACCCATAGCTAATTACTACCTACTCAAAATGAGTAAATGCTAATTATCTCTAAAAGTATTGCAGATAGCCAATTTTTCTCAAATAACTCATTCATCTACTTTTGGGAGAGCTTTCACTCGGTGAATTTTCAGACCCATAGCTAATTACTCGCGTACTCAAAATGAGTAAATGCTAATTATCTGTAAAAGTATTGTGGATACCCAATTTTTATTAAATAACTCATTCATCTAGTTGTGGGAGAGCTTTCACATGGTGAAGTTTCAGACCCGTAGATAATTACTCACCTACTCAAAATGAGTAAATGCTAATTATCTGTAAAAGTATTGCAGATAGCCAATTTTTCTCAAATAACTCATTCACCTACTTTTGGAAGAGCTTTCACATGGTGAAGTTTCAGACCCATAGCTAATTACTCACCTACTCAAATGAGTAAATGCGAATTATCTCTAAAAGTATTGCAGATAGCCATTTTTTCTCAAATAACTCATTCACCTACTTTTGAGAGAGCTTTCACTTGAAGTTTCAGACCCATAGCTAATTATTCACCTACTCAAAATGGGTAAATGCTATAATTATCTTTAAAAGTATTGCGGATACCCATTTTTTATCAAATAACTCATTCATCTACTTTTGGGAGTAAATGCAAATTATTTCTTAAAAGTATTGCAGATAGCCAATTTTTCTCAAATAACTCATTCACCTACATTTGGAAGAGCTTTCACACATGAAAATGAAAAATTGTGAATATCTCGGAAAAGCTATTTCTTCTCCTTTAATGCTCGGCGGGAGATACACACCGCGGCAGTGGTCTTGTTTTCAAAAATTTTTGTCTCACCAAAAATGGTGGCGATTTTGAATTTTCGAAGTTTTTGCAAAACACAAAAATGCTTATATCTCGAAAACTGTGCTAGATGGAGCGAATTAAACAAAATTTTTGACCTGCTGGATATCTCTGCAGAGTACCCATGCCAATTTTCAAAATATTTTTGTCTCGCCAAATATAGCGGCCATTTTGAATTTTTTGCAAAAATTGCAAAACACAAAAATGCTTATATCTTGAAAGCCGTGCTACATAGAGCAGACTGCGCTGACTTTGGTTGGCACAACAGTATAAGGCTAGAAACGGAACATTTTCTTAATACTTTAGCACTCACCTTTATATCCTTTTCGGGACGCTTTGTTTTTGCTATGCAAAAACATTATCTTTTTTTTTTTGCGAGCGATCCTCTAGTTTTTTGTTTTTTTTCTGGCAAACAGAGCTGACCACAGCAATTGTGATAAGATTTTTTTAATCTTATGAGTTCTTGGAATAAATTATGTTCTGATTACTGATGAACCCAATTAATTTTGAAGATCCCATGTTGTAGAGTGTAAATTTTTCATATTATTCATTTCCTATAGGGATCAGAAATTCAGAATATATCATCTTTTAAAATACATGAGTTTAACTCTGTTGTTTTATTTATATATTTTTGTCTATGATTGATTTTATGTGTGACATTTGAAGATAAGGTGTCATTTTATTGTCCATACTTGGCCTGTTTTGTGTGATTACTTCATGCGGTGTTTGCTTTATTAGGTGTGAATTTCTTTATAGGTTTTTTGCAGTTTGCCCATGCCTCTGTGATTATTTTGAATATATATCCGTTTATGGAAACCCAATAACCTAATATTGACCAGATAATCTTTCCAATTACATGTTGTTATGTTTTTTTTTTCCATCTTGTAAATTGAGTAAACCAATGAATGCAGTTGTCTCCAATAAATCTTCTTTCTGATTTTTTTGGAGGAAAAGATATATGTACTTCTACACAAATTATAACTTTATAGTCCTTAAGTCCTGTAACATGGTGTTGTCTATTCATTATTTTGATTAACTCTATTCATCAAGTTACATATGCATAAAATAAAGTAATACAATTCAAGAAAAATATAGAATATTAAATAATATAAAGAAAGAAAAATATACAGTATCAATAATTTCTGAGGCCTGATGTCATTTAGCAAAATGTAGTAATTGTTAGTAAGGTATTCTCTTAAAGCTACTCTGAAAATCAAAGTTTTATGTTGTATCCAGAATTAGTTCATCTGGGTAGTTAGTGATGCAATAAACTGACTAGTAAATTAGTAATGTGGTGAAAGACTTTTGGTTTTTGAAATCCTTTATTATATTATTGACCCCTACTCATAAGTTCTCAACCATGTTAGAGTTGTACACAGTTGATATCTTGCAATTTTTTCCTTGATCCAGTACCATTAGTGTGATATTGTAGTACTTTCTTCATGAATTAATTAAGAAACTGATTCTTCATATGAATCACCGGGTATATTTACACATGTAACAAAACTCTGGTGACTTTAAAAAAGTTAAATACACTGAACGATTATGAGGCCTTTGTCTGATTTTTACTAAACCAGATTTAGCATTCAGATGCCTTTGTAAAAGGGCTGTTAACCATTGGCGATTGGATTGTTAACCCACCTCCCAATCTGGAAAGTATCCAATCTGGAGGTTGATCTTTTCATTTGAGAAGTTTGTAAACCAAAATCAGAATGTTCTGGACTGACTTGGAACCGGCAGTTAAGGATAGAGAATGTCCAGAAGTGAATTGTGTGTGTGTCCCCAATTCATTTGAACTGTTTAAACTTATACTTTGTTGCCAATCCTTATCAGATGTTGCATTCCGGGACTAAGTCATAAACCTATAGTGACGGTATAGACCCTTCACTGTGTTGCCCATTTGGCAGGATTTGGGAACTGATAGGAATGTTTCCGAGAACTATTTGGATGGATCAGGAAACAATGGCAGTGTTTTCAGGAACCTTTTTGAAGGTTTTAAGAACCACAAGTTTGCAATGCTGCTCGAAATGCTATTGGAAAGTTATCCTAAAATCCACGCCTGTTTATCCATGGGTTTTGACTGGTTTTAATTTTTCCAATTAGAAGGGTTGGTTTATGATTCACTGGCCAATGTGGGACAGCCCTATAAAGAGAAACTTGATTGGATGAGATCTGATACACAGGCAGTGAATTGGGTTAATGTATTTTATCTCCTGCCAGCGTGCCTGATGGGGATCATAAATGCAGCCTGTGTGTGTGAAATTTTATTATTTGGACAGTGACTCAAATGCTATAAGTGGATTCCATTTATATTTGCTATATGGGTGCACTTCGGCTCCCAGGAAGATATCCATTTTGTTAAAGTTGATGCCAGTTTTACTGAAAATAAGCCCATTAGCCCATAGGCTTAAATTGGGAAAATTATTACCAAAAATATGCTCATGGGCCTGTTAGTAGAAAATAAATCTAAAGGGGAGAAAATAGGTCCTACCTCATTTCAGAAGGCTTTGTACTTTTTCTGTGCACTTTTTGTGCTTATTAAAATATAAGGGAAGGAATTTATAAGAAGACTAAATTTTGTACACTAATTTCTGTAACAGATTGAGATGTCTTGAATTCTGTTTACAGTTCAAATCTTAATAGTGGTTACTAGTTACTACTGAGTACATGTATGAACACAATTCTCTTTCAGAAAGTTATGAGCCCAGGTCTTATTTTTAGAAAAGTCCTGTATTAGCCTCAAAGTCCTAAAGATTCAGGCTTCCTCCCTGAGGGCTATAAATATAAATTAGAAATTATCCTACACAACTTAATCATGATAAGGTACATAAAAACATATATATTTAGTAGACAAAAGCTGTGAGCAAAAGGTTTTGTGAGATATTCCTGATGAAAGAATTTTATGTCTATTTTATATCTTCCACTAAAAATGCAACAGCTGTTCTCTAAATGTCACTTAGTCATGGTATGTGGGTGATTTTACTTTTGATAAATGATGCAACATATCTGTGTAATCCTTTTTGAGGTCACAGATTGAATTTTAAATACATCAACAAAACTGTATAGAAATACGTAGGATTAACTACACAAACCAATTTTTTAACCCCACAGCCGTTAAGGGCTGTATGGGTATTGTTTTCACCCATGGCATCTGAATGGGCGGGCGGCAGCAAAAAGTTTGTCCGGGCTGTATCTCAAAAAACGTAAGGTCTAGGAAGTTGGTACTTGGCAGGGACATTGGTTTGGGGATGTAGGTGCTGTAGTGACCTTGACCTTTAAAATTTTGTCCGGGCCATATCTCAGAAACTGTAAGGTGAGTATTGAATACTTGTTCAGATTCCCAGTATTTACTTAGTCTGGTGTAAACCCTTCAGTGGTAATGTTTATTATTTTATGTGTGAATCAAATATAAGGCACTTACCGTGTTTGTGTATTATGTAAAAGGATTCTAAATTGTTATTTGCCTCCCATGTTAGGGTTTTAATCAATTTGTCAGTGTCCAGACTGTTACCATTTACTTTTCAGCAATTCTGACGTTTGTGAATGCCATGAATGTGAGATGGGCCACCAGGATCCAGGATGTCTTTACAGTTGCCAAATTACTTGCTCTATCTCTCATCATTGTCACAGGATTTGTACTTATGTGCATGGGTGAGTGATCTATAAGCCTGGTTTATTTGTTCCTCTCACTGGTTTTCAATAAGATTGGTCCATTGAGATATTATTGCAGCAGAATTCCCTTCAAAATCTCCATTCGTGTACATGCTAGTGCTGGTATTGTTTATCGATATTGAAATATTTATCAGCTCTTGCTAAATATGCCAATATCGATAATGTAGGGTACAATATCAATATCAGAGCATACTATTTAGGGGCCAGTTACACTTTCACGGATCCCCCACGGATATAGGCCATGGTTTCATATATGGAAACTGACATGGATGAGGGTGGATCATGTAAAAGATTTACGGATCTGGCAAGGATCCACTACGGATCTCTGATGGAGTGCTACGGTGACCCAAGGACAGGTTTGCGGATGGCCTTTTGACTGGTTTTTCAATCCGCAAACCCTTTCCGTGTCAATCCATAGCAGATCCGGTTAGATCCGGCTATGTTTTGGCCGATATTTATTGGCACGGAGGTGTCACGGATGAAAGGGATGCCACAAGGACATCCAGGATGGGTATACAGACAATAAGGACACTCACGGATGAGATACAGAAGAGCTACGGATATTTTTGTCCAAATTGAATCTTTGATAAATTTTAGCAAAGTCAGAATCTCCGTTTGACATTTGTTGGAAGTCATAACTTTAATTTTTATTGCTAGAGAGTTGTCTTCAATGATTTGAATGGTAAGGTCCTACATTAGAGTGTCAGATTACTAATCAAAAGAAGTGATATCTTATAATTTGTTTGCTTATATCAGAGTGTGGCGCTTCTATTGCACAGTTGTAGTGTGAAACAACTCCAAAGATTGCTCTGCTCAAGCAAATTAAATGTAGTATAGCTGTATTTTATCCTTAATATGTAGAGGGTAGTGCTTTAGAAAGACCATGCATCTGATTCATCAAAGGCAATAGATAAGCTTATAACTGTAACTGATCTATAATATGGTGAACTTTGTATTATGGTTTTGTAATGACATTTGCATACTCCTGTTTCACAGTTTTTCTGCAAATTTGGCATAGTAAATTGACAGATTGTTTCACATACTGTACATTTTAAACAATCTGAGTAAATTGTATTCAGTTGAGCATGCACAAGTGTTTACTTTGTCCACCAAAAAGTCACAATTAAAATGCTTGCAATACCAAAGAAAAACCTGTGTTTTTGTTTGATCATTTTCATGTAGATTAATACAAATCACTGTACATATCTAGGTTTCCTTTGATTTTATGGACCCTCCAGAAAGAGGATATTGTACACACTGTTTTTGATTAATTAAAGGAACAGATTCATTTGTTATTGGCTAATATGAAATATTAATGATCTAATCGCATTGTTAAAAGACTAGTTTCAGAAGATATTTGAGGAATTTGGAGTAATGTCTTTGTTAATGTGACTTTTTCTCAGATTGAGTATTATGTGTACTGCTATGTCTCTGCATTGTAGGGAGAGTGGAGTACTTTGAGAATGCATGGGAGGGCACCAATACCAATGTTGGGGAACTGTCCCTGTCCATTTATTCTGGACTTTTCGCTTATGCAGGATGGTGAGATATCTGTCTACAACTACAACTTCATTAGATGTTGAATGAATTTGTAAACATATATAAATATATGGATGCATTCCGTCCCAGTAGACATCATACTTTTATTGTGCTTATGGTTACGCCAACCTAAATTTTATTCATCTTTAATAATCTAATGTAATTTCATGCGAGGTTATGTAATAATGTCTGGCAGAATTATAGATCACATTTTTCTGAACAGTGACCCTCTTGAGGATAGTAAAGTTGCATTGCACTGTGCAGTGTGCACATATTATATTGGTAACCTAAATATCTAATTTATGAAGTATGTTTTTAACCTGCTTCAATTGATCATCTTTGGAAGTATTGCCTTTCATAAGATATATCACGTTCACATGAAAGCAGGGAACAGAATTATGTTGAAAACAGAGTCCTTTGAAGTATAAATACTGTATAAGTGGTTATTTTCGCGTGGAATTAATTTTCGCTATATTCGCGAGTGACTACAAAACGCGAAAATAACTTCTAGCCAATATTTATCAGTAGAACCAGTCTAGCGTGAGCGATAATACAAGATTGTGCAAGATATAATATTTGACACTGCCACGGAAACAATAAATTCCATTGCTTTATCAAATGTACCATTCACAGAAACGCCTAACTTCTTTGATCTTTCTCACCAATAGGGAGGGATTAATTCAATTACACGACCCCGCTACACAACTTCTTTGATAATGCGCCGATCAATGAAAGTGTGTTCGATTGGGTTTCGTAAATTTATAATCTCCCAGAGTAGGTTCACACACTGACAACGTGTATAAAAGAAAAGACGTCAACTATGCATTTCCAGTCAAACCAGCAGAAGTCCGCGTAATATTTTAATTTGAACATGTTGTTAGTTTGGGCGATAATTGAATATATTTCACCGCGAAAATAAATTCTCGCGAACCAGGACTACAGTGTACATTCGCGAACTTAAGTACCCGCGAAAAAAACCACTTATACAGTATTCTCTTGAAAAAGAAGTGACATGTTTATGTCTCATGTTTTTTATT
Source organism: Sabellastarte sp. h YS-2021 (assembly GCA_964017235.1). Taxonomy (NCBI): domain Eukaryota; kingdom Metazoa; phylum Annelida; class Polychaeta; order Sabellida; family Sabellidae; genus Sabellastarte; species Sabellastarte sp. h YS-2021. The sequence continues at coordinate 33,319,050 of OZ024930.1, forward strand.
TATTTATTCTTTTTTTTTTTTTTTTTTTTTAATTTGATTTAGGAACTTTTTGAACTTTGTGACTGAGGAGATGAAGGACCCTATCAGGGACATGCCCAGAGCTATTTACATTGCCATTCCAATTGTGACCTTCATTTACTGCGCAGCCAACGTGGCTTATCTGAGTCTGGTGAGCCCAGAGGAAATTAAGCAGTCTAATGCCGTGGCTGTGGTAGGTAACTTTGACACAACTAGTACAGGGATTCATTGATACTTTCAGTATTATTATCAAACATTGATTGGCACGTCAGTCAATATTGTAGTATTGTTTGATGCTGTAACATGTGCCAATTGAGGGCTACTAGTGCTTCATTGATTACAAAAACCAAACGCATTGGCAGATAAAGAAAATAGTTTGTCTTATTTTTCTTCAGAGTTAGCAAAAAATCCTGTTCTTAGAAGTCACCGAGTTCTTCACAACATCTGAGCTAGTAAATAAGACAGAAACATAAATTATAAATGTTGGGCAAAATGATTGATTGACTTTTCACATCCTAGGTTTGCGATTTTTCTCTGATCCTTCTTTTAAATGTTGAGTGGTTAATCATTTAATTCCCGCTGATAGGCCTTATTTGTCATTTGCTTGTTTAATAAAAGATCTGTTAAAACTCAAAGACATCTATAACTTAGTTTACAGTAGAGCTTTGGCCCCAAGGTATGTGATTGTATCAATTTGTATGGGTAAGGTTCTTTGTCTTTCCATAATAGATTTATTTTTCTTTGATAGATTTATGATTTGTAGTTTAGAGTTCTTTTTCTTATATATATACTGTAAAATACTAAAATATATAAACACCAATAAATAATATATCCAATATGTGCATTTCCTGTCATTTCATGCACTGCAGTAAATTCTTGCACAAATGTTGATCTCTTGTGTTACAAGTTGTGAAAGGAATGACTAGCATATGCTGTGTGTCTGAAGGAGTGGGTGACTGGAATTTTACATTGAATGAATGTGTTTGGAAACCCTATTGACTGGTTTTGTGTGTGTGTGTGGGAGCCAATAAGAGTGCACTTGTACTGAGACTACTGACCTGTGTAATTGTGTAATTGTATCCATGGACCAGAAAACCAAAACAAAGTTTTAAAATGTTAAAATAATCTAAGTTTACATACAAACTGAAAGTACTAACTCAACATTATAACCGAAGTCGTGGATGACATTTTCTAAAAGTATTAAACTTAAAACTCACCTGTTACAGGACAGTCTGGCTGTTTACCAATTTTTTACATTGATTTGTATTGTATTAGCCATTACATATGGCGGTTTATGGGATTTCATGTTCACATAAATTCAAGGCTTCAGTGATATGTCAGAGATGTTTGGAAGAAATTGTGTTTTTGTTTACATGAGATATTGTTGTCAGTAAATGTTTACTGGCTTCATTATTTTTCCCCAGTGGTTTCTTTTACCACTTTAATCTGCACACAAGTTAAAAGGAAAAACTTTTGTTATGTACAGATTAACTCGTAACTCCTAAATATGGTGACATTTTCTTTTTTAATTTTGTACACATATGTAGTATGGTCCAAGGAGGATCCCCATTTTCAGGTTACCATAAACTCCCCATATTAAAGAAGTTTTGGTCATCTTAAAGTCCGAAATGAACCTTCGGCTCCCTGAAGCCCTCCAGGTCACAAACTATGTGCCTCATCCATTTAAAATTTTAAATGAGAACACATTAATATGTTGTTTTCACATACACCAAAAATCAAGACTTTAGGTTGAGGTTAAAACATGACCCACAGTTATCCATTTCACCCCTATAGTTGTATTTCTCGGTGTACGGAAAAATGGCCTCCTAGAAAAATGGCCTCCTAGAAAAATGGCCTCCTAGAAAAATGGCCTCCTTTTATGGGGGGTGGAAATTTGGCCTCCTAAAATTGTTTTTGAGAATGTTGCACAAAATTAATGAGAAGATATAGTATAAAAAGATTTATTGAAAATTAGCACAGTCAATGTAGACAACAAATACCACATAATAGCAATTACAAGACATAGTATACAATAATGGCACAGTTGGTGTATGTAACAAGTTTCACAAAAATAGCACTAAGAATGTTGGACAAAATAAATGAGAAGACATAGTGATGTGATTAACCAAGTCTGATGCAGTGTCCAATTCCATGCAGAAACTCCTCTATTGTTTTTTCCCCTGTAGCTCTAGCTCTGCACAAATTATGCAGTCTTTCCTGCAAGTCTCTTGTCACTCTACGGACCCTCTTCACTGGAGGCTGGCCACGGGCATTCTGTAAAATCAACATCCTGGTTTGTGCTTCATCTTCTTGTAAACATTGAATGAGTCTCCATACTGATGGATGCGAATGGCCAACAATTTTGCTGAAGCCATGGTTCCAGGCCTCGCAGAAGTTGTTTGTCCTTTCTTGAGGAAAGGTGGGGGGTCTTCTACGAATGTATAATCTCCATTAAGTCGTTGTATACGTCGGAAAGAACCCGTCACACATGTGCTGTCAAAATACTCCACAAGGGCCTCTGTGCCTTCTGGTGTGCAGCCTTTAAGGAATGTCATTCCCTCAGTGACGTCAGTCAGCGGCAGAAAGGCCAGTCCATCCAGCATGCCACAAAATAACTTGAATTCCTCGTCTGTGTGGTATTGGTCCACTAATCCCAGTTGCTGCACCTTTCTCCACGTGGACTGAGTGAGGTGATAGAAACAGCCTCTCACATTCACATGGTCACCGAATGTACTATTTACTGCCTGTATCACACTTTGCTCAAAGTCCATGTGGATGTTTACAGGGTCTGGGGAAAATCCCAACTGCTCACTTCTGCTGACAATGGCCTGGAGCATCTCTTCATACAGAGCCTGTGACTTCCCTGTCATCAGGCTGTAGGCACAGGTCACAGCACTGTCTCCCACTTTGGCACGTATTATGTACAGCTGTTCAAATAGCTTTTGGGCTATTTTAAATGTACCATCCATAAACCAGGTTTGTTGAGTTGCAAGATGCCTCAACCCCTCATCACTTGCAAACACTATAACTCTGTTGTGCTGGTCACGGTCCGAATCATGAATAAGGAACTGCTGGTCTCCGGTGGCCTGCGCCCATTCCCCTTCAATTTCCAAGTCATGGAGTGTTGATACTTCTTTGGGTAGAACTCCACGCTGTGTGTTGCGAATGTTACGCTTGACACTCTCTTTCTTTCCAATTTCAGCACGGACATCATCAGAGGTATTGGCAATGGCTGAGGCAAATATCTGGGCTGGTGTCTCTCTGGATACCTTAGCCTTCTCTTTCATTGTTGCTTTAACTTTAGCAACATGTACAGCAGTGTCATCTCTCTCATGGCTATGTGGTTTGGTCAGTCGTGGGTTCTCCTTCTGAAACAGATAGCAAAATTTTGTTTATATGTTTACATTAATAATGAAATCATGATAATTAATCATTAGCCCAATGTACTATTTAAGTCAATATCAAGTTCCAATTGTTAATCATTAGATCAATTATACACAGTCAATGATGAAAAAAATGAATTAACTCTTTATGATACTTACATTTAATCCAGTATACAGGGCTGCTTTACACAGAAATTTCCTTCTGTTGGCACACTGCCACTGAATTAAATTCTTCTTCTCAGACTTCTTTGTATAAAGAAAGCCTTCATAACAGATTTTAATTCCTCCTCTGTTGCTAGAAATCTCCTCCATTATGATTGCAAGAGTAATAGATGTACCAAACCTTTCACAGTGAATGATTACATACCTCAATTGGGCAGCTTATATAGACACAAGAGATTAATTTCATTGCAATTAACTACTAAGCTGTTAATTCTGAATTTATGTTTAACCAGCCCCCCGAGTAGTTATCTAAGAGAAATGTTTCTCTGTTGTTGCAATCCTGAGTAGGTCCTGATAAGTCATCTAAGAAAGCAATGTCTTTGGTGTTCCATTCCTGAGTAGTTATGTAAAAGATTTTTGTCTTTGTTGTTAGAAGTACAATTGCTATCCTGAACAGTCATGTAAAGAAAGCCAAGCTTTGTTCTTGATCCTAAACAGTCATGTAAAGAAAGCCAAGCTTTGTTCTTGTAGCACTAAGTAGGTATCTTAAGGCCACATAATTAGAGTCATTGATAAAATCTTTCTTAGTAATATTGTTGTAACATTAAACCACCCCCAAAATTTAATAATCATCTTAAGTAAATTCTAATGAAATAAATTGATAAATCTTAAAGTGTTTTGTAAAAAAATTTAGCAATAAAAACTTTAGGAGGCCAATTTTCCACCCACTCAGTAATCAAGGAGGCCATTTTTCTAGGAGGCCATTTTTCTAGGAGGCCATTTTTCCCGGATTCGTATTTCTCAACACTTATTTGATATATAGCACTAAGCTCAGATCCAAATTTTCATACCCTATACTCATCATGATCCAGCAATCAAAAGTAGCACTGGTGAGAAAAATGCAAGTGCACATGGGTGGTCTACAGTGACACAAACCATTTGGTGTATTTTAGAGCCCAAGAAGACATAGGTTTTGGTTGTTGGCTATTGAGATGAAGTATCCTTCTGGGTGTTTCGGCAGCTTGTCATTGTTTCAGGGTTTTTGAAATACATGTCTAGCCCATGGAATACTATGTTTATTCCGGTCTCATTCCGGCAGTTTTTGAGCATAACTGAGATGTGATGGCTGGAATGGTCCCAATAGGTCTTTATTGTCTCAATCACTGATACTGTGCAGTGGTCGCTGTGTTATCTGGGTGATTTTCTTATGAGAACTGACAAAGTAGTTACCTGATCCACTACAAAAAAACATTTTTCATGGTGACCCTAAAGATACACCAGTGACTTTAAACAAGGACCCAATTTTTAAAATTCTTGGCATAAGCAAAATTTGCTTTTGTTCATAATTTAATTAATTTTACAAGCAATTTCTAGGAAAATGAGCGAAAACCTGGTGGGGATTTAAACCTTTAAAATGTGTTAATTCGTCACTTTGTTTTTTGTTCAGGGACAAAATTACCTTTTTCCCACAAGTCAAATTTTGCTTGCGACAAAAATGTCACGTAATGACAAATATCTTCCAGCTTATGGTGAGAATTCGGAACTTGCCTTCAAGGCTATGACACTGACATAGTTAACAAAATGAGCTTTCGTGTGAATCCTCCCCAATTTGTTTTATGTGACCTGTGTACTTGTGTATTGAGTGTATTTACTCTTTGTTTTCAGCTGTTTGGAGAGCGTATATTTGGGGTGATGGCTTGGATTGTACCTGTGTTTGTGTCACTATCTACTTTTGGAGGTGTGAATGGACTGCTCTTCACATCTGGCAGGTAAACTGATAAGCCTTGTCTTACAGCTTAGATTAGCTGTGCTTTAAAATGTGACCTCCTCTTTAAATGTCTCTCCCAAACCACCACCACAAAAAATCCTAATGTTTATCAGGTTCTTTTGAATGCGATATATTTATCATATTAAGAAATTGTGTGAACTTTGAGATCATATCTTATCATTGTTACATGGTACAAATTGTAGAAAGGATTGTAAGCTCTCTGATTAGAGGAGAAGATTTGTAAGGTACTCACTGCTGGCCATGGAGCAGGTAAATGGGGGTTTAAAGATTCATATCAGATATGACATACAGTTGGCTGTCTAATGTGCCCGTGACATGGGAGTTGATAAACTAGCCTTTGAATTCACATTGGGTTTTCTTTTTTGTCTTCTTCTTGTCCAAGGTGTGTAATCGTTTGAATGAGTAGTCAGAATGTCACAGAAAATTGGCTCTGAATAGAAAAAAACACAGTGACTTTAATTGTTTGGCAGGCTTATTGATTAAAGGTGAAGAGTTGGGGTCTCAAGCTTAGAGTTATATGACCCAGTAGTTGCTCAGTATTGATGTGTATTTTATTTTAAAATCTAAAATGTGGCACTGTTGTGAGGTTGCTTGTAACCGTTAAATACCCATGTTTAAATTTTATATGTATGGCTTTACAGTGAATTAATTATCGCAGAAAGTACAATTTCTTAGCTTAATGTGAAAGAGCAAAAATGGTATTTTTTGGTTTGTACCAGTACTTTTGTGCTTTAATCTCTTGTAGACATTATGTAAGCAATCTATAATGGTGTTTTTCAATTGTGTGTACCATTTAGCACTATTTAATAGATTTTATTAACAAGTTAGACATTATGTTTCTGTCATAACATTGATAAGCCCAATACTTAAGCGTCCCTGAAAGGGCGCTTATTTGTTTTCACCTCAGTTTCCTCGCCGCCGCCGCATTATGGTCTCCCTTGAATATCTCCCTTATTATATCCCCAGACGAAAGTCGGGGATATATTGGATTCAGGTCCGTCGCGCCGCCGCCGCCGCCGCCGCCGCCGCCGCCGCCGCCGCCGCCGCCGCCGCCGTAGAAATTTCCTTGTGGACGCGATAACTCAAAAACAAATTAATATTTTTTTTTCAAACTTGGTACACATGTTAAGGGTGCCCAAAGGAAGATCCCTATTTTAAGGTGACCTTAAACTCCCAGTAAAAAAGAACTTATGGCCACCTTAAGGTCAGAAATTGGACTTTTGGCCACTTAGAGCCTTGTAGGTCACAAACTATGATGCTCAGCTGGCTGAAATTTTACCTGACAACACATTAATATGTTCTTAGTACATGTGCCGAAAATCACGACTTTAAGTTGAGGAGAAAATTGTGTTTGAGGCCCATAAATACCCCCACTTAGGGATTTTTTGCTATACTTTTCATATATTTTGCCCTATAATTTGGAAGTGGTAATTCTGATGAGTCTCAAACTGCGCTAGGTATAACTTTGATATGTAATCCTTGTCTGTAGAAAATTTTAGGGCTGTAGGTTTACCCAAAGGGGTCGACTTAAGGTCTCAAAAGTGCACACAGAGACCCAATTTATGCACTTTTTGCCACTTTCAAGCACTGTAGCTTTCAAACTATGTCTCTCATCTAAGTTAAATATAATCTGGGAATATATCTATGTGTTTTCTTATATGTGCCCCAACATTTAGGCCTTTAATAGACAGTTAACCTGTGTATCAGGACCATAAACACCCACCCGAGTGACCCTTATAAGACATTTTTCACATCTTTTTCCCTGTAACTTGGAAATGGTAAGTCTGAGAAGTTTCAAACTGTATTAGATATATATTCTGTGTGTAATCTTAGTATGTAACAGATTTTAAGTCTGAAGCTTTAATTTTGAAGGTCAAATTGAGGTCTCTAAAAGGCTCCCAAAGACCCAATATTTGGACTTTTTGCTACTTTTAAGCCCTGTGACTGTCAAACTATGTGACTGATAGAGCTCAAATCCTATCTGGGAAGATATTAGTATGTTATTTTTATATGTGCCAAAAATTAAGGCTTTAAGAAGACATTTAACCTGTGTATGAGACCATAAATCCCCACCCGAGTGACCATTTTTAGACATTTTTCACATATTTTTCCCTGTAACTTGGAAATGGTAAGTCTAAGAAGTTTCAAACTGTATTACATGTATATTCTATGTGTAATCTTAGTATGTGACAAATTTTAAGTCTGAAGCTTTAATTTAAAGGCCACATTTAGGTCTCTAGAAGGCCCCATAAAGACCCAGTATTTGGACTTTTTGCCAATTTTAAGGCCTGTGACTGTTAAACTATGTGACTGATAGAGCTGAAATCTCATCTGGGAATACATTATTATGTTCTTTTTACATGTGCCAAAAATCAAGGCTTCAAGTAGACATTTAACCTGTGTATGAGGACCTTAAACACCCACCTGAGTGACACTTTTAAGACATTTTTCACATATTTTGCTCTGTAACTTGGAAATGGTAAGTCTGAGAAGTTTCAAACTTTATTAGATACATATTCTATGTGTAATCTTAGTATGTAACAAATTTTAAGTCTGAAGCTTTAATTTGAAAGCCACATCGACTTTGGACTTTTTACCACCTTTAAGCCCTGTGACTGTTAAACTATGTGATTGATGGAGCTGAAATCCCATCTGGGAATACATTATTATGTCCTTTTTACATGTGCCGAAAATCAAGGTTTTTAGTAGGCATTTAACCTGTGTATGAGGGCCATAGACACTCGCCCAAGTGCCTTTTTTGACATTTTTTCCGTATTTTGCCCTGTTATTTGGAAATGCTTAGTGTGACAAGTCTTAAACTGTATTATATATAATTTTTGTTTGTTATGTATGTCCCCCAAAAAGTTTCAGATCTGTAGTTTAATTGCTAAGGTCTCTTTAACAATTGTAAAATGCCCACAGAAACCCAATTTATGGACATTATGCCACTTTAAAGCCCAGTAACTGTCAAACTATGTGGGTTATAGAGCTGAAATCTTTGAATTTTTCAAAGGAAATGCCTGTCTATTTAAATTTTGATTATTAATAATGTTATGGCTATCTTAGTCTTTTAAGAACTTATTTTTGTGTGTTATACCTCTGCTTGCTGAGTTTTTAACTTTTTAAAATGAAACTGGTTAAACATATTCAAGTAGACAAAATGGACACTTTAAGTGAGCTTTAAGTCCCAATATTAATGAAATTATATCCTTATGTAGTAAAACTAGGGGATTTTTAACCCTCAACTAGCCCAGTTTTATTCAACTTGCCTCAGTTAATTTTGACACAGCTCCTACAGTTATGAACTCATTTCAGTTGATAATCACATACTTAAAATTCTCAATTCTTTTTGTATTTGAGTACCCCTTTTATATAGATTGTTTGTTTACCATTTATCCCCACCTCTGGGACCTCCAGCTATATTGAGTGACACTAAATAAACAAAGGTATTTAATGATATCAGATGAGAAACAAAGAACTCAATGGGGTTGCAGATCTTGTGTAATAGTGAGAGAGGTGTGGAGAAGGGGAGAGGGGTGGGGGTGGGAGGTAGTGGGCTTCATTACATATAACACAAAGGGGAGTCAGAACTGAGATTGTGTCACATATTTAGGTTGCATATATATGGACCACATATACAGGTATAGAGGAAATGAATAACTGAAAACAATTTGCAAATTCTAAAAATAATATAATAAAATAATAATATAAATAATTTTTTTTTAAATAATATTTTATTTGTGAACAAATATAGAAACAGATATGCGCTTTTGGGATTATGAATTTTAGAATGGACATTGAATCATCAATCATTTAAATACTTTGAAGGAAGATTGAAAAGTATGATGAGTTGAGTTAAAATAATATTTTATTTGTCAACAAATATAGAAACAGATATGCTCTTTTGGGATTATTATTTTAGAATGGACATTCAATCATCAATCATTTAAATACTTTGAAAATAGGTTTAGAGTTATCATTGCAGGAAGATTGAAAATATAATTTGAGTTATGTATTCGGTGTCTGGGGATACACCATCTTCCTTGGGAAGATATAAACAGAGTAGATTGATGTGCTGAAGTTCATATAATAATGGGTAATTATGTTTTAAAAAATTCCCGATCAAAACCTGTGGCGTGAGTGATGACCTGTCTGGGGATATGTTGGCGCCGAGTTGGCCCAATCTAGTTATTAGAAGGATTCAAACCATATTTGGCACTTATATACCTTAGGCGTGGGAAAATTTTTCTGTATGCTTAAACTTGACCTTTGACCTTTATGAAGGTCACATGATCAAAAACAATTTTTTTAAGTACACCCCCCCACCCCCCACCCCCCCCCCCCCACCCGTCAACACAGTTCAGGAAAAACTACTTGCTACACAGCCTTATGCTTTGACACACCTGTTCATACTATCGAAAACGCGAGCTGATTAGATTTTGGGAGCAATCCCTTGAAAAATGTCTCATTTATGGGTGATTTCCTCACACCTTCCAATCTGAGAGCCTTAAATTTAGGTCAACCCCCCTCTTATCTTCTTAAGTATTGCATTTAGAGCCATAAAATGTATTGGGAGGTAATAGGAAACCATATGTGGAGAGTCTATATAGCCGGTCAGTTTTACCCCACGACCCCCCCTTATGGGTCAAACTGGGGTCATAAAATAGCTGATTTTGAGTTTTTGCCTTATATCTCCTTTATTGTTGCTTTTATAGCTTCAGAATGTATTAAGAGGTATTGGGAAAGCATATGTGGAGAGTCTAAATAGCCGGTCAGTTTTACCCCACGCCCCCCCCTTATGGGTCAAACTGGGGTCATAAAATAGCTGATTTTGAGTTTTTGCCTTATATCTCCTTTATTGTTGCTTTTATAGCTTCAGAATGTATTAAGAGGTATTGGGAAAGCAATTGTGGAGAGTCTAAATAGCCGGTCAGTTTTACCCCCCGACCCCCCCCCCCCCCCCCTTATGGGTCAAACTGGGGTCATAAAATAGCTGATTTTGAGTTTTTGCCTTATATCTCCTTCATTGTTGCTTTTATAGCTTCAGAATGTATTAAGAGGTATTGGGAAAGCATATGTGGAGAGTCTAAATGGCTGGTCAGTTTTACACACACACCCCCCCCCCCCCCCCCCTTATGGGCCAAACTGGGGTCATAAATAGCTGCTTTGGAGTTTTTGCCTTATGTCTCCTTTATCGTTGCTTTTATAGCTTCAGAATGTATTAAGAGGTATTGGGAAAGCATATGTGGAGAGTCTTAATAGCTGGTCAGTTTTACCCCCCGACCCCCCCTTATGGGTCAAACTGGGGTCATAAAATAGCTGATTTTGAGTTTTTGCCTTATATCTCCTTTAATGTTGCTTTTATAGATTGAGAATGTATTAAGAAGTATTGTGAAAGCATATGTGGAGAGTCTAAGTAGCCGGTCAGTTTTACCACCGACCCCCCCCCCCCTTATGGGTCAAACTGGGGTAAAAAATAGCTGTTTTGGAGTTTTTAACCTGATATCTCCTTCATTGTTGCTATTATAGCTTCGGAATGTAATAAGAGGTATTGGGAATCCATATGTGGACAGTCTAAATAGCCGGTTAGTTTTACCTCCTGACCCCCATGTATGAGTCAAACTGGGGTCATGAAATAGCTTTTGCCTTTATTGTTGCTTTTATGCTTTCACAATGTATTAAAACCTATTGCAAAACCCTGTGGACAATCTAAATAGCAATACATACTTGCACACATGATTATATGATTATATTATATGATTATATGAAGTTATCAATACTCGTTACTGAAATGCTTTGTAGCATTTACACAAAATTTACTAAAGTTACATCCAATGTTGTACATCCAATGTACAACACTTTCTCCAGCTTGTCTATGTCTACAACGCTTGTTTATGTTAATTAAAGAAGACCTTTGTAGGATATTCCCTGTCATGATATCACTAAGGGGGTTGCTTTATGTAACAGTACGGTACAGCTTTGTGCATTCTTAGCTTTACAGCATGCTTATTAAAACCACAAGGCATTTTAAACTCTCAGGGACGCTTTGCTTTTGTTAGCAAAAGCATTCATCAAGTTTGTTTTAATTCCAGGCAGCACTTTTTTTTAGCTATTTTTGTCGTGTGCTATAAAAAGACAAATACATGTAGTTCTTTATCTGAGACACATGACCAGTCATTGAAAAACAAAGTCAAGTGCATTGTAAATCTGAGCAAATCTTCAAGTTGGTAGCCCTTGTGTAATGTTCTGTCAAACCAATTCTATAAAAGGTCATAATTTTGGCATCCTTACAGGATATGGAGTATTTATATTATTTAATCTTCTGGCATAGTCAGCATACATATTATTAGAACGGTAGTTCCTATAATCCCAAAATTAGTCAACCAGAAAAAAGGGTTACAATTCTATTGCAGTGAAATTGCTTCATACAACTCTGGAAAGAAAAGAAGTATTGCAGTTAAATATTTGAGTTGAAATTATAATCTTGAGAATGATTTCAAATGCATCGTAATCAAGGTAATTAAATTAAGGTGTAATAATTATGTAAAAGTTGTATCATTTTTATAATAAGGGCTGTTAGGATATTGTTTTCACCTATGATCTCTGGATGTGCGGCTGGGCGGGTGTCCGGGTGGGCGTCGGGGAAAAACTTTTTGCAGGCAGTATCTCTGAAACCGTAAGGTGTAGGAAGTTGATACTTGGTAGGAACATTGCTTAGGATTTGTAGGTGTGCAATGTCATGGTGTGACCTTGATTTAACCTTGTTGTAGTGACCATAAGTTTTAAAATCTTGTCCAGATTATTTCTTCGATTCCGTAAGGTGTAGAAGGTTGACACTTGGTAGGGACATTGGTTAGGGGGTGTAGCTGTGCATCATGGTGTGACCTTTACCTTTGGCTCTGCCAAAGTTGGTTCACCTGCCATGTTTGAGACATGTTTCTCTTACAACAAAGATATATGGATTACTGCAACTTATTAAGCGTCCTGCAAGGGACGCTTGTTTGTGTATGGGAGAGCTTCAGGCTCTGCCGGCTCCGGCGGCTCCGCATTTTGTTTTCCTTATAACTCTGTAACCGTTAGGCGGATTCTTTTCAAATTTGGCAGGTTTAGGCAGTAGCCTTGGGGAATTTTTTTGATTATGCTGCAGTGACATTTCAACCAATCAGAGAGGTCACATGACCAAAAATGTCTTTTTTCGATGGGGAAGCTTGTCCGGATGATAACTTGAAAGGAATTTTATCAATTCACCTGAAACTTGGCAAATACATTCATTCTATTAAAATCTGGAAATCATTAGATTTTGGCATTGATTGGTCAAGAAGTGGCTGAGTAATTAATGATTAATTAATCATTACGAATTTTCCAAATAAGGAAAACACAAAAATGCTTATATCTCGAAAACCGTGCTAGATAGAGCGATTTCGACGAAATTTTTGACCTGCAGGGTATCTCTGCGGAGTAGTTTTCCCAATTTTCAAAAAAATTTTGTCTCGCCCAAAATGGCGGCCATTTTGAATTTTCGAAATTTTCGCAAAAATTGCAAAACACAAAAATGCTTATATCTCAAAAACCGTGCTAGATAGAGCAATTTCGACAAAACTTTTGACCCGCAGGATATCTCTGCGGAGTACTTTTCCCAATTTTCAAAAAAATTTTGTCTCGCCAAAAATGGTGGCCATTTTGAATTTTCGAAATTTTCGCAAAAATTGCAAAACACCAAAATGCTTATATCTCGAAAACCGTGCTAGATAGAGCGATTTCGACGAAATTTTTGACCCGCAGGGTATCTCTGCAGAGTAGTTATCCCAATTTTGAAAAAATTTTTGTCTCGCCAAAAATGGCAGCCATTTTGAATTTTCGAATTTTTCGCAAAAATTGCAAAACATAAAAATGCTTATATCTCGAAAACCCTGCAAGATAGAGCGAAATTGACGAAATTTTTGACCCACAGGGTATATCTGCAGAGTAGCCATGCCAATTTTCAAAAAAATTTTGTCTCGCCAAAAATGGCGGCCATTTTGAATTTTCGAATTTTTCGCAAAAATTGTAAAACATAAAAATGCTTATATCTCGAAAACCCTGCTAGATAGAGCGATTTCGACGAAATTTTTGACCCGCAGGGTATCTCTGCTGAGTAGCCATCCCAATTTTCAAACAAAAAATTTCTCGCAAAAAATGGCGGCCATTTTGAATTTTCGAATTTTTCGCAAAATTGCAAAACACAAAAATGCTTATATCTCGAAAACCGTGCTAGATAGAGCGATTTCGACGAAATTTTTCACCCACAGGGTATCTCTGCAGAGTAGCCATGCTAATTTTCAAAAAAAATTTGTCTTGCCAAAAATGGCGGCCATTTTGAATTTTCGCGCAAAAATTGCAAAACACAAAAATGCTAATATTTCGAAAACCGTGCTACATAGAGCGATTGTGACGAAATTTTTTATCTTCAGGGTATCTCTGCAGAGCAGCTATCCCAAAGAGCTTTCACTTGGTGAAGTTTCAGACCCATAGCTAATTGCTCACCTACTCAAAAAGAGTAAATGCGAATTACCTCTAAAAGTATTGCAGATAGCCAATTTTTCTCAAATAACTCATTCACCTACTTTTGGGAGAGCTTTCACTTGGTGAAGTTTCAGACCCATAGCTAATTACTCACCTACTCAAAATGAGTAAATGCGAATTATCTCTAAAAGTATTGCAGATAGCCAATTTTTCTCAAATAACTCATTCACCTACTTTTGGGAGAGCTTTCACTTGGTGAAGTTTCAGACCCATAGCTAATTACTCACCTACTCAAAATGAGTAAATGCGAATTATCTCTAAAAGTATTGCAGATAGCCAATTTTTCTCAAATAACTCATTCACCTACTTTTGGGAGAGCTTTCACTCTGTGAAGTTTCAGACCCATAGCTAATTACTCACCTACTTAAAATGAGTAAATGTGAATTATCTCTAAAAGTATTGCAGATAGCCAATTTTTCTCAAATAACTCATTCACCTACTTTTGGGAGAGCTTTCACTCTGTGAAGTTTCAGACCCATAGCTATTTATTCACCTACTCAAAATGAGTAAATGCTAATTATCTGTAAAAGTATTGCGGATACCCAATTTTTATCAAATACTCATTCATCTACTTGTGGGAGAGCTTTCACATGGTGAAGTTTCAGACCCATAGCTAATTACTCACCTACTCAAAATGAGTAAATGCGAATTATCTCTAAAAGTATTGCAGATAGCCAATTTTTCTTAAATAACTCATTCACCTACTTTTGGGAGAGCTTTCACTTGAAGTTTCAGACCCATAGATAATTATTCACCTACTCAAAATGAGTAAATGTGAATTATCTCTTAATAGTATTGCAGATAGCCAATTTTTCTCAAATAACTCATTCACCTACTTTTGGAAGAGCTTGCACACACGAAAATGAAAAATTGTGAATATCTCAGAAAAGCTATTTCTTCTGCTGTAATGCTCGGTGGGAGATACACACCGCGGCAGTGGTCTTGACAAAAAATTTTGTCTCCCCAAAAATGGTGGCCATTTTGAATTTTCAAAGTTTTTGCAAAACACAAAAATGCTTATATCTCGAAAACCGTGCTATATGGAGCGAACTCAGTAAAATTTTGGACCTGCTGGGTATCTCTGCAGAGTAGCCATGCCAATTTTCAAAATATTTTTGTCTCGCCAAATATAGCGGACATTTTTAATTTTTTTATTTTTTGCAAAACACAAAAATGCTTATATCTTGAAAACCGTTCTAGATAGAGCAGACTGCGCTGACTTTGGTTGCCACAACAGTATAAGGCTAGAAACGAAGCATTTTCTTAATACTTTAGCACTCACCTTTATATCCTTTTCGGGACACTTTGTTTTTGCATTATCTTATCTTTTTTGCGAGCAATCCTCTAGTTTTCATTCTTTTGGTAATATAGGAAACAAAACTTGTCCAATTTTATTTTTACCCAAAAGAATTAAAACATTTATATTGTTTTTAATTCTTTTGAATCAAATATGAAACAAAGCTTATCCATTTATATTTTTACCAAAAATAATTAAAAAATTATATTATTTTTAATTCTTTTGGGTCAAACAGGAAACAAAGCTTATCCATTTTTGCCTTCCCCAAGGAGGATATGTTTTTTGATGTGTTTTTTGTCCAATTGTTTGGAAAATAACTTGAAAAGTTATGGATGGATTTTGATGAAATTTTCAGGTCGTGTTGACTATGGGACAAGGAACAAATTGTTTGATTTTGGCAGTGGTCCGATGACCATCAGGATCCAGCAATTTTTAAAGGATTTTTTTTTTATCAGTGCACCTAAAAGTAATATTGAAGGTGTTGGGCCGGGCAGAGGTATGTGCCCTCCAAGAGCCCTTGTTTGATAATGACATGGTTTTAATTTTTGTAAATGGTCCCACCACAAAAACATTTACATACCGTAATTTCTATGATATAAAAGCCCCCTTCTAATAGTAGCCCCCCTCCCACTAAATGTCAGTGGCCAAGGGTCAGAAACTGAAACATATGTTACTCAAATTTACAATGCCCAATAAAATTTGTGCATGACACTGCATGTGTGTATGTATGTATGTATACATGTCACACTTTTCTGTTCAGAATTATGTCACAAGCCAACATTCTATGAAATATTTGACTATTTTCGGGGATTGTTTTGCAGGGATAATGTAAGGTTTGGGTTTTCCACTGACTCTGTGAAGATTGACTGCATTGTTGCTGTCTTGTTTGTTACATAAAAGTACTTGACAAATTATCTCGGTTGTGTACACTATATGAATACAGGGGAGTATGGGTTTTCATTTGTTTAAAATGAATTGTTAAATAATGACAACAGTTTGAATTGATTAAAAGCAGTGATAGCGAAACACAATCAATATTAAAGTAATTATGAGCTTTGTCACATCATAGAATTATTTATCATAAGCTACCATTGCATCATGCATTATTTGTGGAGCAATTTTCAGTACATTTATCTTTCCAGTGCAGATGCAGTTCAAGTGTTCAAGAGGAATTCCTTCAAGTGTAATGACCTTCTTTAAAACTCTGTTTCAGGGAATGAAATTATTAAAAAAAATAATGACACATTTTCTTCAGTGCAAAAACAGGTCAGATTTAAAATACCGTATTTATTGTAATAAACGCCCCGGGGCGATGCATTTTCCAAAAGGGGGGGCGACTATTACAGATAAACAAAATCATATCTCGAGTCCAGTGGCAATGGGCGATAATGGACACTTACTGCCTTGATCTCGCTTGCTAGCATGTATAATGGCGAGACAGCTTAAAATATTTAAACCAAACCTTAAATCTGAAGAAATTATGTGGTTTTATCTCGTATTTTTGCAGATTTCAATGCGTCTGTGACCAAAACTGCCATGTTTCGTTTTTATTTTCTTTATTTCTCGTAAGCGATATTCGCTTGGGAAGTACTAAAACGCACCATTTTTCGGAATCCCGGAATCGCCAAGATGTTGGCTGTTGAGAGAGATGTAAAACCCCGAAATATGAACTTTGCAAAGGTAGAGAAGAGGGGGGGGGGCGATTAATAGGGAGGGGGCGTTTATTACAATAAATACGGTATGCGAAGAAGAGACTGTTAGGTCTGTACAGCATGCTTGTTTAATCAGTTGAGAAAAATGTGGTATTGTGACCCCCAAGGCTTTTGTCCTGAATAAGATCATCTAGCCTAGCGTAAAGCCTGCATCTCTTTGAAATAAGAAAAACTCAGTTTTCATAGTGTCCCCTTGCAAAAGAAATGTACTTAAGTTTACATCATTGTACTGCTGAGATCACTATCTGCTGAGCTCATATCACCTGACATGTAAAAATACTGTGCATTTAGATTCAGGGTTTTACTTTCTATCTTTGTTGTTCTAGTATCTTAGATTCTGTCATATGATAGAGATTAAGCACCATGAAAGTACTCATTACATTACAAATACTTTATTAACACTAAACATTTATACACAAGTTCAAAAGGATTTTGGAACAGGTTTGAGCCTTAAACAAGGCTGAAGATCATGTTTTACAATACCAACAGTGCATGGGAAGTTTAGACTTTCCTCAAGTCATTTTGTGTTTAGGTGTTGTATGAGGACTGAATGACTTTTTCCCAGAATATGGTGCTGACAAAAGTATTTCATCAGACAGTTGGATCCCCACCCATCAGGTGGATTCATAATGATTCCATATGTGCCAGATTTGGTGGAATAAAAAACACAAAGACTTGGAGCAAGTCAAGGGAAGTCTGTGTCTGTGCTTGAAATGTTGAGACTTGCAATGTCAACCTTTCTGAAATACTCTGTAATGTTAAACTTTTTGTGGCTTTTTGGTCTAATACCCCAGTCACACTAGAGGCGTTATTGCTTACACTTATTGCCATCCAAAAAATTCTGAAAATCATGGAGTCAGAAATTTTGAACACTTTTAAAACTTCCCTGTGTATGAAGCTTGGAAAGCTAGAGGTCTTCGAGTTCACAGATACCCCAGGGTATGATTTCCTAGTAAATCCTCCCACCCCAAGAATAAACAATTTACATATTACAAATGATATCTTAACCTTTAAGAGTACACTTATTATAACCTTACACAAATTCTGGTTATAAAGTTATAAACTAGAGTTTATTGGTTTGGGATACTAAATAACCTAGTAAATAAATGCCCCAAAATCAACTTGCTAGAGATGTCAATAGAATACATGTTCTCTTTTGTGAACCTTTTGCTATCTGAACAAAATCTCTTTCCCAGCATGTTTGGGTAATAGAGGTTCCAATATACTATGGTTTGATCAGACAGTTTCTTTTTGTCTTCTTGGGGAGGAAGAAGTGCAACCACCTTAGACATTGACGGGAATTAGCCCACTATCATATGTCAGTGCTTACTTAAGGTTTGCTCATCAAATAAGAAAGGTAACAATAAAAAATTGCTCCAGTAAAAAAGTGGAATGTCAAATCTAAATAAGAACAAAAGTGGTGAGCAGATGTATATGTTATTTGCACTGAAGCCAAAATAGTAAACACCTGTCTGAAGATGAGCCCACTGGAGGGTGGACATATTATTTTTGCTTTTTCCGTCGTCCGCCGTCCAGACGCTTGGTTTCCGCTCATTTGAAGGAAAAGTATTTATCCTATCTTTACCAAATTTGGTATGGGTGTTTATTGGGTTAATAGCTTGCATGGGATTGCTTTTGGTGAAGATAGGTCTATAGCTAACTGAGTAATAGCTACTTAGCTACTTTTGTGTACTTCTTTTGTTTCCCGGCATTTTAAGGAAAAATATTTGACATATCCAAATTTAGTATGAGCATTACTTAGGTCGATAGCTTGCTTGGGATTGCTTTTAGTGATAATAGCTATATAACTGACTGAGTAATAGCTACTTAGCTACTTTGCCAAAAATGGAAAAACACAAATTTGCTTATCTCCTTAACCGTACGAGATAGAGCGATTTCGTCGAAATTTTCAACCCACAGGGTATCTAAGCAATGTACTCTTGGCAATATTCAAAAAATTTTCCTCTTCCCAAAAATGGCGGCCATTTTGAATTTTCGAATTTTTGCCAAAAATTGAAAAACAGAAATTTGCTTCTATCTCCTTAACCGTGCAAGATAGAGCGATTTCGTCAAAATTTTCGACCCAACCAGTGCAAAAAGGCATGAAGCTGAAATAATTTACATGTATACTAATAAATATTTAAGCATCATTGATCTATTTTACAAATGAAACAGGGTCTTGTAAGACTACTACTGCACAATTTTTGCAAAAGGTTCATGGGGTGGACATTACACATGATAATGTGTGTTCTAACTGTTCTTCTATGCTATCCTGTTTCTATTCATATGTCCCAGCTACTATCAACAGGGCGTCCTATTTCTAGTTGTTAAATGCAACATAAAGATAAATTTTGACCTGAGAGAAACCTCATACCCACAAAAATTCAACTGTGTTTTGAGATTTATGAAGAACTAATGGAAATTTGAGAAAGGCTGGGACAGGACTCTGTTGTACTCAGTGTACTGAAGAGTCTGAAAGGCACATGTGTGGTCATTGTTCCAGGATAGCCACCAAAGTTCTTCTAATGTATATTGCATGCAAAGTGAGCCTACAGGTGGGACAATTAATGATCTGTCTGCTGTGTTAAATTGTTTGTGAGGAATACAGATGGTCATCAAAGCATCATGTTTATGACAGGTTCAGTATGCAGGATGCAACCTTTCATACGTACCACCCTGATGTTTTCCTTAAAGCAGTCATAATGATCAATAGGCATGGCCAATTATAGGAATTACTTTTTCAGATGGTGCCTTTCTTTCATATCTTTTCTCTTTTTTCAAAAATTACTCCTTAGGGTTAAGGAATGTGTGAATGGATTGTTTATGCTGTTTTAGGTTATATAGCAATTTCTTCTAATATTGTCCACAGTTCTGGCTTGTCAGAAGATGTATAGTTTAGAATGTTTATTATTCCAGCACCTTTTTATCATGTTTTCACTTGTTTGAACTTATCTTCTCAACAAGACATAAACTGGTTCACCGCGTGTTTGTTTGGTGTAAAACCTACTGTTTTTATCCTTGATTTAGCATTTCCTTTTGTGGAAGACAACATTTTTCAAAAATTACTCCTTGGGTTAAGGAATGTGTGAATGGATTGTTTATGCTGTTTTGGGTTATATAGCAATTTCTTCTAATATTGTCCACAGTTCTGGCTTGTCAGAAGATGTATAGTTTAGAATGTTTATTATTCCAGCCCCTTTTTATCATGTTTTCACTTGTTTGAACTTATCTCCTCAACAAGACATAAACTGGTTCACAGTGTGTTTGTTTGGTGTAAAACCTGCTGTTTTTATCTTTGATTTAGCATTTCCTTTTGTGGAAGACAACATTGATCTGAATGAGAAATTTAATGTCAGTATTAATCTGTATGTTGTGCACAAGTAAAAAAATATGTACAACTTATAACTTAGAAAATCTTTGTGCAAGTAGAGTAAGAAATGTAAAATTCGCCACCTCTAAAACCTTAGTTAATTTTTTGAAGAAAATGATGTTTTTGTCTCAAAATTGGTATTTTTCAGTTCAAAAAGCCTTAATTTACTATACATTCAACAAATCTCACCACAATTCATTTATTTTATTAGTATTTTCACATGTGGCGAATTTCAGATATGTGCCGAATTTTACATTTCTTACTCTACAACAATCTTGTGTATTTTTTTCCAAACACTATTGTTACCATACCTTTTAAGAAGAGGTTTTGTTGACTTCACACTTGTTCCACATAGGGGCCACGGTGGCAGAGTGGTAACACTCTCGCCTCCCACCTCTGAGGCCGGGGTTCGATCCCCGGCACGGCGTCAAGTGGGAAAGCTGGTAGTTGCTTGCCGTTGGTCGGCAGTTTACAGTACAGAAAACTAATGAACTGTATGTACTGGTTTCCTCTGCCCTTCCAACTACCCGTCGTGATATGACCTGTACAGTGTTGAAAGCGACATAAAACCCCAAATAAATAAAAAAAACTTGTTCCACATGTACAGAGTGATGGATATGAAAATCCCCAGATTGAAAATCCCTTGGAATCTACAGACCCATAGAAAATCCCCAGATGGGGCTTAGAAAATCCTCAGATCAAAAATCCCCAATACAATACCATTGACAAATGTATTGGTATATTGTCTTTGTGTATGGTATGGGTTCCAATTACTGTCATCTTCAAAATAATTTTGGCCCTTCCTTTTCCTTTTTGTTGTTCATTGATTAAATAAACCAGTTTTAACTGTGGCCTTTACATTGCAAATGCATTGTTATGTTGTCTTTGTCTATGATGTGGCTTCCAATTCCTGTCCTCTTCAAACCAATTGTGTGGTACTCCCTTGTTTATTATTGTATCCCCGACGCGAAGCGGGGATACTATGGATTCATCATCGTTGTCGTCCGCGCCCTCGGCGGCGTCCGCGTCCGCAGAGATTTCTTGTTAGCGACCTACAGTCCACATTTCTTTCCGGATTTCTTTCATATTTGGCAGGTGGCTTGATATGGTAGAGGACTCGCCACCCTATCTTTTTGGTAGGCTTTATGTCTAAATTAGGCCTGTGGTAGACAAAAATGTCTAAAATGTGGAATATTGCTTGTTAGCGACCTACAGTCCACATTTCTTTCCAGATTTCTTTCATATTTGGCAGGTGGCTTGGTATGCTAGAGGACTCGCCACCCTATCTTTTTGGTAGGCTTTATGTCTAAATTAGGCCTGTGGTAGACAAAAATGTCTAAAATGCATTAAAAGTCATGAAATCATGCACTAAATCACTTATAACTTGAAAAGTGTTGCATTTAGAGCATTTTGTTAAAATATGTTATTCAGCTACTTTTTTCATAGCTACAACATGGTGAGTAACTTGGGTGTCTGTCTCAATAGCTAAGTGAGTAATAGCTACTTTTGGGCTTTTCAGTAACTTCCATCATGAGTAAAATCACTTGTAACTTGAAAACTATTGCATTTACACAATTTTGTATAAATATGTTATTCAGCTACTTTTGGGTGAGCTATAACATAGTAAAATTTCAGACCTGTAGCTCATGGCATAGCTGAGTAATAGCTACTTTTAGGTTATCACTGTTGAGTAAATTACTTATAACTTCAAAAGTATTACATTTAGAGTATTTTGTTTCAATATGTTATTCACCTATTTCAGAGTCAGCTATAACATAGTGAAGTTCCAGACCTGTGGCTCATTTCATAGCTGAGTAATAGCTACTTTGAAGTTCACACTGTTGAGTAAATCAGTTGTAATTGGAAAACTATTGCATTTACAGAAATTTGTGTAAATACTAAATATGTTATTCAGCTACTTTTGGGTCAGCTATAACATAGTGAAATTACAGACCTGTAGCTCATGGCACAACTGAGCAATAGCTATTTTCAGGTACTGACTGTTGAGTAAATGACTTGTAACTTGAAAAATATTGCATTCGGAGTATTTTGTTAAAATATGTTGTTCACCTACTTTTGGGTCAGCTATAACATTGTGAAATTACAGACTTATAGCTCATGGCATAGCTGAGCAATAGCTATTTTCAGGTTCTCACTATTGAGTAAACCAGTTGTAACTTGAAAACTATTGCATTTACAGTATTTTGCTTAAATATGTTGTTCACCTAATTTTGGGTCAGCTATAACATAGAAAAAATCCAGACATGTAGCTCATTGCATAGCTGAGTAATAGCTACTTTGAGGTTATCACTGTTGAGTAAATGAGTTATAACATGAAAACTATTGCATTTATAGTATTTTGTTTAAATATGTTATTCACATAATTTTTGGTCAGCTATAACAGTGAAATTGCAGACCTCTATGTCATGGCATAGCTTACCAATATCTACTTTCAGGTTCTCACTGTTGAGTAAGTCATTGTATCCACTGGATAGCCGCAGTGTGTAGAGAGATTTCACCATTACCGCTCTAACGAAAAAAAATATTATAGCTAGCCTTCTCAAGTTTGCAAGGTATATTAGAGGGTGCACCACAGTATTCTATTGGTAGGCTTTATGTCTAAATTAGGCCTGTGGCTGAATTACTTGCCTACTAAAAATGAGTAATTCTGCATTTTCTCTAAAAGTATTGCAGATAGCAAATTTTTCTTAAATAACTCATTCACCTACTTTTGGAAGAGCTTTCACATGCTGAAGTTCCAGACCTGTAGGTAATTACTCACCTACTCAAAATGAGTAAATGCGAATTATCTCTAAAAGTATTGCAGATAGCCAATTTTTCTCAAATAACTCATTCACCTACTTTTGGGAGAGCTTTCACTTGGTGAAGTTTCAGACCCGTAGGTAATTACTCACCTACTCAAAATGAGTAAATGCAAATTATCTCTAAAAGTATTGCAGATAGCCAATTTTTGTCAAATAACTCCTTCACCTACTTTTGGGAGAGCTTTCACTTGGTGAAGTTTCAGACCCGTACGTAATTACTCACCTACTCAAAATGAGTAAATTGGAATTATCTCTAAAAGTATTGCAGATCAGACTTGTAATCTATTACAGCCAATCTATTACTATTACTATTACATTTGAAAATATTCAATCTATTACTATTACTATTACATTTTAAATTTTTAAATCTATTACTATTACTTTGGCATCTATTACTTTCTATTACATTCTATTACAATTTGGCGCAAACTTGAGAGGTAATTTTAACACAGAAATAAAACTGACAGGATACTTTATACATCTAATTTTATTGAAAATGTTTCAGATTATGCCATACAAGGATAAAATATCACAAATATATCACTTGGTATATTTACGATTAAATTAATAGATCCCATATTTATTCTATTTAAGAATGACCTGACTACTTGGAGAATTTATGAGAATTATATATAAAGCCACTTAAGTGCTCCAAATTTTGTAATGAGAGGTATATTTCTGTCAAATTCTGTGAAAAGCTTTTTAAATGCTGAAAAATATGTTATCATCAGTAAATATTATCTGTAGAATATACACTGTTGTCAAACAATTCTCATAATTCTCATATTTATTGTATCCACCGGAGGATACTTTGGTTTAGCGTTCGCTACGCCGCCGCCGCCGCGCGTAGAGAGATTTTCGGCGTTAACGCTCTAAGAGGAAAACAACAGCAGCTAGGTTCACCAAATTTGCAGGATATCTTCATTGGGGGGTAAACTTCTCTGGGAAGGAAAATAGCCTCATTCTGAAAAACAAGATGGCCGCCATGGGCATTTCTTTGAAAATAATCTACATTTTTCTACTGGCTGTTCCTCATAGGTAGAAGGTTGAATCTGTTCATAGGTGATATGTATGATACATATACATGTCCTCTACAACCTTGCACACATTTGACCTTGAAGCTCCTAATTCAAGGTCATCCACGGAGTGCCGAAGTAACCCACATGGCGGACTTTAAAAGTGCCTATATCTCCCTTATTATTGGTCCTAGAGGTTTGCAATGTGAAGCCAACCTATAGGAAATCATGTGCTGCGAATGTTCTGATGTGGTTAGATTTGACCTTGGACCCTCCTTCAAGGTCAAACGAGGATAGCCAAACTTAAAAGTGCTTATAACTCGCTTATTATCGATCCTAGAGGTTTGGGATGGTAAACCAACATATAGGAAATCATGGGCTGGGAATCTTCTGGTGTGGTTGGATTTGACCTTGGGGCCCCTCCTTCAAGGTCAAATGAGGACAGCCAAGCTTAAAAGTGCTTATAACTCGCTTATTATTGGTCCTAGAGGTTTGGGATGGTAAACCAACATATAGGAAATCATGGGCTGGGAATCTTGTGGCGTGGTCGGATTTGACCTTGGGCCCCTCCTTCAAGGTCAAACGAGGACAGCCAAACTTAAAAGTGCTTATAACTCGCTTATTATTAGTCCTAGAGGTTTGGGATGGTAAACCAGCATATAGGAAATCATGGGCTGGGAATCTTCTGGCGTGGTCGGATTTGACCTTGGGCCCCTCGTTCAAGGTCAAACGAGGACAGCCAAACTTAAAAGTGCTTATAACTCGCTTATTATTGGTCCTAGAGGTTTGGGATGGTAAACCAGCATATAGGAAATCATGGGCTGGGAATCTTCTGGTGTGGTCGGATTTGACCTTGGGTCCCTCATTCAAGGTCAAACGAGGACAGCCAAACTTAAAAGTGCTTATAACTCGCTCATTATTGGTCCTAGAGGTTTGGGATGGTAAACCAGCATATAGAAAATCATGGGCTGGCAATCTTCTGGTGTGGTCGGATTTGACCTTGGGCCCCTCCTTCAAGGTCAAATGAGGACAGCCAAACTTAAAAGTGCTTATAACTCGCTTATTATTGGTCCTAGAGGTTTTGGATGGTAAACCAACCTATAGGAAGTCATGGGCTGGGAATCTTCTGGTGTGGTCGGATTTGACCTTGGGCCCCTTGTTCAAGGTCAAATGAGGACAGCCAAACTTAAAAGTGCTTATAACTCGCTTATTATTGGTCCTAGAGGTTTTGGTGCATTGTCTTTACGGTGGATACAATTTGCATCGGTTCTCCGATGCGCTAGGTCTAGTTCACTTTATGATGAGTTGTTAGACTTGAAAAACTCTTATTATTATGAGAAATACTTGATGAGCAGTGTTTGCAAAAGAAAACACTGCATTCAAAGAACCCCTTTCTTTCAAATTCTTTGCTTGCAGAGCCCACCTTAAAATGATTCAAAAATGACATTTATGTTTGAAAATAATAACTCCGGTAATTTAATGTAAATCAGTGAAACAGCTAACACATGCCACAATGCTGCCCTTATTATACACAATAGTGACCTGTGTGATTGCCTTTCATGTGTCACAGTTTCTCCTTACTCAGGAACATTTAGTTAATCCTTCCAAAGGTTAAATTGGCCTGTTTAAGCCTTTAATAATACCACCTCAAAGACAGTTGTTTTAGAACACTCAATCAAAGAGGGACAATTAAAGGTCCCTTGATATTTTAAAGTTATTTATTTCAATGCTTGTGTGTTTTATTTAGTATTCTTTGATGAATATCAATACATTACATATTGATTATTTGAAAAGTTTATGGATGAAAGTTTAAAATGAATTTGACTTAAATGAGTGCTACAAAATTAATTCATTATTGTTTGAAGTTTATTTAAAGTGATGATTTTATGACAGTTAGTTCATTATTGTATCAAAGTCCATTTAAAGTATTCATTTATGTGAAAACTAATTCATTACAGAATTAAAGTCCATGTTAAGTGATCATTTTTTTCTACAATCTCCTGAAAAAAGGCAAAAGGTAAATTGTAATAGAAAAATAATAGAAAGTAATAGATGTAATAGATAGAATTTCAATCTATTACTATTACATTTGAAAAATTTCAATCTATTACTATTACTATTACATCGAAGTTGACTCCAATCTATTACTTGTCTATTACTTCTATTACTTTGTTTACAAGTCTGTTGCAGATAGCCAATTTTTCTCAAATAACTCATTCATCTACTTTTGGGAGAGCTTTCACTTGGTGAAGTTTCAGACCCGTAGCTAATTATTCACCTACTCAAAATGAGTAAATGCTAATTACCTCTAAAAGTATTGCAGATACCCAATTTTTCTCAAATAACTCATTCGCCTACTTTTGAGAGAGCTTTCACTTGGTGAAGTTTCAGACCCGTAGCTAATTATTCACCTACTCAAAATGAGTAAATTGGAATTATCTCTAGAAGTATTGCAGATAGCCATTATTTCTCAAATAAGTCATTAATATGAAAACAACTTATAGGAAGTCATGGGCTGCAAATCTTTTCATGTGGTCAGATTTGACCTTGGGCCCCTCCTGCTTATTGTTGGTCCTAGAAGTTTGCAATGTGAAAACGACTTATAGGAAATCATGGGCTTGCGAATCTTTTGATGTGGTCAGACTTCACCTTGGGCCCCTGCTACAGGGTCAAATAAGGGTAGCCAAACTTAAAAGTGCTTTCGGCTTGCTTATTAACGAAAAATGCTGTTTATCTTCTAAACTATGTTAGTTGGCCTTTGTCGGTGGATACATCCAGCATCTGGCCACAGATGCGTCCTTAGTCTAGTTATTCATTGATTAAATAAACCACTTTTAACTGTAGTCTTTAATCTACCTCTTCCAGGGAATGCATGTGGCTTCCAATTAATCAGATTAGATTTGTAGCCCTCTATGGATTGATGTATTAAAGAACTATTTGTATCCCCGGCGCGAAGCGGGGATACTATGGATTCGTCTGCGTCCACATCCGCGCCCGCAGAGATTTCTTGTTAGTGACCTACAGTCCACATTTCTTTCCAGATTTCTTTCATATTTGGCAGGTGGCTTGATATGGTCAAGGACTCGCCACCCTATCTTTTTGGTAGGCTTTATGTCTAAATTAGGCCTGTGGTAGACAAAAATGTCTAAAATGTGGAATATTGCTTGTTAGCGACCTACAGTCCACATTTCTTTCCAGATTTCTTTTATATTTGGCAGGTGGCTTGATATGGTGGAGGACTCGCCACCCTATCTTTTTGGTAGGCTTTATGTCTAAATTAGGCCTGTGGTAGACAAAAATGTCTAAAATGTGGAATATTGCTTGTTAGCGACCTACTGTCCACATTTCTTTCCAGATTTCTTTCATATTTGGCAGGTGGCTTGGTATGCTAGAGGACTCGCCACCCTATCTTTTTGGTAGGCTTTATGTCTAAATTGGGCCTGTGGTAGACAAAAATGTCTAAAATGTGGAATATTGCTTGTTCGCGACCTACAGTCCACATTTCTTTCATATTTGGCAGGTGGCTTGGTATGCTAGAGGACTCGCCACCCTATCTTCTTGGTAGGGTTTATGTCTAAATTAGGCCTGTGGTAGACAAAAATGTCTAAAATGTGGAATATTGCTTGTTAGCGAGCTACAGTCCACATTTCTTTCCAGATTTCTTTCATATTTGGCAGGTGGCTTGGTATGCTAGAGGACTCGCCACCCTATCTTTTTGGTAGGGTTTATGTCTAAATTAGGCCTGTGGTAGACAAAAATGTCTAGAATATGGAATATTGCTTGTTAGCGACCTACAGTCCACATTTCTTTCCACATTTCTTTCATATTTGGCAGGTGGCTTATCGCTTAAAAGTATTGCAGATAGCCAATTTTTCTCAAATAACTCATTCATCTACTTTTGGGAGAGCTTTCACATGGTGAAGTTTCAGACCCGTACATAATTACTCACCTACTCAAAATGAGTAAATGCGAATTATCTCTTAAAAGTATTGCAGATAGCCAATTTTTCTCAAATAACTCATTCACCTACTTTTGGAAGAGCTTTCACTTGGTGAAGTTTCAGACCCATAGCTAATTACTCATCTACTCAAAATGAGTAAATGCGAATTATCTCTAAAAGTATTGCAGATAGCCAATTTTTCTCGAATAACTCATTCACCTACTTTTGGGAGAGCTTTCACATGGTGAAGTTTCAAACCCATAGCTAATTACTCACCTACTCAAAATGAGTAAATGCGAATTATCTCTAAAAGTATTGCAGATAGCCAATTTTTCTCAAATAACTCATTCACCTACTTTTGGGAGAGCTTTTACTTGGTGAAGTTTCAGACCCATAGCTAATTATTGACCTACTCAAAATGAGTAAATGCGAATTATCTCTAAAAGTATTGCAGATAGCCAATTTTTCCCAAATAACTCATTCAGATACATTTTGAAGAGCTTTCAATTAGTGAATTTTCAGATCCGTAGCCACTTACTTATAACTTGAAAAGTATTGCATTTAGACCACTTTGTTAAAATATGTTATTCAGCTACTTTTTCCATAGCTACAACATGGTGAGTAACTTGAGTGTCTATCTCAATAGCTAAGTGAATAATAGCTATTTTTGGACTTTTCACTAACTTCCATCATGAGTAAAATCACTTGTAACTTGAAAACTATTGCATTTAGAGAATTTTGTGCAAATCTGTTATTCACCTACTTTTGGGTCAGCTATAACATAGTACAATTTCAGACCTCTAGCTCGTGGCATAGCTGAGTAACAGCTACTTTTGCCTTTGCCGGTGGATACATCTTGCATCTGGCCACAGATGCGTCCTTGGTCTAGTTTATAACTGTGTTCTTTAATCTACCTGTATGAAGTGTGGCCCTAACTGTTAATTGCTATCAGGGAAAGTGGCTTTTATTTGTCCCATTGTCTGTAGATAGATAGGCTGATTCTTTCTTTAATAACTGCTCAGGAAGGATGTTGATAGACTAACTCAACATATAAGCACTTTCATGTATGCTATGGAACCCATTCAAACACCTTTTAAATCTTTAAGGGTTGATAATATTAGAGGCATCTTAAAGGAGCTTTTAAACCTACTCAGAAACTAATTCTATCAAAGGAAATGTTAACAGCAATTTTTAAAAAGATGTGTTTTTAAATCATGTTAAAATCTTAATATTCAGTGCAGCAATATACCAAACCTGAATGTATGTAAAGTTCAATAACTCCAAATAAAGTGTACCTTATCTTTTACTCTTACTTTTAGAGATTTTTTGATCCAGGGATTTTTGATCAGGGGATTTTCTAAGCCCCATCTGGGGATTTTCTATGGGTCTGCAGATTTCCGGGGATTTTCCATCTGGGGATTTTCAATCTGGGGATTTTCACACCATACAGAGTGTAGTATTCATCACATGTACAGCTATTTTGAGTAGGGCTTGTAAGAGGTGTTTTTGTAGCACTCACCAAAACTCTCCTCTAAAGGGTGTTGCACACAGGAAACTACCCTAAACATCGGACATATTAACGACAGTTTGTATGGATGTTGACAGGCATGTCAAAACACACTGGATCTGACACGATCCGTTTGTTTTGCTATTTTACAACAATTTTTTTTCACTTTGCTTGTACACTCATACATACAAGTTCTCAGATCTCTGTATCTGATCCCAGAGTAATAAAACTGGTACTAGGAGTGGTAGCAGTTGAAAGAGGAGGTTGGATTTATATAAAATACAGGATAGCCTTTACCTGAGCTTAAAAGTGTACAATATCTTTTTAAAATATAAATACCTGGTGTCATAATGAAGTATTACATGTTTTAGGAGAGGCAGAATAATCAGTAAATTAATTTAAAAGCTAAAGTATGTAAGAGTATACTTTAGATTGTGCTGTGTCCGCTAATATTTTACCTCAATATAAAAAAAACTTGAGCTTTGGGTAAGACTATGTTGTACCATTTAAATGCCTTTCATTGATGCAGTCTGTTTGAGCTTTCCAAGGCATTTATTACACACAGTTATCTAGAAATGACATGCCCAACAGAGAAGGCCCCCTTTCCCCCACCCTACGACCAGACAAAAATTGGAAACTTTTGTAATTTAGAAATCAGAAATGTCAGGTCGTGTCTTGCAGTGTCTTATCTGATAGGATCCGAGTGTGTGTGCATACATTACAATGAAACGCCATGGTATGTTTATTTTGTCTGATCTGATCGTGTAGGGTCGTTTCCTGTGTGCAACACCCTTTACAAGTGCCCCATGCAGCAATATATATGTTCTATTGAATGTGGATAACCATTGAATGTACACATTCAGTGGGTCCAGCTATTGAATGTGTACATTCAATGGAGAAATCATTGAATGTGTACATTCAATGGCTGGGCCATGGAATGTGTAGATTCAATAGCCAAAATCATTGAATGTGTACATTCAATGACCCAAGTCATGGAATGTATAAATAATTAAATATGAAATGTTGATATAGATTGCAAAGACTTAAGTTATAACCTAGATTGGATATTTTGTAGCATAATAATAAGCAATTAACTGGAACAAAGGTGGTACATCTCACGAATTAACATAAAGGAGGATCAGTCTACAACATTAAGATTAATAAACATATTATGTCATACCATAAGTTTCATACATTTTATCACATCTTTTTCTTTACTGTCTTTATATTTTGTAAATCGCTTATTATTACACAATAAGCTTTTGTGGCATCATTCTGCTACTGCATAGAACATTTATTAATTTCTGCACATCAGTCCTTTCTGATCAACCATTATGAAAGGTGTATAATAAGCTCTACATTAATCCAGAAATATTAAAACATTTTGTCTCTCACTCAGAGAATGAAAGAGAAACAGTTCAAGTCTGAGTAGTAATTTTATAGTCTTTAAGTGAATGATTCTAAAATGTTGCATCAATTATTCATCTAATTATGTGTAGAATTTGGGATTTAATTGTAATTCACCCATAATAGCACCTATAATGTTAGAGAGGTTCATTTGGACAATATAATTAGATTAAGATAAATATTTTTAGAAAACAAACAGTGTTTGTTATAAGACATAACTATGTGACTGTCTACAGATAATAAACTTATTGCAAAAGTTTATTTTTACAATTGATAACAACAGATGTGATATTAAGAAAATGACAAAATAAGTAACATTTTATGCAATATCAATTGCTTATTTCATTTGTTAAGTTCATATACACATTCAATGACTTTGACTGTTGAATGTACACATTCCACAGTTAAACCATTGAATGTACACATTCAGTGGCTGCTTACTATTGAATGTGTACATTCAATGGCCCAAGCCACAGATATATAGCTAGTTTGTCTGAGAAATATGACAAAAAATGATGTAGTTCATCTCATTTGCCGGTGAATATAATTTCTGTAAAAGTCGCCCCAGGGCAATGGATTTCTACAAAAAAATGGTATTTTTCTAATGACAAAACTGTCCCTCTTAGTACAAAGTTAAGCAACTACCTTATAATATTAGTATCTAGTATTTTTCTGACTTAATTCCTTTAGATTTAAAACCCAATAAAAATGACGGACAAGATTAATAATAAAGAATTTATTTTAGAAATTTTGTGACGTGGACAACGTGCAAGATCTAATATATAAAGTTTTAAAAAAAACTCCAATCTCAAAGTGGACTTTTCGCTTGTCTGTTTGCTTAAATTTCTAACTCTAGATAACTCCCTATTTTTGTTTTTATATTTTAAGTATTTTGGGCATTAATTAAAGTGTGGGCATTTATCACAGAAATTATGGGTATCATCCAAAATATTCAGATCGAACCAGAAGTTAGTACTCATTTGAAAATGCTGTATTCCTGACTAGTGGGTGGACGATTAGACAAATGCTCAAATAAGTGTCTGTGTCATGGTACAATCGCGGTCAGTCACTGACAATTTCTAGAAATCTATTAAATCATACCCTTCTTTATGTATCTCTATATCCACGGTTTTTTACCCCACAGCCCTTAAGGGCTGTCGGGGTATTGTTTTCACCCATGGTGTCCGGATGGGCGGGCGGGCGGGCCGCGGGAAAAAGTTTGTCCGGGCTGTATCTCAGAAACTGTAAGGTGTAGGAAGTTGATACTTGGTAGGGACATTGGTTAAGATGTGTAGGTGTGCAATGTCATGGTCTGACCTTGATTTCACCTTTCAGGTTGCCGTAGTAACCTTGAGTTTGAAAATCTTGGAAACCATAAGGTGTAGGAAGTTGATTCTTGGTAGGGATGTTGGTTAGGATGTGTAAGTGTGCAACGTCATGGTGTGACCTTGATTTGACCTTTCATCTTGCCGTAGTGACCTTGACCTATAAAATCTTGTCCGGGCTATATCTCGGAAACTGTAAGGTGTAGGAAGTTGATACTTGGTAGGGACATTGGTTAGGGGGTGTAGGTGTGCAACGTCATGGTGTGACCTTGATTTGACCTTTGACCTTGCTGTAGTGACCTTGACCTATAAAATCTTGTCCGGGCTATATCTTGGAAACCGTGTTGATACTTGGTAGGGACATTGGTTAGGGGGTGTAGGTGTGCAACGTCATGGTGTGGCCTTGATTTGACCTTGCTGTAGTGACCTTGACCTATAAAATCTTGTTCGGGCTATATCTCGGAAACCGTAAGGTGTAGGAAGTTGATGCTTGGTAGGGACATTGGTTAGGGGTTGTAGGTGTGCAGCATCATGGTGTGACCTTGATTTGACCTTTGACCTTGTCGTAATGAGCTTGACCTTTAAAATCTTGTTGCACCTTTGGGTAGTATAGGGATTGATGCTCGATCTTTCAATATCAATCGATCATCCCACAGAACTGCCGATATCGACACATACTACCAGCATTTCAATATCGAAATAACATACACCAAACAGACAAAAAATTTTAAAAATGGTAATTTTACTGCTAAAACGCATATTTATGTATAAAATCTTTAAAAGGCACATTTACAACTGAAACTAAACGGGGTCAAGTCTGGCGCCATCTTTGTTTACATTGCCAGTGACCTACTTCCTGTTTCACGGAAGATACAAAACCTGACAGCTAGTACACAGGAAAGCACAAAAACTCTTGTTAAAGGTACATTTTCTTCAGTTTATTTAATTTTATATTGCAAAAATATATTTTTGGTGCATAAGTAGTATCTTTTGATAATTTTGTGAATTAATATATGCACGTTTTCAAATAACCTGTATTATCGCCCACGGCTTACGTTAACGGTCCCGATATTGAAATATCGATCGATCTACAACCCTAAATTTTCATTCGATATCGATCCTCAACATTGCTCTCGATCCCTATATATATATACTACCTTTGGGTCTGTCTTTTGATGCAGATTAAGCACTGTTAAAGTCATTATATTAGATTTCATTAAGAATTTTACTTTTACAACTTCCCATTGTAACAGATGGAATTTCATCAAGTGAGCCACAGATTTTGCTCCAACACCACACATAAGCATTCATTGAATGTATTACCACTTCTGTATTCATGGTAATATTCAAACATCCAAACCATAATTCGGCCATGCCAGATGTAGATAAAGAGTGTTGTAATGTTTAGTTTATGATTAATGCTGTTATCTTGTTATTGAATTGTCTTGTTTTAATACTTCATCTTGACATGCATTATCTTTCTCTTCGACATTATTTTCTCTATTTAAACATTGTTTGGACGTTTATATAACGGACAGTGCTCTGAAAGTATCCTGAACTTTGTACTGATACAGTACTTCTATATCTCATGGTGTTAAAAATATTTCCCTAGGCTGTGGGGTACGGGCATCTCTGATGCTATTTTTTTTAATATTTCAGGCAGTGTCCTTTAATAAATCAATAGATTTGTCATGAATTTTGGGTTTGTTTATAACTAGCACTATATTTACAAGAAGTACATGCTTTTGGTAGATTCTAAATGTCGGAAACACTTTTATTCTTACCGGATTGAAATATACTTCATCCCAGAAATTTTTTCATGATATATTGACCAACAAAGGAGTAAAAAAAGGTCAATTATGGGTTGATTATCTGTCGGAAAAATTGACGAATAATCAACCATGAAAATTGAGGTGATTCCATTCACTATTCCTGACTAACATGTGACTGCTGGATTACTGACTAACTACCCCAGCTTTGAACTTGGGTTCACTGCTGTTACTAGTATATGTAGCTTGTGGGTTGTTGTTTCAGGTTGTTCTTTGTTGGAGCACGGCAGGGTCAGCTCCCCGACTTCTTGGCAATGATCCATGTGGAGAGATTCACACCGATGCCGGCCCTACTTTTCACTGTATGTATCAAGAGTAGTGCAAAAAAAAGACATGTAAAAACTTGAACACTATTCTAAATCCCTCTTATTTCACTGTGAATTATGGAGAAAGCTTATCAACCGTATAGTGTGATGACTGTTAAAACATTAATCTGATTTATTGCCAAGTGAATTTTACTTTCCATTGTTTAAATTTGAAGGGATTGACCCAGCATTGAATTTCACATGAGGTTTTGACTTTCACTTTTCTTGTATGCTTTACAATATACAGAAAAAATGTGGTTTATTTGTGAGTATAAATATGTTTTGGATATTAAGTTGTTGTATATTTACAAAAATATATATATGTCGTGTACAAGTTGGGATTTTGTACAAGTTATAACTTGTACAAAATCTTGTACAAGTTATAACTTGTACGGCTGAGTTGTACAAGTTATAACTTGTACAAAATCATTTTCAAATTTTGTACAAGTTATAACTTGTACAAAAAATATGCTTGTACAAGTTATAACTTGTACAGTACTATTCTTCATTGATGTTTGGTAATATATCTTTGCTTTTAACTTGTTAAATTAAAGTAGGCTTTAATATAGGTATTCCATTTAAGAAAATGGATTTTTGGAGATATTACAAGAATGTGACAAATTCTATATCAGATTATGCAGAAAGATTCAATTAGATAGATAAATTTTTGTTGTACTGACTGTATGTTTTAATATACTTTTGCTTTCAACTTTTTAAATTACAGTAGGCTTTAATATGGGTATTCCATTTAATCTAACCAAAACCTTTTAAGTAAGAATTTTCCCAGAGTCATCAATTGAACAAACTTTTCAAATATTAAGTGATATTGATGTTGCTTACCATAGTGTTCCATAAGCAGAATGAAGGATTTAATGATGAATAGATAGGACCCCAAGCCAAAGAAAGCCACATGTGAATCACTATTATTGAAGATCTTGGTTAATACTGATTATAAAAAGCCTGGCAGGCTCAAGAAGCCCCTATTGTAAGGCAATTACAATTACATCAACAAATTACATCTGGTTGCCTTTATTGGTTTGATTGATAGTGATTATAAAAGTGTGCCAACCTCTAGAAATCCTTTTTGTCAGTCAATTACAATCACGTTAAAAACTAGAACAAGACCTGCTGACAAGATCAACAGCAAATTTTCAAAATTTATTACAACAGTCACTTTTTTTTAATATGGCAAAAAATGTTCTATATGGGGGCAAAACAGGAGCACAAAACTATCAAAAACTTAATTGTACAGCTTCAAAATTATTAAAAAGTTTTATTGGCCCAAGTTTTACAACTCAGTTTTTGTGCTTCAAAAAAGCTTCACTTTTACAACCCAGTTGTACCGCTCAAAAAATATTAAAAAGGGTATTGGCCTAACTGGCACAACATAGTTGGTCAAGTTAAACTTTTATGAAGCTCAAAAACTCATTTGTACAGCTCCAAAAGTATTAAAAATGTATTGGCCTAACTTGTACAACTCTGTTGTACAAGTTAAGCTTTTTAGAAGCACAAAATCTGTACAAGTTATAACTTGTACAAAATTTGAAAATGATTTTGTACAAGTTATAATTTGTACAACTCAGCCATACAAGTTATAACTTGTACAAGATTATTATCCCAACTTGTACACGACATATATAAGTAGAGAAAAATAGGTGTTGCCATGCCAAGTGTTGTTAGGTGAAACATTTTATGCATTGGTTGAGACTAGTTCTTACTTCTG
This sequence comes from Sabellastarte sp. h YS-2021, assembly GCA_964017235.1. Lineage (NCBI taxonomy): Eukaryota > Metazoa > Annelida > Polychaeta > Sabellida > Sabellidae > Sabellastarte > Sabellastarte sp. h YS-2021. The sequence goes on from OZ024930.1 coordinate 33,355,220, forward strand.
TGACTGAATTTCATTTTTATTGTACGAGTCAGACTCAAGGCAGGAATACAGTTTGTTGGCTTTCACACTTCCATGCTATTTAACTTTCAGCATCTATTATTAACAGCTGGGAGAAAGTAATACACTTTACAGCGTCAAAAGATATTTTTATATCATTTAACAGGCAATGGCAGATAAGAGTTCAACACTCTTTTAACATTAAATTTCATTATGTTATTAACTTATTATTGGTCCAACAGTTCTTGTCATTTTAAAGGGGTGCTTGTAACAGACATAATATCATATTTTTTTTCATCATTTCGTGATGATACAGCTTAAATATAAATGTCTAATAAGTAGTGCTGTGAAATTGCTTCGAATATCGGGTTCGATGTTTGATATCTGTACAAGCTAGCGAACTTTGGTCTAGTTCGATCTTTGAAACAACGTTTTCAAAACCAGTTAAAACGCAGAAATGTCACATAAAATCTTGTCACTTTATTGAAAATATAGCAAAAATATCAAATCCATATATTTTTAAAATAAATTCCGCCATATTTTCGACAAAAGAAACAAGTTTTATAGATGGGCGAAAATAGGATCCGTTTGGATGTGGTGTGATGTTGGGGATTTCTAAACGTTTTGCAAAGTCCGAATTTCAGACGTTTTGAACCGAACTCCGAAATCAGGGCAGTAAACAAGCGAACTATCGAACTTCTTCAAACATCGTCGCAGCACTACTAATAAGTAGGGCTATATCTAGCACTTTTGGTAACGTATTGATACTTTTTTTCAGGGCATCGTCAGCCTCATGCTTTCAGTAAATGGGTGACCTTACTGGTTTATTTTCAGGGCACCCTGTCCTTGATAATGCTGTTGAGTAATGACATGTGGGTGCTCATCAACTACATGAGCTTTGTTCAGTGGCTGTCAGTAGGCATGTCAGTGGCTGCCCTGGTCTACCTCAGATTCACACAGCCTGACAGACCCAGGCCCATCAAGGTAACCTCTGCTTCATATGTCAATATACACATTGCAGTATGTGTATTAACTAAAATACTGGGAGATTGCATTCTTTATATCCTGTGCTGAGTGTGCTCTATCGCAGACACACCAAGGCCAGTCTAGACACTTTGGCCACATGTGTTAATATATACCGTTTTATGCAATATACAGTGGAACCACTTATGATAGCCAAATTTCTTTACAGTAGAGATAAATATCAGGCCCTAAGATTGCCTTTTACCATTTTAAATTGCTGTGTTATATGGGATTTTAATGTTAGTGTGTACTGGTTGAACACTAGGACAGTTTAAATTAATATGTTCATTCAGCTAACATTTGGACAAAGAGACAAGTGTTGAAATCCATGAAATTATGGCCTTAACACATGAAAGATTCAAGATGTTCAAATTATATCCTGTTATAGTAGGTTATGCAGATAGATTTGAACATACACAGATACAGGCATTTTAAAGTACTTCATTGCATTTGTTGTGATCCAGGGAAAACAAACAAAAAAATACAGTGTCTATTTTTACATCTTTTTTAAAAATAAATAATAATAGATAGAAGGTTATGAAGTTTGTGTTCATGACAGAAACACTATTGTGATAAATGGTAAAAATGGTCTGTTGCAATCCATAATAAATTTGTCAAAAATATCCCTGGGATCATTCTGCTTAAATAGCCTTCTAACATCTACCTTGTCTTTGTAATGATGAATTTTTTGCCACAAGCAGTTTGCTTAATTCCACAAATTACTAGATCTGAATTATATACTTATATGATAATAGCACTGATGAAGGGAAATTATAATAGACAAGACATATAAAGTACAAGACCGATGACAGAGGCACTCTATGGAATATGTGTACAGTTTGTAAACACAAGATTGACATCCCTATCCTGTATTCAGTAAGAATACATCCTGTTGTTATTGCCAAAAAAGCAGGGACCTTGTTCTTGGAATCTTTTTTTTTTTTTTGGAACAAATTAGTGCTCTTATATCTTTGTTTTTCACTACAGTCAAATGATAAGCATTGCAATCCTTGCCTCCCTTAACTGAGGTATGTACAAAATAAATAGCAGCTTCAGAGTTATTTACAGTTCCCATTATGCTGAAGTATGTTTTATCCTGGTGCACTGACACTTGTAAGAATTGGAAACAACCTGTGAGTTGAAAATTAATTATTTAGGATTACTTTCTGTTAGGGATGGGTCGGTATGAAAAATATGTAGATCGGGATGTCGCCAATGCAAAACCGTACCGAATTCGGGACTCCGCGTTTTAGTTCACCCCAAACAAACATGGACGTTTCCTCAACGACATCGCAATAAAAGCTCATAAATGCACAAAATATCTGATAAAAACGTATAATGTCTTCATATTTCTGGTTTCTTTCCAGTATTTTAAGTTTTCCTTTATTTATATGAGTTGACAAGCGAAATTGAGGTTATAAAGTGTCATAACCAAAACATGGCAGTTCTGCTCAACGTATCGCTTAGCACTATAAAAGTCTGTAAATGGATGAAAATATGGGATAAAAGCTTATAATTTCTTCAGATTTTGGGTATGTTTCTGATATTTTAACTCTTCCTTCCATTATATATGCTGACAAGCGAAGTGGCGGTTGTAAAATCTCATCACGGTATTTCAGTAAAATGCTCTCGACACCGAGATACCGGACCTACCGACCCATCCCTACTTTCTGTATATCTTTAGTCTTTTATATCTTCAATGTATATACTTTGCTCATACTCTTTTCCTCGTAGGGGTTCCCGGAGCTAGTTTGGACCTTTCTCGTCTCTGAACAGTTGCTCCTACAACACCATATCTGGTCACCATTACCAGCAGTACTTAGCTGTTCTGCCTTTCCACTCTCAATTGATTCAAAATGTTTTATCAGTTTTGCCTTTGATGCTCCCAAGATTTGGAATGGCCCGTCTGATGACATACACAATGCAGGCTTCATTGCTTCCTTTAATAAAAAGCTCAGAACTTCCTGTTTGCCTATCCGCCTTAGCCTTCCTGACTCCCTGTGTCTCTAGTATGACCTGGCTTCATTAATAGACCAGCTCTTATTCAGTGTGTTTAGGTATAGATGCGCCTTGTGGTCTGTTACATGATGAAGATTAAGCTCTATAAAAATCTTTATTATATTCAGTTCGATTATACTTGTGAAGGTTTCTTACATCTCTGGGATGTGATGATACAGTAAGAACCTGCCTCAGAATTCTCAGCTTGTGGTTTAAATTTTATTCCTCAGCTTAAATCCCAAAGTAGAAGAATTCAAAAGACATTGAGAATCATACCTTCCTCTGTCAAGTGTAAGGCTAAGAATTAACTATGAATGCAGAACATTGGGTATAACATACAGACACTACCTAAGTAATCATATTTTCATTGCGTTAATACATCTTACCTACCAGACGATAGCTATAGCCCGGCGCCAGCCGGTCCCGCCAAACGAAAGAAAAAGACGTCCTGGGTTTCACCCCCGGCAGGACCGGCACACTACAATCCACTCGCCAGGTGGCCTAGTTCCTGCCTCACTCGCCAGAGGGACGTGACGTCATAGCATCTTTTTCGTTTGGCGCGATATTTAAAGTTGTGGATTTTTATCTGTGAACTCTTTAGTTTTTATATTGTGTTATATCTGTTTAATTTGTGTCGGAAGTGTTGCCATTAGTTAACTGTTCTATCATGGCATCTCCAGGACAGAAAAAGGGTGCGTGTGGCCATATTATGGCTTCATTTGACAAACATAGTAGGTGTGCGCGTTGTCGCGAGAAAGGACAGGGTGATGACCCTTGTGTTCAGAATCTGCAGTGTGACTTTTGCAGTGTCCTTACCCCGGAGCAAGTGCTCAAGTTAAGTACTCCTACCTATAAACTCAGAAAGGAAAAGGCTAAAGCAAAGGAAGTGCTAGTCGATCCGTCTTCTGTGGTAGTACTTGATGCCCAGCCAGAACAAGAACCTGCTGTATCTGTTTCTTCTGCTCCGGATTTGTCCCTTCCTGTGCCTCAGTTTAAGAAAGATCTTCAGGAACTGGACGAAAAGTGGGCCACTCGTATGGCCAGGCTTGAGGCGCTTATCACTTTAGGACATCGCTCCTCACCTTCTGTACAAAATCCAACATTTTCTCCGGTCAAAGTACCGGTCTCTCATGCTGCTCCAGCAGGTGCTCTTTCCCAGACACCCTTTTTTGTCTCTACTTCGGCTTCTTCCGGCCCAGCCGGTCCGGCTGTTGGCCCGGATGAGCCTAGAGATCAGGATTTTTCAATTGCTGACAGACAATCTCCACTTCAAAACCTCTACCCGGAAGCAGAACCTATGTTTAAACACCCTGCTCCGGTGGCTACTGTGTCGTCAGCTGCTATGTCTGCTTCCTCTCAAGCTGCATTTCAACAACCTTCTTCCGGCTCCGGGCCGGTCACCTTCCGCGATGTCAATCCTCAGGAAACATTTGAAGAGGGTGAGTTATCTGACGCAGAGGAATCCCAAGACTTAGAAACCTCAGACCCGGACCGGGTCCTCAGTGAAGATCAAAATTACCGCGAGACTGTGAGAGGCGTCCGCGCGTTCATGGGATGGACACACATTCCTGACCTGGAGTTTTCTCCTCAATCCCGCACTGATAATCCTTGGGCAGGTCACCGTTCTCAACCTGTGGGCAAGATTTCTGTGGATCTTCCTCCGGAAGATTGGTTGTGCCGGAAACTAGAGACTCTAAACCTTGTACTGATAGAAGGTTATCCTTCAAAATCTAGTGATCCAGGTGGCCTGCATGTGGACCAATTCCTCAGACCCCCCAAATCCCAGAGCAGATGGTATGGGATACACCCGGCGGAGCCTACAGATCCAACTAGGCCGGGTAAATCAGTGAATTCTTGGCCAAATGATGCGGCGAAGATAAATAGTTCATTCCCCAGGATTTCAACCATATCTTCTGCATCTCCTCAGCCTCCATCCCGCCCACTATCACAAGACACTATGCGTAAGTGGGAGAAAGCAGCAAAAGAGTCTTCATATATTTGCAACCAGTCAGCGGGGTTTAATCGCTGTATTACCAAAATACAGGATGCCTTCCAAGAACAATTGCATATTTTACAAAGTGAACTTAAGAAAGGCAAGTCTTCTGTCAAAGCTCAAGGTGCATTGGATGAACTTTTGTATTTATCTTCATTTAACCAGAATGTCAGTTTCGCCATGGGTAAATCTCTACAACATATGGCAGACTTTACATTTGTGCAGATGGCAAATTTGACCCTACTCCGTAGGGATTCATACTTGGAAGCTGTGAAACCGGGGATTAAACCAGATACTTTCAATTCCTTGAGAAATTGCCCCCTGAATGGATATGGGCTATTTCCAGACGCTGCTATTAGAAAAGCTGAGGATGAAATAAACCAATTAGAAGCTTCCCGACGTACTTCCCAGCCCGGCCCGGGCCGCGGGGGGTTCGCCGGTAGAGGCAGAAAACAGAGATACCAACCCTACAGTACTGGTTGGAAACCTCAAGACACTGCTAAAACAACTTCTCAAGCCGGAAAGGAACTACCAGCTTGGAAAGCGTTTGGTTCCCGCAATAGAGGCCGGGGCAGAGGCCGGGGTGGTCAACCCGGACGTGGTACCAAGATGGCTCATGAGAAGACACAGTATAAATGACAATTACTGCAAGTCAAGTCCGGTGCCGGTGGCCCGGCCAGTCAGTTCTGTACAAAGTGTCATAACCAGAAACTCTTTTGTATCTGTTCCAACAAATGTTTCTTATCATGTTGTATGTCGTGTACCTACTGTAACAAGGTGGCAGTCGCAAAAGAAAGACGTAAGACCAAAATTAAAGATCAAAAGTCAAATAAAGTGTGTGAAAAGTGCTTCTTTTGTCGGTCACTTTGTTTCTGCTCCAAATGTTCCAAATGTCCCCAATGTTGCAAGTGTCCAACCAGTGGGGGGACGTCTTCAGAGTTTTTGGGAAATATGGGCTCACAAGGGTGCAAACCCAAAAGTAGTGTCCATATTAAAGGAGGGTTATGTTCTTCCCTTCAAAGTAAGACCTCCCTTAGTAAGGGATCCCCTGATAGTAAGTGGCTATGCAAACCCCATCAGAGACTCCCACTTGCAAGCAGCTGTACAAGCTCTGATCGAGAAAAAGGCAGTAGAGAGGGTCAGGGTTCAAACCTCACTAGCCTTTTTCAACAGACTGTTCATTGTCCCAAAGCCGAACCACAAGTGGCGGCCAATCTTGGATCTCAGTACTCTAAATCAGTTTTTATGCGTAAAAACATTCAAAATGGAGACTCCAGAGACAATCCGGACCTCTCTACAACAAGAGGAGTGGGTGACATCGCTAGACTTCAGCGACGCCTACTTCCACATCCCAATTCACTACACATCCCGAAAATTCCTCAGGTTCCACTTTCAGAACCAGTCGTACCAGTTTCGGGCACTTCCCTTTGGCCTGTCAACAGCTCCCATGGAGTTCACTGGTGTGGTCAAAGAGGTCAAGTTAATGGCTCAGTCACAGGGTATAAGAATCCACCAGTACCTAGACGACTGGTTGATTCGAGCCCCTACCAAAGAATCTTGCCACCAGGGAACCCAATCCCTCCTAGCCCTCTGCCAGGAGTTGGGCTGGATGGTAAACATGCAAAAATCAGAACTGGAACCCCAACAAGTCTTCGACTTCGTAGGCTACCAGTACGACCTACTCAACGGAGTAGTCAGGCCTACTCAAAATCGTTGGGAAACCCTTCAACAGAAAATAACAGTGCTTTTACAGAACAGATCTTGCCGAGTGAGAACTTTCATGTCTCTTATAGGTCTTCTCACTGCGACAGAAAAACAGGTGACCCTAGGCAGACTGCACATGAGACCTATTCAGTGGCACCTCAAGAAACACTGGAGAGTCCCAGAATCTCTGGAAAAGGAGATCCCAATTCCGAGGTCTCTCCATCAGTACCTGCAGTGGTGGACCCAAGAGGAAAATGTCCTAAAGGGTCAGCCCTTACACCCCCTGCGACACGCAGTTCAAATCTTTACAGACGCCTCAAAAGAAGGCTGGGGTGCTCACTTAGGCGACTTCACAGCAAGCGGTACTTGGTCAGTGCCCGAAAGCAAGTTGCACATAAACTTCTTAGAACTAAAAGCCGTGTTGTTAGCACTAAAAAGATTCCAACATTTAGTGCAAGGAAAGGTCGTCCTGATTGCCACAGACAACACCACGGTTGTGGCATACATCAACAAGGAAGGAGGTATGAGGTCAGGCTCACTCTGTGCCCTTCTTTGGCGGCTCCTATGTTGGTGCAGCCTCAATCAAATAGTACTGAAGGCCAGACACATTCCAGGCCGTCTGAATGTAATTGCAGACAAATTGTCTCGCCAAAGGCAGGTCATTCAGACGGAGTGGTCCCTCCATCAAGAGACCTTCGACCTCCTTTGTCAAACCTGGCATTATCCCCGAGTGGACATGTTTGCAACAAGGTACAACTGCAAGCTAGTTCAATTTGTGTCCCCAATTCCAGACCCAAAGGCCTGGTCAGTGGATGCTCTGACATTGTCCTGGGAGGACCTGGACATGTACCTCTTCCCCCCAGTGTCTCTGATGGGGAAGGTGGTCAGCAAGCTGTCAGATCACTGGTATCGCAGAGCAATCCTGATTGCCCGGGATGGCCCAACATGCCTTGGTTTTGGGACCTAGTGGAACTATCTGCGAGGGTTCCTCTTTGTCTTCCACACCACCCAGATCTAGTGACCCAACCTTTCAACAAGGCACGTCACAGGGATCTGAGAAACCTAAATCTCCATGCCTGGCTCCTAGAGCCCAGACAATCAAGGAGCAGGGGTTCTCTAGCCCAGTGGCGTCAAGAATTGAGGCGCCTCAAAGACGTTCAACCAGAACAGTCTACGAAGCGAAGTGGGCCGTTTTTGTCAGATGGTGTGAAACAAGTCAGGTGGACTTCAGGAACCCATCTATAAAACAAATAGCAGATTTCCTCCTGCACCTTTTCCAGGAGAAGAATCTCCAGCCCAGCACTATTGATGGTTACAGGTCAGCCATTGCAGACAAACTGGGAAATACCTCGGTTAATGTCGGCAAGGATGAAAATTTGACTAGACTGTTAGACAGTTTTCACAGAGATAGACCCAAAGGGCGCCGGGGGGTTCCTGCTTGGAACCTCTCCCTGGTTTTACACCAGCTTACAAAAGCGCCTTTTGAACCACTCAGAAAGGCTTCTCTGAAGCACCTTACTTTCAAAACTGTTTTTCTCCTAGCCCTGGCTTCAGGAAAACGCAGGAGTGAGATTCACGCTTGGTTAAACAAAAATATCAGACACCAAGCTGACTGGTCCAAAGTTTCCCTCTACCCTTCACCAAGCTTCTTGGCGAAAAATCACTTGGCAAAAGAGGGACCAGAGTGCGTGGCCCCTGTGGTCATTCCAGCCTTAGCCCCCACTCTGGATAAGTCTTTAAAGGAAGACAGATCCCTTTGCCCCGTTCGGGCTCTTCGCTACTACCTGGACAAAACGCAGGACCTAAGAACGGGAAAGGAGTTAGTTTTTGTTTCATTCAAACAGGGTTTTAACAAGGACATCTCTCCTGCCACTATCTCGTCCTGGATCAAACAAACAGTAGTGTTGTGTTATGATCTCTCTGACCAAGATTCCTTGACCTTACATCAGGTTAAGGCCCATGATGTTAGGGCCTTTGCGGCCTCCAAAGCCTTTCAAGGTGGCATATCTCTGGACCAGATCCTAGTAGCATGCCACTGGAAGTCCCACAACACCTTTACACAGTTTTACCTTAAGGATGTTGCCTGGGCAGATAAGGAGCTTTTTCACTTGGGTCCTGTGGTGGCTGCCCAACAAATCCACCACTAGTCCCCTAAGCTTCTTTGTATATAATTATATATAGTGTACATACTAGTTAGTTTTAGGTGTAGGCTCACTTTTAGCCTAGGCCTTGGCTTCTCAAAGTATTTTACTTCAGAGTAATCCTCTGGGTATAGGACTTTCCCTACTCTTCCAGGTAAACCGTGGGAATCATTGACTTGAACTCTTACTCTCTTCCTCCCCTCAGAGCAGTCAAAAAAGGGGGGGGGGGGGGGGGGGGGGGGGGGGGCAGGCAGGCAGGTGGGTCTAGTTACCCTTGAGACTAACATGTCTCCTCAAAGGACTAGAACCTCACACCTAGGTATAATATAAGAGTTTCCCCAATCCTCAGAAGGCTGCCCTCCTTCCACTGGGTAGTTATTCTAGCTATCGTCTGGTAGGTAAGATGTATTAACGCAATGAAATTGCAAATTTTAATTAGTAAATTAAATTTTTATTAGTTAATACCTTACCTACCAGACGGGAAATTCCCACCCGGCCTTCCCCGCTTCCAGCCTTCATCATTCAATCTTAGGGACGAAAAAGATGCTATGACGTCACGTCCCTCTGGCGAGTGAGGCAGGAACTAGGCCACCTGGCGAGTGGATTGTAGTGTGCCGGTCCTGCCGGGGGTGAAACCCGGGACGTCTTTTTCTTTCGTTTGGCGGGGCCGGCTGGCGCCGGGCTATAGCTATCGTCTGGTAGGTAAGGTATTAACTAATAAAAATTTAATTTACTAATTAAAATTTGCAATTTTGCATCTGTCACTTAATATTCATCTCAATGTGAAATAAAAGAACAGGGTTTTTGTGACCGTCATTTGTTTAGCAGTAGGCATACAGCTGTTTGCTGTACTTGTATTTCGAATATTCTTTCAATTCTCTTCCTGATGCACTGTATCTTGTTGTTATATTCTACATGTTTTTATCTGTGGTTTCTATCTTCTTACCATCAGTTTGTTTATTTTTGTTACCTGTATATTGCAGTTTAACCTGGCCATTCCCATCACATTTCTGGTCGTCTGTACCTTCCTGCTGATCATGCCGCTGTATGCCGCTCCCTTTGACACGGGTATGGGACTGTTGTGTGTCGTGTCAGGAATTCCTGTCTACCTAATTGCCGTGGCCTGGAAGAACAAGCCCAAGACATTCAAACAGTTTGTTGGTAAGTTTAAGAAAACAAGTCCAGTCAAATATAGCAACCGTGTGTTTTGACTCCATGTATGTGATGACCAAAGGAATAATTCTCATTGTTTAGTGCTAAAAGCACGAATTATTGTTTCAAGCATTTTATATGAAAGTGAGGATCAGAGATACCTTGATCGTCCAGAATGTATTGAGAGACCAGCTCAAAGGAAAGAAGTAGAACATTCTATGACAGTCCAAATATAGACAAATTTCTTAAGTCTTTACATACAAGGAATTTGTAAAGTTCTTTTATTTTACTGTAGCCATATCTCAGGATACTTTCTCTTACAACAGTTAACTTGCTTTTAAATTTACTATTTTTTCTTTGTGTTGTGTTTATTACAATTTTGTTTAGGTCTGTTGTGATAAAACTGATAATAATTAAAACTGTTAAACATTTGAGTTTTTCAGTTGCCTTTGTTAGTATCGCAGTAGCAAAAACTGGCGAATGTTCATTTTGTTTCTGATGTGCATAAAAAGTAGTGCATAGTAAAAATGGGTTTTTTCATTGCGTTAATACATCTTACCTACCAGACGATAGCTATAGCCCGGCGCCAGCCGGTCCCGCCAAACGAAAGAAAAGACGTCCTGGGTTTCACCCCCGGCAGGACCGGTACACTACACTCCACTCGCCAGGTGGCCTAGTTCCTGCTTCACTCGCCAGAGGGACGTGACGTCATAGCATCTTTTTCGTTTGGCGCGATATTCAAAGTTTGAATTTTTGGAAACTCTTTTTATTTTGAGTATTTCTTAAGTTATACAGTGTGTTTTGTGTTACGATTTGTCAGTTAGTTGGATAAACTACCATGGCATCTCCAGGACAAAGGAAAGGAGCCTGCGGGCATATCATGGCTAATTTTGACCCTCATTCTCGTTGTGCCAGATGCAGAGATAAAGGGTTGGGCCAAGACCCGTGTGTTTTAAAGTTGCAGTGTGAGTTTTGTGACACTTTAACCCCTGAACAATTGCTCCAGCTTTCAACCCCTACGTACAAACTGCGGAAGGAGAAATCTAAAACCAAAGAAGCCCTTGTGGATCCGTCCACTGTCACTATCGTGTCGCAGGTGGAATCTCAGGAAGTTGCTTCAACTTCTCCACCCCATGTTGCTGAGCAAGATCTCTCTTTACCTCCACCTATGTTCCGCCAAGAGTTAAAAGACTTGGACGAAAAGTGGTCAGTACGTATGGCCCGTCTGGAAGCACTCATTACTTTGGGGCAGCGTCCTTCACCTCAACCTTCCTTCTCACCGGTCAAGGCACCGGTACCGCATCAAGCTCCCGCGGGAGCTCTTTCTCAGGCACCTTTTCTCTTATCATCTGTCCCTTCCGGCCAAGCCGCCCCGGCTTTTGGCCCGGATAGGATAAAACCTAGTGCCACTGTCACTACCAGCTCAATAACTAGGACGTCTCCTCTAGAAGGCCTTTACTCTGAACAGGACCCGGAACCGGTATTCTCTCAACAGAGTTCTTCCGGCCCGGTGGCCTCTGCTTTGCCTCAACCTCCTCCGCAATCCAGCTTGTTCAAGTCAGCTCCGGAGCACTTTGAGGAAGGTGAGGTATCTGACCAAGAAGACGTCACTGACCATCCTGATCAAGAATCTCCAGACTTGGATAAGACATTGAGCGAAGATCAAAATTACAGAGAGACTGTTAGGGGAGTACGTGCTTTCATGGGCTGGTCACATATCCCAGATCTTGAGTATACTCCAAGTTCCAAGTCAGACAATCCCTGGATTGGCCACCGGGCACAACCTGTAGGCAAGGTCTCTATCGACTTACCACCAGAGGACTGGCTTTGTAAGAAACTTGAAAATTTAAATCTCGTCCTCATAGAAGGTTACCCGTCCAAGTCTACGGAACCGGGTGGACTTCATGTTGATCAGTATCTCCGCCCCCCCAAGTCTCAGGCAAGGTGGTACGGGATTCATCCCGCTGAAAATAAAGACATCACTAGGCCGGGAAAATATGTAACTACTTGGCCCAATGACGCGGCGAAGTTGAACAGTTCCTTTGCCCGAATTGGTAAACCTGCTCTTGCTTCATCCCAACCCACCTCCCGCCCTATTGCTCAGGATACGCTCCGGAAGTGGGAGAAAGCAGCAAAAGAGACCAGTTATATTTGTAACCAGTCCGCTGGTTTCAATAGGTGCATCACCAAGATACAGGACTCGTTTCAAGAACAGTTACAAATTCTTCAGACAGAGTTGGGAAAAGGAAAATCTTCCACAAAAGCTCAAGGTGCACTTGATGAATTACATTTCCTGTCTGCATTCAACCAAAATGTGAGTTTTGCGGTTGGCAAATCCCTCCAACACCTCTCAGATTTCACTTTTATACAAATGGCTAATTTAACTCTGGTCAGGAGGGATTCTTATCTTGAGCACCTAAAAGCTGGCGTCAAGCCAGATACCTTTTCCTCTCTCAGGAACTGTCCTCTACAAACCAGGGCTTTGTTTCCGGATGACATTATCCGGAGGGCGGAAGATGAAATAGCAGCATTTGAGTCACATAAGCGTACCAACCAGCCCGGTCCGGGCCGTGGTGGGTTCGCCGGCACTCAGAAAAAGCAACACCGTTACCAGCCATATTCAACATGGAAACAGGAGGATTCTGGAAACTCCGGGGCTCCCGGCAAAGAGATGCCTGCATGGAAAACATTTGGCAATCGCGGGAGAGCCCGTGGCAGAGGCAGGGGTGGTCAACCCGGTCGCGGTTCGCGCCCTGCCAGAGATGCTAAGGCGTATAAATGACAATCACTGCAAAGTTCCTCCGGAAGTAACATCCTGTCCGGAGTTTGGTGTTGTAAATGTAACAAAGACAAGTCTTCCTGTTCTTGTGAAAGACTCTGTAAATTGTCACAATGTTGTTCATCATGTACTTTCTGTAAAAAACATCAGGCAGCCGCAAAAGAAAGGCATAAGTCCAATCTTAAACTCACAAAATACAATAAAGTATGTGAAAAGTGCTTCTTTTGTAAATCACTGTGTCTTTGCCCCAAGTGTGTCAAATGTCCTCAGTGTTGCAAATGTCCAATCAGTAGGGGGACGCCTACAAAATTTTTGGAAAATATGGGCTCTCAAGGGTGCAAACCCGAAGGTAGTATCCATTTTGAAAAAGGGCTATGTGCTTCCCTTCAAGGTCAGACCTCCCTTAATAAGGGAACCCCTGATAGTAAGCGGCTATGCAAACCCCACCAGAGACTCCCACTTACAAGAAGCAGTGCAAGCTCTGATCAAGAAAAAGGCAGTAGAGAGGGTCAGGGTTCGAACCTCACTAGCCTTTTTCAACAGATTGTTCATTGTCCCAAAGCCGAACCAAAAGTGGCGGCCAATCTTGGATCTCAGTACTCTAAATCAGTTTTTATGCGTAAAAACATTCAAAATGGAGACTCCAGAGACAATCCGGACCTCTCTACAACAAGGCGAGTGGGTGTCATCAATAGATTTCAGCGACGCCTACTTCCACATTCCAATCCACTTCACATCCCGAAAATTCCTCAGGTTCCACTTCCAGTTTCGGGCTCTTCCCTTTGGCCTCTCAACAGCTCCCATGGAGTTCACTGCTGTGGTCAAAGAGGTCAAGTTAATGGCTCAGTCACGGGGTATAAGAATCCACCAGTACCTAGACGACTGGTTGATTCGAGCCCCTACCAAAGAATCTTGCCACCAGGGAACCCAGTCCCTCCTAGCCCTTTGCCAGGAGTTGGGCTGGATGGTAAACATGCAAAAATCAGAACTGGAACCCCAACAAGTCTTCGACTTTGTAGGCTACCAGTACGACCTGCTCAACGGACTGGTCAGACCGACTCAAAACCGTTGGGAAGCCCTTCAACAAAAAATAACAGGGCTATTGCAGAGGAGATCTTGCCAAGTGAGAACTTTCATGTCTCTTATAGGCCTTCTCACTGCGACAGAAAAACAGGTGACCCTAGGCAGACTGCACATGAGACCTATTCAGTGGCACCTCAAGAAACACTGGAGAGTCCCGGAATCTCTGGAAAAAGAGATCCCAATTCCGAGGTCTCCATCAGCACCTGCAGTGGTGGACCCAGGAGTCAAAGGTCCTAAAGGGTCAACCCTTACACCCCCTACAACACGCAATACAAATCTTTACAGATGCCTCAAAAGAAGGCTGGGGTGCTCACTTAGGCGACTTCACAGCAAGCGGGACTTGGTCAGTGCCCGAAAGCAAATTACACATAAACTTCTTAGAGCTAAAAGCCGTGTTGTTAGCACTAAAAAGATTCCAACACTTAGTGCAAGGAAAGGTCGTCCTGATTGCCACAGACAACACCACAGTTGTGGCATACATCAACAAGGAGGGAGGTATGAGGTCAGGTTCACTTTGTGCCCTTCTTTGGCGGCTCCTATGTTGGTGCAATCTCAGACAAACAGTACTGAAGGCCAGACATATTCCGGGCCGTCTGAATGTAATTGCAGACAAGTTGTCTCGCCAGGGACAGGTCATTCAGACAGAGTGGTCCCTCCATCAGGAGATCTTCGACACCCTTTGTCGAACTTGGCATTATCCCCAAGTGGACATGTTTGCAACAAGGTACAACTGCAAACTAGTCCGGTTTGTGTCCCCAATTCCAGACCCGAAGGCCTGGTCAGTGGACGCTCTGACGCTGTCCTGGGAAAACCTGGACATGTACCTCTTTCCCCCAGTGTCTCTGATGGGGAAGGTGGTCAGCAAGCTGTCAGACCATTGGTATCACAGAGCAATCCTGATTGCTCCGGGATGGCCAAACATGCCTTGGTTTTGGGACCTAGTGGAGCTGTCGGCCATGGTTCCTCTTTGTCTTCCACACCATCCAGATCTAGTGACCCAACCTTTCAACAAGGCACGTCACAGGGATCTGACAAGCTTAAATCTCCATGCCTGGCTCCTAGAGCCCAGACCATCAAGGAGCAAGGGTTTTCTAGCCCAGTGGCGGCAAGAATTGAGGCGCCTCAAAGACGTTCAACCAGAGCAGTCTACGAGGCAAAGTGGGCCCTTTTTGTTAGATGGTGCGAAACAAGTCAGGTGGACTTCAGGAACCCATCTATAAAACAAATAGCAGATTTCCTCCTGCATCTTTTCCAGGAGAAGAATCTCCAGCCCAGCACTATTGATGGTTACAGGTCAGCCATTTCAGACAAACTGGGAAATGCCTCGGTTAATGTTGGCAAGGATGACAATTTGACTAGACTGTTAGACAGTTTTCACAGAGATAGACCCAAAGGGCGCCGGGGGGTTCCTGCTTGGAACCTCTCCCTGGTTTTACACCAGCTTACAAAGGCGCCTTTTGAACCACTCAGAAAGGCTTCTCTGAAACACCTTACTTTCAAAACGGTTTTTCTCCTAGCCCTGGCTTCAGGAAAACGTAGGAGTGAGATTCACGCTTGGTTAAACAAAAATATCAGACACCAAGCTGACTGGTCCAAAGTTTCCCTCTACCCTTCACCAAGCTTCTTGGCGAAAAATCACTTGGCAAAAGAGGGACCAGAGTGCGTGGCCCCGGTGGTCATCCCGGCTTTAGCCCCCACTCTGGATAAGTCGTTACAAGAAGACAGATCCCTTTGCCCCGTTCGGGCTCTTCGCTATTACCTGGACAAAACCCAGGACCTAAGAACGGGAAAGGAGTTAGTTTTTGTTTCATTCAAACAAGGTTTTAACAAGGACATCTCTCCTGCCACTATCTCATCCTGGATCAAACAAACAGTAGTTTTGTGTTATGATCTTTCTGACCAAGATACCTTGACCCTACATCAGGTTAAGGCCCATGATGTTAGGGCATTTGCGGCCTCCAAGGCCTTTCAAGGTGGCATATCTCTGGACCAGATTCTAGCAGCATGCCACTGGAAATCCCACAACACCTTTACACAGTTTTACCTTAAGGATGTTGCCTGGGCAGATAAGGAGCTTTTTCACTTGGGTCCTGTGGTGGCTGCCCAGCAGATCCACCACTAGTCCCCTAAGCTTCTTTGTATATAATTTTATATAGTGTACATACTAGTTAGTTTTAGGTATAGGCTCACCTTTAGCCTCGACCTTGGCTTCTCAAAGTCGTTTACTTCAGAATAAGCCTCTGGGTATAGGACTTTCCCCACTCTTCCAGGTTAACCGTGGAATTTCATTGCCTTGAACTCTTACTCTCTTCCTCCCCTCAGAGCAGTCAAAAAAGGGGGGGGGGGGGGGGGGGGGGGCAGGTGGGTCTAGTTACCCTCGAGACTAACATGTCTCCTCAAAAGGGCTAGAACCTCACACCTAAGCACAATATAAGAGTTCTCTCTAATCCTCAGAAGGCTGCCCTCCTTCCACTGGGTAGTTATTCTAGCTATCGTCTGGTAGGTAAGATGTATTAACGCAATGAAATTGCAAATTTTAATTAGTAAATTAAATTTTTATTAGTTAATACCTTACCTACCAGACGGGAAATTCCCACCCAACCTTCCCCGCTTTCAGCCTTACAATTCAACCTTAGGGACAAAAAAGATGCTATGACGTCACGTCCCTCTGGCGAGTGAAGCAGGAACTAGGCCACCTGGCGAGTGGAGTGTAGTGTACCGGTCCTGCCGGGGGTGAAACCCAGGACGTCTTTTCTTTCGTTTGGCGGGACCGGCTGGCGCCGGGCTATAGCTATCGTCTGGTAGGTAAGGTATTAACTAATAAAAATTTAATTTACTAATTAAAATTTGCAAATTTTTTTCCTTTTTCTTCTTTCTGGTTTAATAGAAACTTTTACTTCTTGAAATTTTGAATGAAAAAAATAGATTTTGAGTTAGATACGGTAAAAATATCTGAATTTATTGACTTTTAAAACTCAGAATTTTGTAATTGAATGCAATTCACTGAGTGAATGAGTGCTTAACATAGTTGGTGGAATTTTGTACTTTCAAGTAACATTTTTTGTAGTAAATTTTACTCTTCTTTCTTCCTTCATTTTAATATAAAATATTGAACATTTAAGTCAACCTTATTGGTGTTGTGTATATTGTTTTTGAGTACCAAACCATATCATTATCTCTTTTGTAACAAAACAAGCTAAACCTTTACTAACCATGGGTGTGGGTCATAGCATTAAGCCTCCCCTGAAAAGCTTTGTGGATTTTGTTTATTTCTGTTCAGTAATATTTTTCCTCTACATAAATGCAAGTTTCACAAGTGCAGTAATAAATACTTATACAATATATTATTCTTATAAACCTTAGGTTTTATTGTAAGTTACTATCTTTGTCAATTCAATATTTTTGATAGATCAAAGCATTTTCTAAATATTGATTCCCGCAACTGGCATGTGAAGGCACAACAAAAGCGTTTTCATCTTACTGGTTTTATAAGAGTGAAGAGCTATACACCTTCAAGAAAGTGACATAAATTTTAAATCAACAGTTTTTATGTCAGCTGACTTGTCAGTCAGCTGGCATTATGTCGTCACTCTGCGGCGTGGGCGTACGCGTCCGCGTGAACAACTTCTCCTCCAAAACTACAAGGCCTAGAGACAAGCTGTTTTTTTTAAAAGATACCTTATCTATCGAGGATGAAAAATTGTTCAAGGCATGCAAATCTGTCTGTTCGTCTGTTTGCTAGAGACATTACAAGGGGGGTACCCCCACCAAAAGTGTGAAAATTTCAACTTTTTATCACAATTTTCTCAGTGACTATTGCAGGGATTTCTCTCATATCTTGCATATATGTACTAGGCCAGAGGTAGATTCTCTTGTGTGAGTATGAGACCTGGATCTCTCTTACTTTTTTTTTAATAAATTTTTTTAATAATTTTTAATGCATTAACATTCATGAAATCATGCACAAAATCATTTATAACTTGAAAACTGTTGCATCTAGAGCATTTTGTTAAAATATGTTATTCAGCTACTTTTTTCATAGCTACAATATGGTGAGTAAGTTGGGTGCCTGTCTCAATAGCTAAGTGAGTAATAGCTACTTTTGGGCTTTTCAGTAACTTCCATCATGAGTAGAATCACTTGTAACTTAAAAACTATTGCATTTAGAGAATTTCGTATAAATATGTTATTCAGCTACTTTTGGGTCAGCTATAACATAGTAAAATTTTAGACCTGTAGCTCATGGCATAGCTGAGTAATAGCTACTTTTAGGTTATCACTGTTGAGTAAATTGCTTATAACTTCAAAAGTATTGCATTTAGAGAATTTCGTATAAATATGTTATTCAGCTACTTTTGGGTCAGCTATAACATAGTAAAATTTCAGACCTGTAGCTCATGGCATAGCTGAGTAATAGCTACTTTTAGGTTATCACTGTTGAGTAAATCGCTTATAACTTGGAAACTATTGCATTTAGAGTATTTTGTTTCAATATGTTATTCACCTATTTTGGGATCAGCTATAACATAGTGAAGTTTCAGATCTGTGGCTCATTGCATAGCTGAGTAATAGCTACTTTGAAGTTCTCACTATTGAGTAAATCAGTTGTAATTGGAAAACTATTGCATTTAGAGAATTTCGTATAAATATGTTATTCAGCTACTTTTGGGTCAGCTATAACATAGTAAAATTTCAGACCTGTAGCTCATGGCATAGCTGAGTAATAGCTACTTTTAGGTCATCACTATTGAGTAAATCAGTTGTAACTTGAAAACTATTGCATTTACAGTATTTTGCTTAAATATGTTGTTCACCTACTTTTGGGTCAACTATAACATAGTAAAATTTCAGACCTGTAGCTCATGGCATAGCTGAGTAATAGCTACTTTTAGGTCATCACTATTGAGTAAATCAGTTGTAACTTGAAAACTATTGCATTTACAGTATTTTGCTTTAATATGTTGTTCACCTACTTTTGGGTCAGCTATAACATAGTGAAATTTCAGACCTGTAGCTCATTGCATAGCTGAGTAATAACTACTTTGAGGTTCTCACTATTGAGTAAATCAGTTGTAATTGGAAAATTATTGCATTTAGAGAATTTAGTATAAATATGTTATTCAGCTACTTTTGGGTCAACTATAACATAGTAAAATTTCAGACCTGTAGCTCATGGCATAGCTGAGTAATAGCTACTTTTAGGTCATCATTATTGAGTAAATCAGTTGTAACTTGAAAACTATTGCATTTACAGTATTTTGCTTAAATATGTTGTTCACCTACTTTTGGGTCAGCTATAACATAGTAAAATTTCAGACCTGTAGCTCATGGCATAGCTGAGTAATAGCTACTTTTAGGTCATCACTATTGAGTAAGTCAGTTGTAACTTGAAAACTATTGCATTTACAGTATTTTGCTTAAATATGTTGTTCACCTACTTTTGGGTCAGCTATAACATGGTAAAATTTCAGACCTGTAGCTCATGGCATAGCTGAGTAATAGCTACTTTGAGGTTATCACTGTTGAGTAAATCAGTTGTAATTGGAAAACTATTGCATTTAGAGAATTTAGTATAAATATGTTATTCAGCTACTTTTGGGTCAACTATAACATAGTAAAATTTCAGACCTGTAGCTCATGGCATAGCTGAGTAATAGCTACTTTTAGGTTATCACTGTTGAGTAAATCGCTTATAACTTGGAAACTATTGCATTTAGAGTATTTTGTTTCAATATGTTATTCACCTATTTTGGGATCAGCTATAACATAGTGAAGTTTCAGATCTGTGGCTCATTGCATAGCTGAGTAATAGCTACTTTGAAGTTCTCACTATTGAGTAAATCAGTTGTAATTGGAAAACTATTGCATTTAGAGAATTTCGTATAAATATGTTATTCAGCTACTTTTGGGTCAGCTATAACATAGTAAAATTTCAGACCTGTAGCTCATGGCATAGCTGAGTAATAGCTACTTTTAGGTCATCACTATTGAGTAAATCAGTTGTAACTTGAAAACTATTGCATTTACAGTATTTTGCTTAAATATGTTGTTCACCTACTTTTGGGTCAACTATAACATAGTAAAATTTCAGACCTGTAGCTCATGGCATAGCTGAGTAATAGCTACTTTTAGGTCATCACTATTGAGTAAATCAGTTGTAACTTGAAAACTATTGCATTTACAGTATTTTGCTTTAATATGTTGTTCACCTACTTTTGGGTCAGCTATAACATAGTGAAATTTCAGACCTGTAGCTCATTGCATAGCTGAGTAATAACTACTTTGAGGTTCTCACTATTGAGTAAATCAGTTGTAATTGGAAAATTATTGCATTTAGAGAATTTAGTATAAATATGTTATTCAGCTACTTTTGGGTCAACTATAACATAGTAAAATTTCAGACCTGTAGCTCATGGCATAGCTGAGTAATAGCTACTTTTAGGTCATCATTATTGAGTAAATCAGTTGTAACTTGAAAACTATTGCATTTACAGTATTTTGCTTAAATATGTTGTTCACCTACTTTTGGGTCAGCTATAACATAGTAAAATTTCAGACCTGTAGCTCATGGCATAGCTGAGTAATAGCTACTTTTAGGTCATCACTATTGAGTAAGTCAGTTGTAACTTGAAAACTATTGCATTTACAGTATTTTGCTTAAATATGTTGTTCACCTACTTTTGGGTCAGCTATAACATGGTAAAATTTCAGACCTGTAGCTCATGGCATAGCTGAGTAATAGCTACTTTGAGGTTATCACTGTTGAGTAAATCAGTTGTAATTGGAAAACTATTGCATTTAGAGAATTTAGTATAAATATGTTATTCAGCTACTTTTGGGTCAACTATAACATAGTAAAATTTCAGACCTGTAGCTCATGGCATAGCTGAGTAATAGCTACTTTTAGGTCATCACTATTGAGTAAATCAGTTGTAACTTGAAAACTATTGCATTTACAGTATTTTGCTTAAATATGTTGTTCACCTACTTTTGGGTCAGCTATAACATAGTAAAATTTCAGACCTGTAGCTCATGGCATAGCTGAGTAATAGCTACTTTTAGGTCATCACTATTGAGTAAATCAGTTGTAACTTGAAAACTATTGCATTTACAGTATTTTGCTTAAATATGTTGTTCACCTACTTTTGGGTCAGCTATAACATAGTAAAATTTCAGACCTGTAGCTCATGGCATAGCTGAGTAATAGCTACTTTTAGGTCATCAATATTGAGTAAATCAGTTGTAACTTGAAAACTATTGCATTTACAGTATTTTGCTTAAATATGTTGTTCGCCTACTTTTGGGTCAGCTATAACATAGTAAAATTTCAGACCTGTAGCTCATGGCATAGCTGAGTAATAGCTACTTTTAGGTTATCACTGTTGAGTAAATCGCTTATAACTTGGAAATTATTGCATTTAGAGTATTTTGTTTCAATATGTTATTCACCTATTTTGGGGTCAGCTATAACATAGTGAAGTTCCAGACCCGTGACTCATTGCATAGCTGAGTAATAGCTACTTTTAGGTTATCACTGTTGAGTAAATCGCTTATAACTTGGAAACTATTGCATTTAGAGTATTTTGTTTCCATATGTTATTCACCTATTTTGGGATCAGCTATAACATAGTGAAGTTTCAGATCTGTGGCTCATTGCATAGCTGAGTAATAGCTACTTTGAAGTTCTCACTATTGAGTAAATCAGTTGTAATTGGAAAACTATTGCATTTAGAGAATTTCGTATAAATATGTTATTCAGCTACTTTTGGGTCAGCTATAACGTAGTGAAATTACAGACCTGTAGCTCATGGCATAGCTGAGTAATAGCTACTTTTAGGTCATCACTATTGAGTAAATCAGTTGTAACTTGAAAACTATTGCATTTACAGTATTTTGCTTAAATATGTTGTTCACCTACTTTTGGGTCAGCTATAACATAGTAAAATTTCAGACCTGTAGCTCATGGCATAGCTGAGTAATAGCTACTTTTAGGTCATCACTATTGAGTAAATCAGTTGTAACTTGAAAACTATTGCATTTACAGTATTTTGCTTTAATATGTTGTTCACCTACTTTTGGGTCAGCTATAACATAGTGAAATTTCAGACCTGTAGCTCATTGCATAGCTGAGTAATAACTACTTTGAGGTTCTCACTATTGAGTAAATCAGTTGTAATTGGAAAACTATTGCATTTAGAGAATTTAGTATAAATATGTTATTCAGCTACTTTTGGGTCAACTATAACATAGTAAAATTTCAGACCTGTAGCTCATGGCATAGCTGAGTAATAGCTACTTTTAGGTCATCACTATTGAGTAAATCAGTTGTAACTTGAAAACTATTGCATTTACAGTATTTTGCTTAAATATGTTGTTCACCTACTTTTGGGTCAGCTATAACATAGTAAAATTTCAGACCTGTAGCTCATGGCATAGCTGAGTAATAGCTACTTTTAGGTTATCACTGTTGAGTAAATCGCTTATAACTTGGAAATTATTGCATTTAGAGTATTTTGTTTCAATATGTTATTCACCTATTTTTGGGTCAGCTATAACATAGTGAAGTTCCAGACCCGTGACTCATTGCATAGCTGAGTAATAGCTACTTTGAAGTTCTCAATGTTGAGTAAATCACTTGTAATTTGAAAACTATTGCATTTAGAGAATTTAGTATAAATATGTTATTCAGCTACTTTTGGGTCAGCTATAACATTGTAAAATTTCAGACCTGTAGCTCATGGCATAGCTGAGTAATAGCTACTTTTAGGCTATCACTGTTGAGTAAATCACTTATAACTTGAAAACTATTGCATTTAGAGTATTTTGTTTCAATATGTTATTCACCTATTTTGGGGTCAGCTATAACATAGTGAAGTTCCAGACCTGTGGCTCATTGCATAGCTGAGTAATAGCTACTTTGAAGTTCTCACTGTTGAGTAAATCAGTTGTAATTGGAAAACTATTGCATTTACAGAAATTTGTGCAAATATGTTATTCAGCTACTTTTGGGTCAGCTATAACATAGTGAAATTACAGACCTGTAGCTCATGGCACAACTGAGCAATAGCTGTTCTCAGGCACTGACTGTTGAGTAAATCAGCTATAACTTGAAAAATATTGCATTTGGAGTATTTTGTTAAAATATATTGTTCACCTACTTTTGGGTTAGCTATAACATAGTGAAATTACAGACCTATAGCTCATGGCATAGTGGAGCAATAGCTATTTTCTGGTTCTCACTATTGAGTAAATCAGTTGTAACTTGAAAACTATTGCATTTACAGTATTTTGCTTAAATATGTTGTTCAGCTACTTTTAGGTCAGCTATAACAGAGCAAAAATTCAGACATGTAGCTCATTGCATAGCTGAGTAATAGTTACTTTGAGGTTCTCACTCTTGAGTAAATCAGTTGTAACTTGAAAATTATTACATTTAGAGTATTTTGTTAAATATGTTATTCACAGACGTTTTGGTCAGCTATAACATAGTGAAATTGCAGACCTCTATGTCATGGGATAGCTGAGCAATAGCTTCTTTCAGGTTCTCACTGTTGAGTAAATCATTGTATCCAACCTGTAGGAAATCATGGGCTGGGAATCTGTTAATATGGTCCGATTTGACCTTGGAACCCTCCTTCAAGGTCAAATGAGGATAGCCAAACATAAAAGTGCTTATAACTCGCTTATTATTGGTCCCAGAGGTTGGAATGAAAACCAACCTATAGAAAATCATGAGCTGGGAATTTTTTGGTGTGGTCGGATTTCACCTTGGACCCCTCCTTCAAGGTCAAATGAGGATAGCCAAACTTAAAAGTGCTTATAACTCACTTATTATTGGTCCTAGAGGTTTCGAATGGAAAACCAACCTATAGAAAATCATGGGCTGGGAATCTTTTGGTGTGGTCGGATTTGACCTGGGACCCCTCCTTCAAGGGCAGTTGAGGATAGCCAAACTTACAATTGCTTAGAACTCGCTTATTATTGGTCCTACAAGTTTGGGATGGTAAACAAGCTACAGGAAATCATGGGCTGGGAATTTTTTTGTGTGGTCGGATTTGACCTTGGACCCCCTCCTTCCAGGTCAAACGAAGATAGCCAAACTTAAAGTGCTTATAACTCGCGTATTATTGGTCTTGGAGGTTTGGGATGGTAAACCAACATATAGGAAATCATGGGCTGGGATTCTTTTGGTGTGGTCAGATTTGACCTGGGACCCCTCCTTCAAGGGCAGTTGAGGATAGCCAAACTTACAATTGCTTAGAACTCGCTTATTATTGGTCCTACAAGTTTGGGATGGTAAACAAGCTACAGGAAATCATGGGCTGGGAATTTTTTTGTGTGGTCGGATTTGACCTTGGACCCCCTCCTTCAAGGTCAAACAAGGATAGCCAAATTTAAAAAGTGCCTATAACTCACTTATTATTGGTCCGAGAGGTTTGGGATGGTAAACCATCCTAAATTCTTTGGCTGGGAATCTTTTGGTATGGTCAGATTTGACCTTTGGACCCCTTCTTCATGGTGGAACGAGGATATTGCATTTATAGTATTTCTTTAAATATTTTTAACCTACTTTTTACCCTTAAACAATTACCTTGTTACTTTATTTCATAATACCATTTGCAGGGCACAACTTTTTTGTCGTTTTCTTCTGTCAGCTTCGGAATATCTTTCGAACATGTGTTCAGTTACCATTTACTGTATTTCTGTACAGCCCTTTCCCTGATAATTATGCTTTCCTCTCATTATCACCATCACAAATCAAAAACATTCAGTCAGCTGACACAGTGCCCGTTCACGGGCACTCTCCTCTTGTTGTAAAAGAGCAGTTAAAATTTAAGATTTAATAATTTAAAGTTCTCTCCTCTTTACTTCAAATTATTCACAGAATTACTTTGCATTTTATGATACCCTGTTATTCTTCCAAACCTGTAGCTCAATGGCTTCTGGTTGTTTTCGCCATGGCTAGCTGTATAGAATGCATGAGTGTGACGTGATTCTAATGACATATTTTTAAGAGGAACAAGTAACAGACTTGCCATTAATCCACAGAAAGTGTAGGGCTATGGAGGTTTTAATAGGTGGATATGTCAGACCCCTTCTGATTCGAACCAGGTGTCTTCACAATGATGGTCTAGCAGAAGTCACTGTTGCAGCCTGGTGAAGCGTGTCAACACTACTGAATAATCCACCAGTTTTAACTCTATACTCATGCATAACCATGTCTTTTGTTTCTTTATTAGCCTCAATGACGCTTCTTGGCCAGAAAATGATGTCCGTGATCCCGACAACTGACTAACTAAAGGAGCTCCACATATTAAAAAACGCATGCTCAGCACTTACATATAAGTATGAAACAAAAATGAAAAAAAGCTCCCATAATCAGGGAATTTTTTTTTTTTTCATTTTTCATTTTTTTTTTTTTTTTTTCAAAATAAGGATTGAAAGGGATTCTATGAAAGAACCAATTTCCTTGATGTGTGCAAAAACATCAAAATTTTTATAAATGTTTTTATGGGATTTGTTCAAAAAACAGATTTATGTTATTTTTGTATAAATGTTCATCTTTTATGTTGATTTGTTTGTCAATTGAAACATCCACATATTTTGATTGCACCTCTTCATTCAAGCTTTTGACCTAGTGACACATTGTTGTAGTGAGCCGGATTACTTTTACTAGTATTTTACAAGTCACATGTTACAAGCCCGGATGTGGTGAAGTGGATCCAGTAGTGTTTCCCTTTTCAGTATGTTGTTTATTAAGCAAACTAGTGCACTATAAAATTAGTGAAGTTAAAGCATATCAAAATGATTACAATATGAGAATGATTAGAAAACCATATTCCAGCTTCAATTATTGAGATATATCAATTAAGGCTGCTACCCGGTGATCGGTATTCGCGATTGGGGTCGATTTGGGAAGATCTTGAGTGCTTTCTGGTCCATTCGATAGTCATTAACTACTATATTATATTGTCGCCCACTTGGTGACGTTTATATTACGACACAATGTGACAGCAATGTAAAATGTCAGAATTCTTTGAATATTGGGAAGTTTTATGTAATACTCCTCATTTTATAACAATTTAATAAGTTTAGATTACCTTTCACAACTATTTTAATGCAAAGACATTGTTTCCCGAAACCACCATTTTGTTTATGGAGAAGAAGAAATGTGCATACTAAAACATGCGAATACCGAACTGCGAGATGAATTTGGGTAGTTCAGGTACTGGGGTGGATTTTAACCACTTGTCGCAGCCTTTAATATCAATGTTTTTGTGAGGATTACTCTTCCTTGTTGCACATAATTATATTTTGATACACATTTTGTTTCCTGCTGATTAGGTTTCTGTAATATTTGTCGCCATATTTGTAGTTCTATATCTGCATTGCTGGTGACTCCACTGGTAAACTGTTATTCCACTTTGTGTTTTGTTGTGATAGAAGTAATGAAATCCACAAAGAATATAGTTTGCACTCGTGGTCTCACACAAAATAAAACCAGACGAATCAAACAGTTGAACATTTGCATAATGAAACCATTCAAACCAGTAACCATGACATAGTTAAAATTAATATAAGTTTTATGTCAGTCATGCCATGTGAGATGTTCTCGTACATTATTTTTACTTGAATATGGGAGTTAAGGAACAAATGTTTTTTTGTTTTTTTTTTCAAAAGTATGTCCTTTCTGTTTCAATGATTGTTTTTACTTCAAGTTTAAAATTATTACATCGGAAAATGCTGAGCATGCCAAAAAGATATTAGATTTTAATGTTTTACATTATGGGGTTTTGTGTCTAATATAAGTGTGTTCTCAGAAATTGTGTATGTGGGAAAAAAGTTTGTTCATTTTGAATGGTGTGTGTACTTGTTAAAATATTTGTGCACGATGCAGAGAAATAGAAGTTTAAACTTTGGTAGAATAGAAAGACAAATGCATGGATTCAAGTGCTCACAATTTACTAATAATCTCACTTATTTAAAATTAGTTATTCTCTATATTTAAATGTCAGTATTAAAGTATTTTTGCATGTGTAATTGGTGTTTAATTTAGATTATAACTTTCTTATTTTCAGTAAAAATGACGAGAACTGGGCAGAAGATCACAAGTTGTGTGGAACAAGAGGGAAAGGCGGACTAAAATGGGTCATCAGTCAGCAACAGTCAACAGCCAGTAAAATGGGAAAAGAAGAAGAAAAAAATTCAAATTAACTGAAATAATAATGATAATGTTTAAAAAAATATCTCTTATAACTACTGTTGCTGTTGATAGAAAAGCCTTGTGTTCCAGTACACTGTAAAAAAGGTGTAAAGTCTGTATTCACGAGTGGTGGAGGTTAACGTAATCTGGGTTGCAGTAGGTGGTGTGGATGGGTATCAGTGGTGTGCGTTGTACGACCTCAGTGCCTAGTGGTTAGAAGGATATTCTTCTCAGTCGTCTGGACAACCATGGGCCTTGGTAACCGAGTGGTTAACAAAGTTGTCATTTGCTTGGTTTGTACTGCATTGGTTGTGGGTTCGAATCCAGTTTATGGCAAGTCTGAAGTACTAAGGGCCTATGTTATATGACATTTGCTTCCATGAAAGGGATTTGAAAGTCCAGCCTTGGACTTTGAGCACAATGGCTGGAGCCTTGGTATGACATGCTTGGAGCGCTTTGGTGTGTTTAGTGAACATGTGAAGTGTCGTGCATGACCTGCTGTCAGCTGTAGTAAAACTGACTGGCAGTATATCTGCACAGACAGTATTGTGTTGTAGGGATATAAAGAACAGTTTTAAGCAGCTGCAGTGGTGTCACCATGTATTGATGGCATGTTACAAAATGGCCCATAAACAGAAATGATTAACATCAACAGATGTAATTATGTTGGTAGAACTATGCTACAAAAGCACCTGGAACTTAGACCGGCCTATACTTAGTGAATGTGGGTTTTATATGACTGTAAACTCTTCAACTTCCACCTGCATCAATGGAAATAGAGCTGGTTATATGAGAGGCTTTTACTGATTGGATACTTTTCCGGTTAATCAGTAAAAATTCACTGAAAAAACTCTCGAACTTTCGATGTAGTTTGGTAATCAGATAGTAGTTATTTGACATAAGCTATTATCATATGTGTAGCAGGTGTTTGTTGAAGATTTTACAGTGTTTATTTTTAGCAGTTGCTCGTGATTTTACTCTACATTTAATATTCATGCTGCAGCTGAAAACTGTATCTATGAAACAATGGGGAAATTTATCAAAACTATGGGAGAAACACAAGTGGTTAGTAATAATAGAAAAAAAGATCATTTCACTAAACTATGGAAAATTGTAAAAAGATACTGAAAATAGTTGTATTTTTCTGTACATCAGCTGGCTTCTCAAATGCAACATGTGTATCTTTGGTGTTATTGTTCCTGTCATTTTAATTGTATGTTAATGGCTTTTGGAAAGATTTGGGGGGTTTTGTTAGGTGTATATGACGGACATTTCACAGAAGCAGCTTTAATTGTTAGGACGTCCTAACTTGTGTTCATTACAGTTACTCGTTATCCAAAAGACACT
Organism: Sabellastarte sp. h YS-2021; assembly: GCA_964017235.1. Lineage (NCBI taxonomy): Eukaryota > Metazoa > Annelida > Polychaeta > Sabellida > Sabellidae > Sabellastarte > Sabellastarte sp. h YS-2021. The sequence continues at coordinate 33,383,641 of OZ024930.1, forward strand.
CACATATTTTTAGGAAATCTATTACGCTAGGAAATTTGAAGCTTTTAACCAGTTTTGCTTGATAAGATTTATGTGTTTAAAGTTATTTGTTAACAAGCTACAGATCAAATAATGTCTTAAAATTTCTCATCTTCTCTTGTCTGAATTTCTGACTTTTGATTTATTTCAGTATTTAATTTGTTGTGTTAATGTCTAAAACTTCATTAACTTTTTCACGTTGTACATGACTTTGTGACCATGTCGTCAATTGTCTGGTAGTCATTGGCAACATGTGTTTGCACCTTATCAGGTGGAAGTAAGTTATTTCACTCATCATTCGGGGAAAGGAGACTTTTTTAAGCATGAGCCGTCTGTCTCTCTTTGTTTATCCCAGACTTTTATGAATTGTGCACTATGTGAGTGCATTACTTGTTTGTGCACTACATGAGTGCATTACTTGTTTGTGCACTACATGAGTGCATTACTTGTTTGTGTACTACATGAGTGCATTACTTGTTTGTGCACTATGTGAGTGCATTACTTGTTTGTGCACTACGTGAGTGCATTACTTGTTTCTCTGATTGCTGTGACAGCTCAGACATGTAGACCAAAACAAATTTTGGTCTTGTTATTGATATTTATCGTTTGTGATATTGTGTGTGGGACATAGCCAAAGATGAACATTAGAGTATGTGAACTTAGCCACAGTACGTGAAATTAGTGACTGGGGACCACAGAGGGCCAGTTGCAATAACAAATACATACAAATGTAAAAAGAAGTCCACAACAAGCCAAGCAAATAGAAAGGTGTTTCCCATACTGTGGCAAATTTTACATTTCTTGACTGTAATGTGAGTTTCAGTGTAAACGCCTCATGAATATTTCCCCCGGTAGTGTCAAGTACCGCCCTTGTTCATGGTGATGGACTCGTTAGAAAAACTTCATTTAGTCATGTCACAGATTTTTGTGTTAGTTTTTGTGGGTGAACCTTCAGTGTGTGTGTTAAATTTCATGCCTTGAAGTCTCTTTGCATCTATCCAGGTACATTAGAACCTTGATTGTCTGATCATTTCTAGAACAAAGTTTAAGTCAATGCAAGAGTTGTAAAATTAAAAGGAGGAGAATGTTTTAAGACAAGGCTAATTAGGCTTGTATTATAATGAACTGACTTCCTGCTCCCTGCAGCAGTATACCACAGACATGCAGTTATAGACATACAGCTGAATGTCTGGTACCCAGTTATCCAAACATGCTGAGAGTGAAAGCTTGGTTGGATAAATAAAAATTCATAAAATACAAGATTTGAGTGTAATTCATTGTAACTTTAATATTGGAGAACCTAGTTCATCAAATAAAATACTTAGATAAAAGGTTGTACTATACCTGTGTGAAATGTGACAGTATTGTTAGTGCTAGTGATCTCATGGAGTCGGGAGTTTTGTGGCAGTTTGACAAACCTCTGATTGTCTCAATACTATGTACTTGTGTTGAATGTCTAGGGGCCTAGTGCCTCATAATACAGAAAGCTTCAGTGCAAAAAGTTCATAAAACTATTGTAACATTAACAATGAAGCATTGACCTTCCAGTGATAAATGTAGTTGAACGTCAATGGTCTGAACACATACAGAGGGGAAGGCTTTGCCTGGAGTATGTAAGCTTTGTTAAATGGCAGCTACAATTGACTATAGCACAGGGTAAAACCCAACACCAGGGGCCGTACTCACAAAAGGTATTCGCCAAGTCTTATGCTTACCTTTTGTATAAAATTATAGCTAACTTAAGCATTAGATTTCGCTAAGACCTTTTGTGAATACAGCCCCAGAATGTGAATCATTGAAACATGTTGATATATATTAGAGTGTAAGAGGTTTTATTGGTAGAGTCTGACATAACCATTGTGTTTTAACAAATGCAACAGTGTGTAAAAGTGTCCATGTTTTCTTGTTGTGTGGTGTATCCAAGGGGCTGTGTCACAGTAGTTAGGACACATACTTTTATCTTGTACGTGTTGGTGGATATATTGGGTATGCATAACAGTGGTTGCTTTTATCCTCTTGTTACTCCAAAGTCAACTGCGAATCTGTTTCTCAGCCACCTTAGGTAATAGCATGTAGGTTATAGCTACACACTCACGAAATTAACATTATGGGTTTTACAATGAAAAATAGAAAGTTCACCCAATTTTGATTCTTCACTGATTACCTGTTATAGTGATTCATTTTGGCATCTGTGTTCAACAGCCCGCTACTTTTAGAACTTTAAAGAAGAGAGGTCGATTTTGTGAAATGATTTAAGTGAAAAATCATAAACATTATAAATAAAGAAGTTAATTTACCTGTGGATGTGCTGAAAACAAGTGTAGCATGTACTTGACATATTTGGGACCAGATGTTCGAGTGAGTGGTGGGATTATTTGATATTTTATGTTTTGTAACTAAAAACTTGTCTTAATACTACATAAAGTTCATAAACAGTCCCCCAAAACGAACCAGCAGTGTCTGAGGGAGCACAGACCCCCTTGCCCAGGAATTTGGAACCAGATATTGCTAAAAATTCCCTGAAAAAAATCGGGAATGTCAATTAGGGCTGGGACGGGTGCTAAAAAACAACCTCGAGTATCCACAAGCTGACAACCAACCCGAATTCGAGTAACCATGAGATTTAGTACCTACTATTAGAAGCCTTCTGTAAACAAATGGTAACAAAAATTTTGAAGAAAAACGTCTTCATTATAACCAGCTATCATAGAATATGGAGAAAATTATGTTTTTAAACCAAATTCACGTCTTTAATTGATATTATGTGGCAGAAATGAAGAAATGTAGCATATTTTACACAAACGTTGCATTTCGTGGGTGATAATACAATACGCTGTAATTAATCGAGTAGATAAAATAGACTCGAGTACTAGTAAAGAACTACTCATCGATTGAGGCTCAAATAACCATTCGCAGCCCTAATGTCAATACAGCTCAGAGTCCTCTTCGAGGAGGGCTGAGCCTGGGTGCACCCAACTTTGTGTGAAATTATGACCCCAGTCCAGTGTATAGTGATTAGGTTATGTACACAGAAAAACAGAAGCTAGGCTAATAAAATATTTTAAAAGCTAAACAGTAAGATTGAATGTGTTTTCAGGACTTGTATTTATTGATTGCAGTTATTTTCTGGTTGGGCATATTAGAATCTTGTTTTTACTTTTGTTGGTAAAGCTTAAGGCAAATTATGATTAAATGGCATGATATTAACAAGTAATTATTAATAGTGCTGGGACGATGTTTGCAAACTTCGGTATTATCGCTCGCTGGCTCATTGCCGATCAATGATCGGTAAAATTTAAGTACAACCGATGTTTGCTAAACTGTCTTCTTTGTAGCCCTTTGGCCACAATAAAACACTAACTAGAACAATATTTTGTAAAAATCTGAAATATTAATCAGTGAAAATCATAAAACTAGTCGTGAATGCAATAAAAATAACGTAACAAGAAACACCTTGGGTTTTCCCACTGTTGTCAAGGTAATCACAAAATCAGCCAATCACAAACGAGGATACATCAAGCATGGTCTGTTAGTGAGGGAGACGTCTGTGAATGGCTTTTAGGATAAATTTTGGTTATATTTGTAGTAAGTTGTGTGTATTTTACTTGTTAGCATTTATTATTTGATTTTTTTCTGTCTGGTTTACACTTTCGACTCCATGATTGGAAATGTTCGAAGTTTGTTCACAAATTTCCGATACGAACATCGACAGTTAAAATCATGGCGATCTCCCAGCACTAATTATTAATATTAGCACTGGTCATTCAGTGAATATCTTTGTTTCCAGGAGTGTTACAATATGAAATGTGACACAACACATGTCCATAGACAACACATGTATTTTTCTTACAGTTGTTTCATTTATTGAAGTTTTTAAGCTATGCTGAAGTTAATGTGATTACAAAATGTTGCCATCTAAATGAAATACTTTGAGATACAGAGTGATTTTTTTTTTTTTTTCTTTTTTTTTTTTTGGGGGGGGGGATTTTCTGCATAATGTTTTGTGTTTCAAATTAATCTCAACTGCATTCTATTAGTATTCTCTGTTGTCATATTGTGAAGCTTTATTTTTGATTCAAGTATATATGTGCATATATTTTTTTAAACTCTCTGTTCTTCCATAATTGATCAAAGTAGGAGCACCATTTTTGGTGGCACCTGAGAATCTCTGCAACTGTTTTAGACTAAATCTATACAGAATACTCACATAAAGTTGCAAATTTAATATACAGTGTGAATCTCTTTGTGTAAAAACACCATATCTTCTTTTTGTATTGTAAAACAATTCATTTTATTCCCTCTGAGGCATTTTCCATACATATAAAAGATACAAAAATGTAGGAGTTTGTTTTTATTTTTATTTTTCAGTACACATAATCAGACAGGGGTAGACCCCAGCTAAGTCTGATCATATATGTCAAACCAATATTGATGATTTTGAGGTGTTATTGTGACTGTTAGAAATACTGATGGTATGACACATCTCTTTAAATATAAAGTGAGGTCTGTGTTTTTGGCCTCATCACTTGTTTTTTCTGTAGTTTTTACCCCACAGCTCTTAAGGGCTGTCGGGGTATTGTTTTCACCTATGGTGTCCGGTTGATACTTGGTAGGGACATTGGTTAGGATGTGTAGGTGTGCAACGTCATGGTCTGACCTTGATTTGACCTTGCCGTAGTGACCTTGAGTTTGAAAATCTTGTCCAGGCTGTATCTCAGAAACCGTAAGGTGTAGGAAGTTGATACTTGGTAGGGACATTGGTTAGGGGGTGTAGGTGTGCAACTTCATGGTCTGACCTTGCTGTAGTGACCTTGACCTATAAAATCTTGTCCGGGCTATATCTCGGAAACCGTAAGGTGTAGGAAGGTGATGCTTGGTAGGGACATTGGTTAGGGGGTGTAGGTGTGCAACGTCATGGTCTGACCAGGATTTGACCTTGCCATAGTGACGTTGACCTATAAAATCTTGTCCGGGCTATATCTCGGAAACCATGAGGTGTAGGAAGTTGATACTTGGTAGGGACATTGGTTAGGGGGTGTAGGTGTGCAACGTCATGGCGGGACCTTGATTTGACCTTTGACCTGGCCGTAGTGACCTTTTCCTATAAAATCTTGTCCAGGCTATATCTCGGAAACCGTAAGGTGTAGGAAGTTGATGCTTGGTAGGGACATTGGTTAGGGGTTGTAGGTGTGCAGCATCATGGTGTGACCTTGATTTGACCTTGTCGTAGTGACCCTGACCTTTAAAATCTTGTTGCACCTTTCGGTCTGTCTTTTGATGCAGATTAAGCACCGTTAAAGTCATATTAAAATTCATTAAGAATTTTACTTTTACAACTTCCCATTGTAACAGATGGAATTTCATCAAGTGAGCCACAGATTTTGCTCCAACACCACACATAAGCATTCATTGAATGTATTACCACTTCTGTATGCATGGTAATATTCAAAAATCTAAACCATAATTCGGTCATGCCAGATGTGGATAAAGAGTACATGCACTATCTTTCACTTAGACATTATTTTCTCTGTTTAAACATTGTTTGGACCTTTATATAACTGACAGTGCTCTGAAAGTATCCTGAACGTTATACTGATACAGTACTTCTATATCTCATGGTGTTGACAATATTTCCCTAGGCTGTGGGGTACGGGCATCTCAGATGCTATTTTATAATTTGTAGCCGATGAATTTGGAACTCTCTAAATATTACACTTTTCAGTTGTTTATTGAACAAATCCTTTACTTTAGCAAGCAGTTCATACTGGGTTTTGTTGTTGCTTTTGTTGTCAATATGAAAGATATAAAATTGGCATTGCTTCCCAGCTAGCTTTGTTTGAAGTGGGAGTATTGCTTATGTTAAAAGTTTTGCAGTAAATAGCCTTGCCTCGTCCCTATCAGTGGTTCTGTTGGCTTCAGAAAACATCCTCCTTGTCACAGAATTCTCAGACCCAATTTACTGGTGATTCAGGTGTCCATATAAGGCAGCTTTGCAGTAAGTTACATTGAAAATAAAATTGTGAGTACAGTATACATGTACTCCTTACAAATAGCACACTTCTGCATCTGTCTGCTATTCAAAACAGAAGCTGCCAGAACATGTTTTGGCCTATACCTTAACAGGCACATCACAGTGCTGATATCTAAACTTTTTTAATATATGCGATTACAAAAACTGTTCTACCCTTCTACATTCATTGGTTGACATATATATGTTGTGTACAAGTTGGGATTTTGTACAAGTTATAACAAAGCAAAAGTATATTTAAAAAACATTCAGTCAGTACAATAAAAAAATACCTATCTATTTGAATCTTTCTGCATAATCTGATATAGATCTTGTCACATAACTACAATATCTACAAAAATCCATTTCCTTAAATGGAACACCTATATTAAAGCCTACTGTAATTTGAAAAGTTAAAAGCAAAAAAAGTTATAACTTGTACAAAATTGAAAAAGATTTTTATACAAGTTATAACAGACCCACAATAAAACATAATGGCTGACACTATGACCTGACCTAGTTACCAGAATAGAGGACTCTGTGACCAACAGTGAGGCTTTAACCAAACTACAGGGACACGTCTTGTTTAAAGTGTTCGAGTGCTGGTCTTTTTGGTTAGACTGGAAGATATTGTAATTAGTGGAATTACTTAATGTCTGGTTCATGTCGTATTTGTTGTATGTAATGAAAAATTTGTTGTATGTAATGAAAAATAAATTTTTTTTTTTCCATTTTAAATAGAGCGCACATTTACAAATACATAAAGTGTGATTATCATGTACATGATATTAATGCCTACTTGAAACCCTGGAAAAATATTGTGTTATTCCAGTTGTTACAGAGTGATAATTTTTCTTTTGTTAAATGTTCAAGTACTTCATCCGGGTTTGTAACTGAGCCTGACAGTGACCTTATGTAGGCAGTTGTTCACGATGCTTTTTTTGCCTTTTGTAAAATTGTTTAATGTATATAAATTCCATTGTTATGTCAGATATTGGTCTAATTTTATCATTGAAGTGTGCATGTTTATTGTGGTTGACATTTGAAGTGATGTTGAGTGATGTGACATGTAACTTTTTTGATGTGTTGCAAGAAAAAGAGAAACAGATACGAATTTTTTTTAAATGCTCGCTAAATTATAGCATGCAATTGTGTGTTATATTTGTAGCCATTGTGTTCATATAGAAATTATATATGGATAAACCTGTGTGAATTATAACAGTTTTACCAGTATTATTTTGATGCTGTTGTAAATCTATGTTTCATGTCACGAGTTTCCTTTATATCAGTCTTACTCAATTTAAATTTGTATGCTAAATGTATAAATTACAGGGAGGTAAGCTGAATAAGATCATCATGTGAACCCTCAGGGAGTTTTCATTGAGTTATTACACTTAATATTAGGTTTAATACACACTGGGACTAATTGATGCCCATCACCAAGTATCTCATTGGAAATGGTTGGTGGTTTGCAAACTTAGTTCACAGCCTTTGCTTAAAACAAAATAGTGAATATTACATGAAAAAAAAACAACCAATTAATTAACTTCCTGAAGGACCAATTGAATTTTGATGTAATTTAAACACGAGATCGCTCGCCCCTAAATTAGCATTTAACCAATCAACATACAGCTTACAATGGCATATTTTTGTGCTTGTGATTTCAATTGGTTTAGGTATGCATTTATCATGTACTGCTTGCTTGTACCAAGGTTTAAAGTGTTCTAAGTTGCCAACTACTAACCTGTAACATAGTTACTTGAAGGATGGGCATTTCAGAATAAGATCAAATCTGTGTGTATTGGAACTTTTCAAACTGCCGTTTTCTATCTTAGCTTTTTCAAGGGAATTTTCCTTTACAGATTTCCTTCCTTTTGAATGCTTTACAGTAAGTTTACGTTTTTGATCTTCGGAAAAAGATGCACATAGTAAACAACCCTTCTTAAGGGAACATAGATTGTCACCTTTATTTGCTTCCCTGCATTTAAAGCAATACTTATGGTTGTCCCAACTAGGAATAAAATGACCACAAGAAGTGGATTTCTTCGCCTTATCATCAGAAGATTCATTGTTATTTGCCATATTGAAGGAAAACTAAATAAAAAAGCAAAAAAGTCCCTGAAACTTCACTACCAAAAACACGTCCTACTGTTGATGGCCAACACAGTGATGCTTCTAGAGCGCGGGATATGCGATATCTCGCGAGTTTTAGTACTAGCCCGCAATTCGGTATATTCGGCGCGTTCGGTAGAAGACGCGATCCCGCATGTTTACAAAATGGAGGGGCACCGATCGTTTCGCGAGAATCCTTTAATTTTATCATCATGAAGGCTATATTTGGTTGTTTTTTTCAGTGAAAAATGTTATTTCATATGAAAACAAAACGGATACTACAGTTTGAAAGTGGATGATGCAAATGTCAGATACTAACAACAATACTGTTGAAACAATTCCTACAGCATGTGTGTTACCTCATATCTTCTCATGAATATTAATGAGTTGGGAGCTATGGCCGTGAGTTCTCAAGTTTAAAGTGTTAGATCTTTGTTGAGGGTTCCATTTTCTAAAATATTGCTAGAAAACCCCAATGGAAATCGGAAATCTATGACCTCATATCATCTCATGAATATTAATGACTTGGGTGCTAGTTTAAAGCATTTGGTCTTTCATCGAGGTGCTTCTATTTTAAAAAATATTGCTAGAAAAGTATTGTAGAATATGGCCCCAGGTCTTTAATTTTTTTTATCCAAGCACTGATTCAGATAAGTAATAAAAATTACGCAGTGGTTAAATCACAGGACATACCGATATCTTAATTACTGGCTAAATGTCAGGAAATAATTTCATTGGTTGATTTTTTATCGTTAGTTTTCCAGGAAATCTGTGACCTCACATCTTCTCATGAATATTAATGAGTTGGTGCTACTGCCGTAAGTTCTCGAGTTTAAGGTATTTGATCTTCATTGAAGCTTCCATTTAATAAAATATTGTAAGAAAAACCCTAGAAATCCACGACCTCATATCTTCTCATGAATATTAATGAGTTGGTGCTACGGCCGTAAGTTCTGAGTTTAAAGTATTTGATCTTTTTGAGGCTTTCATTTTGTAAAATATTGCTACAATCCTAAAACAAGGCATCCCGTGATATAAAGCACTTCCCTAGATGAAGCACTTCCCGACATATAGCCAAAAGTTACATATCGGGACATCCCGGGACATAACCTTGCCGTAAAAATTAATGTGATCTAAGTTGGATCAGTTTCCATCTTCTATTTGTATTTTTAGCATTAGTATTAGTAGCATTTGTGTAATCCTGCTAACAAAGATATGGACAGACAAGTGCTTCCGAAATTAATCCCTCTTTGGCGGAGGTACAAGTTCCCATTTTTATTGACCAAGCCCCCACATTTTTCGGACATGGGGGGGGAACTGCCCCCACATTTCAAAATTTCTAGAATCAACACTGCAACAAAAATAATGAGGTAAACAATGTGGTCATGTGACCTATTTGGCGGGAGAACGGACTACTGTAACCCACAAGCTTGGTTAAGTTTGTTACATAATCTTAAAAATCGCATCTCTGCGTTGGCCATTGGGTTGGATGGCTCCAACAAATAGCTACTGTTAGGAAATGGTAAGTATTTCTAATAAAAATTTAAATTACTATTAAATTTTCCAAATGTGTGTATTGGAACTTTTCAAACTGCCGTTTTCATGATGACTTTACCTTTGTAAATATGGCATATACTGTAATTTATTATTGAAGTGATCGTTTAAATTCTGATGAATATAAGTTGAATGTGAAATGAAAGAAAACTACAACTCAAAGCTGCATGTGCAAAGGTGTAAATGTATGGTATGCTCAGTTTGGATATTCATGTTTTAGTCAGTATCTACTTCATGATAACATTTTAAAGCAGTGCACATACAGGCATGATTCTTCCTTCTGTTTCAGCAGCTTGAGATTTTAAACCCGTGCTCTCTTTTTCAATCTAGTTAAGATAAAGACACTATTTTTTTTAATGCAGTGAACAGTGACTATATTTTCTAAAAATCTTCTTTCCCTGTTTTCCAAAAAAATGACAATGTTTTGGCAACAGTGTATGGTGTAAAATATGTCAGAAATATTATTTAATTGTTGTTCGACCTTGGTTTTTGTGTGCAGCCATGACACTTGTGATAGTGTACATATATTCCTTGTTTGTGAGTGAAACAGGTCATTGTTACAAGTACTGAAAGCTTAATTCCATGTTCATCATAAACATGATGCCAACGTACTGGCATGATGTAAACTTTTGAATAAACTTTTATGCTAATAAAAAACCCAACATGTACAAATACAAGCTCGCTTGTATAGTGACCACAACATTTGGCATCATTTGTATATATCTGTTAATGCTAGGGCTGGGTTGTTGTAAAAAGTGGCACCAATGCGAAACCGTTACAATTCTGGGATTCCGAAAAAAGATACGTGTTAGTACACCCTCAATCAAATAGGCCACTGACAGGAAGTGACACATATGAAACCAACATGGTAGTTTTCCCTCAATGAAATTGCAATAAAAATCCCTAACTGTACCAAACTATGAGATAAAAGTTCATAATTTCTGCAGATTTAGAGTTTGTGTCTACTGTTTTACGTTTCCTTCAATTATATTTGTTCATCAGCAAGATGGCGGTTTTATAAAATGTCATGGTATTTCAGTAAAATGCTCGAGATACTGGTGCCACCGACCCATGCCTAGTTAATGCTTTGTTGTAAATTACAGTTGAACTCTGTTAAGTCTAATCCCAACTGACCATAGAACTACTACTATTGAGTCATGAATCCCTGTCACAGGTTAATTGTCACTGAAAAGGCCTTCCAAAGATCTCAACTGATCGATGTTTCTTTGCAAGTAAAGGGGAATTCTGTGTGATAAAAGTTCTGCTTAGAGTCATTCAACTGTATGAAGATTTGTGTGAATAAAGTGAAATTTACAACACGGTTCTGCATTACTGAGTTATCACAGTAGACCAGAACGTAGATTTTGGCGGGGGGGGGGGAGCTATTTCTGTAATACACATTGCAATGCTGTATATCTGGCAAGTCAAAATGTCCTGTGTTTACAAGTTGGAAAAATTCTCAACAATAAATCTATGGACTGCTTAAAATATTGTAATATTTTTCTCAAAACAAAAGTTTTGGTTTTTCAAAGAGAATCTAATCAAGATTTGCTGAGCTAACAGAAGGGGGATAATTATTGCAAGAGTTCATCTCTGATACTTGTATACAGTAGGAAAAGAATATTAGATAGGGTGGAGCAAGGTTATTTGTAATTTAGTACATCATCTTCAAAATATCAATCTCATGTCTTTTTGAGAAGAACTGCCAACCTGTTTCCTTATGTAGGTTAGATATTACTGGAGCACGCTTGATAAGTCTGCTTCACAACTATGTGATCTAACTTGGCAAGTAGACTGAAACATGCTCCAGACCAAACTATACATATTCCTTTATAGGCCTAATGTAGGACAGAAATTTTTTTTCAAGAACTGCTATATTCAGTTTGAACTTAATGTTTTAAGTAATCTAAGAAGAGTAGAATATGCTGTAGTGCTGTTTGTTTTCAACTGTGTCAAGTTTGAAATCGATTGGAAGCATATTCGAGTTAGAGTAACAGGCAACTTTACAGTATTCTGACAGTCAAATTAGAAGTGCTGTGGCCGGCTGGACTGGAGCTGGCTGGTAGACTGATGCTTTACAGCAGAGGAGTCTGTACCAGTGCACTCGGAATAAATCTGAGGAATGCATCTCTTGCTTCCTGTTGAAAACACGCAATGCTGGAGCTGGCTGGTAAACTGAGACCAGTGCGCTCTGAAGAACTCTGATGTTGAAAAACACTCAATAGTGGAGCTGGCTGGTGAGATTTATGCTATACAGCAGAGAAGTCGGTACCAGTGCGCTCTAAAGCATTCCAAAGAACGCATCTCTTCTGTTGGGAATTCCTTCTATTTACAGTGTTAAATACTACAAAGAGTGAGGTTTTTCGTGAAGACTGACATTTCTTTCATGATTGTCGCTGGTAGGTTACAGGAGGTACATTTAAACAAAAGACACGGATAAAATTACCTTTTAAGAAGTATATCCAGAATTTCTCCTTAATATTGTCGTTCTGCCCCCAACAACAAACTGTTGAAAAACTAGGGAGGAAACTAGCAACAAGGCCTCCTGTATATTTCGTCGCTTACTGCCCTATCATCAATACTAAATTGAGTCAGCTAGGGAGAGTTTCCAGCAGATTTCTTCATGCATATCCGTGCTTGATCTGTAGATAATACTTTTACACTAAAATATTCGTAAATAAGGTTGAAAATCTGTGATAATCCACAAAGTTCCTTAAAATATCTGGAGATTATTGAAAACATGTCTGCACAGTACAAGTGCCAAACGAAAAAGATGCTATGACGTCAGCTTGTCTAGACAGGAAGGAAGTAAGAGATGCCATCTGGGGAGTGCACAGTACTGGGACCGGCCAGCTTGTGGGGGCATTATGCACTCATATATGATGATTTTTTCTGTCGTTTTGCGGGCCGGTCTTCGCCAACAATTGTCCATTGGATAGGAAGTATTAACGCAATAAAATGTCTATTTTATTACGCTACAATAGCAATTGTCCATTGGATAGGAAGTATTAACGCAATAAAATATCTATTTTATTACGCTACAATAGCTTACCATGTGGGACTTAATGCTGTTCTCGGGTTGCCACACCCGGGGCCAACGTCTTAGAAAAAAAGATCCTTCTTGTTAGCCACCGGATATACTGGTAGTTGTCGTCACGTGATAACTTCTAACCAATCGCCCTACTTTCTCGTTGGCCACGATGACTGGTAGCAGTTTGTAAATATACAGACATTTTCATTTATTTCTCAGTATTCACGTATTGTTGGAGGCTAATATTTGGATATTTCTTTAAATATATTTCATAGATTATACTGTAACATTTTTAATTTCACAACTTCAGTATTTTCCTTACAATCCGCGTGTTTTGAGTTTTCTCAGTTCAGGCAATTTCAATTGTACGTCTTTTTATTGCGTTAAAATGTCCCTTCATCAAGCAAACAAAGACAAACCGAGAGCTCAGAAATGCCGCCATTTTTGCTTCAGTTTTGATACTCATAATTACTGCCCTACCTGTAGGGAGGCTGGCAAGGGAGATGACCCCTGTGTCACTTTTGAAGCACCCTGCCATATTTGCACGTCTCTCTCTGATGAACAATTGCAAAAAATTCAAAACAGGAAGCGGTACTTTAAAAAGCAAAAAGCGGAAACTAGTTCCAAAGATGAACTAGATCTCTTGGGTGAAGGCGATGGGGACTCTTTTACTGGTTCTAATGCAGACCTTGAGAGTGCTGCCGATAACCTCTTTACCACACCCCCCCATCCTCAACTTCTCGCCTTCAGTTCTTTATCACTAAAGACCCCAGCCAAGGCTGTTCCTCCCACCCCAGGTACTGTTTTACAAAACAAAATTCAAAGAAATCTAGAGAAATCCCTGGGTGATTCCTTAAATATACATATCCAGCAGCAAATGGGTTCCTTCCAGGCATCCATGTTAGAAGCATTTCAATCACTCCGAGATGAGTTGGCAGTTAAAAAGTCTGCCGAGGTTGATCCCTCGCCTCATGCTTCAAAAGCTGGTCCATCCAGCAACTCTGCTGCTCATCTGGACCTACCCCCTCCGAGGTCAAGTACTAATGCACAGTCCGAGGCAATGGATGTGGACGTTGGTCCAGCACTCCCTCCTCGACTAGTACTTAACCAAACTTCCTCAGATCAGTACGTTGCCCCTTCTGAAGCAATACCGAAGGATTCCTCGTACTCACACAAAAAACAAAGCCACAGGCAAACAATAGCACCGAGCTCTGCCTCGGATCATCTGGATGAGGATTCCGACGAACCTCGGATCCATCCTAGACCTAAGAAACACTCTGACAAGAGCAAGCATAAATCTAGGTCCAGATATGTGTCATCTTCAGAGGAAGATCACTCCCCTGTGGCCAGACACAGGTCTTCTAAGCCCTCTAGGGCTCAGCCCTCAGGCGCAGCTTCTGATCAAGACCTCCCACAACATGATCCAGACCCCCCTTATTATAGGGAAGTAGCCCTGTCTGACATTCCCTCCCAATACTCTGAAGAGGTAGACACCTTCAGGCGCATTCTTTCTCTCCCTGACCCCAGGGACTCTATGCCTAGGTCTTCAACTTCAGTGTTGGGTCTGGATGACGAAAAAGGCCGTCAAGAGCTCAGACCTAGAGGTCCTTCCTCTATCCTACCACTTAGCTCAGTTATCAAGGACGCCTTTGATAAATTTCAACATGATTTCAAAGCTGCCAATTTATCTGAGGGAAAATATGTCAAGCCTCCTCCTTCCACTTCTAAGTGGTATAAGGTTGGACAGCCCACTTTTCAAGACAAAATCCAGGAGTTGAATACGGACTTTGCCAAGATCTGTATTACTCCTAGAACTCCTGGGGCACCAGTAGCCAAAGTCCCTATACCAGTCCTTAAGGAGCTGGAACATCAGGCTAGACAAAATATCTCAACCCTCAATTTCACTGCTGCCTTTGCCAAAACCTCGTCTTCTTGCAATGCTTCCTTGGAGAAGTGCCAACATAGCATCAAGTCAACTGTCAAGAAGATAAAGGTCTCAGATCCAGAAAGGTGCCAATCCTGAGAAAGCAGCAAAGCGCGGATATGAGGAAGTTGCTGAGTACTTGGATTTTTGGAACAAGACGGTTCTTGTTCAACATAGAGCTCTTACTTGTCTCAGCAAATCGCTAGCCCATATTCTCCAGAGGGAATTATATTCCATGGCTAATACCGGCTTGCTTAGGCGCGAAGCCGAAATGACTCTATTGCATCCCCAGCTAGGGGAAACGAGACGCCAAGAACTTAGGAACTCGTCCTTCTGGGACTCCTCCTTGTTCGAGTCTCAACTTGTAAAGGAAGGTGAGAACTTCCTTCTCAAAAAAGGCACCTCAAAAGATTCTCAGGGTTTTTCACCCTACCAGAATAAGCCCTTTCGTGGCCCCCACAAGAAAAGAGGCTCCTACAGGAAACGCCCTTATGGGGGCAATACCTCTCAAAGCAGTAACCAATCCTTTCCCTCAGGAAGAGGAAAATCCAACTTCAGAGGCTCCAGGGGTCGTTTTCGACCCCACAATAGGGGAAGGGGGCGTGGAAACCCCCCTTCACAATGACTCCTCCAAAGCCTCATTCAGTCCACCAGTAGGAAGTCGCCTCCGTTCTTTCAAGAGAGACTGGCTAACAAACAAATGTTCTCAAAACGTGTTAAACATTATCACCAATGGCTACGTTCTGCCATTCCGTTCAAAGCCAAACTTGATCAGATTTCCTCTGATTCTATCAGAGTACAAGGCCCAACAAAAAGACCAAGCCTTGGCCACTTGTATCTAGTCTCTCTTCTCAAAGAACGCCATCGAAAGGGTGGAAAACATAAAATCTCTCGGGTTTTACAGTCGCCTGTTCCTGGTACCCAAGCCTCACCAAAGGTGGAGGCCAGTCATAGACCTAAGCACTAAACACTTTTGTACATGTAGAAAAGTTCAAAATGGAAACCCCGGAGTCCATCCGGACTTCCCTGGTCCCAGGGGAGTGGGTATCGTCGATAGACCTGTCGGACGCATACCTTCACATCCCCATCCATCCAAACTCAAGGAAGTACCTAAGGTTTTGCTACAAGGCCCAGGTGTTCCAGTTCACCTCCCTACCTTTCGGACTGGCCACAGCCCCCCAGGTCTTTACGATGATCGTAAAGGAAGTGAAACTAATGGCCCTCTCAAGAGGACTCAGAATTCACCAATACCTGGACGACTGGCTGATCAGGTCCCAGTCCCAGGAGGAATCTCAAAGGGACACACAGGCAGTGGTAGACCTAACCCAATCCTTGGGTTGGATAATCAACCAGGAAAAATCAGAACTGAAACCTACTCGGGTGTTTTCGTTCGTGGGCTACGAATACCACCTAGATTCAGCCCTTGTAAGACCCACTCACGAGAGATGGCTCAAACTTCAGGATTTGATCCTACGACTCAAGTCAAAACGTGTTTTGACTGCAAGATGTTTGATGTCTCTAATTGGGTTGCTAGCCTCAACAGAGAAAATGGTCCCGGAGGGACGCCTTCACATGAGGCCCTTTCAGTTTCATCTCAAGGAGCACTGGAGATATCCTCAGTCGCTGGACAACCTCCTTCCTTGGACAGAAGCCATTGTAGCCCACCTAGATTGGTGGCAAAACCCCTCAAATGTGATGAAAGGCGCAGACCTTCATCCCAAGGACCACAGTATCCAACTCTTTACCGACGCCTCAAACGAAGGTTGGGGCGCTCACTTAGATCAAAATTCTACAAAAGGGCTGTGGTCAGAGCGGGAAAAAAGGCTACACATAAATGTCCTGGAATTGAAGGCGGTCTCCCTGGCCCTTCGAGACTTCAAGGACCAGTGCCAGAATCAAACAGTGTTAGTTGCGACGGACAACTCAACAGTGGTAGCCTACATCAACAAGCAAGGGGGAACTCACTCAGTAGAGATGTGCGCTCTCCTGTGGAAAATCATGACCTGGTGCCATCACTACCATATAACATTAAAAGCCAGGCACATTCCAGGGTGTCTGAATGTGATGGCCGACCTCCTATCCAGGTCCAACCAAGTGCAGTCAACAGAATGGTCCCTGCACCCTCAGGTCTTCAAGCAAATCTGCCGAAAGTGGTTCACCCCTCATGTAGACTTATTCGCCACTCGCCTGAATCACAAACTCCCTCTATATGTGTCTCCTATCCCAGACCCAAGGGCCTGGAACATAGATGCTCTTAACATAAACTGGACCAACCTCACGGCCTACGGCTCTCCTTCACAAGGTGATCCAAAAGATCAAGCAATGCCATTGCCTGATCATCGTGATAGCCCCAGGCTGGCCAGGGATGCCCTGGTATGGGGACCTAGTGCAGCTCTCAACAGAGATCCCACTACAACTCCCAGTGTCAACGACCCTACTCAAACAGTCCCACAACTATGTGTTCCACAACAATCCACAACAGCTGAACCTCCACGCCTGGTGTCTAGGAGCGGACAACTCCAAGAACAAGGCTTCTCTGTGGAGGTGGCAGAGAGAATTGCTGCCCCTCAGCGGTCATCAACAAGGACCATCTACAGGTCAAAGTGGGCCCTATTTGAAAAATGGTGCAGAGAAAATTCGGTGGATTTCTCCACTCCATCTGTGAAACAAATCTCAGATTTTTTCATGTACCTGTACCAAGACCTAAACAGGTGCCCCTCGACCATTGATGGTTACAGGACTGCTATCGTTGACACTTTGGGCCCAACGGCCCAACACATTGCGCACAATGCAGACCTTCATAGGTTACTCTCCAGTTTCCACAGGGATCGTCCTAAAAGTTCCAGAAATTTACCCAAGTGGAACCTTTCTGTTGTCCTTAACGAGCTCACCAAAGCACCATTTGAGCCCATGAAAGACTCAGACCTCAAACATCTTACTCTCAAAACTGCTTTCTTGCTAGCCTTGGCCTCTGGCAAGCGCCGCAGCGAAATCCATGCCTGGGTCGCTAACAAAGTAGCTAATTTAGGCCAATGGGAAAAGGTAGCCTTGTTCCCTTCTGATTTCATAGCCAAAAACCAACTAGCTAGAGAAGGTTCTCAAAGTGTGTCACCAGTGACTATTCCTGCTTTGACTACCATTGTAGATAGACAGTTTAAGGAAGACAGGACCCTGTGTCCCGTGCGGGCCCTGAGGTTCTATTTGGACCGAACTAAAGACCTGAGAGGGTCTCGTTCTCTCCTTTTCATCTCCTTTAAGAAAGGACATACCTCAGACATCAGACCCGCCACACTCTCCTCATGGTTGAAACAAACCATTCTACTTTGTTATAAACAAGCAGATCAACAAGCCTTGGACTTGGTCCAAGTCAAAGCGCATGACATCCGGGCCTTCGCGGCCTCTAAGGCCTTTTACGGTGGAGTATCGGTGGACCAAATCATGTAAGCCTGTCACTGGAAAGCTCACAACACATTCACAAATTTTTACCTAAAAGACCTTACTTGGTCGGACACCGACAACAATATGTATCTGGGACCCGTGGTGGCGGCACAACAAGTCCTAGATCCTTCCCCTCAGACCAGTTGTCCTCGGAAAGAAAAAAGGGGGGGGGGGGGGGGGGGGGGGGCACATCCGCTACAACCAAGTCTTCAGGAGTCTCTCCCAGGATCTAGGTATTCCTTTACCTTCAAGATGTTACGGGTAAGGTCATTTTATTTTTCAATTATCAGGTAATTTCTATTAAGGACTTAGTCAGTTGTCGTTAATCTCATATTTCAGGTTAAAAATTTCATGAGATGCCCGACCACTGGGTTGGTCAGTCACACGTGAAGGTCTAATAGGGACCCTTAGACCTCGAAGTGAGCACCGCTGCACTTCCGTCCTACTACCAAACATCTGGACAATTTTAGCACTGTCCCTTTTTACTCAGGTTTTTGGCTCGTTACAGGCCCGATCTTCGGGATCGGGGCTCTGTAAAAGAGACTCAGACTGGCATTTCTGGCACTATTCTGTATATATTAATTCAAATCTTAGAAAAAAATTACATATCTTCCAGTCTCAGCTGTAATCCCGCCACCGGGCGGTTGAATTCAGCATTAAGTCCCACATGGTAAGCTATTGTAGCGTAATAAAATTGGAAAATTTAATTACTTAAATGTAGTTTTCATAAGCTACAAGCTTACCATGTGGGACTTAGGATAGTCCCACCCTGCCTCCCCGCTGTTTACAGCTGAGGGGTAGGTTTAATAAAAAATTTCAACGAGAAAGTAGGGCGATTGGTCAGAAGTTATCACGTGACGACAACTACCAGTATATCCGGTGGCTAACAAGAACGATCTTTTTTTCTAAGACGTTGGCCCCGGGTGTGGCAACCCGAGAACAGCATTAAGTCCCACATGGTAAGCTTGTAGCTTATAAAAGCTACATTTAAGTAATTAAAATTTCCAAATTTGTGTCTAGAAAGCATAGATGCATGCACGCCCAAAACGGGCAAACACATGAACACAACTTTCAAAAGCAACATAGGCCTGGTGGTGTCCTGTCACCCTGTTAAATTTCAAATTGATTGAACAAAGTGTCTTCAAGTAGTCCGGAAACCCAAATTTTTTGGATAAACATGCGCCCAAAACTGGTAAATGGACAGACACTAATTTTAAGAGCTACCTAGCCCTTGTGTTGTCCAATCGCCCTGTTGAGATTCAGGTTTATGGGGCAAAGCGTCTTCAAGTTAGAGTCCAGAAATCGAAATATTTCGGATGAGTGCATGCCCAAAATGGGCAAATGGAGGGACTCAAATTTCGAAAGCAACCAAGCACTGGTGGTGTCCTATCACCCTGTTAAGATGCAAGTTCATTGGACAAAACATTTTCAAGATAGAGTTCTGAAACAGAATTTCAAGATGGTTGTCATCCTGTTTTTGCAAATGGCACCAACTTTGAAAGCAACCTAGCCCAGTAGATGCTCTACCACCCTGTTAATTTTCAAATTGATTGGCTGTAGCATCTTTGAGTTGTCTGGAAATGAAATTTGAAGATGGTAGCCATCTTGATTTTTGAAGTGGCACCAATTTCGAAAGTAACCTAGCCTAGGTGGTGCCCTACCACCCTGTTAAAGTTTCAAATTGATCGGTAGAAGTGTGTTTGAGTTGGAGACTGGAAACCAAAACGTTGACAGAAGTCGGACACATCAATTTAATAGGCCTGTTGGTCTACATCTGTAAGGGCAAGGTTTTACATCCTGTTCAAAAGCCAAGGACATATAGGAACAGGCCCTCAGCAATGCCACTCAAGGAGTCTTACCGAAAGAGATGTCTGAACCATTTAAAGCCCTTCAAATTGAATGACTGGTTCAAAGGCTAACTGACCATACCAAAAAATTCACAGTCCATAATTTTGCACAAGTTGTTTCCATATTGTAAAATTCTAGGACCAGAAATAAGTGATCTATCACAAGTTCCAGGTATTGTTTCCCTCATCTGGGCCCATATTTACTAACATTCTTATACTTAGAATAAGACTTTTTGATATTCACTAAATTCTTATTCTTAGAAGTTTTTCTTATTCTTAGAATTTTTCTTAGAATGATGTTCAAATCTAAGAATGATCAAGACTTTACTTAAGTTAAGAAAGAGGTGATATATTTCATGTTTTTATATCAATTGCCTGCAAATAGACATTTTTTCTGTGGCCAGAAAAATTTAGTGTTTTTTTCTGATCATGATTTTCAAGAGGTTTATATTTGCAGTTAAAGACTGAAGTGAATGATTTATGCTATTTTCTGACTGGTTTTAAATATGGCCGACATGTTTTTTTCCCCACTTCAAAATTTCAAATGGCTAGAATTAAGTTAGAAATACTTACGCACCTTTCTAAAGTAGTTTTTTTGTATGTTTTTAAGTGGTTAGAAGGTTCTCAACTGCAAAACTTATCCCTTTCTGGTACAAGTTTCAACAGTAAGTGGACAGGTTTCACAGTGTACATCAACATATATTCTGGGGCCGATTTCACTAAAGGACTTAAACTAAGTCCCTTTATTGGCTAAGTCTTAGACTTAAATCTAAGACTTTGGTCTTAGCTAGGGCTGGGACTTAAATGGATTTCACAAAGGGTGACTTAGCTAAGTCCAAGCTTATCAAATAACCACAGTGGTTTTCTGTGTCATATGACCTTTTATATCCTTCATTTGATGCATTTTATCTAAGGATAAGTGCTGTTTTGAAATAGAAAACTTTTTACATCATATAAACTTCCCAGACTAGTTCAGTAAGGTGTTCTGTATAATTATACTTTATTTACAGCCATTTCAATTTTGAAGTGGAGAAAGTTTATGGCGGCCATACTTAAGTCCTCTTTACAATATTTAAGCCCACTACCTCCCAGACTTAAAGTTAAGTCCACTGACTTAAGTTCATGGACTTAGCTGTTTTGTGAAATCGTCTAAGACCACAGACTTAACTCTAACTTAAATCCAAGTCTAAATCTGGACTTAAGTCCCTTTGTGAAATTGGCCCCTGAGAAATACATATCCACAAGATTACAGTGAACATTTAGCAGCACACATCTAGTTGAATGTACATATCCCACTGTGAAAGTTTTATTTTCACTTTTCAAATTATTTCATCCATTTTGTGGGTGCAACTATTTTATTACATAATAACTCAAATATGTACCAAGATTTACAATTATATATCCCACAAAAAATATCAAGTGCACTACTACACCAAACTAATGTAAAATAAAAAATGCTTTAACTTGTGTTTTCCTCAGAAATATGCTTTGTTTATTGACCTTGACACAAAGTCTATAAGCATCACAATTGATATGATTTGCTCAGTGCAGGCACACTTCTCATAGTTATTGATTTTTATCAAAGTGGCACATGTAGGGTCAAATCAACAGCTCACTTGTGTTCATTTTATTTATTTATTTGGGGTTTTACCTCGCTTTCAACACTGTACAGGTCATATCATGACGGGTAGTTGGAAGGGCAGAGGAAACCAGTATATACAGTTCGTTAGGGTTCTGTACTGTAAACTGCCGACCAACGGCAAGCAACTACCAGCTTTCCCACTTGAGGCCATGCCGGGAATCGAACCCCGGCCTCAGAGGTGGGAGGCGAGAGTGTTACCACTCTGCCACCGTGGCCCCTCACTTGTGTTCACATTCCCTGGCATGAACTAATCAGATTAACCAAACTCAATCAAGGACAGCATGTCAATGTTAATTTTTATTGCAGAATACATATTTGTAGCTATACATTTGTCTGCAAAGTAGTGGTAAAATAATATGGATATCTTTTTCAATATTTAGCATATGTGTTCTGTAAAAACATCATATATCTCTAAAATAGTTTGTGTAGACAATGTAGATATAAGCAATCTGTTTAAACATACAATAAGGGTTCAAACAGTTTTCAAACAATATGAATAATTGTTTCTAATTACAGCAAAAAAACTTATAATCTGGCTCCAAAATTCTGAGGCGAATGTGGATATCTTCTTTTTTATTGGATATTAATATATTTATTATCATAAAAATATGATACATGAAATTGGGAAACCATATTTCAGTGCTTATAATTACTGCAGCACTGTTATTTTGTCTTCCTTTTGAAGTGTAAATCTGATTTTGAAATTTTATGATTTTAAGAAGTAATATAAGAGTGATGAAAATGGATAGGTTAATGCACTCATTTTATAGCTGTCAGGAGATGAGCTAATCAGTTAATATTGACATTTTTACTTGTGTGGGATATATTTAACAGTTAATATGTACACCGCTTTGTGATTTATGTTCGATAAATTTGGCTATATGAAACAATCCGTGTTGGTCTTAAGTAGATGACTTTTATTCTAGCTAAAACCTGCTTTGTGAATACCTATTTATGAAAATTCTTAGCTGAGAAAAAATGTTGTGTTTAAGACTGGGCTAAGCCTAAGAAAAGGCTAAGATTAAGACCTTTTGCGAAACCGGTACCTAATTCTGACTCCATTTCAAACAATAAAGGTGTAAATTATCACATGACTAATCATGTGACATAAAAAATTATATGCATGCACATGTTTCTGTTTACTATTCTTAACTAAGAAAATTCTTATTCTTAGAAATAATTCTGAACTAAGAATTGCCTTGTAAATACAATTTTTTTCTAAGAATAAGAAAATTCTTAGATAACAAAATTTTCTAATTCTAAGAAAAAGTCTTATTCTAAGAATAAGAATGTTAGTGAATACGGGCCCTGATCTTGGAAGACAGTTCAATGAATACATTCGGATCAAAAACTGATGGGCTGCAAATGTACAAGGCAATCTTGCATGTTCTTCCATTGAAACTTTGTGAGAGCCAGAAAGAATATCTTTTGCAGAGCTATATTTGTAAATTCATCCAAGCAATTTTATGTAGTTCTTATACAGACTGAGTTGACTGGTTAAAAAACATCAAGAAAACATTTCATATTCTTGCACCAAAAGTTCTGATTGATAAACTATTACAGTATTCAAACACCTTTTGAGATCTATAGATCTTTAGGTTTGTTCAAAATTGTAACTGATGTTTTGCCAAACAAATTTTTGATGCAAAATGTACAGCATGGGTCATATTGGGACAGTACTTTTCAGTCGGATCCCTAATGTCTGAAGCAGCTTTTCAATATCGGGAGCCATGTTAAAGAAATGTGCCTTTTTACTTTGGTTCATTACTAAATGGGTAATATTTGCAATTAGTAAAACAATGTTCAGCTCAAAATAATTTTTCTTTAAACCGAAAGAATAAATTTTACCAGTTTTAGAAAGGTTCTTGCTCTGCCCTCACATTTGGAAGTTATTCTTTTTTGCAACATAATAATTTAAAGCCAGAGAATAACTCGATAGAATTTTAACAGGAAATCACAGCAGAGCAGAAACCTTTCATGAATAAGGTTAACAACAACAGATTAATATCCAAATCTTAAATTTTTACAAATTATAAAATGCTTAAAAGTAGCACAGAATTTCTAAACAGGTGACAAACCATTTTTAATCACTTAAGGTGATTTGAGTTTCTCTTGGTGAATACAATTCTACCTTTTTTTGAGTAAACTCGGTCAAGTCCTTACCAAAGCAATAATTTTTGTTCTTATATTTCACTTAAATGGCTGTGTTGCAAAAAACATGATCAGTAAGTGTTTAGGTCTACCAAAATATTATTCGCTTACAAGATTTTTTTTTCAATTAAAAGTTATCTCAGAAACTTTATACTTTAACTGGCGTATATATTTCACAACACGCATACTTCATCATATATAAAAATACATATTAAATTTACTTTTTATCCAGTTACCTAAATATATAATCATTTGTAAAATATGGGTCTTAAAATTTCTTGGAATTCCTTTTGGTTAATTTAACCATTAAATTTTCCATTTTATTGCGTTAATATATCTTACCTAGTGGACCAGTGCAGAATAACTACCCAGTGGTTGGAGGGTAGCTATGGAAAAAAGGGGAGACAGAGACTCTAAGATCTACATATATACTCCGCAAATCCAGAGGGAATCACCCGGGAAGGGTTTCTAACTACCTTGGATAGGTACAGTCTCCCCCCCCCCCCCCCCCCCCCCCCCCTTATTTTTGTAGCTGACGAGTCCATGAGGAAGTGAAGAAGGGGAATTGAAGATTAAGATGGTCCCCCATCTTCTTGCAACGCAAGACAGACTGCAGGGACGTTTTTTTTTTTTTGTACATGTATGAATACATATATACATCACTATATACATGGAAGCCTCTATTTAGTACCTAATTTGTTGGGCAGCTACCACAGGACCCAAATGGTACACATCCGAGTCTGCCCAGGCCAAGTCCTTCAGGTAAAATTGGGTGAAGGTATTATGAGACTTCCAGTGACAGGCTGCCAAAATCTGGTCTAAGGGAACACCCCCTTGAAAGGCTTTGGACGCCGCGAACGCGCGAACGTCATGAGCCCGAACCTGATGCAACTGTTGAGACTGTTGGTCTGACATCTGGTAACAAAGGACGATGGTTTGTTTGATCCAGGAGGAAACGGTAGCAGGGACAATATCCTTCTGGAAACTCTTCCTAAAGGAAACAAAAACCAATTCTTTGGCCGAACGGAGATCTTTGGTTTTGTCCAAGTAATAACGTAGTGCCCGGACCGGGCACAGACTCCTATCTTCCTTGAGGGATCTGTCCAATGAAGGAGCCAAGGCTGGAATGATAACAGGGGCCACGCAGGCGGGACCTTCTTTAGCCAGGTGGTTCTTAGAGATAAAACTAGGAGAGGGTGATAAGGAAACATTCGACCAATCCTCTTGGTGCCTAATGTTCCTGTGAACCCAAGCATGAATTTCACTCCTCCGTTTCCCAGAGCCCAAGGCTAGAAGGAAGACAGTCTTAAAAGTGAGGTACTTCAGCGAAGCCTTCCTGAGAGGTTCAAAAGGAGGTTGTGTAAGTTGGTGAAGGACCAAAGACAAATTCCACGTAGGAACCCCACGCCTGCCTTTTGGCTTGTCCCTATGAAAACTGTCCAACAACCTGGACAAGTTTTCATCCTTGCTGATGTTAATTCTGGAATTCCCCACTTTGTCGGCTATGGCAGTCCTATAGCCTTCTATGGTACTAGGTTGAAGATGTTTCTCCTGAAAAAGGGAAAGGAGAAAATCCGCAATTTGCTCTATAGAGGGAGTTCTGAAGTCCACCTGATTTTTCTCACACCATCTGACAAAAACGGACCACTTTGATTCATAAATGGCTCTGGTAGAGCGTCTTTGAGGAGCCTCAATTCTTGTTGCCACTTCTGCCGAGAACCCGGCTTGCTGGATGGCAGAGGCTCTAGGAGCCAAGCATGAAGGTTCAGATTGGGAAGGTCCCGGTGAGGACACTGATTGAACGGTTGAGTGATCAAATTCGACACCTGAGGGAGCAGGAGGGGAATTTGAGCTGACATGTTGATCAGGTCCCAAAACCAAGGCATGTTGGGCCAACCTGGTGCTATCAGAATGAGACGACGGAATCCGTGGTCCAAGAGTTTCGTTACCACCTGATGAAGAAGGGCCGTCGGTGGAAAGGCATAAGCGTCCAGGTCCTCCCAAGGGAGACTTAAGGCATCCACTTCCCATGCTGATTGGTCTGGAACCGGGGATACAAACCGGGGAAGTTTGTGATTGAACCGGGTGGCAAACAGGTCCACAGACGGGCGGTGCCAACGCCGGCATATTTGAGCAAACACCTCCGGGAGGAGGGACCATTTCGTTTGGATCACCTGATTGAGTCGGGACAGTTTGTCGGCTATGACGTTCAGGTGACCCGGAATATGCCTGGCCCTCAGGACAATCTGCCTTTGATTGC
Organism: Sabellastarte sp. h YS-2021; assembly: GCA_964017235.1. Classification (NCBI taxonomy): domain Eukaryota; kingdom Metazoa; phylum Annelida; class Polychaeta; order Sabellida; family Sabellidae; genus Sabellastarte; species Sabellastarte sp. h YS-2021. Next base: position 33,409,625 of record OZ024930.1, read on the forward strand.
ACCAAAGCATCAGTCTCCAAAGGAGGGCACAGAGTGAGCCTGATTTCATACCCCCTTCCTTGTTGATGTAAGAGACCACAGTGGTGTTGTCTGTACAAACAAGAACTATCTGGTTGCAACATAACCGCTCGAACCGTTTTAGGGCCAGCAGGACTGCCTTGAGCTCCAACAAATTTATGTGCAAGGCGCCTTCTGACTCTAACCAGACTCCTTTTGCCATGTAATCGCCTAAGTGAGCGCCGCAACCTTCGTTTGAGGCGTCTGTAAACAGCTGAAGGGCGTGTTGAAGAGGGTGTAAAGGTTGACCGGAGAGCACCTTGGCCGGGTCCAACCACCACCTTAGATGTACATGGAGAGATGGGGGAATTGGAATGACTTTTTCCAGAGATTCCGGGGCATCCAATGCTTTTTCAGGTGCCATTGAATGGGTCTCATATGCAGCCGCCCCGATACTACTTGTTTTTCTGTTGCCGTCAGGAGGCCGATCAAAGACATGAACTGCCTGACTGAGCAACATTCCAGTCCCAGGAGAAGGTTGAGCTTCTGAGATAGACTCCTCCACCTGTCCTGAGTTGGTTTGACTAACCCCTGAGATAGGTCGAAATGATAACCTACGAAGTCGAAGGTTTGTTGGGGAACCAGCTCTGACTTGTCCATGTTGACTACCCAACCTAGAGAGCGGCAAAGGTCCAAAAGGATCCGCGTATGACGTAGGCAAATTTCCCGGCATGGGGCTCTCAGTAACCAATCGTCTAGGTATTGGTGGATCCGAATACCCCTCGATTGAGCCATGAGTTTTACCTCCTTGACCACCTTTGTGAACTCCAACGGAGCCGTCGACAGGCCAAAGGGAAGTGCTGTGAACTGAAAGGTCTGACCTTTTAAGTGGAACCTGAGATATTTTCGCGACCTGTGGTTTATGGGGATGTGAAAATAAGCGTCGCTGAAATCCAGCGAAGTGACCCACTCCCCCTGTTGCAGGGAGAGTCTGATGGTCTCCGGAGTTTCCATCTTGAACGTTGCTGGGGCAAGGTAAAGGTTCAGTTGGCTTAGATCTAGAATGGGCCTCCATTTCCCGTTGGGTTTTGGAACCAGGAACAACCGGTTGTAGAAACCCAGAGATGACTGAACGGACACCTTTTCTATAGTCTGTTTTTGACCTAGGGAATGCAATGCCTCGTTCAGACTTTTGTTTCGTGAGGGATTTGATGAACCACTGACTATCACAGGAAATCTTGCTAGAGGTGGTCTCTCCTTGAAGGGTAGTTGATACCCTTCCCTGAGGATAGAGACTACCCTTGGATTTGAACCCAGGGAGAGCCAAACCTGCCAAAACAGTTGCAGACGGCCTCCCACAGGTGGATCTTTGACAACACAAGGTACATTTATGACATTTGGGGCAAAAAGACATTGATTTACAGACAAAGCACTGTTCACAGATTTTATTTCTATTTTGGCATGAGAGGGTCTTACGTTTTTCTTTTGCAACGGCCCTTTAACAGAAAGTGCAGGAAGAACAACAGGCAAATTTACAGTCTTTTGAAAAGTCACTTTGTTGGTTGCTGACACTAGATTGAGATCCCCGGACTTTGCTTTTAACTGAACTAGGGGACTCCACAAACATTGATTGTCATTTATATGGCTTACTACCACGGGCAGGCTTGGAGTAATATGTGGAGCTAGAACCACCCCTACCACGATTCTTGCCTCTGCCTCTGCCCGAAAACTGCCGCCAAGGTTGCTGAGTCTGAGAAGACGAGAAACCAGATTGACGACTATCCTTCTTGTCGTAGGGTTGGTACCTGAACTGATGTTTCTTGGAGTGCTGGTATGTGCCCGAACCGGGACCAGGAGCACTCCTATTAGACTCATGCTTTTGTGTGTCTTGCTCAGCCACCGCCAGAACATCATCCGGGAACAACCTGTAAGTAAAAAGGGGGGCATTGCGCAGCTTATTCCAGGTGTCAGGTTTCAGTCCTGGTCTAACATATTCTAGGTAGGAGTCTCTCCTCAACAAAATGAAATTTGCCAGTTGGACAAACAAACTGTCTGCGAGGTGCTGAAAAGCAGTACCCAAAGCCACAGAGACGCTAGAATGGAAAGCTGACAAGTCTTTTAAGTCCTTGACGGTGTCTGTGACTTCCTTTGGGGCTTTCCCTTAAACAATGGTACTGTTCAGGAAGGAAATATGTTGGTTCATTTTGTCCTGGATCTCACTCACGCACCTGTTAAACCCTGCGGCATGGTTGGTGATCAAGGAGCCTTCCCTGGCACATTGCTCCCACCTTCTAAGGATTTCTTGAGAGATAGGCCTGGAAGCCGGTCCTGAGGATGGGTAAGAGGAAATCTTGGCAATGCGTGAGAACTGAGAGTTTAATCTAGCTTCGGACCCCGACCAGCCATAGATAGTCCTTCCGGGTCTTTGGTTTCCATCCTGTTTTATTCAGGATTGAGTATACCATTTAGCTTGGCTTTTAGGTATCCTGATGAACTGGTCCTGTTTCAGACCTGCTGCTTCCTGAGCCCGGGAAGGGTAGCCCTCTGCAGCCCGCGTATTAAGTTTTTCCATTTTATAGCACAGCCAGTCGTCTGCTGGCAATTCTACTGACACTTTTCCTGTACGACGAGGGTGTTTACCCTTCCAAGGGTTGTCAGAGTGGTTATCCGTGTCACCTACAGCAGCTTCAAAATCTGGTATGTGAGACCAGCCAAGGAAAGACCGGACCGACCGGACCGTTTCCCTGTAGTTCATTTCTTCGTTTCTTTCAACTACCTCAGAATCTGAAAGTTCACCCTCCTCACCGGAGTCTTTATCTGACCGGTTCGGAAGGGGTTCCTCATCTGACAGAGCCGGATCCGGCTGAGTAAAATTGTCTGGAGCAAATGAAGCAGAACCACTGGAAGGTTGCATACCGGTGATGACCGGTTGAGAAGAGGATCCAAGAGAAGTGACACTGGTAACAGTTTCCTCCGGTTTCTCAAGAGTTTGCAAACCCGGACCGGGCACAACTGTCTTGAGAGGAGGAATAGGATCCAAAGCAATCTGATTTGAAGAACCGGCACTAGCAGCCGGTTTAACAGCCTTCTTGTGTTTAGATTTTCCCTTATGTTTTTTAACAGCAGGTGAAACCTCTAACTCCTGACCTGGAGGCCTCACCGGACCGGTGGCTCCGGGGTCAGGAGACGGGTTGATAAAAGGCGTGTCAGAGATGGGAGCTTGAAAAGTCGATACAGGCATCTTGGGAGTTGAGAAGATGTTAGTTCTTGACAGGAGAGCCTCAAAGCGGGCGAACTTTTCTTCTAATTGATTGTTTAACAGTTCCAAGTCCTGACGAGAGACAAAATCTCCACCACTAGCTTGAGCAGCCGGTGAGGCACCGGTAAAAACCCGTTCCTGCGCATGCGCAGCGTCCGGGGGCATTTGAAAATCAATCTGATCCTCTACGGGACCTACAACAGTGACTTTACTAGGGGAAACCAAGGTCCCAGCTTTCTTATCTTTCCGGATCTGATATTGAGGGGTTGCCAACATACCCTTTTGAGATTCCGAAAAACTGTCACATAAATCACAATGTTGACCTTTAACACAAGGGTCATCTCCCATCTTTTTGTCCCTGCAGCGGGCACATTTTTTGTGTAAGTCAAAAGCAGCCATGACATGGCCGCAACTTCCACGCCTCTGTCCTGGTGATGCCATGATAAATATATTTCGCAAATATCCAAAGCTTTCCTTGTAACACACTTGTAAACAACTAATATAATTCAAAGTTTATTCCACTGAAAATTTATTGCTAACACACTATGGCGCCAAACAAAAAGAGGAAGTACGCATGCGCGCGCACGCGCAGTAGGGGAGCTGGGTGCAGTCACGACACCTGGCGAATGAGGAGTACACTACCGGTCCCGGTCAGAGCCCAGCTCAGGACGTTTTTGTCTAACGTTTGGCGGGACCGGCTGCGCGCCGGACAAATGCACTGGTCCACTAGGTAAGATATATTAACGCAATAAAATGTTGGTTTATCTGAGACATCACTTGAAAAAATTGCTATGGTTAAATTAGTATTGCACAGTATAACTAACCTGATGGTGGTCTGTTGTCTGCATAATTCATAAAAATAATAATTTTTTTTTTCAAATTTATAAAACATTTCTATGCTACTTCTAGCAATTAAAGAAGATTGTATTTTTCAGATGTTACAAAATGTTACCAAAAGTTACATGACACAAACAAAAATAAAACTAAGAAATCTTAGGTCCATAGCTTTGTCTAGATTCATCTCCAAAAAATCATAGTCATGCAGTGGTACACTTAGGGGCCTGTTCCATTTCTGCGAGTGCAGTTTACAATTTGAAATAATAAAAAATGCATGGTCCAGGGTACAGTTTATGATAAGTTTAAGATATTTTCCCGATAGCTTCCCGATTGGTGTTCCCATTGCCTCAGAAAATCTTCCGATAGGTTTGCCATAGTTTCCCAATCCATCCGATTTCTATCTGATTGGTTTACAATGGACTTAAAAGATGAAAGAGATAGGTTTATGATCATTATAAGATGGAAAAGATTGCTGCACGACTGTAAGATAGGTTTAAGATAGTTGTAAGATTTAAAAGATGACAATACGAGTGGTTTACAATGTTATAAATCTGATAAGGATAAGGAACGGTTTGCGATAATTTCAAGGCAGTTTGAAATTCTCATAAACTGTTCCCGATGGACTCCCGAGTGCTATACTTGTACACCTATCGGGAAGTTCCACATTTTCCATAGAGGATGCGAGTATGATGGCTTTAAGATCATTAAGATATATAAGATTCAATTCTGGATTCCCAAATTTTCAAGGTTTACGATTTATCGTAGAAATGGAACAGCCCCATAACCATCTTGCGCATATTACATGTGTAACTTCAAATACTAAAATTCTGCTCAGAAAACAAAATCAGTTTCATGAATGTTGTTTTGATTTAAATATTTAAGTTATATGATTTAATGTAACAAGTGTTAAATTTTATCAGTTCTAAACTTTTTAATATTTTTTCAATGTATTTCAGTAAAGGAAACAAATCTGTTGTGTTTGGATGACAAATGTATGTTACATGTGCTGCTGTGCTGTCTAAACAATAGGCATACAATCATAGTCTGAGGGATGTCCAATAGAGGCAGACCTAGAATTCCCTAAAACACAGAAAAATGTACACCCAAGTGATTACTGACCTTATTTCAAGGTGTAATTGTACACACGTGAATACGTTTTTAACATATTTTTGTAATGTTTGGTACAAAATGTATGAGCCATCAGTATTTGCCACATGATGACTGTGAGCTGGATTCAAACTCATGGCCACAAAGGTGAAAGTCAAGTAACAATTTGTTACACCTGATAACCACTCAGATCCCTAGTGTCTGGAGCAGCAAGTATAGAAATATTACTACTACAAAATTTCTTGATTCCCAAATTCATCAACTTTCCTCAGTTTGTTCTAGAAAGGCCATTGGTAGGTGAGGTTTGGCAATGGCTTCCCCCACTGAATGGAACAGATTCGCACAATCGGTCTAATCACAGCACACAATAACAGGTTTCTGAAGCCAGCTGAAAACCTATTTGTTTAGACTAGCATATCCTCCACCATAGTGTATCACCTCCGGAAGGCGCTAATTTGGATCTCAACCTGATACATCCCTGGACTTTGCCTTTTTGACATCGAGCGCATCCTAGGATGTTGCATCAATTTTGCACCATATAAATGTTTCTATTCTATTTTATTCTCAAATAATAATTAATGGTCGATTGATTAAGCATAATATACTGAGATTAATTTGAGAAAGCATCTCTGGATTATAAATAATTTCGCTTGAATCATGCTTCTTGAGGAAAGTTTAAGATTTATCATGATCCAGTTTGATTTAACATTCCTTGATCCAAGTCAACTCAAGTAAGTTTAATTGAATGCTTTGAATATTATTATATGAATTACAACTCATTTCTATCTGCATAGGGGTCAAGGTGGCACAGTGGTAACACACTCGCCTCCCACCTCTGGTGATCGACAGTTCACAGTACAGAACTTTGACCAACTGTATGTACTGGTTTCCTCTGCCCACTACCTGTCATGATATGACCTGTACAGTGTTGAAAGCTATGTAAAACCCCAAATAAACAAACATTTCTATCTGCAGGCTAATTTTGTATCTAGCCTTGCCTTCATGAGGGCCTTAGTTGTGCAATGATAAAATACCTACACCTGCTTCTGTTATTAGAGGTTAAAAAATACCTGTAGTGGCAGTCAGCAATTACCAACTAATGGTCAACTGTTTTAGTAGTTTGATCACTTAGTAAACTATATTTTACTACCCATAAAATAGCTTGTGATGTAACAACACAAGTAATGTCTATAATCTTGAAAACTTAAATTTTATTGCGTTAATACTTCCTATCCAATGGACAATAGCTTATCCGGTCGGCGCAGACCGGCCCGCCAAACGCCAGAAAAAGACGTCCTGTGTTTCCACCGGCTGGCCGGTCCCAGTACTGTGCATTCGCCAGGTGGCGCATGGTACTTCCTTCCTGTCTAGACAACATGACGTCATATCATCTTTTTCGTTTGGCGCGTGTACTGTGCAGACGTGTTTTCAACATCTCCAGAGTTTTAAAGGAAAAAGTGTGCATTATGACGGATTTTCGACCTTATTTGGGAATATTTTAGTGTAGAAATGTTATCTTCATATCAAGCACGGATATACCTTAAGAAATCTGCTGGAAACGCTCCCTAGCTGACTCAATTTAGTGTTGATGATAGGGCAGTAATCGACGAGGAATATGCAGGCAGCCATTTTTTTCTAGTTTCCTCCCATTCAACCATGGTGTTGTTAGGGGCAGATCGACTATATTAAGGAAATAATGGATATACTACTTACAGGTATTGTTATCCGTGTTCGTTTGTTGAATGTACCCTCTGTAACTTCCAGTTCAATCACCATAGAAACGTCTTTTCTAGTACTACGAATAGAAATCACGGAAAACCTCAATCTACGTAGTTTTGAACACTGCAAATAGAAGGAAATCCCCAAGAGGTGCATTCTTCAGAGCGCACTGGTACCGACTTCTCTGCTGTAAAGCATCAGTCACACCAGCCTAGCTCGAGTTTTTAGTGTTTTTTCATCAGAAGCAATAGGTGAATTCTTCAGATTTCTTCAGAGCGCACTGGTCCAGACATCTTTGCTTTAAAGCATTAGTCGACCGGTAAGCTTATATATATATATACATCTGCAGCAAGAGATGAATTCTTCAGATTTCTTCAGAGCACACTGGTCCAGACATCTTTGCTGTAAAGCATTAGTTGACCGGCAAGCTCATGTTCAGCCGACCTCACCTAGTATTTACATAGAAGGAACTTCATCTTTAATCACTCTCAGTCCCTCCCTTGTGGACCCGGCACTTATGTCGGTAGTAAGGGAGGTGGATGGCCAGGAAACTGGTTTGAGTGTACAGCCGGCTGAAAAGAAGAGTCGACTTCAGACCGGCCAGGACTTCATCTACAGAGTGCACTGGCCCAGGCTTCTCTGCTTTAAAAGCATCAGCCGGCCGGCCAGCTCAAAAGAACGCGACCTCTGACGTCATATCCAGTCAGCCAATCGCGTGTCTTTCCGACCAATCACGAAGCAGGTCACGTGTTTTCACCGACCAGGAAGGTCGGAAGTGCGTTCTTCAGAACTCACGTCTACTGTGACTACAGTCCCTGCTTTACAGACCCGACCTTGTTGTCGGTAGTGGGGTTTTGTGGACTGTAAACTTGCTGGTAAAGCATCACACAAAGAACGCGAATACTGATGTCATCTCCAGTTAGCCAATCGCGTGTCCTTCCGACCAAATCACGAAGCTGGTCACGTGTTTTCACCGACCAGGAAGGTCGAACTGCGTTCTTCACAACTTACATCTACTGCGATACCAGTCCTTCTCTCATGAACCGACCTTCGTTGTCGGTAGTGGGGTTTGTGGATGAGCAGTATACTGCGCATTTGCATGTTTAATTATCACAAAAGAACGCGGCAACTGACGAACTCCAATCAGCCAATCGCGTGTCTTTCCGACCAGCAGGCTGGTCACGGGACACACCGAATACCAAGTGTTTCTAAAAATAGATTACAAGGGCTTTCCCAGCAACTGTCAAATCTTCGAACAAGACGTGCGACTTAAGAAATACTTTAATTAATGGAGGAAACCTACAGCAAGCTGAATTCAACACAAAAGATAGTTGTAAAATTGCTTTAGCAATTGGTTACAGAGTGTACCCACCAGTATACTGGCTACACAGCCTTGTACACTTGCTTCAACAACTGGTTACAGAGTGTACCGACTGGTACTAGCTACACAGCCTTGTACACTTGCTTCAATAACTGGTTACAGAGTGTACCGGCTGGTACTAGCTACACAGCCTTGTACACTTGCTTCAACAACTGTTTACAGAGTGTACCAACTGGTACTGGGCTACACAGCCTTGTACACTTGCTTCAACAACTGGTTACAGAGTGTCCGGCTGGTACTGGGTACACAGCCTTGTACACTTACTTCAACAACTGGTTACAGAGTGTACCGACTGGTACTGGCTACACAGTCTTGTACACTTGCTTCAACCTACCGGTTACAAAGTCTACTAACAGGGTGCTGGCTACACAGTCCTTACTGTACAGGGCTTCACCCCAACTGGTTACTTTAAAAAAAAAAAAAAAAAATTACTGGTTACAGTAAAGTACCGGGTATGGAGTCCTGGTACTGGACAGAGTTGCATAAAGTAAATTTGGTTACAGAGAATTCTTAGACCAGTCAGTGGTCTTGGGGATATGACAGTGTCCCAAGCTACTGCCAGGCAACCTTCCCTTATCACACCTCTCAACAAACTGTTATCGGTGCTGGACTTGACTGGAGAGATAATAAAGTTTGTCATCATGTCCAGCCAGGGGTCAGACATCTCACAAATGACAATTGCTCTGGTAAATGCTGCACCTTGCAGCCTGCTGGCCCGGGGCAAAGAGTCTATTGATGTGAAAAGTTGTGTCAACCCCACCGGACCACAATAAGAACAGAGAGACTGTTAACTTGGATCATTGTCACCAGACCGGACCAGTGTCCGGAGGGACAGGAAATATTGTCAGGATACCAAATGTCCCAAATGTGGCACACAATCTGCCTGTAGGGTCCAGACTAAGCCCTTTTTGGGAACTTAGGAAGCCTTGGGGGCTGGACCCTAGGTAGTACAATTGTGGAAGGAGGGATACCTATGTCCATATACCTATACAAGAACAATCCAGGAAATGCCTGAGATTTCACATCCAAGGTCGGGCATACCAGTTCAAGGCCCTGCCTTTCGGTTTGTCCACAGCACCTTTGGAGTTCATCGTGATACCAAAGGAGGTGAATTGATGGCCATACACAAGGATTTAAGAAACCACCAGTACCTAGACGACTGGTTGGTGAGAGCCAGAACCCACCAGGCTTGTCTCCAACATACACAGGAGCTAGTAAATAATGTGTCAGCAACTAGGTTGGCTGGTGAACTTAGAGAAATCAGAGCTGGAGTCCAAAAAAGACTTCAATTTTGTAGGCTACCAGTTCGACCTCAGGTCTGATCCGGTCCGACTGACTCCAGACCGGTAGCAGAACCTTCAAGAGAAAATGCTGAAATTGCTATCCCTACCGGCTTGCCCGGTCCGGGAATTCAGGTCTGTGATAGGCTTACTAACAGCTACAGAAAAGCAAGTTCATGTAGGCCAACTTCATATGAGACTCATTCAGTGGCATCACAAACACAACTGGAGGGTCCCAGAATCACTGGAAAGGGTGATCCCAACCCCCAGGTCCTTGCACCCCCTTTACAATGATGGCTGAAGGAAGACAATGTACTTACAGTCCAACCATTACACCAATAAAACATGCTCTGCAAATAATTACAGACGCATCAATAGAAGGGTGGGGCGCTCGCTTAGACGAGCACTTGCAAGAGCAACCTGGTCCCCTCCGGGAAGCAAGCTGCATATAAACTATCTAGAACTTAAAGCAGTTCTTTCTGGCCTTAAAAGAGTTCCAAGACCTTTGCTCAACAAGATAGTACCTGTAGCAACTGACAACACCACAGTAGTGTCATACATAAACAAGGAAGGAGGCATGAGGTCGTGCCCACTTTGTGCCCTACTATGGAGAATCTTGACCTGGTGTACCAGGAAACAAGTGACTCTAAAGCACGACACATTCCAGGCCAGCCGAATGTGGTAGCAGACAAGCTATCCAGGCTAGGCCAGACCATCCAAACAGTGGTTTCTCCTTCCAGAGGTCTTCCACTCTATGCAGCAGGTGGCACCGGCCCAAATAGACTTATTTGCCACAAGGTTCAACAACAGGTTGCCTGTGTTTGTGTCACCAGTACCGGATCCCCTGGCCACAGCAGTGGATGCGCTCAGTCGGCCGTGGTAGGATCTGAAAGCATACACCTTCCCATCAGCCATATTGGGCAAAGTGGTGGAGAAGTTGCAAGACTCCCCATGCAAGAGAATCATTCTGATTGCTCCGGGGTGGCCCAACATGCCTTGGTTTTGGGATCTAGTGGCTACGTCCAGCCAAATCCCACTGAGCCTGCCCAATATGCCCAACCTGTTGACAGCCATTCAATCAGATCCCTCACAGAAATCTGACAAACCTTAATATCCATGCAGGGCTCCTAGAGCCTCAGCAATCGAGGAGCAGGGCTTATCTGAGGCAGTGGCAGCAAGAGTTGAGGCTCCTCAAAGGGGATCAATCTGATCAGTCTATGAGGCAAGTGGGCCATTTTTACAAGTGGTGTATCATTCATCAGGTGGACTTCGGGGCACCCCCTGTTAAGTTAATTGCTGACTTCCTTATGTACCTATTTCAGGACAGGAAGTTGCAGCCCAGCACCATTGATGGTTACAGGTCAGGCTTTGCTGATAGACTGGGAAATTCGCCCATCAATATCAGTAAGGATGAAAATCTCACTCGTCTCCTGGATAGTTTCCACTGAGACAGACCCAAAGGCCGGAAGGGAATCCCCTCCTGGAACCTCTCCCTGGTTTTTGCACCAGCTGACAGGGGTCATTTGGAACCAATTAAAGAGGCCTCCTTGAAGCATTTGACCTTCAAGACAGTTTTCCTCTTGGCCCTGGGGTCAGGCAAGAGTAGAAGTGAGATACATGCTTGGCAAAACAGAAATATTAGACACCAGTCCGACTGGTCAAGGTGTCCCTGTACCCGTCACCCAGCTTTCTCCCCAAGAATCAGAGGGTCCAGACAGTGTGGCCCCAGGGATATAACAGCCCTGGCCCCAACTCTGGATAGATCCCTCAAGTCTGACAGGTCCCTCTGTCCAGTCAGAGCATTGCGCTACTATTTGGACAGGACCTCGGGCAGAATAAGGAGGTGGTTTTTGTCTCCTTTAAGAAAGGTTTTGACAAAGACATCTCACCTGCCACTATCTCCTCTTGGATCAAGCAGACTGTGATCCTATGTTATGAGCTCTCTGACCAGGAGGCCCACACTTTACATCAGGTTAAAGCCCATGATGTCAGGGCCTTTGATGCTTCTAAGGTCTTCCAGTCGGGAGTTTTCCTTGGATACAGTCTTGTCAGCCTGCCACTGAAGTCACATAATACCTTCACGTAGTGCTATCTGAAAGGCGGGGCTTGGGCTGATTCAGAGCTTTACCAATTGGGCTCGGTAGTGGCTGCTCAGCAGATCCACTAGTGGCCCTTAGATTGAGGAGATTTGTATATATGTATAAACAGTTTCTTCATGTACATAAGAATTAAGTGTGGCGTGCTTCCTTTGGGAGGTTTATTTGCATTCTGGGACTGAACTCATCCCTCTCTTCCCCTACCTCAGAGCAGGTCTGCAAAAAGGGGGGGGGGGGGGGCAACCGCGGTATAGCCCCGGGTAACCGGCTGCTGGCAACCGACCATGGTCTTACAGGGTTTCCTGACCTTAAGGTCAACCCAGACCTGGGCCTATAGGTCTCCTGACGAAGTCAGCCTAGACCGTAGGTTAAAATTTGCTATTACTTGTGAGTTCACATAAGTCCCTAGTAACTTACCCGCCGGCCAAGCGGTAGTTATTCAGCTATTGTCCATTGGATAGGAAGTATTAACGCAATAAAATTGCAAATTTAATAAGTAAATTAAATTTTTATAAGTTAATACCCTATCCAATGGACACACAAGACCCTCCCACCGACCCCGCTATCAGCTTACTAGGGGCCTAATAGGTTTAGACAACGAAAAAGATGATATGACGTCATGTTGTCTTGACAGGAAGGAAGTACCATGCGCCACCTGGCGAATGCACAGTACTGGGACCGGCCAGCCGGTGGAAACACAGGATGTCTTTTTCTGGCGTTTGGCGGGCCGGTCTGCGCCGACCGGATAAGCTATTGTCCATTGGATAGGGTATTAACTTATAAAAATTTAATTTACTTATTAAATTTGCAATTTTACTATTGCAGGCCATCTTTACTGTTATCATGAAAACTAATTTCAACTACATCAGTCTTTTAAAGAAAGGTCCAGTACATATTCATAAGGTTATTAGACAACATTTTACCAAGAATGTAAATTGTATCAAATGAGTTTCTTAAAAATTCATATTACCATTAGAAAATAAATTCCCTTGGCAAAACTTACTTGACAGGTTGCTCTGTTCATTCATCAGATCTTCATAGGATGGTGGAGGACTGCTGACCAGTACTAACAGAACAAAGAACACTAAGGCTTTACAGTTAATTTTTCTCAAATGATTGAAAAAGACTGGAACATGACAGTTATCAACTAGTTGTAGATTTAATTCTGCAACAAATTACCATTTTATTGCATTAATACATCCTATCCAATGGACAATTGCTTTACCGGTCGGCGCGACCGGTCCCGCCAAACGACAGAAAAAGTGATCCTGTTATACAACCGGCAGCACCGGTCACAGAGTGTACATTCGCTAGGTGTCACCTTGTGCATACTTCCTGTCTAGACAGGATGACATCATCGCGTCTTTTTCGTTGTCTAACCGTTCTTTACCTTCTGCACCCACCTCCAGACCCGTATCACAGGAAACGTTGAGGAAGTGGGAGAGGTCTGCACGTTACCAAAGCTACATGTGCAACCAGGCAGCAGCCTTTATCCGGTGCCTCACTAAAGTGCAGGAAAGCATGGCTAGCCAGTTGAAAGTTATTAAAGGTGTGACGTTTAAAGGCAAATCCTCAAGTAAACTCCATGAGGCAGCAGACGAACTGGATTACCTGGTCACCTTCAACAGGTCTATTACACCGGCAATGGCAAGGACAATGCAAGACCTTTCTGATGGGGTGTTCATTAATCTGGCCAATTTAACTCTGATACGTAGGGACAGTTACTTGGACTTTCTCAAGAATGGGATTAAGCAAAATACCCTCATGTCTCAGGACGGCTCCACTACACATGAGTGCACTGTTCCCCGAGCACACTATTAGCAAAGCTGAAGAGGAAATACGTCACCATGAAGAGAAATGTAATCCCGGTCACTCTAGGAAAGGTCCACGCTACCACCCCTACAGTCAAACTTCTAAACAACGTCCACAGGAAAATGACCAGAAATCTGCCCCTCCGGCTTGGAAGCAGCATAGGAAATGTGGACACAAGCCTTCTAGGGGCAAGGCCTCCTCTTACACTCAACGACCGGCTAAGGGTGTGAAGAATTATAAATGACAATTACTGTGCCATCTCTGTAGCCGGAAATTCAGGGACTGTAAATGTACCCGGCAAAGTGAATTTTGTAGACAGTGTAAGAGGGGATGTGAACTGTGTATCTGTGACCAGAATGGACTGTTCTCTTGTGACTGGAAATCAAAAGACAAGAACTCATTCAAATGTATATTGTCATGTTGCAAATCTTGCTCCTTTTGCAGGTGGTCACCACAAAATGGAAAATTTAATGGTTAAATTAAATTTTTATTAGTTAATATCTTACCTAGTGGACCAGTGCATTTGTCCGGCGCGCAGCCGGTCCCGCCAAACGTTAGACAAAAACGTCCTGAGCTGGGCTCTGACCGGGACCGGTAGTGTACTCCTCATTCGCCAGGTGTCGTGACTGCACCCAGCTCCCCTACTGCGCGTGCGCGCGCATGCGTACTTCCTCTTTTTGTGGCCTACCTAAGAATGTCCCCCTTTGAGCTATTGCGGGGCAGGTAGGGTGGGACTCTCTTGGTCCACTAGGTAAGATATTAACTAATAAAAATTTAATTTAACCATTAAATTTTCCATTTTATTGCGTTAATATATCTTACCTAGTGGACCAGTGCAGAATAACTACCCAGTGGTTGGAGGGTAGCTATGGACAAAGGGGAGACAGAGACTCTAAGATCTACATATATACTCCGTAAATCCAGAGGAAATCACCCGGGAAGGGTTTCTAACTACCCTGGATAGGTACAGTCTCTCCCCCCCCCCCCCCCCTCCCTTTTGTTTTGTAGCTGACGAGTCCCCGAGGAAGTGAAGAAAGGGAATTGAAGATTAAGATGGTCCCCCATCTTCTTGCAACGCAAGACAGACTGCAGGGACGTTTTTTTTTTTTTTTTTTTTTTTTACATGTATGAATACATATATACATCACTATATACATGGGAGCCTCTACTTAGTCCCTAATTTGCTGGGCAGCTACCACAGGACCCAAATGGTACACATCCGAGTCTGCCCATGCCAAGTCCTTCAAGTAAAATTGGGTGAAGGTGTTATGAGATTTCCAGTGACAGGCTGCCAAAATCTGGTCTAAGGGAACACCCCCCTGAAAGGCTTTGGACGCCGCGAACGCGCGAACGTCATGAGCCCGAACCTGATGCAACTGTTGAGCCTGTTGGTCTGACATCTGGTAACAAAGGACTATGGTTTGTTTGATCCAGGAGGAAACGGTAGCAGGGACAATATCCTTCTGGAAACTCTTCCTAAAGGAAACAAAAACCAATTCTTTGCCTGAACGGAGATCTTTGGTTTTGTCCAAGTAATAACGTAGTGCCCGGACCGGGCACAGACTCCTATCCTCCTTGAGGGATTTGTCCAATGAAGGAGCCAAGGCTGGAATGATAACAGGGGCCACGCAAGCGGGACCCTCTTTAGCCAGGTGGTTCTTAGAGATGAAACTAGGAGAAGGCGATAAGGAAACATTCGACCAATCCTCTTGGTGCCTAATGTTCCTGTGGACCCAAGCATGAATTTCACTCCTCCGTTTCCCAGAGCCCAAGGCTAGAAGGAAGACAGTCTTAAAGGTGAGGTACTTCAGCGAAGCCTTCCTGAGAGGTTCAAAACGAGGTTGTGTAAGTTGGTGAAGGACCAAAGACAAATTCCACGTAGGAACCCCACGCCTGCCTTTTGGTTTGTCCCTATGAAAACTGTCCAACAACCTGGACAAGTTTTCATCCTTGCTGATGTTAATTCTGGAATTCCCCACTTTGTCGGCTATGGCAGTCCTATAGCCTTCTATGGTACTAGGTTGAAGATGTTTCTCCTGAAAAAGGGAAAGGAGAAAATCCGCAATTTGCTCTATAGAGGGAGTTCTGAAGTCCACCTGATTCTTTTCACACCATCTGACAAAAACGGACCACTTTGATTCATAAATGGCTCTGGTAGAGCGTCTTTGAGGAGCCTCAATTCTTGTTGCCACTTCTGCCGAGAACCCGGCCTGCTGGATGGCAGAGGCTCTAGGAGCCAAGCATGAAGGTTCAGATTGGGAAGGTCCCGGTGAGGACACTGATTGAACGGTTGAGTGATCAAATTCGACACCTGAGGGAGCAGGAGGGGAATTTGAGCTGACATGTTGACCAGGTCCCAAAACCAAGGCATGTTGGGCCAACCTGGTGCTATCAGAATGAGACGACGGAATCCGTGGTCCAAGAGTTTCGTTACCACCTGATGAAGAAGGGCCGTCGGTGGAAAGGCATAAGCGTCCAGGTCCTCCCAAGGGAGACTTAAGGCGTCCACTCCCCACGCTGATTGGTCTGGAACTGGGGATACAAACCGGGGAAGTTTGTGATTGAACCGGGTGGCAAACAGGTCCACAGACGGGCGGTGCCAACGCCGGCATATTTGAGCAAACACCTCCGGGAGGAGGGACCATTCTGTTTGGATCACCTGATTGAGTCGGGACAGCTTGTCGGCTATGACGTTCAGGTGACCCAGAATATGCCTGGCCCTCAGGACAATCTGCCTTTGATTGCACCAAAGCATCAGTCTCCAAAGGAGGGCACAGAGTGAGCCTGATTTCATACCCCCTTCCTTGTTGATGTAAGAGACCACAGTGGTGTTGTCTGTACAAACAAGAACTATCTGGTTGCAACATAACCGCTCGAACCGTTTTAAGGCCAGCAGGACCGCCTTGAGCTCCAACAAATTTATGTGCAAGGCGCTTTCTGACTCTAACCAAACTCCTTTTGCCATGTAATCGCCTAAGTGAGCGCCCCAACCTTCGTTTGAGGCGTCTGTAAACAGTTGAAGGGCGTGTTGAAGAGGGTGTAAGGGTTGACCGGAGAGCACCTTGGCCGGGTCCAACCACCACCTTAGATGTAGATGGAGAGATGAAGGAATTGGGATGACCTTTTCCAGCGATTCCGGGGCATGCCAATGCTTTTTTAGGTGCCACTGAATGGGCCTCATATGCAGCCGCCCCGACACTACTTGTTTTTCTGTTGCTGTCAGAAGGCCGATTAAAGACATGAACTGCCTGACTGTGCAACATTCCAGTCCCAGGAGAAGGTTGAGCTTCTGAGATAGACTCCTCCACCTGTCCTGAGTTGGTTTGACTAACCCCTGAGATAGGTCGAAATGATAACCTACGAAGTCGAAGGTTTGTTGGGGAACCAGCTCTGACTTGTCCATGTTGACTACCCAACCTAGCGAGCGGCAAAGGTCCAAAAGGGTCTGGGTATGACGTAGGCAAATTTCCCGGCATGGGGCTCTCAGTAACCAATCGTCTAGGTATTGGTGGATTCGAATACCCCTCGATTGAGCCATGAGTTTTACCTCCTTGACCACCTTTGTGAACTCCCACGGAGCCGTCGACAGGCCAAAGGGAAGTGCTGTGAACTGAAAGGTCTGACCTTTTAAGTGGAACCGGAGATATTTTCGCGACCTGTGGTTTATGGGAATGTGAAAATAAGCGTCGCTGAAATCCAGCGAAGTGACCCACTCCCCCTGTTGCAGGGAGAGTCTGATGGTCTCCGGAGTTTCCATCTTGAACGTTGCTGGGGCAAGGTAAAGGTTCAGTTGGCTTAGATCTAGAATGGGCCTCCATTTCCCGTTGGGTTTTGGCACCAGGAACAACCGGTTGTAGAAACCCAGAGATGACTGAACGGACACCTTTTCGATAATCTGTTTTTGACCTAGGGAATGCAATGCCTCGTTCAGACTTTTGTTTCGAGAGGGATTTGATGAACCACTGATTATCACAGGAAATCTTGCCAGAGGTGGTCTCTCCTTGAAGGGTAGTTGATACCCTTCCCTGA
This sequence comes from Sabellastarte sp. h YS-2021, assembly GCA_964017235.1. Taxonomy (NCBI): domain Eukaryota; kingdom Metazoa; phylum Annelida; class Polychaeta; order Sabellida; family Sabellidae; genus Sabellastarte; species Sabellastarte sp. h YS-2021. The sequence goes on from OZ024930.1 coordinate 33,427,142, forward strand.
GGATAGAGACTACCCTTGGATTTGAACCCAGGGAGAGCCAAACCTGCCAAAACAGTTGCAGACGGCCTCCCACAGGTGGATCTTTTGCAACACATGGGGCATTTGTCACATTTGGGGCAAAAAGACACTGATTTACAGACAAAGCACTGTTCACAGATTTTATTTCTATTTGAGAATGAGAGGGTCTTACGTTTTTCTTTTGTAACAGCCCTTTTACAGAAGGTGCAGGAAGAACAACATGCAAATTTACAGTCTCTTGAAAAGTCTCTTTGTTTGCTGATGACACTAGATTGAGATCCCCTAAACTTGAACTTAACACAACTGGGGGACTCAGTAGATATTGATTGTCATTTATATGGTTTTGTACCACGGGCAGGCTTGGAGTAGTATGTAGAACCAGATCCACCTCTACCACGACCCCTACCCCTGCCTCTGCCCGAGAATTGCCTCCAAGGTTGTTGATTTTGGGAAGAGGAGAAGCTGGATTGACGACTCTCTTTCTTTTCATATGGTTGGTACCGGAATTGATGCTTCTTTGAGTGCTGATATGTGCCCGGGCTGGGACCAGTAGCACTCTTGTTTGAATCATGCTTTTGAATATCCTGCTCCGCTACTGCCAGTACATCATCCGAGAATAGCCCGTAAGTGAACAGAGGAGCATTTCGTAGTTTATTCCAGGTATCAGGTTTCAGGCCTGGTTTAACGTACTCGAGATAAGAATCTCTCCTCAACAAAATGAAGTTGGCTAGCTGAACAAATAAGCTGTCGGCGAGGTGCTGGAAGGCAGTACCTAAGGCAACAGAAACACTACTGTGGAAAGCTGACAAGTCTTTCAAGTCCTTGATGGCGTCGGTGACCTCCTTAGGGGCCTTGCCCTGAACAATGGTAGCGTTTAAAAATGAAATATGTTGATTCATTTTGTCCTGAATTTCACTCACGCACCTGTTGAAACCTGCTGCGTGATTGGTAATCAAAGAGCCTTCCTTAGCACATTGCTCCCACCTTCTAAGAATCTCCTGAGGGATAGGCCTAGATGCTGGTCCTGAAGATGGATATGAGGAAGTCTTGGCAATACGGGAGAATTGAGAGTTCAGGCGTGCTTCGGAACCCGACCAGCCAAAGATTGTACGTCCAGGTCTTTGATTTATATCCTGTTTGAGTCGTGACTGTGTATACCACTTTGCCTGGCTTTTGGGTGTTCTGACAAACTGGTCTTGTTTCAGACCTGCGGCTTCCTGGGAACGAGAAGGGTAACCTTCTGCAACACGAGTGTTCAGTTTTTCCATTTTATAGCAAAGCCAGTCGTCAGCTGGTAACTCCACTGAAACTTTGCCTGAGCGACGAGGATGTTTTCCTTTCCAAGGGTTGTCAGAACGGTTGTCTGCATCACTTGCTGAAGCTTCAAAATCTGGTATGTGAGACCAGCCAAGAAAGGATCGGACCGACCGGACCGTTTCTCTGTAGTTCATTTCCTCATTTTTCTCATTGATTTCAGTATCTGAAAGTTCACCCTCCTCACCGGATTCCTTATCTGACCGGTCCGGAAGGGGTTCCCCGTCTGACAGAGCCGGATTCGGCTGAGCAAAACTATCCGGGGCAAAGGAAGCAGAAGTACTGGTATACTGTGGACCGGAAATGACCGGTTGAGAGGTGGACCCTAAGGAAGAGACACTGGTGATAGCAGGCACAGTTTCCTCCGGTTCACCAAGAACTTGTAAACCCGGACCGGGTACCACTGTCTTGGGAGGAATAGGGTCCCTAGCAACCTGACTTGCAGAACCGGCAGCAGCGGCCGGTTTGATAGACTTCTTGTGTTTTGATTTTCCTTTCTGTTTTTTAACAGAAGTAGCAGAATCCTCTACGTCCTGATCCGGAGGCCTCACCGGACCGGTGGCTCTGGGATCAGGAGAGGGATTGATAAAAGGCGTATCAGAGATATGGGCTTGACCCGTTGGAACAGGCATCTTTGGAGTAGAAAATATGTTGGTTCTAGTAAGGAGAGCCTCAAAACGGGCGAATTTTTCCTCCAATTGATTATTTAATAGTTCAAAATCCTGACGGGAGACAAAGTCTCCTGTACTTGTCTGGTCAGAAACCGGGAAGGTACCGGTAACAATCCGTCCCTGCGCATGCGCAGTGACCGGAGACATCTCAACTTCATCTTGATCCTCCACCGGACCCACAACAGTAACTTTACTAGGAGAGATCAAAATTCCTGCTTTTTTGTCTTTTCGGATTTGGTACTGTGGAGTTGCTAACATACCTTTCTGAGAGTCAGACAATTTATCACACAAATCACAATCCTGACCTTTGACACAAGGGTCATCTCCCACCTTTTTGTCCCTGCAGCGGGCACACTTTTTATGAAGGTCAAACCCCGCCATAACATGGCCACAACTACCACGCCTCTGTCCAGGTGAAGCCATGATACATATATTTTGCAATATCCAAAGTTTTCCTTCTAACACGTTTGCAAAGAAACAATATAATTCCAAGATTATTTTACTGAAAATTATCCGCTAACACACTATGGCGCCAAACAAAAAGAGGAAGTACGCATGCGCGCGCACGCGCAGTAGGGGAGCTGGGTGCAGTCACAACACCTGGCGAATGAGGAGTACACTACCGGTCCCGGTCAGAGCCCAGCTCAGGACGTTTTTGTCTAACGTTTCGCGGGACCGGCTGCGCGCCGGACAAATGCACTGGTCCACTAGGTAAGATATATTAACGCAATAAAAGAAAGGTGTAATTCCCGATCATCTTATGTCAATAAAATCTGTGAAAGGTGTTTCTTGTGTAGGTCAATTGTCTTCTGTAAACTGTGTCACAAATGCACCAACTGTTGCCATTCATCCACCTGTAGGGGCCAGATTCCTCCAGTTTTGGCAAAAATGGGCAGCCCTAGGCATCAGCCCTAAAGTTGTAACATTCCTCAAAGAAAGCTACACCCTTCCGGTTCCGGCCAAACTTGACCCAGTCACCAAAGGTCATAAGCTGCTATGTAAATCCCCACAGGAACCTCTACCTGTTGGAGGCATTGCATCAGCTTATGGGAAAAAATGCAGTAGAACCAGTAACAAATCAAACATCTCTGGGTTTTTACAACTGGTTATTCTTGGTTCCCAAACCCAACAACCGGTGGAGACCTATACTGGATCTGAGCAACTTAAAGAAATTCCTAAAGACAGAGTCATTCAAAATGGAGACCCCAGAGACAATAAGAACCTCCCTACAGGCAGGGGAGTGGGTGACCTCACTTCAAGGACGCATACTTCCATATACCCATTCAAAGCCAGTCAAGGAAGTACATGCGTTTTCATGTACAGGGCAATTCATACCAAATCAAAGCACTACCATTCGGCCTCTCCACAGCCCCCATGGAGTTTACAGTAGTGGCCAAAGAGGTCAAGTTTCTTGCATTACAAAGGGGTATAAGAATCCATCAGTACCTAGACGACTGGTTGGTCTGAGCCAGATCCCACCAAATTTGTCTCCAGCATACACAGACCTTGGTACCTTTCTGTCAGGACCTGGGATAGCTATTAAACATAGAAAAATCAGAATTGGTGCCTCAACAAGTCTTCAATTTCGTAGGTTACCAGTTCGATTGAGAGAGGGCAGGGTCAGACCCACTCAAGATCGTTGGCAGACCCTACAGACAAAGATAAAGGCTCTCATGGCCATTCTGGTGTGTCCGGTCCGGAAACTGATGTCTCTGAGAGGGTTTACTCACTGCCACAGAGAAACAAGTACATCTAGGTCACCTGCACATGAGGCCAATCCAATGGCACTTAAAAAACCATTGGAGGGTACCGGAGTCACTAGAAAAGGTGATTCCCGTACCCAGGTCTCTCCATCCCCATCTGCAATGGTGGCTGGAGGAAGACCATGTGCTACAAGGTCAACCATTACACCCACTAAAACATGCTCTGCAAATCTTTACAGACACATCAAAAGAAGGGTGGGGCGCTCACTTAAACGAGCACACCGCAAGGGGAACTTGGTCCCTTCCGGAAAGCAAACTACACATAAACTACCTGGAATTAAAAGCAGTCTTTCTGGCATTAAAACTGTTCCAGGATCTCTGTCTCAACAAGATAGTACTGATAGCTACAGATAACACCACAGTGGTTGCCTATATAAACAAAGAGGGGGGATGAAGTCGGGCCCCTTGTGCGCCCTTTATGGAGAATCCTGACCTGGTGTACCAGGAAGCAGGTAACCCTCAAAGCTCTACACATCCCCGGCTGGTTGAATGTGATAGCAGACAAGCTATCCAGACTGGGGCAAACCATTCAAACAGAATGGTCCCTCCACCCAGAGGTCTTCAAAGCAATATGCTCCAGGTGGTATACACTCCCGGGCTCCCGGTTTTGGTAGCCAACCTTGGCCTTGCAAGGGTTTGACCTTAATGTCAACCCAGGCCTGAAATCTTTGTTGTTATGAGTTCACTTACAGTCCCTAGTAACTCACCCGCCAACCAAGCGGTAGTTATTCAGCAATTGTCCATTGGATAGGATGTATTAATGCAATAAAATTGCAAATTTAATAAGTAAATTTAAAAGTTAATACCCTATCCAAGACAGGCAAGACCCTCCCAACCGGCCCCGCTATCAGCTTACTAGGGCTCTAATAGGTTTAGACAACGAAAAAGACGTGATGACGTCATCCTGTCTAGACAGGAAATATGCACAAGGTGACACATAGCAAATGTACACTCCGTGACCGCAATTGTCCATTGGATAGGGTATTAACTTATAAAAATTTAATTTACTATTAAATTTGCAATTTTATAAAGATAAAATACCACTTGTGACTACAATTCTGAAAATACAAAATTTCAAAAGCCAAATATAAAGCTTACCATAAAACAGATTTACTATCACTTTTTTATCTTTTCTCTCATTAGTTTATTATTAAATCCACTCATGCTATTCCGCAGTGAAATGATGGTACCTTTAGCTATTTATCTGTCCATTTAAAAAAGAAACTAGAGAAGGGATTGATATTTCAATACACAGCCACACAGCCTTCTGCATTCCAATATTGATTTCAATATTTTAATGTCTTTGGCAGAAATATCTACATAGTGCCAGACTGTTAAATGTACCAGCACTTTATATTTTTAGAATGATAAATATTCAGAAATCAGAAATTTTATCCTGTTTCATGTAAGTCTATGTAAGTATAAATACCTAAAATAATTATAAACACAATTTCTTTCTGTTATTGAAGGTTAAGAAGTGACAAAAATGCATTTTACAGTTTCGAATGATAATTCAATACATCTATAAGTATGTACACTAACAGATTCTCATAGTCTTATTACCCATTACTCCCAGTTTTTCTTGCAATTTACCCGACTGACCACTCTTATTGCCTCACTCCAGAGAATACACAGGACATGCGGTCTTCATCAAAATATGACTTGGTGTTTCTGTAGTTTGCATTCTAACAAAAAACTTGCCCATATGTATGCAGATATTCTGAAACAGGGCCCAACTCCTATAAAAATATGAAATTCTCACCTGGTGAAGGTAATGATACTTACCATTGGCAGGAATGTACTGATGGCAGGAGTGTTTGTTATGCACCAGAGGTTCAGGGGACACAGATTTTGGCAGCTTTGCCTTGGTTTTCATCCAGAAAATGACCACAATCAATACAATGATAACCCCAAACAGAACTCCACCCACTATACAGCCAATGATCAGTGGCAGGTTGTCAGAGGCTTCAGCTGCAGAGTGAAATACACACAAAATGTTGTGAAGTCAGTTTTACTCAATTGTTAAAGCAATAGTAACTGTGCTTGTAAATATAACTAGTTTATGACCCACATGAACGCTGTACAACTGTACCTTGTGTCTTGACACATTAAATACCACAATATACATGTCTACTTGAAGAAAGTTCAATCATAGGTCACTTTAGCCTTTACAGGTAATTGTACTTGCACCTTGATTAAACCTTGATTAAACCTTGCATTAAGAGCTTAGAGAACACCCTTTTGCATTTTATTCAGAGAACACCCCTTAGCATTAATAAGAAGAAGCACTCCACCTGTGGCAAGTAAAGGATCCTGATAATGATGGCATAGTGGTTAGTGCACTCACCTCCCATATCTCAGGTGCTAGGTTTGGATTCCTGGACTGACATAAAGAGGGAGAGCTAGTAGCTGTTTACCAATGTCCAACTTATTTTCTCAATTCCTTAAAGTACTCGACATGATGTACATTGTTATGAAAGCGACATTCAACTCATGTGAATGAAACAAGTAAAAGACTAATAGCAGTTTATCATGTACCTCAAGTCCTCAACCACATAAAGTACATTAAATAGAAGTCAGATGTAGCTCTTCTTGTACATGACCATGTTTGACAAAGGTTTAGCTGTCTTTTTTTTTACATTGCTGTTAACACCATTTAACAACACATCGCTATTATAAACATATTTTTAAATTAACTGAACTTGATCTCTCAATCACAGGGCACTGGTAGCCCAATGATGACTTTACAAACTTGTTAGAAGTATCCAACATGCATACACAGCAATGTTCAGTCCACAGAAATAAAGTGAAACCTATTAAGCATTTATTCAACTGATTCAATAATCTCTGGAGGTGTAATCATGCCATGGATGTTTTTTTCTGCATAGAAGACCACACTGTTTGATCCAGGTATGTCAAATTTAATCATTTGCATCTACTCACCTGTTTTAGTGGTGTCTGGAGGTGACATGGTTGTAACTGGACTAGCAACAAAGGAATCTGCTTCTACAGACATGTTCATGGCCTGGTCCATAATTTGGAAGTTTCCTGAGATCACCTCTTGCCTCAGTGTATTCAAAGCCTCGGCTAGTGAAGTCTCTTCAGACTGCACACTCAGCAGTATGAATGACACATCCTGACCTGTAGTAATAACACAGGATTACTTCTGATGAAATATTAATTCAATCGCTCAACGTTTGATCTTTATCAACAGTCAAGGTCATCTCAGTACAGGCCCTAAGTGTGTCCTACATGAAGCCATAAATTACATTCAGTCCACAACAGAGGAGAGAGTCAAGTGGTTTGATCACAAACTTGTGAACCACTCTCTAAGACTTGTAATTATTACCCAATGAAAATTAATAATAGAGACTTTTATGAAACCTATTGTGGTGACATAAAACAAAGTATACTTCATATTTTCAATAAAATAGACTGAATAAAAATTGACTATAAGTTGAACTTTTATTGTTAGCAAAAACACTTTGTACTCAAAATATACTCTGCTATCTATCTGAGGTAATTTTGTTTTATTATGCCTATGTTCCACCAAAGGATTAAGCCCCGATTCGTCCTGGGACCCTTAATCCTTGAGAGTCTGTGAAAAAAACATGAATAATGGGTGGGGCAACAGAATTGGGAATCCAGGTCTGGGATTGTTCTCAGGAAGTCTCAGACCTCCTGAGACTACTAGAGATCGTTCCCAGACTAAAATGGGATTATGGCACGATTGTGATATGATTCAACACCGATCCTGTCTGGGATATACCTACTGGGTCTCAGACGGGCTTGAGACTTCCTCAGACTTCCTGGGACTAATAACAGATTTCCTCAGACAGCTATGGCCGATTTTCCTTTTTCTTTTGCATGGTGGGTAGGGACTAGATCTGGGATTAAGTCCAGACCTCCCAGGATTAAAACAAAGCCGACCTGCCATTTACAGTCCGAGGAAGTCTCAGACAACATAAAATTGTGTAAATTTGGGTCTGAGGAAGTCTCAGGAAGTCTGAGACTGGAATATTTATGGGTAGGGGTGACAGTGGATCGGTTACAGTCGTGAAAAATATCAAACATGTTTGATTTTTAAACCGACCCCAAAAGATCCAAACAGACTCAAGAAGACTGTCTGGGACTCTATATTTTTTGGAAACAGATCCCCAAAAACCCTTAATCGGGAGCCTTAGTCTTGTGGTGGAACAGAGGCATTACAGAAGTGACAAATAGTGGATGTAAATTGGTGATCATCCCCCAATGCTTAGTAAACTATCCCTGTCAAACCTTATGAGTAGACACCACTGTATCACTTGTCATGTCGGCATTACAATTTTGTTATAAACTGTTACAGGTTTTAATACAAAGCATTTTAGAATGGGAAAAATATTCTATTGTAAATTTATCTTCAGAAGAAACCAAGTAGAAATACCATTGGCAATGTGGACGTCTGTAATTCTATCAGTGTCTACATTCATGACATCTGCTAGCTGTGAGGTCAAGTTTATGATAAAGGCAATCATTTCCTCTCCTGTACCAATGGCATCTGAGTAATCAGCAGTGAAACTGAATCCTGTGAGAACTGACACTGCTGAGGATGGAATGTCTATTGGGGAGTCCTGAAGTCAGACAAAACAGCTTGAGCAATTTGTGTTTAATACCACTTTCAAAACACTGTGTAGGTAATATCAAAATGGAGAGTTGAGGGAACTGAGTTTCCAGTTGGTCTCAATTCTGCACTGAAAATTACCAGGCACCAGCGGGCAACTACTGGCCTGGAATTTGAACTCATTATCTGAGATGTGGGATTCAAGTCAGTATGTCACTGTACCCGCAGTGTACAGACAGACAGCATTACAGTGAAGATGTATGTGACTCGATGTTCTGATATACAGAATGATCATGTACATTTACCCTTACTATACAAAAAAATAGATGGGAAAGCTATTATCTAAACATGCTGGTAGAATATGACCTTGTTGAAAAAAAATAGAACCATAGGAAAATACAAATTTGGGAAAAGTAGAAATGAGTTAATAAAATTAAACATTCAGTTAATAGAAGGCCAGATAATAGAGGTTCTACTGTACCAGAGTAAAACTGCATTGTGATATGTGTGATTCAATAATGAGACTAGACAGCAAAATATACTATGTAAATATACCTACAGCCCCCCAACCTCCATCCCCGACCTGTGTAATAATATATGCAGTACTGTAAAATTGCATTGTGATATGTGTAATTAAATAACATCACTAGATAGCTATATATACCAATAGTATGGACATTTGGTGTTCTTCAATAGAATAGACATGTAACATTTGAGTCACCCCAATCTGTGTAACAAGAGTATATACATGTATAGATGATATGAGAGCTGAACCGTTTATTTTCAGTTGTATAACATACAATGAAACTTGACAATAAAGGTGGCTTATATAGACATGCATCATGGAAGGCATTATAGTAGTGAATCCATTACACGGAGACAATTTCTAATTTTGATATTTTTATCAAATTATTCAATCACTAACAGTGAAACAGGTAAAAGCTTTAGGAGGACTGCATGGAAGACACTCATTACCTAACCCTTTTAGCTTTAGACTCTTAACACAGGATTTTCTTAATAGAAAGATGCATACCCTTATAGTGAATAAAGAGTATTATATTTTTGGACAAAGTTGATTTTTTCATACCTTTTAACAGAGGGGCAGGCCGTCGGCTATCTCCCATGCCCATAGGAGTTGGGGCCAGATTCACAAACAATACTAGATTATTAATAACTTAATAACATTTCTTAGATTTCAAATGAGAAACTATGAAACCCTTATTACAATTATTAATATCTCTTGTTTACGATCCATAGAAAAACTTAAATGACTTGCTTAGGTCTAAAGTGACCTAATCTAAGTAAAATTCATGAATCCGGCCACATGTTTTGAGCTCTCAAGCACAGTGGTCAGAGCTAACTAATCATTTGCAAGACTTAATTTACAGCTGCTAGTCCACCAGGACCCCTCTTTATAAGAGTGACTGAATTACAATTCCTTTGGCATAGAACACCAGACCTGATTTGTGGGGGTGGACTGATCCCAGACCTCTGTCTCTGTGGTCTGACTGATGGAATCTGTCGGCTGTGCAGCTTTAAAGGTAGAAACAGTACATTCAAGCAACTAAAATACACTGCATTTGGCATTGAATTTTAAAAACCACCAGAAGATTAAAAGACACAATGAAAACTTTTACACCTGTACATTCAAAGACCGAATCATTCTTCAAACTTTGGTTACATTTACATATTTCAAAGACATAACAAAAATGCAAAAACCCTTTGCTCTATGGATGGAAGGTTAAAACACCAAAACATTCTTTCAGAACTAAATTTCCAAACAACTATTTTACCGATTATATAAGCCCAAAACTATTTTTCAGTCAATGCCTCAGCTTTTCAAAAACTGTTTAAAACACAGATAGTATATAACCATCACAGTGTCATTAATTTTCCCTCAGAGTTATTTGAATACAGCATTTCATGCCAACCTCTGACCTGCTTGGTTCGAGTCTGTAGTGGGGTCTGACTCAAATACAGCAGTCGGTTCCAGTTTTCTACACTCGCATACTACTTCAGTGGAATATGAAGTCACATCACTGGTTACAGTACAAGTGTCCTCAATCCAGTCACCAGACACAAACTGACGACACTGTCATAAATATACAGAACAATGTGTTGTGACAAGTTTACAGCACATTACGTTTGTGAAAAAATGAAGTGTGATCACCTCTCATAGTACTGCTGTCTGTAAGTCTTCAGACTGAAATCAACAGCACTGTCAGATATATATAGAAAACAGTGGGACAGTACCCCCAATAATATCATATGGTGCATCATTTTAGAACTTTGTGATGTCACCTTACTAATCACAGTAAAACTATCCCAACAAGGTCTTCAGATACAAACTGACAGCAATGTCACAAATATACAGAAAACAGTTCAACTATTCCAAATAGGATCATATGGTACATCACTTCACTACTTTGTGGCCTCACCCCACTGGTCATCAAAATACTATCCCCAACTATGTCCAAATATGTACATGTAAATGGAGAATAGTCAGAAAAACAAAGGAAAGGGTTTAAACACAGTTGATCTATAGGTATGGAATGAGGACAAAATGTCACAACAGTCATGTAATTGTACAAACTTAACACTGTCATAATGTCACAAGAGTGGCATAATTATATAAAATAACCACTAGTACAATATCAGTACAGTAACTATGTCTATGTTAAAGACAATTCTTTGCATTATCCTTCTCCGAGTTAGTATGGTTTCTTATACAAGAATTTTGTCATAAAAATTAGTTATGACCCATGTCTTAATTAATTTCTCTCATCTTCTCAAATTAAGAAAAATATACAGCAGCTATATGCACATTGCCGTTTGGCCTTTAACATATATTTTCTCTAAATTGGACACTTACCACCAGACTGTGATCTGTCAGGTTGACATCTCCTTGCAGCTGTAACACAAAAGCCACAGGACTGGTCAAATCCCCCACAGGTATAGATGTCCCCGTCTTGGGATTGACAAGGTGGACATGAACCACATCAGACCAACGTGTAGACAGGAGAGGCACTACAGCAGTGGAGGTGACAGTGAACGTGTCTCGTGGTGAGTTATATGTTGCCACACATGTACCCTCACACTGTTCTGCCTTAGCACATTCCCAGGCTGTGTACGTATTCTTAATCTCCTGTCCCAGGATTACCTGTAATGTATGTTATATGGTTTCAAGGTGAGTAACAATTCTAAAATGTGACTGTTCTTTAAATGTGCTCTTAAAACAATCTACGATGAATAATACCACTAAAACCACTTGTACAGCACAGACCTCCACCAGTGCATGTTTGAGAAAACTTGGATTTTTTTTTTTGTATCCAAAACATGAACTGGATCTTTCCTAAAATTTAATCACTTCTTCCCTTGGTCAGGCTCAAACAGTTAATTTCAGAAAGATCTGTTCATTACTTTTTGTAGTTATTGTGAATACAAACAACTAAGCAAATAGACAGAAAGACAAACACACACAGTCAATAACATACCCTTCTGGTGGAGGTAATGATGTTTGATCTAATTAACACAATTATAGCAGTGCATGGTAAGTGACTTCAGTTGGGTTCTTATTGTTCACCAAGAATAAAGTCCCAGACCATGTACTTGTTGTTGATCCCTTTACTCAGGATAACCAGAGATGTGTACTGCAATAAGGTTTGCAAGACACTGAAACCTTAACCTGATTTGGTCACCATAGCAAAAGTCCATCTGTTGGAAGGTAATGCTGGCATTTGGACAATCTCATCACACTTTAATATGTATTTGTTAGTTAGGTAAATTACCACTGGTGACTAGTGAAAAAATATCTGATGTGACTGTCCTATGAATGACTTCAAATCAGTCAATTTATGATAATGAATTACCTGTCATGTCTTTGTGACTGCTATATGAATTTCGACATCGTAGATTATTAGGTCTGACATTACAAATCTAGAGGGACAAATGTGTGTATATTGGTTTGTGCAAGGCTCATTAGAAAATAAGAAATATGATGCATATGTTTATGCATAGTGGACCCACTGGTGTGTGGTTATAAATGTGAAATGGGAGAATGAGTATTTTTCCACTAGTGATGCATGCTGATTATACCACAACTTGTGGATCGTTTGTTTTCCCTAAACCAGGTGAGGGTTACACCTGTAAACATGTGTGTGGTGACAGGGGTTAGGGCTAAGAACCTTCAGTGGCATATTATCTTCCCTGGTACTGTCGAGAGGATCAGGATGGGTGACTATGGGTGCTACCTTATACCATGTGATATTTTTAAGACTAACACATTTTTTCTATATAAAACAAGTATGTCAGGAAGATTAGTGACTATATTAACTAGATATTGCGTCTTGACGCAGTATATCCCCGGACGGGACATGGTTGAAGCGTGACATACAGAGTATTATGGTTGACACATATATACCCCTGTGGGGAGGGGGCCTAAGTGTTTATGGGAGCAACTTGTACTGACACTAAGTAAACAAAATGTTTGCTTAATGAAAGATACAAATGTAACTAGATGTAGCGCATCGGAGAACCGATGCAAATTGTATCCACCAGAAAGAAAACCCACCAAACCAACCAAGCATCATTTAACCTTGAAGGAGGAGCCCAAGGTCAAATCTGACCACATCAAAAGATTTTTAGTCCATGATTTCCAATATGTTGGTTTCACATTACAAATGTCCAGGACCAAGAAAAAAGCGATTTATAAGCACTTTTAGATTTTGCTATCCTCATTTAACCTCGAAGGAAGGGCCCAAGGTCAAATTTGACCACATCAAAAGAATCCCAGCCCATGATTTCCTACAGGATGGTTTACCATCCCAAACCTCTAGGACCAATAATAAGCGAGTTATAAGCACTTTTAAGTTTGGCTATCCTCATTTAAAATTGAAGGAGGAGCCCAAGGTCAAATCCGACAACACCAAGAGATTCCCAGCCCATGATTTCCTATGGGTTGGTTTACCATCCCAAACCTCTAGGACCAATAATAAGGGAGACATAAGCACTTTTCATGACTGACAAAAAAAAACGCCGTGGCAGCCATATTGTTTTTCAAAATAAGGCCAAAAATATTTCCAGTCAAGATTTTGTAATGTGGAACATATTCTGAGATCTCTACCTATAATACCCTTTGCTCTAGAGGACCAACAAAAGTCCTTGCTTTAAGTCGAATAAATGTCCCTGGTGGCCATCTTGTTTTTCAAAATGAGGCCAAAAATATTCCCAGGCAACATTTTATGGTTATGAATATATCCTGCAAATTTGAGAAGGCTAGCTATAATAATTTTTTTTTTGTTAGAGCAGTAACAGCCAATAATAAAGGATGTATATGGCCTCACAGTCTAAGGTACCATTTTGTGTCATTTTAGCAGTCCTAAAGTGACCTTAAGAACAACTGCCAAGGTCAACAAACTGGATGCTGGTACTCCATCATGTATTCAACCTCCAAAGCCATTTTCAATATTTTCCATGCAATATAGCATTAAGTGTGAAAATATCTCCAAACAGGCCAAAAATAGCCTCAGTGAGGTACTTTGGCGTTCTGTGTATGACCTTCAATGAAGAGCTTCAAGGCCAAATTTCTGCATGCTTACAGAGGACATATATATGTATTATATATACCACCCATAGGATGATCTAACTTTCTGTATATAAGAACTGGGCCAAAATGTGAAAAAATGGCCAAAATCTGACCTTTAAGAGGCCACCAGTGACCTTGAAATTGAAGTTCAAGGTCACAAAACAATAGCGTTCGTGGCATTGCCCATATATACCCACATACCAAATTTGAAAGGTCTAACTAAAATATTTTGTAAGTTATTGTGTCTGAAAGAAAATCTATGCGACGGCAGCGGCCGCGTGACCGTACTGAATCCTAAGTATCCCCGACTTTCATCTGGGGATACAAGTTTTGTGATTGTTATTATCATAATTACTCTTATTATAGTTCCCAGGTATATACCCAGTAAACATTAAAAACATTTTAAAATGGTTTAAACATTTACAAAACATTTTTAGACCTTATCTTTTGGGTCACTAAATGTTTGCAAGTAATTGTTTGCATTGTAATATTTAAAAAAATGTTTTATAAACATTCACGATACAAACCTTTTGGCTGAAAACATTTATTAAACGTCTATAAAATAACTCAAGAAACTAGATTTGACTGGAAACATTTGTCAAAAATTGCCCCATTTGCAATGCCTAAGAGAATTGAATGGCGGCACCAAACATTTTTAGATATAAAAATATTATTTTCATTGGTGAGCAACCTAAAAACATATTGAATTTGACCTCTGACACCAGTTTAGGTTGATACTGCTAAATAATACCAAAGCAATATTTCTGAGACATTAATATTATGTTCATATGTAATGTTTTTCTAACATTTGTCATTAAACGTTTCAGAAATAGTATACAAAAGTGTTTTGAAAATCTTTTTTTATGAATGGGTTTGTCTCCATCCTTTTTTAACCCCTCGCCATATGTTTCCTTTAGAATATTTGCAAAACTAAGAAATGTTTACTGGGTAAGTGTTTCCGATTTCCTGTTCAAGGTCCATAATGTGTTCATCAAAGGTTGACATCTTACAATAAAAATAAATATGCTTTAGTCTCTACACTTGACCTTTATAAAAACTACCTTTCCATTCATACCACTGTTTGTATTTCTTGAACACAATATAAAAGTACTTGCATGCCGAAATACTCCCAATAGACCGCAGGCTTTTAATTTAGTAGACACATATCTATAAGCAACATAAAAATATCAATACATATGAGTTTTACACCACAATTTTAGTAATACTCACACTGGCTGGACTGATGCCCACAGATGAACAGTTTCCGGTGGAGAAGCTTTGGTTGTGTACATCACTAAAACTTCTGTACTCTGACCCAATGCAGCCAATCTGTGTGAAAAGATTTGTATTATTACAATATTTATAGATTAAAATGCTAATGTGCTGAAAACACATGTTTTAACAGTTTTAATTTGCAGAAAAGCATCTTTTTCATAAACATAGTACAGTTTTTTCAATAGTACACAAATTTGCCGAAATTAAAGAGTTAATATTTGAAATTAGAAACAAAATTTCAGGAATATCTGATCATTTGAATCTAATATATTTTCTATCATCCAAAAATGAAAAAAAGAACTTGAACACAGTTGTTTTATCTGCTTATGTCAGTGTTTTGAAGATTATATGATTTTAAGTCTGCTTAAAAATATGCAAAAGGTTGAGCAATTTGTGGCTGCTATATTTCTCGGGTTATATTCATTAAATGGCTTAGCCAGTTCTGCACCTTAACTCTGCATAATTTATCTAATCTAATCTAATCTACTGCTGTGTAGGTGCAATACCTTCCCCGTGATGGTATGTTAACAAAATTAGTGTTTAATTTAGGTAGAGTGGGGGACAGTCTAGGTCAGTAATTCAGGATAGTGGGTTTGATTGGAGGGAATGTGCTAAGTGGCAAAGCTTGAGTTAAAAAGGTGCGTCATAGGATGTTTGCTATAGGATGTAACAGTGGGACTATTTCTTATGTGGAAAGGATGAGAGTTTCAGAGGGTGGGGGCATAATGACTACTTGAGTTTGTAAAATGTTTGTATGATTTGTGTACCTTATGGTAAAAAAAGGGGATATGAAGGAACTTGGAGTTTTGGGCTACTACGTCTAGTGTTTCTGAATGAGGTGTGTGGGTGGATTATTTCACTAAGGTATGCTTGTTGGCCGTGTTTCAGATTTTTGTTAGTGATAAGTCCTATTCTAAATTGTACCCTGTATTTAACTGAAAGCCAGTGAAGTTTTTTTTTAATTGGGGGATATGTAAAAACTTGGAAGATTGAGTGACAACCCTGCAGAGTGAGTTTTGGACGTGCTGCAATCTTCTGCACACCAAATCTGTGAGTAATGCAAACAGGGAATTGTAGTATTCCAATCTACTTCTCACTAAGGCATTTGCCAGAATGACTGATGTATTGTGATCTAAGAGGTGACAAATTCTTTAGAGGTCTCTTGTATGGACTCTAGTGGATCTTGCAACTTAAGAGACATGGTCCGAGATTGAGAGGATTGAGTCGAACACCATACCAAGGTTCCAGACATTTTGGGATGGTGAGACCTGATTTCCAATAAAGTTGATTGGAAAAACAGAAAGGAGTTGTTTACAATTGCTTTTAGTGCTTATCAAAATAAATTCAGTTTTATCAGGATTTAGTTTTAATTTTTTGTCAGCATGAAATATTGAATATCTTCAAGGTAATCATTGAGCGTTTGCATTGATTGAGAGAATTTTTTGGGTTATAATGTTATCTATAATTGGGTCTTTGGCACAGAAATGATACTTGCTACTACTGTATGACTTAAAAATTAAACTAATTGGGTTGTATACAAAGAAAAAAGTATTTGGCCAAGAACAGAGTCCTGCGGGCCCCTAGACTGAGTTTTCTGTCCCAAAATATGCCTTCTTAAAACTGATGGGTGGCATTTTGGGACAGAGTTCCTCGCCACACAAAAAACTTCAATATCTGAAAATTACTGTCACTTTAAACTTTAAAATATCCACTTAAATGTATTAACAGTATAAAGCATTTAGATGCAGGAACACAATTTTCTGTGTTTGCAGTAATATAGACACTTTTTCTGCACTTCCTGTTTGTATAAACAATGATGAAATTTTGCAAGTGAAATAAATTTTGGTAAATATATCCACTAACTATGCAAAAAGTTTATTTCCTTTAATGCGGAGCACATCCTTGATACTCAAGGTGGTAGCCCAGTATATGTTTAATGTCAGGATGTGTGCCATTTGTTGCCCTTCAGGACGTTTATGTTTTTTGCATACTTATGCCATCTGTCTCTCGTCAATACATCCATCTTTTAAATATTGGCTGAGAGACAGATTAATCGGTCTAGGGGGACCCCAAACTGCAACCCTAAGGGTCGAGACAAAGTGTTACCTACCTTGACTGCTTGAGTCCTGTCCAACAGGTATGATTTGAACAAGCAAAATGCAAGATCACTGATACCACAGTGTGTTCAGCCTGTCAGGGAGAATTGTGTGATTGATGGTGTCAAAAGCAGCAGAGATCAAGGAGGGTAAGGACTGTAAATTTTGGGATTGTTAAATAAACCATCATTCAAAGACCAGGAAGAAGAATCTTTAGTTTCCACAGTTGACAGACCTCTTAAATTAAATAATTGTACCCTTAAATCATATACTGTCTGTTTTAACCATGACTGAATAAACTACTAACATACCTCTGATATCACTGTGGCCATATCTTCCCCATAGACCATGCCATTGCAGAGAGCTACCATGTAGTTTTGTATATCGTCTATGTAAAGTTGTGCACTAACAGGGTCAAGATCAGCATCAGGTGTTCCCCTCGCCATGACATGGTGCACCTGAAGCAATGAAGTGATCAGCTCCATGCTTCCCTGAGGGACTGAGGCATCCTCCACTGAACGCTTCCTCCTGTCACCAGTGTCTTCATCAGAAGCTGTGAGAAAGTAAATAAAAACACATGTGTATACTGGGCTTATATATGAAATAGTAATTTCATCATGACATGGTCCATCTGAAGAAGTGAGGTGACCAAATGACAGAGGCATCCTCACTGAACTCTTCCGTTAGTCACCAGTATCATTGTCATTAAAGATGTACACAGAAATACTTGCTGGGTTTCTTTATAAATTGGCATTTTTATAATACCTGATGCTTCCTGTCACTTAATTCTGTCACTGATTTCTTCATCACAAGCTACATAGATTCATTACAAGTACCTTTTTATTGACTGCTGCTGTTCAATGTGTTTATATTTATGACAATGGCCTTGCTTTACAAGAACAAGAAACCAACACAGATGTAGGTTTGTTAAACCTCAAGGAATTAAAACAATACTTTTACATGACCAGAAATGTATGACCATGACCAGATAATGGGATAAATTTCAAAATT
Source organism: Sabellastarte sp. h YS-2021 (assembly GCA_964017235.1). NCBI lineage: Eukaryota > Metazoa > Annelida > Polychaeta > Sabellida > Sabellidae > Sabellastarte > Sabellastarte sp. h YS-2021. The sequence continues at coordinate 33,445,474 of OZ024930.1, forward strand.
GTTTTGACAATTATGTCACCTTAAAATGGAATTGCACTTCATACTCTTCTCTTAAATTTCTTCATTCTTCATTTTTGGGTTTATATTTATAAACGCAAATGCAACTCTTCCAGAAATACATTTTAGACATAGCACCCCCAAACTTAAGTTCCTTCATACTCCCACTTTTGACCATAGAGTTAATAAATTAGTTAAACACTTTTCCAACTCTTTCAGTCACTATGCCCCAGCTCTTTGGAACTCCTTCCCCTTCCAAATGAGAAACAGTCCCTCTGTCACATCCTCCAGGAAACACCTCAAAACCCACCTGTTCATCTCCAGTTTCCCAACTTAGTCTCCTTCCATTTTGGTCAGACCCATAACTCCGGATCACTGACCTTGACCACCCCTCGACTGTCTTTATGATAAATGTATTTTGTTAACTAGCGCACTGAGTTCCCCTTTGTGGGGAAGATGCAGAAGTAGATTAGATTAGATAACGTGATGCTATTCAGTGTTGTTATATTGAACGACCTAATTGTAATGGCTCTTACTTTATCTCCAGATGATACAGGTACTTTGCTTATAGGAGAGACAAGATAAAAATACAACATTCTGTTGCTGTAACACTTGTGTGCCGTTTACCTTAAAGGTGTAAAGTTATGTCTCATCAAGGAAACCATGATATAGTTCTTCCAAAGCAGGATTTCTTAGTAACAGGATATGCATTTCAATTTTAGCTGAGAAGAGAATCTAGAGACATGACTTATATCAACAAAGTTCCAGTACAGGGATTTTTGAAGTCTGTACATACATTTGAGCACACTGAACGTGCTGATGATGTGTTTGAGCACTGTGACCAGGTCATCCTGTAAGTCCACATCGGGGATGATCTGTATGATAAACTGGATGCTGCTGATGGCGATCTCCAAGTTATCCACTGTCAGCTTAAGTAGCTCTTCTACTGCCAGGCTCTGCATAATAATAACAACTAATTACAAGAGGTAATTGTGCAGGAAAACCCATATATATTTCCCTACAGTGGTTTATTTTCTGCTACAGAGTAGGCTTCAGAGTACTGGTACAATGTAACAAAATTAGCCAGCCTCAGCAGGCAAGAACTCCAGCCTGCAGGTACAGCTAAATGGCCAACAACATTGAGATTTGGGAAAATCTTAGGAGTATTACCATGGCAACAGTTGTTACCGGATTCCCCCAGAACCTAATCAGCTCTAGATCCTCTTGGGGTAAACATACCCTGAAAATTTGTTGAAAATCTGTGCAGGGGTTTAGGCTGTGAAACACCCACAAGCTTTATGCCCACCTCCACCGCCGCCCGGACAGCCCAGGGGACGACTATAAAGGCTGGGGTTAATAACCCCATAAGTATGGAGAGACATTTTGTATACTGGAGATATTTTATCACAGCTTTTATGATATCAATTTCTCTGTACTTATAATACTTTCCTTTTGTATCACCTTGAAAAAATACATTCACTGACTAATATTCCATCATTGAGATAGAACAGCAGCTCTTTTGTGAAAGGCTACCCCTAGTACAAAACTCTTTGAATTGGCAACACAAGACAATTTCCCATAAAAACCTTCTAATGTCCACTGACCAATATTCTAACATGACCCAGCAGGTTTGATGAATCTGACTGGCCGAAAACTATAGTTCCTTCTGCAGATGGAACAGCCAAATGACCATTAAACAGCAAAATTTTTGACACACAAAGATGAGTTTATTATTCATATATATATATGTTATTTTAGAACAGGGATGTACAGTAAAAATGTATAACCGACCAAAATTTAAACCATAAACTGGAGACTTGGATCACAAAGGCGTAGCAAGAATTGACACAAACAACCTGTACGTAGGATTTGGAGAGGAGTATATGGTTATAACTACTTTTTCCACTGACACTTATTTTCCGTTCTCATATAAAACCTCTTTGCATAGGAGTCCACCTTTCTCCACTTGTACCTCTCATTGGGAAGGATAAACTGCCCTCTAATCATCAACTTACCATGATTTTATCGTTGAGGTAAGACAGCAGCTCTGGTGAAATTGTCTCACCCTCTCTATCCAGCCCATTATCTAGATCCACATCAGACTCCAGCACTCGCAGGAAACTCAGTGGGTTTTCTTCACCATCAAGCAGCTCCTCTACATCATCCACATCCATATCCACAACACGCTTGGGAGTGACAGAGATGGGCACAGACTTAGACTTACTGCACATACCAGTAACAGAGGAGCATGCTTCAACCAAAATATGTCCTTCACCTAAACACAACAACATAAAGCAATATAGTTTACTAAGTTTACTAAATTACTAGGCTTTATCTGAAACCTGCCTAGTGAGGTTGTCTAAATAAATATATTGACCATAAATATCGAAGTCAAAATAGCACCAGAGATACCAATAGCCAAGAATCCGACACAATGTTAGACCAAAATTATTCTCACAATACTAAAAGATATAATTAACGTAATTCTGTGAAGATTTATCAGTAAATTGCAGTTACACCATGATCACACTTACTGAAATAAATTTTAAAATAACAGTTTCGAAATTTTTAATTCTTATGAGCAGTAAATGTCAAACTACAATGTCCTGAACCAGTCTAAGAAAAATGTCTTGAAACGCAATAAATGTCAATGTGTCACATCCAAATGACCTTGATTTGCCTGTCAGTAGGCTTTTCAAATATCCATTTCAAAGTTTTGAAACAAAGATGTTAATAAGTCGAAGAAAATTCAGTCAAACTTTTCAAATATTGATTGTTTTAAGAACTTTCATGTTTATGACCGAGAAACATTACAAGATATTTTAAATGATAATAAACAGCATTCACACAATGCAGTTGTACAATAATTATTGAGATAACTGAATATCTTCTAATATATTGAAAATTTGAGAGCAATCTCTTCTAATCAAATTATTCAGACATTTATTGTGCTTAATTTCTGTTTTAGCAGATTGCAAGGTACATAAACCACAACTATTTTTATTGCAATCTGACAAGTATGGATCACTAGCTATGGAGGCACAATGAAGCCAAAGACAGCTAAAATGGAAAATTCTGTTACAACTTACACAATTAAATTTGAAGACTTGTCTTATCCATGGTACTCTAAACAGAACATGCTTTTCATTGAAAAGTGACCAATTTGTGGCAAAAACATAATAAAAACAGTAAGTACCTGCTGGTAATGGAATTTGGATGGACGAGACAGCCTCTTTAGATGAGAGTTTCAACTCTTCCTTTTCCCGCACAAATGAGAAGGTATACAGCAGTGGGTCCTCATTCAGGGCACCCACTGTGATGGTAAACATGGTCTCCAGGGCCACCCCCGACTCAGGGGTTATCTACACAAGAAAAATATATAAACAAAGTAGACTCTGTTCAGGCAGAACCTCCAGTAAAGACATAATTTGGTTCTAGTTTGGCTAACTTGAGCTATTCATACCAGCAATAAAAGAGAAATTTTTTTCCATCTACCATCAAAAAAAATATGGTTTCTCTCTTGTTCAATTTATGCTTGTTCTTTATCCGAAAATGCTTTACTTTTGTTTTTGTGAGTTAGTCAAAATAAGAACAAAAAACAAATACTATAGATATTACAGATTCTAATTGTCATATCAGGACTTCCACACAATTTCAACTTTGGATGACCCTGTTTTACCCTAACCAAGAGACCAAGGTCAAATCTGACCACATTTTTTACCCTGAATAATTGGCCTAAGGTCAAACCTGACTACATAAAAAGATTCTTGTTTTCACCAAACCAGAAGCACCAACACTAAGCAAGATAAAGGCACTTTTAAGTTTGCCCAATCTGGTTTAGTCTTGACTGAAGAGCTTAAGGTCAAATTTGACTATATCAAAAGAATCTGGTCTTGATATGCAAAAATCTGTTAGACAGGTATGTCATATGTTAGACATGTATTTCATATGTTTTACATGCAAAATACAACAAATTCAACTTTATGACCCCAGTTTGACCTTAAGAGGGAGCTGGATGTATTCTCCAGTGGATAGAATAACTCAGATTGATATGGAAATATAACATAATAGGTAGGCATGCATGCACTGACTTACACTGATCTGGTTAATTTCAGGTGTACTGGCTGTTTTAACTTCAGCTGTTGTTACTTGGTGGCTCTGAAACATAACCAGAAAGCAATAATGACAAATAATGTCAGCCCTGAAGTCACAGAACACTAATAGAACATATGGTAAATGAGATGATTAATAGGTTATCAGAACTCAAGTTTGATAAAGGTATCTGCCACTTTAGCCATTGCTTCTTACGAGAATTAGTGCATCGAGCCTTTCTTCAAGGCCAGAGCAATCTCTTTCTCTGTTATGTAAATGTTCCACTCTAATATCCTTTAGGGTTATGGTATTTGCCATATTTGTGAAAGACAGATTTTAATTCAGATGTTAAGCATTTGCCTCACCTTTTAACAGTGAGTTCAAAAACAAAGCTTTGTTTAATAAATATATCATACAAAACCATTCTAACCCACACAAAATTACATGAAGAGCCTTGACAGATGTGTAATGCAATAGTTTTTCCAGTATTACCTTGGTGTTGAGATTTTCAGCCCTCAATTCAAATTTGTAGACTGACCCCATGTCCAGTCCTTTGCAGATCAATGGGAACCTGACACATTGGAGGGTGGCTGGTTTGTATCTCTTCAGCTTTGTCTTGCATAAGCTTGGTAAATCCAAGTGGTTCAACCCTAAAAACACATGTATTCAGTCTAATTACTGAAAAAGCAAGAAAATATTTACTAAATAACACACACATGGATTTACTCAAAAAAACAACTCTCATCCAACAATCCTGGTTACACTCCATGTTCACAAAGGTATGTGGTCACAGTTAACATTCACCTTTATGTGAATAAAGTTTAAAATACAGTTAAACCTTGATGAGTAAATCAATATAGGGCCAAAAAAACCTTAAACCAGGATTTCCAGATGACAGAGTAAATTTCAATGACAAGAAAATTGGGGTTATGGGCCATAAAAAAACAGCGGGTTGTGCAATCGGTACCACAGATAGGGTCTGGCAACAAATTTTGAGTTTATTATTTGTTATAAAAATAAATCTTGTTCTATCACACTGTCAAGTTTGAAACTGATGGACTGAAGTGTCTTTGAGTTGGAGTCCAGAAACAGAATTTCAAGATGGTAGCCATGGTGGCCGTGTCATTTTTCAAATTATCATCAGTTTTGAAAGGAACCTAACCCAGATGGTGTCCTACCATCCCCTCAAATTTCAAATTGAATGGGGGTGTTTTAAAGTTAGAGTCCATAATCCAAAATGTTGATGGGCAGATGCATGGAGAGATGGACACACTGACTGGTACCAATTTCAAAAGCAACCTAACCAAAAGGTGTGTCCTACAATCCTGTCAGATTTCAAATTGATCAGCGGAACCATCTACCAGTTAGAGTTCAGAAGCCAAAAGTTGAGGGACAGATGCATGGACAGACAGATGCACTGACTGGCACCAATTTCAAAAGCAACCTACCCTAAGTGACGTCTTACCACCCTGTCAAATTTCAAATCAATCGGCAGAAGAGTCTTTGTTGGGAGTCCAGAAACAAAAATGTTAACAGACGGATGTTGGACACATCAATCTAATACCTGAAACATATCATTTTTGTTTTGTATGTGGTCATGCTGTCAGATTTGTTACTGAACTTGTATAATGTGTCACAGGACAAGGTTTCTGGGGCACTCAGAACTTACAAACTCCCTTTTTGGAGACCACAACTCTACCAGGTGAAGTATGAGGAAATCCCTACTAATATATAACAGAGCCTGTAATAGTGACTTCTGGTACTTGTTGAGGTCCATCACAATGTAAAAATAAAAAGTAGAACTGTGAGGACCTAACTGTATAGGTCTTACCTTTACTTTCTACAGATCTCCATACCATATTGGTGGGTGCACTAGAGCACACCTCTGCTTTAATACGCAAGAGTTTCTGTGGGTTGACAAGTTCTGGGGCTTTGATTTCCACCTTGGGAAGCTCTTCATCCACAATATCTATGGATATGGAGGTGGATGCATTGCGGGAAAGGGAGAACACAGTCAGAGTAAACAGGTATCTGTAAGGAAAATAATCAATGGTTTCAAACATTTTAACCCTTCACAACCTAATTACAGTTTCACAGTGGAGTTGTGAAAAAATTATTTTCCATATATAGATATGTGACAGGTAACTCTGAAGAACTTCAAAAGTATGGAGCCAGTGAGGACTGTATATTTTGTGAGTCATTGCTTGATTAGCCCAGGAGTAATGACACCTTAGCAATAGGAAACCTATTGGATAAGATCAGGGCCCATATTCACTAACCTTTTTATTCTTACAATTTTCAAAAATAACAATTTTCTGAGAAAAATGCTCAGCATAAGAATTTTTAAGATTAAGAATTTTAAAACTCATGGGATTTTTTTTCTGAAAGTTACAATAAAAGATAGATGCAACAGCTGTGTAAGAATAGCGTCAGAGATGCCCATACCCCACAGCCTGGGAAAATAGTTTTCAACACCATGGGATATAGAAGTAGTGAAACAGTACAAAGATTTGGATACATTCAGAGCAGTGTCAGTTATATAAAGCTCCAAATAATGTTTAAGTAGTTAAAATAACATCTAAGAGAAAGAAAATGTATGTAAAGATAAAGTATTAAAACAAGATAATTCAATAGCAAGATGACAGCATTAATTAATCAGTAAACTAAAAATTATGAAGCTGTAGAAATTATTAATTGGAGAATAGCTGTCAATGGAAAAAGCACAAGTATGTAAAAGTGCATATAATAATCAATTGCAGCAATCCATATATCTTTGTCATAAGAGAAAGACGTCTCAAATATGGCACGTGAACACACTTTGGCCGAGCCAAAATTAAAGGTCACACCATGATGCACACCTACACCCCCCCCAACCAATGTCCCTACAACGTGTGTACCTTCCACACCTAATGGAATCAAAGAAATAACGCAGACAAGTTCACTATGGCAAGGTCAAAGGTCAAATCCAGGTCACACCAAAATGTTGCACACCTACACCCCCTAACCAATGTCCCTACCAATAATCAACTTCCTACACCTAATGGTTTCCGAGATATAGCCCGGACAAGATTTTAGACATCAAGGTCACTACGGCAAGGTCAAATCAAGGTCACACCATGACATTCCACACCTACTGCCCCAAACCAATGTCCCTACCAAGTATCAACTTCCTACACCTTACGATTACCGAGATATAGCCCGAACAAGATTTTATAGGTCAAGGTCACTACAGCAAGGTCAAAGGTCAAATCAAGGTCACACCATGACGCTACACACCTACACCCCCTAACCAATGTCCCAACCAAACATCAACTTCTAACACCTTACGATTGCCGAGATATAGCCCGGACAAGATTTTCAAACTCAAGGTCACTACGGCAAGGTCAAAGGTCAAATCAAGGTCACACCATGATGTTGCACACCTACACCCTTTAACCAATGTCCCTACCAAGTATCAACTTCCTACACCTTACGGTTTCTGAGATACAGCCCGGACAAACTTTTTCCCGCCGGCCACCCGCCCGCCAGACCCGGAACGCCCGCCCGCCCGCCAATAAGGGACACCATGGGTGAAAACAATACACCGACAGCCCTGAAGGGCTGTAGGGTTAAAAAGAACAGGTCGTATTAGAATTCTAGATGTGGTTGAACATAAAGGTGCTATTTCTGGCAGAAATAGTACTGCGAACATACCATTTACATAAATTTTGAAAAATGCTTATTCCAATAATTTTTTTTTTCTAATTCTAACCAATTTTTTTCAGAAACTTAAAGGAAAATTTTCATATTCCAAGGAAATTGTTACTCTAAGAATAAAACTATCCTTGCAAAAAAAAATATGGGATAAGAAAATTTCTTAGAATAAAAACTTCATTTATGGGAAATTTTTTATTTCTAAATGTTATAATGACAAATTGGATGCAATTGCTGTGTAGTAAACGGGTGGAAGGAATATTTGAATTAATATCTGAATTACTGTTCAACATGAAAGTATTATTTACATTTTAAAAATGCACTACAAGTACTCTTTTTTATAGAAAAATTTAAAAGTTTTTATTCTTAGAAATTTTTCTCTTAGAAAGTTACTCTTAACTAGAAATTGCATCAATTTGATGCAGTGTATCTCCAGATAGGAGGGCTTTTTAATAAACAAACACAGTTTGGCCTTGAGCCAGGGGTCACAGATCATGGCTGTCATGATTTTTAAGAGTCCAAAAGTCAAATTTCTGTACACATATAGGGGGCATAAATATGTGTTATATATATCAGCCATAGGATAATCTGGTTCATATGTGAAGAAATCCCCAAAACTTGACATTTATAAGGCTGTTATAGGATTTACAGTTGAGAGCCAAGGCCACAATACAATAGGCTACAAGACCATATATACCCACATACTAAATTTGAAAGGTTTATATTAATTAGTTTTAAGTAATTGTGTATGAAAGGAAATCTCTGTGTTGGAGTGACCATATTAAAATGTGAATATCCCTCCACATTTTTCAGTAGATATTTTGGAAATTTATGGTATATTCCTCTTGCTAATTCAGATGTATTTGTAAGAATGGCAATTTTTGTAACAGTTTCATGATATGTCTTCATGTAAGCACTTTTAATAAGTTTCCTGGTAATTGATTTACCAGTTATAATATCGGGTGATTAGGTCATAGACAACAAGATAATTTACCAATATCTATAACAGGGTACCAGTGGAAATTGACAAGACAATATAACATTTGAGAGGTACATACTTTCCTGTGTTCAATGAGTTGGCTGGTATCACAACTATAGCATCATATCCCAGTAGAATGCTGCTTATTACAACATCATTTTCTCCCTCCCAGTTGCCGTAACAAGTTCTGTCTGCATTGGTGCTTTCTAACTAGAATTCATGGCATAAAAATACATTGATTTAAACCCCCTGTGGGTATATGGTACGACAAAGCTGGTTTTAGATTTGGTGCAGGCTGATATCACAAAGTAAATCATTGTAGAAGGTTCTCTATGTCAATTTTATAGCTCTGAGGAAAATGTAAAATCAGATTTTGTTTGTAATATGGTCCAGACATTAACTTTTTGCAAAAAAATAAAGCCTATTAATTTGAACCAAGCATATATTTGACACAAAAGTGTGTAACACTTAAAAAGGCTAGGCCACTGTCCTAAATGGACTTCCTGGATGACTAAGAAATAGAACATATGAGGGTTCAGGACTTTTGTACAAATTACGGACTAAGTTCATGACAACTGTGCACATTCAGGAGGTTTGGAAGGAATTTAGCCATCAGGACTATCGTTCTAAATAATTATTGACAGCAGATCATGAAAAAGCCATTCTGGACCTTTAAAGATCCTAAGTTATTCTAGGGGGTATATTATCATATTCTCCTCAAGACTCCTCAAGAAATTACACAGATCAAATTAAATCATTACCGGTAGCTGCTTAAATATCTTTTGCTAAGTGTTCTAAAAATGACTACTATGAGTTCTACACATAGTTTGTTATTCTTTTTTTTCAATTTACAAAGACTTTAGTACCCCTTTTGATATAATACTGGTAAGTGCAAAACTTTCTGAATTTATTTAATACTATTGCTTGTATCTGTCATAATTATATTCACTGAGGTGGTAGATTTTTATCACTGAACAGAAACCTACCACTTCACAGTTCCAGGTGAAGAGATAATCTTGGGTGGGATTACTGTAGTCTATTGACTTGGATGCATCCAGAACAATTGGCTCCGTCTGGCTCATTCGCTCATTCAGAGGCTCAATATGGACCTGTACTGGCACCTCTTCAACATACACTGACAATCTGGCCTCCATTGGTATAATCTCACCAGTGTTTAGTTTAATCAGTACTGAAAAAAAGGAAACCATGACAGGCTAACCATTTTACAGAATACAACCATAATATGGTCTATAATGCTCATTGGGTCCTCTACAGACTGTTACATAGTCAAGTTTAAGTAAGATTAATCATCCTCCTAACATACAAAGTATAAACACAGCAAAACAATATTTATGCCTGTTCATGGCCAAATGAAATAAGTCCAGTACACATCAATTATGGGTTTTCAGGTAATATATGAAGTAACATTTTAAAAATTCTTCATGCAAGAACTTACATATTATAATGAATAAATGACTCATAAATTATACAAACAGCCAGTGGCAACAGTAAGATTATAAAAAATATAACAATTTAACAAAAAAAACAATGAAACTGATCTCTTAAACTAAACAGAAGAAATTCCTGACACCATCTCTCCTACAAAAGTACAAAAACAGTATCAGAGATGTCCGTACCCCACTGCCTGGGGAAATAGTTTTCAACACAATGAGTTAAAAAAGTAGTGAAACAGTACAAATATTGGGATACTTTCACACCTATACCCCCTAACCAATGTCCCTACCAAGTGTCAACCTTCTACACCTTATGGAATCCAAGAAATAGCCAGGACAAGATTTTAAAACTCATGGTCACTATGACAAGGTCAAAGGTCAAATCAAGGTCACACCATGACATTGCACACCTACAACAGCCAACCATTGGTTCCTACCAAGTATCAACTACCAACACCTTACGGTTTCTGAAATATAGCCTGGACAAGATATTACACGTCAAGGTTACTACAGCAAGGTCAAAAGTCAATAAAGGTCACACCATGACGTTGCACACCTACAACCCCCAACCAATGCCCCTACCAAGTGTCAACTTCCTACACCATAACAGTTTCTGGGATATAGCCTGGACAAGATTTTAAAGTTTAAGGTAATTACGGCAAGGTCAGAAATTAAATCAAGGTCACACCATGAAACTGCATACCTACAACTCCCAACCAATGTCCATAACAAGTTTCAACTTCCAACACCCTACGGTTTCACAGATATAGCCCGGACAAGATTTTATAGTCAAGGTTACTACAACAAAGGCAAAGGTCAAATCAAGGTCACAAAATTGAAAATTTTAATTACTTAAATGTAGCTTTTATAAGCTACAAGCTTACCATGTGGGACTGAATGCTTTACTGGTCGCCGCGAGGCACCACGACCAACGTCTAAGAAAAAAAGACATTTATACTTGGCCGTAGCCTCAGGTTGTCGTCACATGATCTGCCCCTTTTGTTACAACTTTTCTCGTTGGTCGCCGCCATTTTACAGTCTTTGGGAAGTATTTACTACGGCCAAGTATAAATGTCTTTTTTTCTTAGATGTTGGTCGTGGTGCCTCGCGGCGACCAGTAAAGCATTCAGTCCCACATGGTAAGCTATTGTAGCGCAATAAAATGACATTGCACACCCATTATCCTCGACCAATGTCCCTACTAAGTATTAACTTCCCACACCTTATGGTTTTAGAGAAATAGACCAGACAAGATTTTAAAGGTCAAGGTCACTATGGTACTACGTAGGCACATCTACACCCTTAACCAATGTCCCTACCAAGTATCAACTTCCTACACCTTATGCTTTCTAAACACCCGCCCGCCCATCCTGACACCATGGGTGAAAACAATACCCCAACATCACTTAAGAGCTGTGGGGTGAAAATGACCACTTACAGGCCAAACATACAACAATACTATCTGTGAATGATTGTGTTATAACTGCCACAAAAAAAATATTTGTATCTATGCAAACACACCTTGACCCTTAATTTTGTATTCCATGCCCCCTCTGAAGAAACACAGGCTATTTTCATAACAGATACTGACATGAAATTTCCGCATATTCTCGAACCTCGACATGTCAGCCCCTCCAAAGTTTTCCATACTGTATGTGTACTGGAATACAAAAAAAATGTTACAGGTTTAGAAAGTCGTAGCTTGATTCAACTTAGTGTAAGGAAGAAAAAAGAAAATTTCTTGTCAATGTAAGAACAAGAACAAAGAACCCAAAAAAGGATATGTTTCAGCTGACAAAAATAAACTACTGAAACACAAAACTGAAAATCCCAGGTACCCTACCCCGGTAGTCTTGAGTTGAACATCAGTTTGAATGGAACTCACACAGCTGGATTCAAACCTATATAAAATGTCAAGCTTGTTAACCATTTTGCAACTTAAATGCCTCTGCCAAAAAAGTAATGGTCAACATAGAAATAAACAGAAATGTGACATCAGGGGCCATATTCGACAACAATACTTAGATAAGGTAACCTTAAATCTAAATAAGGCAAGGCTTTTCACTTAATTTTGTATTGTACTTTGTATTCACAAAAGAAAGTTAGGAATGTTGAGCTTTATAACTTCTTACTTGAAACCTAAGAAATACTTGAAATCTAAGTTAGAAATGATCTAAGTATTGTTGTAGAATACGGTCCCTGGCTTTAAAGGAGAAAAGGATTTTCAGTCAAACTGCATCACTGATGTAATGGAAATCCAATTTTTTTATAATTATGAACTCTATATAGAGTAAGAAATCTAAAATTCGCCAGGAATCTAAAATTCACCACCTCTAAAACCTTAGTTAATTTTATGAAGAAAATGATGTTTTTGTCTCAAAATTGGTATTTTTCAGTTCAAAAAGCCTTAATTTACTATACATTCAACAAATCTCACCACAATTCATTTATTTTATTAGTATTTTCACATGTGGTGAATTTCAGATATGTGGCGAATTTTACATTTCTTACTCTAAGTTTAAACAACTGCTGCTCACATACTGTGTAGCCAGTGATCCTGCTTTTATAACAGTCTGTTGCTCTGACCACTGCCTGGATAAACATCATGTCTGTTGGTTTGATTTTTCTTCTGCCAAAAAGAAAGAAGCTCACAGGTTTCTCTTCAGCATCTTTCTTCACTGTCACTTCCACCTCCTCTGATGGTGTTCCCATGGCATTAATTATTGAAACCATAAAAATATAGTCCCACCCTTCTGCAAGCTGGAATAAAGAAGTGTAACTGATACTGAATTATCACTTATGGACAACATATACATCAATTTTATATATTTGTAACTGTAAACACATGAAATCCACTATTCAACTGACATAAGATCAGAGCGATTGATATGTTAATAACATAACAGTATCAGAATAAATAACTTTGTTCACTTAGTAAAAAGCATGAAAATTAAATAAAGAAAACAAAGGATTCAGGCATAAGAAAAATAAAATCACATACAATAAATGTTTGAAATACATGACATTAAATGTAATGCCAAATAAACACCAGATACAGAACACTTTGAATAAAATTTCAAGTACTTTTTGCATTTCAAATAAACACTTGGTTCAAATTAACACTTGGGTCTAGTGGTGAAAAACAAAAGACGAATGAGCTTTATGTCATGAACATGTCTCACCTAAACGACTGCTTGGCAGGCACAATATCTAAGCCACAATTGGGAGCTCAATGCACTAAGTTAACAAAAGTAGTGTTCAAATGGGATAAGCAAGGGAAAATCTGGGTCAGTAATAAAAGGTTGTGGGTGTGACCAGAAGGAAGAGCACTGAGTGGGGAAGCTTGGTTACAGAGGTGAATCTTAAGATGCTTCTTAAGGATGTGGAGAGGAAGAAGAGTTCCAGAGGGCCAATGCATAATGATTGAAAGAGTTAGAAATACGTTTGTGTCATCTGTGAACTTAACAGTAAAAAACCTTAAGTTTTGGGCTACTATGTCTAGTATTACTAGATGAGGTGTATGGGTGGAATATTCACTCAGGTATGCTGGTTGGCCATGCTTTAGAATTTTGTCTGTGATAATGTGATAAGGCCTATTTTAAATTGTATAATGTATTTAACTGGAAGTCAATGAAGTTTTTTAACTGGGGTGTGATATGGAGATGAAATGGGGGTAAGATGGAAGTCCAGATAGTCTAGGTTAAAGAAAGAGGGCCACGGGTCAACAGAACATGATTTGCTTGGAAAGTTTGTAACAATTTTAGCAACCTGTTCCTCAGTGACAGTTGAGGAAATGGAAAAGGCAGGGGAAAGGAGATCAGGACTGATGTGTTGTGGAGTGTAGGATGCAGGAAAAGTTCAACGGACCTTTTTTATTTTGTCTGTGAAAAACTCTATCTGCTGGAAGCTGAGAGGATTTATAGATGGAAATAATTTAACCAGTAATCTGTGTAACTCATCGCTTATGATGCACCATAATTTTTGTGGATTGTGATGATTTTCTTGTATTTTGTTTTAAGGAATTCAGCTTTGGCTTTCATACAGACATTTTGCATGTATTTCAATCTGTAGAAGGCAAATTTACTTTTGTGCGAGATGGTTTTCATATAGACACTTGATCTCTTTTGCTGCTATTACACTTTCATTTACCCATCCTGGGATGTACCTTGCTTTGATATGTTTGGTGTTAGAAGTACCTCAATACATATATGGTAATTGTTAAAGTCATTGAGTTATAGTTTACACTCTCACCTGATCAGGCAAAATTTGCCTTGAAGACTTGTCAGTTATCATTTCTTGCTGATTCTTTACATCACCTATCTTTCGAACAACATGCTCATCACCCGGAAGAGTAATGTCTGAAAAGGACAAGTAAATGAACAGTCAATAGAGAAACTTAAAAGAATTTTCATGGGACTTTATATATGACAAAGTTTGTTATGTGGCCATGACTGAGTGACTTTTCAAACTATATGATACAGTTTCACCAGCCCTGTTGCTTGATTGCAAAAATACTGTGTGGAATTGGGAGAATTCATATTTGCTTTGTGTGGACAATACACACCATAAAAGTTGGTTAGAACTATAAAAGCTAGTTTCTTTTGATAATTATGAGAAATTCACAACTCATATTATAGATATAGGAAAAAGCAATATCTGAGACAAACTTTTATTATATCAATATTCAATGACCATTTCAATTCACATTATTTTCAGCAGCTTTTAATGAAACTGTTTAATGCTAAGAAACTTTGTAATCAGCCAGCCAACTTAACCAAATTAAAACAGCCTTTTAAATATTTTATTTGGCCTGTTAATTGATAGGCAGAAAATACCAAACATAGCTTCACACTCATAACCATAACACTCTCGCCTCGTACCTCAATTGGAAAAGTTTGTAGTTGCTTGCCGTTGATCTGCAGTTTACAGTATAGAAGCTTGACCAACTGTATGTACTGGTTTCCTCTGCATATAAAACTACCCGTCCTGATATGACCTATACAATGTGTTGAAAGCGACGTTAAAAGCCAAAAAATAAACAAATCATAATTATAACATAGTTAACATGGATAACATACTTTCTGGATGTGCCAGTCTGAGGGAGACTCTGTACTGTATGCGACTAGGCCAGCATCCCAGTGCTCCTCCTGCCTTGATATCCAGACTGATAGCACTACAGGCCCCAACAACTGCAGGCGCAAACACCTCTAGCGTGGGCACAACCTGGAAGTTGTAAAGAAATAAAAATAACTTATACTTGGCTGAAATTATCATAATATACACGAAGGAATAATAACATCGCATGCTATAATTACAGAGGATGCAAACACCTCTAGCAGCGTTAAAGTTTTTAAAGGTGAACCCCGAAGGTCAAGCCTTAAGGGGCCAAAAACATACCTTTACTTCAAGAGAATACGTTAAATATTAGTTACAAGACCCCATGAGGACCATAAACTCTTTATGTACCATGCAACTTTTTATATTTAGGTTAATTTGATCTATAAGAAAGAGGACGTTTCTGTAGCAAAAGCTTTACAGCAATATATACAATGTATTTCAGCCATTATTCTGTGCACAATTTATAGCACTTTTTCTCAAAAGGAATTCTGGAGTAACGCACTGTTTCAACTGCAAGATGCAGTTTCCCTAGGTGTATGTGAGTATATACAGAACTGATTTCATTTGATGCTGTAAATTTACAGGCTGTAGTTTCAACAAAAATAGATTAGCAAAATATGAGTTAAAAATCAGACTCGTTTGATGGTCCATTTAGAGAATATGACCCCAGCTAAGCCTCAGATTTGTTGGTTCACCTGTATCTCAGGCAGGCTGTGTATCTGTGAGTGGTCTGCATACACCACCATACTGTCTCTCACTCCTCTCTGCTGGATACCCCTTGTCTTAAGCTGTACAGTCTCTCCCACAGCCATGCCATGATCCTCTGCCAACTTCACCTCCACCTTAGAGGCATCTGTAAAGCACTGAGCACCTGAAAACATACAGTACGGTCCAAATTAGCATTCAACAGGCATCCTGATGTGGGGGGAATCTTGGGCTGATTCATTAAAAATATAACTCTTAAACATGAGTCCTTTACTTAAGTCTAATATAATAATGTTCAGAATTAGGTTTTGTTTCAGCCAAGTTTGGGTTTAAAGTGGGATAGGCAACATAACTTAAGCCCAAACTTAGCTGAGACTTTTGTCTCAGTTAAGGTAAACATAACTCATATTCAAATGCATATAGACACAGTCAAAATATCCAACTAAACAATTATATTCCTACACAAGATGTATTAAAAACTGTATAAAATGCTATTCTATTTTTTGTGGTAGATATGGCACAAGATATAGCCAAGCAGATAAAAGGGTCTTGGAAGTCCCTCAATTCTACCCATCTATACATAAATTAAAAAAAACTTCGGTTAGTTTTGCTTCTGATTCTCCCACAGGTTGGAATGATTTACCTGATGATGTCAGTTCTGCCCCCACTCTTGCCTGTTTCCCATCTTAGCAAATAAACTGCCCCATATTGACCAGGCTATGTCTATAGAATAATGATTATTGAATTAGTTTCTGGTGTTGCACCCTAGAGTCTGCATTGGACAGAGATTAAGCGCTGGAATAGAATAGAATAGAATAGAATGCTGAAGAAGTGCAAAACCCCAAGGATGAACTTTGTTAAACAATGTTCATTTTGCATCGAAGCATTTCCTGAGACATATACAGGAATCATATTATGATTTATATCCCAACATATTACTTCTATTTACTAAATTCTATATTACACAAAAAAAAATATTTTTCCGAATCTGTTTAGATAACAGAGGTCATAGTGTATGATGTAGGCATATATTAGACACCATTGGCCAGTGATGAAGCAGATATGCAGCCAATACATAAACGCTAGAAATCATTAAGATGACTTGATGCCACTTTGTGTCAGTCTAAAAGTAAAGCCAAAAAAAGAGCTTCAAATTACCCAAAATTTCAATCTACATAATAGATTTTTCTATATCAAATGCATTCGTACTGGAATTGTTTCAAAAGCCCATTGTTAATGTACATGCATTTCAGTTTTGCATACCAGTTCCGAACTTTGCAAATGTCTCTGTGTTGAAGATCACTCTACAACATCTCTGTAAGACGGTGGCTGTCTGTCCTCTCTGACATGACATCTCCCCGCCAGCCTGTATGTTCATGTCAAATCTGATCCAGAGTCCACACAGGGTCCTGGTGAAGCCCAGACGTGTTACTGAGGGCACTCTGCCCTGTATCTGTATTGTCAGAGGCTTGGCCCTGAAAATATGCACAGGAACTAGAAGTTAAACAAATTATTTGCGAAACATGTGCAACATTTTGTTCTTATATTTTTGGATGTGTTTGTTTCTTCATGTGTCTGTGTTGGCAATTACTCCAAAACTAATGAACATTTCTTCATAAAATGTTGTATGTAGGTAGGGACTGGCCAAAGAAAGAAGTGATTAGATTTTGGGAAAGATCCAGATCATACTCTTAATACCATAAAATCACAAATATTCATGTACATGCTATCCGCTTATGTGGGTTAAAATAAAGAAAGAAGTATTTGTGTAAAATTATGACATGGGGACATGCAGCTGCCTTGGTGGAGATCTGCGCATTGTCCACTCTACAAATCTGACCAACTTAGGGTGACATATACAATAATATTGGTATGATGATATAAGCAACAAACAAAGAGGTCACTTAGCCAGCAGGCCAATCCATTACATGGGTTAGCATGAAGTGGGTCGATTCATGAAGTGGGTCAATTTTTCAAGAACTTCTACCAAATCAAAATATGCTGTATTCCTGTATCATAAAATTTTGGGGAAAAGTTTCACAGTACATAGTTACATTACAAAATATCAGATTTGGATGTTTGGTGTCTCATAAATTTAATAATTTAAATTATTAAAATTAATTTTATTACCCTTCCCAAGAGAGAGAAAATCCTGACTGCCATTACACCATGGCACATTCACAAACCAAATCTATTGATCATGAGTTTATTGCTATGTTCTTTCTTGTGAACTTTTAAATGTAATAAATCCAAGAATATGGTCAAAATATGAATATAGGAGAAGTATTTTTGGCTAAAAAATCGACCCACTTCATGAATGTTTGGTGCAGATATTTTTCAAAGGTTTTGTAAAATTTTACAATTGAAAGAAGCAAGTTATGAACCAATTTTTGCAGAATGTTGTTGCTATCACTTTCTTCTGTTTGTCTGCCAAACATAGTGTTTCTGGCTAATCTACTTTTTAAAAACTTTAAAAATAAACCCACTTCATGCTAACCCATGTACTCTGGTGTAATGACTTTTATAGAGCTTAATCTGTGTTCCAGTATTTTTGATGCACATAAAACAAAATCACTGTTCTAATACCATGTACCAATTAGAAAATAATAGAGGTCATTACCAAGACACCAGGTCAAGGATACTAAAGTGAAAATCAGCTGATAAATTTAAAAAAAATCAATCTAATGTGCATATTTTTAAAGCGGTAAAACAGATTATCACATTTTTGGAATAAAATGATAAAGTAATTGACATTTCACAGCACACTTACATATCTAATTCATGACTTTTGTCTCGATACTGAAACAGACAACCATATACATCTGCTGATCTTACAATACTGTTGACATTTTTCTGTGAACAAGTCCCAATGTTCCCACAACAAAACAAAATAGCTATGAATAAAAGATAGAACAATGACTTCATAGGAGTAACTTACATCTGGACATCTTCAGGTAGTACAGGTAGATCAAAGAAGGCCACAATCTCCACAGTCATGCCGACAGTCATCTTCTCACTAGACAGTGGAGTGAGTGGAAGTGTGAAGTCACGGTCTGACAGCTCACCATCAGCCAGGTCCAGCTTCACAGGCAGCTTTACAACTGTAGACAAACTAGTGTTTTGTACTTGTATTTATACTCGACACAATATCTCCATGTACTACAGAACTATTTGACCCATCCTGACTGTACAAGTACAGCCCAACTCTCAAATTACTGACATTCCCCTAACTGAAAGACAGAGACTCAAAGATGACCATTTATCAATGTCCTTGAGGTTCTTTAACCTGCCACTGGGGATAGTACCCAATAACAGAGGACCGCCATTTTAAGTGGTCATCCAAGCCACTATGTATCTGCCTGTACGTGGAATTGACCCAAGTCCTCTGTATTCCTAGGAAAGTGTGTTACCTACTAGGCCACAGTGTCAGTGTTTTATGTCCCTTTTAATAACAACAACTATGTTTGGATGGGACACCAATTTTTTTCCCACATGTAGACACATAAGGTGAATTCAAATCCCAGACCATAGAGGTGACGGAAAATTAATGATTTTCAAAGTCTGGCTCATTACTTGGCCATTGAGGACCTCTTACAACTGTATTCAGACAACAGAGCTGAATATTGGGCTCTGCATTACAGGCATTCTGGTATTGAAAAGGCTTTGTTGGCTTTATATTATCTGGACTGCTACTGTCTAAATGTTTAATTCTCTAAAGTCACTCTCCCAGAAACACACTTCCATACAGTGTTTATACAGAGCAACATCATGCTAAAACTATAGATTTTATTTAATACATTTTAACAAAAAACACTTGAAGTTTTAACTACTCTATTTTGTTGATACTAAACAGGTTTTGTAAAAATTACATAAAAAGATGAATTAAATAATATTATAACATAAAGCAAAAGCTGATATTTGTCATATAAATTGATAGTGGTTTGAAACATTCTTACAGTTGAGGTCACTTCCTGGTAGGTTTTCTGGGTTTTTCAGACAGTCTGGAATAGCATACACTGTCCAGTCAGTTGGACACTTCAGATAGACAACCAAAGTCTTAGAAATCTTCCCACCAACAGCTACTTTGCCCTACAGTTTAAAATAAATACATAAAATATATTAACTGTTTAACTGAAGTCTCTCTATAAACATAGTTAATGTAAATGTCAAGAATTTTCCATTGAAAGCCCTATCAGTTAGCCAGCATTTAACAGCAGAGCTTATCAACCCATGTAATATCTGTTATGTATTACATTTAATTTTTTTCTCTTGTTCTTTATTATAAAAAGCATAAGGGAATTTATCATTTACAAAATGTTTAACAATGACTGTGACTTTCTGGTATCTTCTCATTCCTAAAATTTCCTGTGGTCATGTTAAATACTGGTGAATGGGTAATAAAGGAACTAATGACCTGAAATTACAGTGTATTTAATCTTACAACATGTGTAGAATCTAACCTAATAAAACTACTTTTACTTCACACACTCTTTGTAATAACAGATTCATTGGAGCATCAAACACATCAAGTTTTCAGAAATCCAACTAGCTTTGTTGAATAACTAGGGTTTTAGTCCTCGTCTGAAGTCTGACAAAGATGGGATAGGCTGAATATTGAGAGGAAGATTGAGAAAGACAGAAATATTTGTATATATGTTGGTATATAATGGAGTTACTTGAGCAATACTTACAGAAGTGACCTGACCAATGTTAAATGTATCAGGCGTGATTTTGGTGAGAATCACATCGCCATACAGGATCAGGCTCCCAGTGGAAACTAGTGTCTCTGAATTCCCATTTCCTGAGAAGGTGCAAGCTAACTTGTAGCTACCTGAAATATGATAAAATATTGTCAGAAGTTTTATAGCATAACTAACTTTCAGAAAAAAAGTATCATATGAAGGAGTACTGAACAGAAGTAAATGTTCAAGATATTTTAGTGTTTCAATTATAACAATGCAATATGTCATTCAAAAAAATTGACAAAATTTTATATAATTGTGTGGAAAAATGTCACACCTGTTTCGATGGGATTTTCTTCAGTTGAAACTGGAGTCACAAATTTCAGAAATCTTTTGAAATTCTCTCTTGAAACCCATTCAGTTGATTCCAAGACAATGGTTCTCTATGATAAAAGAAAAGTTCCATTTATGTGGCGCAAATTATATTCAACAGAAGATAAATATATACCATATACAAACAAAAGTTGAAAATAAATATGTCATTTATGTCATCAACAACCTTCAAGGGTAAAATATGACCCTGACACAAACTGTTATCAACACCAAGTATCCCCAAACGTACAGTCTCATCAAAATTAAGAATAATAATAATTATATTCAAATAACTATTATTTGAAATCAAATTGTAACAAACAGAATTAAATTTGATGCATTCAAATTTTTTTTCAATGGAGCAAAAATAAAAAATAAGAAACAGTTGGCTGCAGAAAGTTAATGTTTTACATTTACTAAAAATACCACACTTTGTATGCATATGTAAACAACTATTACTGGAAACAGAATAGTCAGGTTTTCCATTAACCTGTGCACAGAGTAATTGGTTCTTAGCACATTTTGCAGTGGGAGCAAATGTCTGTGATTTGCTTTTACAAATTTCCTTGCACTCTCATACACTGTGAATTAGTTAATAAATGTGACCCTCACAATGTACTAGGTATTATATCACAGTTATCACATTGTACGTGTGATACTGTGATGGGCAGATGGGCTGTTGTAAGAACCCAATGTAGTGCAAATGCCTTAAGATTTCTACACTATTTACATACAACCTCTGGCAAGTCTACCACAATGCTTTCAAAGCTTTAAGACCTGAAAATGAGAATATATTAACAATAACGCACAGCAGATTCACACAAAGACTGTCTCAGACAACAATTTATACTGAATGTAATCCAAGTTTTCAGTGTACAGCTTTATTCTTACCCGTGGAGTGGCTTCTGTATCACCTGAATAGAGAACCAGCTCACACCTGTCAATCAGGTTGAGATTCTGAAGATTAGCTCCCCCCACATACACTACTTTTCCTTGTCGTCCTCCAACCTTGACCATTTTTTCAGAGAACTGACCCAATTTCATACAACCTGATAATACAAATAAAAAAATACTTAGAATATGTACAGTACAAAAACTTTCCACAAAAACTTTCCAACTTATCTCCAAATGATAGCTTTCTACTTTTTATCTGGATAAGTGGAACTGTAACTGTACATCATGATATTACCACTTTATATTAAACCTTGTGACAACAGCAAAAACAATACATGTATAATCATTCAATACAAACAACAGTATTTCCTAACTCTTGAATAATATTATACATCATAACAAAACAAGCACTTTACTATACACCTATTTTGTAACATATTGTCATGACTATAGGAAACAAGTTTGGTCATTCCAGTCATATTAGGACATTGGGCTGTGTAGCAGTGGGCATTATGACAATGTGTGAGTTCAGTTCATGAATTTCTGTTGCCATTTACATTTGTCCAGGATTAGGGTATAAATTCTTAACCCTGAGTTAGCCATCTTTAATGTAGAACTCATATAATTCCTCTTTGGCAACAATATCACTATATACTTTCCATTTAGCAAATAAGAAACAAATATATAAATGTGTTAGTCACACTTTTAAAGAAATTAAGATGACCCATAAACATAGATGGAATGAATTTTCAAAACTAATTTAGTGATAAAGCATTCTACAAACCATTTGTTACCAGTGTGCTTGCCATTGAATCACTAACACTACAAAATACCCGAGTAGATAAGACTACACAATCTTACCTGTATCCCTCTGTGTATCACTAGATAACAGACACACTCCACAAGTATCCATGGTACTTTCACCATTGGCAACACCTGCACAGTCCTCACACGAGGTGCCATCACCAGAACAAACCGAGCACACATCCAGAGTAGAGTTAGCTATACGACCACTGTGACCTCCATAACATTCCCCACATCTGTAGTTAGTACAACACAGCCAGTTCTACTTTATATTTACTGTCAGTTTTTCAGTACATGGCAGTTCAAAATTACACAGAACCATCAATTTGCCATATTATTCAAGAACATAACCTGGGCCTATATTCATTAACATTCTTATTTTTTTAATAAGAATTTTCTTACAACATACACATTTCCTCAGAAAAACATTCTTACAATGAGAAACAATTCGATGTAAGTGTATTTGCAATACATCTCTTTCCACAATTAATACTTTCATGTTAATCAGCAACTAAAATACTGACACATATAGCTATTGTATCAAATCTGCCATTATTATTTTAAGAATTCTGAAAATTCTTATGAATTTAAAACTTTTGATTCTTATTTTTTTCCTATTCTAATGTATCTTAGAAAGTTCTAACAGTAAAAATATTAGTGAATATATTGGTAGTTAATTATTTCCAAATGCTGCAAAAGCACCAACTTATTGTGCGGCACAAATATTCAACAAAAAACAGTCCAAATTATTTAGCTAGGAAACTATCTAACCAAGATAATATTATCTTTGTGTTTAAGTGGAAAAACATACGAAATAAACTGGTTAATTATGCAAATAAACTACATTTATACACAACTAATAACCTTTCACTATTTATAACATTAGTTTACAAACGGTTTCAAACCATTATGTCTACAGCATGTTTGAAAATGTCTGAAACTGTTTAAGATTTCCTACTAAATAGTCCACAAAGATCACTTGTTAGTTCACTGCTGACAGGTCAGATTTTATTTCAGTCCAAAGAGCTTGTCAAATATACATAGAGTGTTTAATTACTTATCAAGTCTGGCAGGGCTTCCAAGGTAACCATCACAAAACTTTTCTGTTACTACTTCCTCTGGGTCAACATCTTGCCTAAAATAGAAGATCATTTGTGGTACAAAAACTACAATTTTCAAAAGAACTGGTGTAGGGACCTATTGATTGTTAAAGACTATTGCTTTAAAAGGTATTTCTTTTTTATGTTATTAAACTGAACGCCCCTAGCTATCATACAGTGTCACCCCTTTAATCTGAACTTCTGTTACACAAATATTCAATTTTAACCTTGTTTCAACTCTTTCTACCTTTGCTTTATTATAGCTGTATACCAGATTACATCTTCTATTTCATGACTGTTATCAGAACAAAATCTTCCCCTACCATGTTAAATGAGAGTTTATACTGAATGTCACTGGTGCTCAGTTAATTATTTATGTACATAGGTTTTCTTGCGTGTCTGTTTAAAGGTTTAGCCAAACATATTGTCATTAAATTCTCTGGAAATAAATTTAGTCACAAAATAATTTAGGTAACGACAGAAATAAAAATAGCATCAGAGATGCCCGTACCCCACAGCTCGGGGAAATAGTTTTCAACACCATGAGATATAGAAGTGAAACATCACAAAGATCAGAAGATTTTCAGACAAACGATGTCAGTTGAGGTCCAAGTAATGTTTAATAGAGAAAATTATGTTTAAAAGAGAAAATGTCCATAAATTATGAAGCAGTAAAATTTATTAATTGAAGTATAGCTACCAATAGAAATAGCACAATTAAGTTAAAGTAAATATAATAATTAGTTACGGCAATTCATATATTTTTGTCATAAAAGAAATATGTCTCAATTATGGCAGGTGAACACAATTTGGCAGAGTCAAGGTTAAAGATCACACCATAACTTAGCATACCTGCACTCCCCAACCAACGACCCATCCATGAATCAACTTTCTACAGCTTACAGTTTCTGAGATATGGCTCAGACAAGATTTTAAAGGTCAAGGTCATTACAACAAGGTCGTTCCTCACCTACACCCTCTAACCTAACAAATATCAACTTCCTACACCTTACTGTTTCCAAGATATAGCACAGACAAGAGTTATAAGTTCAAGGTCACTATGTCAAAGGTCAAAGACGAATCAAGGTCACACCATGACATTGCATACCCCAACCCCCTAAATAATGTCCATACCAAATATCAAACTTTTACACCTTACAGATTTTGAGATATAGCCCGGACAAGATTTTAAAGTTCAAGGTCAGTACAGCAATGTCAAAGGTCAAATCAAGGCCACACCATGATGCTGCACACCTACATCCCCTAACCAAGTTCCCTAACAAGTAGCAACTTCCTACACCTAATGATTTCTTAGATATAACCCAGACAAGATTTTAAAGGTCAAGGTCAATACCGTAAGGTCAAAGGTCAAATCAAGGTCACACCACAATGTTGCACACCTACACCTCCAACCAATGTCCCTACCAGGTTTCAACTTTCTACACCTTATGGTTTCTGAGATATAGCCCAGACAAGATTTTCAAACTAAAGGTCACTACGGCAAGGTCAAAGGTCAAATCAAGTTCACACACAATATTGCACACCCACACTCCCTGACCAATGTCCCTACAAAGTATCAACTTTCTACACCTTGTGGTTTCTTAGATATAGCCCGGACATGATTTTAAAGGTCAAATTCACTATGGCAAGGTTATACTATGACGTTGCACACTTACACCCCTAACCAATATCCCTACTAAGTACCAACTTCCTACACCCTATGGTTTCTGAGATACAGCCCGGACAAGCTTTTTCCTGCCACATACCCAAACAGCCAACTGCCCGCTCATCTGCCTGCCCATCTGGACACTATGGGTGACAACAATATCTGCACAGCCCTTGAATGCTATGGGAGAAAAAAGGGAAAGATTTTTTTAAGTTTGCAAAATTGGTTATTTATCGATGCTGGGTCAGAGGTCTGTCGTCCCAAATGCTTTTTCCTTTATATTCTTCATAGTTTTTTAAGTCAACTCTGTGATATGCATTACAAGCACAGAAAATATGAAATGTTTCATATGTATGTTACAAAGCAATGAAATTAATAAAGATACAGGATCAATTAAATCAAACAACAAAAAGTGATGTCTAGAAGGGTCACACTTAAAACCACATGATTCTGTTCACCTGAGACACATCTTCCTGGTGTAGTGTGTGGCGGCGCTGTCAGATTTATTGAAGAGCTTCATATCTTTTAAGATGTGAGGACCACCACAGATTCCACGACAGTCCTTTCCCTCATCCAAAGGCAGGCCAGTTTTTCCTCCAACACACCTCCCGCACACATCATAAGCCTCTGTGTCAAGAGGGAAAAATGAAAAATACTACTATGTATAGAGCATGAATACACCTAACATGATATTACTTTCAGAGAAAATTAGTAAAAAATAATATTGTACAACAGCAAATCATTGCGAAAATTAAGTGAGGAGTGTAATTGTAGAGTCAATAATAAACAATCCATTATGAATTCAAACCACAGTTGTACTTTTTAGTTTTTGGGCTAATGCGGCTGTTCTATTTCTGCGATATATCGTAAACCTTGCTCCTGATTGTGAAAATGTGGAAATCAGGAAAAGTGTCTGTGATTGGAAGCTCAGCAGGTGAGAGGTTGACAGGTCTGCCATGGGTTTGCGATCCACTTGCCAATCTGATTTCAGGGTTTATGATTGCTACATTTGCTCACCGATATGGTTTGCGTTATGATCCCGATCTGGCCAAAAATGTATATGATAGCTATAGGATCTCTACGATAGGAAATATGACAGACCCGATAGGGTTTACAATAGTGCTGATGGGGTATACGATGTAAAAGATTGGGTATACAATGCGAAGATTGAAAAGATCACTTAATGACATCTCGTTAATGCCCCATGGTGATTTTGCTGATTTTCTTAATATCCAACCTGGATCCCTATGTACAAAGGATACTAGACAGGTCAAAGTCATTAACCATTGAGACTTTTAACCACATGGATTGAGTAATAACTGAAGTCTGAGGACAACCATTTACCGCTTCATCTCTGAGGTGTGTGATGCCATAATCAGATACCATCGCAATGAGGTTGTCGTTTGTCCTACCTGCCCTGAGGACTGGTTGGAGATAGAGCAGGGATTCAGGGAGAGGTGAAACCTACCCCATGATCTTGGCACCACAGACAGGAAACACATCCCCATCAGATGTCCCAGACAAGCGGGGAGTCAGTACTCAGGCAAGGGATTCTACTTTATTGTCCCGCTAGGCTTGGTGGACGCCAACTTTAAGTTTATTTAGTTTGACATTTCCTCCTGTGGATCCAGGTCTAACAGCAAGATTTTCCTGTACAGTGATATAAGGCAAAAGATAGAGGATAACACCATTGGTTTCCCTCAAACAGCATCATTTGTGAACCATGGGCCCCAAGATGAGTACATCTTCATCGGTGACAACACCTTCCCCCTCCAATCCTGGCTGATGAAACCTTTCTTCTACAGAAGCATTGACATCAATGACTGTGTATTCAATTACCAGCTGAGCCACAGGAGAAGGATCGTCAAGAACGATTTTGGGATTATGGCCAGCAGATTTTGGCTCCTGCAATCGACCATGTAGCAAGAACCTTGTGTGGTCATGGGGATAGTCACAGTCTGTGTGGCTCTGCATAACTTATTGAGAATGACACTGGGAAGAGGACAATTGCAAGTGGATAACATAGGTTTGAACCTTGACAATGTGTAGAAAGGGAACAAGATGCCTTCTCAGAGATGAAACCCCACTGAAGATGCCAAGGCACAGTGAAGTGTTCTGGCAGATTACTTAAGGAATGAAGGAGCTGTGCCTTGGCAGATGGACAGGATATAACATCAGGACACTAGAGAAAGTACAATTTATATATGAACAATATCAGTACTTTTTAAAATTTTTGTAAAATATTTCCAGTAAAATGTTAATGCATAATATTTTGAAATATGTGTTGCTTGTATAAACTCAGGTGTAAGTGTATAATTTTTTTAATTTTTTACTTGTAAAGTTTTTGAATGTGATACAATTTGCCATATCTACCTCTTGAAAAGTTATAATGTTTGTTTTCATTAATGTGTATTTGTTGTTATATTTTGTCATAAACATTGTATGAAGATTTTGTTATACTATATCAAGTGTGGTTCAAAATATATTTGATTTCACTGAATTAACTTTTACCCCTGTACCATTTAACTTGAAACTTGTTAGGACTTTGGCTGACAGAGAGGTGTGAGGGTTTGAACATTCCCCCATTGAAATGAAAACTTGTTTGTGCTGTGGATGACAGAGTTGTGAGGGTAATGCAAACTTGGTTGGACTTTGGATGACAGACAGGTGGCACAGTTTAAACCATGGAGTGTCTAATATTTTTTTTCTTTTTTGAGGAGGGACAAAAGTGTTATGCCCTAGGGCACAAGACATTGGCTGACAATATTGGGAAAGGGCTTGAACCTTGAATTAAATTTTATTTTATTTTTTGGGTGGTGAGGGACTGAAGTGTTAACTAAAGTGTTATTGTATTTGTCTAACACTTTGTGTGACTATAATGAGGAAGGGTTTAATATGGTTAGGGCTTGGATAAGGTTGAATGTGTGCGTTGTTGTTTTGGGAGAATTTTTTTTTTTACTTTTTTTGTGGCTTGTGGGGAATGTTTTTTATTTTGTTTGAACAAAAAGCTAAATAATTGTTTTTGGAAGATTTGGCAGCCCTGAAAAAAGGCTTAAAAATTTTCAGCTAAAAGCTGAATGCTGGCTACCGGTAATCTTGTCTGCGGTCATCTCTGCTGGTCTTGGCAGGAGTGGCTGGGGGTGTTGAGCTGGCTGTAGCTGTCATCTACTGTGGTGTGGGGCAAGGTGCGGATGAGTGACCCAAAGGATGTGTCTGCTGAGGCTACTGAGGGTGGACCCATAGGCATTAATGGCATGAGGCTGTGGTAGGTACAGTTGTCAGGTCCTGTGATGACAGGTGGCTTGTTGTTGAGCTCTGCATCTGTGTCTCATGCTGTGGATGAGAAAGTGAATGAATCTGCTGTTGAACTGGGAGCTGCATTTGCTGTTGAAAGGGCTGCTGCATCGGCTGTTGAACGGGCTGCTGCATTTGCTGTGGAAAGGGCTGCTGCATCTGTTGTATGGGTGGTGACATCTGCTGCTGAATGTGATGTACGTGTTGCATGGGCAAGGGTTGAAAACTTTGCTGTGGTTGATGATGCTGGTGGACATGCATCAGCTGCTGTGTCAATATTGGCTGTGTAAAAGTGGCTGTGGGTCAAACTGTGTTATTGTTTTTCTTACTATCCTTTCATTTCAAGGACCTTAGAAGAGAAAAAGTTCGACTTGAAAATTCTCAAAGGACTCTGTGGAGAGATTCTTAAATTCTGAATACAGCCACTTACAATACTCAGCTGTTGGGTCATTCTGGGACTTCTGGTAGATCATGCATGCCAGCTTGTCAAGTGCTTCTAATTTCTTTCTCCTTTCCTGGACCTCCATCTGGAACTCTGACTCACACATGGTGGGGGTTGCACAAGGGTGGATGCTGGACGGGTTTTTGGAAGGGGTGCATGAGACGCCAGAAAGTTGCAGTGGTTCCTCAGTCAATCCACTTCCAGTTCCAACTGAAATCGATTCCATTGAACCAGGCTCTCTGACTGGGGGTTGATCTGACTCTTCTGATGAGCCAGCATCAGGTACACAGGCTGGCTAATGAAGGCACTCTTTGAGGAACAATGGTGCACAATATGGATGTTGAGAAAACCAGATATCTTCTTGAACCACTTCTGTTTTTCTGTGAAGTGAGGTGTACCCTGGCCTGATTTCATATGTTTGATCTTGCCATACATTGTCCTGTGGCTCTGGAACCACCTCTTACAGGCAGCTTTGTCCATCTTGTTCTCAACACAAAATTTATCCCATAGGGCCTCAGTCTTATTTGGATCTTTATAGTCCATGACCTTTTTGCTACATAGCAGTTCATAATCTCTCAGAAATTCAACTAGCTTCATCTCTTGTTCTTCTTTAAACACAGCAATTATCCACTTGCTCTCCTCTGTAGCCTCCTGTGTAGCCATCATAGTAGTATCCTGTGTAGCCTCCATAATAGCCTACTGTGTAGCCTGCATAGTAGGCCTCCAGTGTTGCCTCCTTAGCAGTCTCCTGTGTAGCCTCACCCCAGTACCCTCCTGAGTTTCCGCCACACTTCCACTCTCACCCTCTAGGCTTCTGGACCTTGTCTGTCTGTCTGATGCAGTAGACATTCTCTTTTACTTCTTCTTTGGTGGCATTTTGAGATTGCTTTAAGTTTTAACACCCTATGAAAAATTCAACTTGAAAAACAAAAATGCCGCTAAATGCATGATATCCAAACTATTGTAGAGTATTAAGTCCAATGAGAATATGTCCAATTTAATCACACAAGCATCTGTACTCCTCAATATCTAACCATAAAATGGATGCTGAGGCCTGAATCAGGGGCTTTATATAGAGAATCGCATACCTTTGATGTCATCTTTTTAATCCCATTCCCATCAGGAAGCCATCGTAAACCCATAGTACACAGATCTTTTTAGTCCTATCTAAATCTTTTTCAACATAAACCCTATCAGGATGGAATCCTTTGACATCATATACTTTTGGGAGGCCATCCTATTGCCCAGATTCAAAGCTTCTCAAATGTCACCAGGGGAGATAAAAGGTTTACTACAATTGGTATATGATTTCAAGGTTCCCAATAGGTTTACAAATGAAAACATTGCAGTACAACCAAAAAAGTGACCTTACGATGGCCACAATAGGTATCAGATATGACAAAGTATACAAGTGTAAGATCAGATAAGAATCGGGAATAGTTTACGAGAATTTCAAACCATTTGAAATTATCAGAAACCTTACAGATTTCTATACGATAGGTTTACCATGCTCCTGATGGTCCCAATTCAGGTTTACAAGAATAACTTCCCAGTTCCCCAAATTTCACAATCTGGAGCAAGTTTTACGATATATTATAGAAATGGAACAGCCTCATAAAATTTTACCTTGATTTAGTGTGATTCTATCTTTAATCACAAATGTAAACATGGACAAGTTTCGAAGCTACTGCAGTCAATAAAAGTGTTCAAAAGTATCACCAAATAAATTGAAACATAGCTGTCCTCAGTCCAGATGGCTATGGTTCATCACTTTTCTAAACCTTAAATTTTGCAGCTCATTACTAAACAATCAATATTATAACTATATAGTTATGCTAAACAATATGTAAGAAGAGCTACATTTTCATTGTGACATCATGATGTCAAATCTACAAATGCCTAGTTTTAGGTACCTCTTTATACTATCCTCCAGAATAGTATTTTAAAACATTTTTCTTCTTTTACTCACTTCCATTTAGGTCATTATTGCAGTCATAGGTACATGTCTGCCCATCCCCTCCACACACCTCACATGCATCCATCTTGTTGCCTGACCCTGGATCCCCATCACATCCCTCTCTCTGCATCAGCCCAGGAACAATAAACCTGGATAGAGGCCCAGTATTGCCACACACAGCCTGAAACACAGCGATAGGGGAGGTACAGCACTGACACACACTGCCTGAAACACAGTGATAGGGGAGGTACAGCACTGACACACACAGCCTGAAACACAGCGATAGGGGAGGTACAGCACTGACACACACTGCCTTAAACACAGCGATAGGGGAGGTACAGCACTGACACACACAGCCTGAAACACAGCAATAGGGGAGGTACAGCACTGACACACACAGCCTGAAACACAGCGATAGGGGAGGTACAGCACTGACACACACAGCCTGAAACACAGCGATAGGGGAGGTACAGCACTGACACACACTGCCTGAAACACAGCGATAGGGGAGGTACAGCACTGACACACACAGCCTGAAACACAGCGATAGGGGAGGTACAGCACTGACACACACAGCCTGAAACACAGCGATAGGGGAGGTACAGCACTGACACACACTGCCTGAAACACAGTGATAGGGGAGGTACAGCACTGACACACACAGCCTGAAACACAGCGATAGGGGAGGTACAGCACTGACACACACAGCCTGAAACACAGCGATAGGGGAGGT
Source organism: Sabellastarte sp. h YS-2021 (assembly GCA_964017235.1). NCBI lineage: Eukaryota > Metazoa > Annelida > Polychaeta > Sabellida > Sabellidae > Sabellastarte > Sabellastarte sp. h YS-2021. The sequence goes on from OZ024930.1 coordinate 33,477,456, forward strand.
ACAGCACTGACACACACAGCCTGAAACACAGCGATAGGGGAGGTACAGCACTGACACACACAGCCTGAAACACAGCGATAGGGGAGGTACAGCACTGACACACACTGCCTGAAACACAGTGATAGGGGAGGTACAGCACTGACACACACAGCCTGAAACACAGCGATAGGGGAGGTACAGCACTGACACACACTGCCTTAAACACAGCGATAGGGGAGGTACAGCACTGACACACACAGCCTGAAACACAGCGATAGGGGAGGTACAGCACTGACACACACAGCCTGAAACACAGCGATAGGGGAGGTACAGCACTGACACACACTGCCTGAAACACAGCGATAGGGGAGGTACAGCACTGACACACACTGCCTGAAACACAGCGATAGGGGAGGTACAGCACTGACACACACAGCCTGAAACACAGCGATAGGGGAGGTACAGCACTGACACACACAGCCTGAAACACAGCGATAGGGGAGGTACAGCACTGACACACACTGCCTGAAACACAGCGATAGGGGAGGTACAGCACTGACACACACTGCCTGAAACACAGCGATAGGGGAGGTACAGCACTGACACACACTGCCTGAAACACAGCGATAGGGGAAGTACAGCACTGACACACACAGCCTGAAACACAGTGATAGGTGAATCACAGTACAGCCACACACAGCCTGAAACACCCCGATAGGTGATGTACACCACTGCCACACAAACCCTGAAGCACAGTGATAGGTGAATCACAGTACTGCCAAACACAGCCTGAAACACAGTGATACGTGAATCACAGTACTATCACACATGGCCTGAAACACAATGATATGTGAATCACAGTACTGCCACACACAGCCTGAAACACAGTGACAAATGAGGCACAGCACTGACACACACTGTCTGAAACACAGTGATATTTGATGTACAGCACTGCCACACACAGCCTTAAATACATTGATAGGTCAGACACAGCACTACCACCTACAGCCTAAAACACAGTGATAGATGAGGTACAGCACTGCCACACACTGCCTGAAACACAGTGATAGGTGAGACACAACACTGCCACACACTGCTTGAAAAAAAGTAATAGGTGATGTACAGCACTGTCACACACAGCATGAAACACATTGATAGGTGATGTACAACACTGCCACACAGCATGAAACACAGTGATATGTGATGTACAGCACTGCCACACACAGTGTGAAACACTCTAATAGATGAGACACAACACTGCCACACACAGCCTAAAACCGCAGTGACAGATGAGTCACATCATTGCAATGTACAGCCTAAAACACGTGATAAATGAGGCACAGTACTGCAACGTACAGCCTAAAACACAGTGATAGATGACACACAGCAAGGAGTTTATCCTGAATACTTGAGATGAGGTATATATGCTCAAGCCATTAAGAAATAGTTATATAGTGATGATATTTTGCATCACTATGTTAATCAAGGAAATTGTTCACAATGCCACAGTCTCTAATGCCTAGAAGAGAGAATGTTATGTATACTTTTTGAAGGTAATTTTTATAAATGAAATAATAGAGGCAACAAAAGAATAAACATTCTAATTTAATTGATTGTTAACTTACCTGGTCCAGGCAAATGGGAACACAGACTGTCTTCTGTAGTGGCCAGTTGACTTGAGTCATGTGTTGAATAGACTGTGTGTCATATGCTGTGAAGGCAAAGTGAGATTCATCATCCCAATCACTGCAACATAGAGACCAAACATGCTTTAATGAAAGCAAGCTTGACTCTGATCCTACTTCAGAGAACTAAACATTCTCTCAACCATAATTCAAAATCCTCCACTGACCAAATTATATGAAACATTTAACAAACAAAGTCAATCACATTTGTTAAATCAAACTGACCCAAGTATCTACCAAGACAATGAAGAGTATAATAACAGTTTGCATGTTACTGTAATTGGTTCTATTGTTTAGTTAGAATAAAAAATTACCAAATCTGCCAGAAAGTGGCCTATTCTGCTGCTGATGTTGGATCTATGTACCAAGAAGTATTTTGACATTGTTCAGAAAACAAGAACTATTAAATAATCCATAAAGAAATTTACTCATTTTGAGGCTGGAATCTGATCCAGGCACCAGGAGGCAGTAACAAGACATCTGTATGGTTGTCAGCATCACGACAGCCTTCCTCAAAGCTTTCCCAGAGTGAATCATCCTTGTGAAGCATCTTCCAAGTATTGAGCACATTGTCAGGATCCAGGAAATCATGGATTTTATCACTGGTGCTCAGATCAAGATCATTCCATTGAGAGTTGTGTGAATCTTTGTACTGATACTTGCCTGTAAAAATGTCCCATGAATTTTAAAGACAGAATGTGATGTGGTAGCAGTTATATAACATTGAATATAAATCATCAGCTCTTTACAAGTATTTGCCAGATATCAGTTTCATGAGACTCATTTAGGTGAAGAAAGTGTGCTATCTCAAATGAAAGTACTGTAGCAAATATGAGCAACACATCTGGCCTCAATTTGCACTGCAAAATGTGTAATGAAAATATAGATCTAAGAAAATAAATATGTAAAGTAAAAAATATTGAAATGAAATAACAGACCCCAAGAACTGTTGTACTTATCACATAAAATTATATTGTTTTTATAATTACATTGCTTCTCCTCTTTGGGTAAATTTTGATAGGCTGTATCAGCATTATAACGTTTAGTTATCACCAAATACTAACTTCTAAATCTTACATGATGGATGTTTATTTTGCTATCATTTCTCATACGAAATTATATATAACTATTATAATTTCTCATAGCTGTCACAGAAATGAAATTAATGTATATAATGTTGTATTCTGGTTGAATGACTCTATGTAGTAGTGTGTGGAATTGCCTCAATTTTCATGGTCAATTATTTGTCCATTTATCCGACCGATAATCGACCCATAATCGACTGTTTTACTCCACTGTTGACCAGTATATCATGAACACTTTTCGGGACGAATTATATTTCATTCCGGTATGAATGACGGTGTTTCCGACATTTAGAATCTTCCAAAAGCCCCCAGGTGTCAGTGCCCGAACGCAATTGTACCATGATACAGACGATTGATCAAACATTGGTCTATTCGTCCACCCACTACTATGTAGATGACCTTGAATGCAGTTATTCAAATAACAAGGAGAGACAAGACATTCCCTGGTTTATATATGTTATGTACAAGTTGAGATTTTGTAAAAGTTGCAACTTGTACAGCTTGACTTGTACAAGTTGCAACATGTACAAATCAGGTGGCTATCTATTACATATAACCTGCTAGCTTGACCAATTTTGTTCAGATTCCTTCAATTTGAATCTTGCAATGTGTTGATCAAGTTCTGATCTGGACATGATTCCAACAAGTCTAGAAAAACTAACAAGAAAGGGACACAAATATCCAAATATGACCTTGAAAATGTTGCTCGATGTTGCTTTTAATCTTAAGTTTTATTTTAAATTTCATCTGTGTGACTTCATTAACCACTGAACTAGAAAATATACCCTCAATTGTATTGTTCTGCAAGATATCATAGTAAAATCATGAGATTATTACATATAAGATATTACTGGTAGAACAATTTTACTTAATATAATTATATTATGATAAGAGAGTTATTGTAAGTAAGCCATCAGTTGTAACTAAAACCCATCACTGTGTGCGGTGTGCAGCAGGTATGAATACATTTACCCACCTTCATTACTTTCAGCCAATACCATTGCTAGACCAAGACTGTCACCGTCTTTATCTGTGAAGTATTTCTTGATCAGAGCTGATGCTGGAAACCCTCTGTTTTCACTGAGATCATGTGATACATGTGCCGGGGGTACATCTGTCTCCAGGTCTGTTCTGCCCAGGCGGAGTCTTGACAGAAAATCAGCATTCAATTCTGGAGGGTCATTCACAGATTTCACCTGGAAACGAGAATGTTCTATAAACTAAAGATGTTGTAATGACACAAAAATTTCTAAATTATTAAGTGTGGTAACTGCTAAGTCTACAACATTTACACTATTTCAGTTTAAGGGGACAATAAATTATGCAAAATATGTGGAAACAGAAAAAAAACTTGTATTTTGGAAACAATAAAAATAATTCTTTTTTGGCCAAATGACTAAAAGGATGTATTAGTTAACTAGTATAGTGATTAATTACTCGTGATAAACAATGTAAAAATATTTCAATAGGTTCTTGCTTTAAATTACTGAAAACATGTATTAGTTAATCGAGTAGTGCTTTTTTATCTATTTGTTAAATATAAAATTAATACATGATTCACCTCCAATGCAACTTCCACCTTATTTCCCACATGGGGTGAATTCTCCAATAAATGCTTCCTTTCTATCAGAGTTGTAAGCCGCCATGTCTCTTTTATAAGACTCTTAACATCATGGTTTGTTGTTCCATCCATAGGATACAAGTTAAACCGCAAAGTTCCACTCCAATCAGGCTTGGGGAGAACAGTGAGAGATTCATCAATAAAAACAGCTCCACCTACAAATGGGATCTTGCATTGTATATTTTACAAGGAAACCAAAATTACTTACTCTGTACCACTGGAACCAAAAGGATCCACAGAATTTCACTCCAGTTACAACTACCCTCTAGCTATACCATACATCTGAATGGTTCTATGTAAACAGAGCCTACTGCAGTCATTCATGCATCTTAAAGTATATGGGCTTAAACTTTAAATTTCCAAAACTTGGGTAGTTTCTACACACTTAGGTAGGTATTACATTTTTGTAATTTTTTTGTGTTTGTAGATCATCACATACCACGCTCAAGCAGTATCCTTATAAGGGTGTTATTTTTGTTTTTGTTTTGTAACAAATTAAGACAGAAGAATTTTTTTCAACATAATACCAAAATGTCATTTGTTACTAAAAACATACATCATACCATATATTGTGCAATAAATGCTATAATTATGCCAACACCCCAACATTTTATTTACAATTTACAGTGAGCAGGAACCAGACATATGAGCAAACAGTGATCAGTCATGAAAAGCCCATTTAGAGATAATCTTTTTTTTTGTAAATATAAGGTATTAGTAGTCAATTATGTTTAAAAAATGCATTGGCCCTTGGGTGTTAATAAGAGAAATTATGATGTAGGCAACAGAAAAACTTCCCAATTGACATATACAGAAATAAATATAACTAAAGATAATAATAATATATGAGTGCATAGCATGAGTATTATATTGTTAATCTTTATGAGTGATATATTTTTTCATATATTTCTAATGAGGGATGTTGTACTTTATTATCCACTATCCGTAAATGACCTAATTAGCGCACAGTGCGCTAAGCAAAGTCTATTTTTATTCAATATTTGTTGGGAAAAAATGTCCCTTTTAGCGCACCCATCATGAAACACTTTCCGGGATGAAGTTTTGGTCAATCCGGTAGAAAAAGGGTGTTTCGACATTTAGAAATACCCACTTCCTGTAACTATGGCGGTAGATGAAAACAAACTCGAAAGTCGTGATAAAAATGTCAATTTATTAAGTAAAAATACGTAAATTATATAGAAAAATATGTGGATATTGAGAAAAATTAAGAAAGGTAAGATTTAAGCTGAATAATCGATCATTAGTAACCTTTCATAACCAACCGCGATTGTGCACTGTCACTGTCTGATCGTTCACCCACTAGAAGTTGTCAAGTATATTGTTTTGAAAAGAGATAGGGTGCGGTTACAAGGGTGGATGCGCTAAATAGGTCATTTACGGTATGTCTGTATATAGGACAAATACAGTGCATGGTGGATTATAAAACTTATCATACCACACACCTAGTGATGATAAAAACCTGGTGTCTTCCTCAGTGGCTGCCCGTTTCCTCCTCTCTTCATTTGAGATGACTTTTAGTTTAGATGTGACATCTGACACTCTCACAGGGATGGGTGTTGGAACCACATACACTGAGGGTTGTCTGACAGGGGTCATTAAGGACATGTACCAATTGTAGGCATCCCTGCAGTCCTGTAATGTTTTTCTCTTGCTTGTTTCAATGTAGTCTTCAGGGAAAGTGTCTGTTGGATATACATTAGAATGTGAATTAACCAAACTTGTTAAAAGAGTGAGAGTTTTGTAGATACTAGGATACACATGAGACATAGATGAGGTATTCAATGTAAAGCATTGGCAAACAAGAGGGTCACAGATGCCCCAAAAGGCGGGTTGCGCAGGCAGAAGTAAGATTAGCAACTGCTGTAATTACATTTAGAAAAGAAGGAAAGAAATGTTAGGTTACCCAGTTAAGGTGTAATGTGTAAGACGTGCTAAGAAACGTAAAACTTGTAATCTAGGTTACATAATTGTATCTATGCTATAAACGGACAAACGAAAGGGCGGAATTACACCAACTTAGCAACTTAGCTATGAAACTTAAGTTTGAATTCGACTGGACAAAGCATTTTCGAGTTAGAGTCCAGAAACAAAAATGTGGACAGACAGAGGGATGGACAGAAAAATGGACAAAAAACAGACAAACGGACAGGAAAACGGACAAACAAACAGACAGAATTACACCAATTTCGAAAGGAACCTAGCTATGATGGTGATCTGTATCCCTGTCAAGTATGAATTCGATTGGACAAAGTGTTTTCGAGTTGGAGTCCGGAAACGAAAATGTGGACAAACAGATGGATGGACAGACAAACGGACAAAAATGGACGAACAAACGGAATTTCACCAATTTCGACAGGAACCTAACAATGATGGTGATGTATGTCCCTGTGAAGTTTAAATTTGATTGGACTAACCGTTTTCGAGTTAGAGTCCGGAAAAGAAAATGTGGACGGACAGATGGATGGACAGAAAAACGGAGCAAAAACGAACAAACGGACAGAAAAACGGACAAACGAACAGACGGAGTTACACCAATTTCGAAAGGAACCTAGCTATGATGGTGATCTATGTCCCTGTCAAGTATGAATTCGATTGGACAAACCGTCTTGGAGTTAGAGTCCGGAAACGAAAATGTGGACAAACAGACGGATGGACAGACAAACGGATGAAAAACGGACAAACAAACAGACGGAATTTCACCAATATCAAAAGGAACCTAGCTATGATGTTGATCTATGTCCCTGTCAAGTTTGAATTTGATCGGACAAACCGTTTTTGAGTTAGAGTCCGGAAACGAAAAATGTGGACGGACAGACGGACGTCGGACACATCAATCTAATAGGCGGGTTGGTTACACGCAACCCGCCTAATAAAGTTTGGGAAGGCCAGTGTGCTCATGAAATATTATATCTAGCTTGATAATAGAACCTCATCAAATTGAAAATGTTATCATATAGGAATAGCCTTTAATGAATAAATAGATTTGCAAAAACATTTGAATTCGATGAAATAACATCTTGTCAAAGCTGTTATAAAATGTTATAAAGCAACAACATATATCTTTTTTATATAAAAAACACATAAATAATTCATTGCTTATCAGCTTATGTTTCATGTAATTGTGTCTAATTTTGGCCATTCAGTTCTTTGTTTTACTTTGTATGTTTATACTCTGCAAATATCTCTATACTATAGGACTCAAATCACTACATGACCCATCCAGATTGTACAAGTACAATCCAAGCTTCCAGTGACTGACATTCCCCAAACTGAAAGACAGCGCCTCATGGATAACCATGTATCACCATCCCTGGGGTTCTATAGCCTACCACTGTGGTAGGACCTAATGATAGAGAACTGCAATTTTAAGTGCTCGTCTAAGCCATTCTACATCTGCCTGTACTTGATACTGAACACAGGTCTTCTCTTTTCCCAGGTGAGAGTGTTACCCATATTGCCATAGAGGCAGAAAACTTGTATTTATAAAAATAGCTGGTCTCATCAGACAGGTGAAGGTCGAAGTTGGGGTTTTACATCCATTCAATAGCCAGGGTCATATTGGGACAGGTCCTCAGCACTGCCACTTGTGAGAGTTGAACACACACAGAGCTGACAACCTGTGATTAGATGCCAAACCTGCTAACCCATCAGGTCACTGAGGACCTTTCACCTGGCAGGAAAACCCGGGCTACAGGTATAGTTTGATCATTATCAAGTTAACATTTGGTTGACATAGATATTGATCAAAATCTAAACAGGAGTTTCCTGAAATTGTTTCTAGAAATAATAATTGCAATTTCCAAATAGTATCAATAAATTCTCCAAATGGCTGTTGGAGAATTTTATCCACTTCCTATATTCTAGGAATTGGCTGATATACTGAAACCTAACATTTTTATTTATATCCTAAATTTGAGGCTTGACTTATTGTGTTCCCTTCAGACAAGAATGCCTTCCATTGAGACTACACATTAAAACTGATTTACCTTAATATTTCACATAAAGATAACATGTTCATGAAATAAAAAGACTGATACAGTTTACAATTGAAATTGTGTGTGTTACCTTCAGGCATTGGGTCTGTTATCTCTACAAAGGAGGACAATGGAGCCACTCCGTACTCGGAATCCTCATCTATGCTGGCTGGTGTGTTAGTTTTGAGTCTGATCACAGGTTTTTTATTGGGTGGGAAGTGAAGGAAATTCACAGGATATCTCCGCAACACTAGAATCAATATACATTGTAAGAGCTAAAGAGAACACTATTAGGGTACAAGACACCTTGACCAAGGTGTTGTATACCTTTATGGTAATGTAAGCCAAACACCAATCTGATGATTACTTTTGCAGGCAGTCACACAACAAATGTAATGCTAAAATCTGTTATTCAATCTGTGTACTTGATAGTTACTTTCTATTGATAAATTTCAGCCTGTATTTTCTTCCGTTACCAGGAAGATTTAACCGACCAATTTTAAAATCAAATCTTGCCATGACTATTAACGTTCCACTTTTTTGCAAAATCATATTTGGTTTATACTCAGAAATACCAACCTTGATCACGAGTATTCATCAGTAGCATCATGGCTGAATACACGCCTCCAGGTGGAGGAGTGTCAGGGAACTTAAGCCTCAGCCTGGCATCAGGGGCTACTCCTCTCTCCTGATCTACCTCTGCCCATTCATTATGTTTACCAGAAGTATCTACAAGCAAATTCACTCAGACCAGATAATCTTGTCTAACCATGTTGTAAGATGACAGAGAACGAGTTTTTGAACAGAATCTTGGTGATATGACTACTGGTTTTAATCCTATTTATTGACTAGTACAGAATAGATAAGATGTTGGACAACTATTGATATAGCCTGGGTAAGAGCATAGGACATCACTCATTGATGGATCCAGTGTGTGTTTTGTTTTATTCGCTTTTTGCTGTTGAATATTTACACTAAGTGATATTGTTGAGAAGATCATTGTCTCTAATATGATGTACATTTGATGTTTCAATGCAAATGTTTAATGCAAAAGTAAAAACTTACGAAAAACAGCACTTTAACTTACATGTGATTTTTGTGGGCTTCTCATAAGACATTAAATGCCACATATGAATTAATAGATTAGATAATGTGTTAAGAACATTGATTTACATTCTATTTTCCATCTGACGTTTTTATATAGTGCTTAAGCTCCATCAAAACACATCATCTAAGGCACATCAACCAAAAGCCAAAAAATCCAAAAATTATTATTCCAGCGACCTAAGAAAGGAGGGGTCGGCTCCATAGAGACAATATGAAGGATGTGCTGAACCTAGGGTGAGTAGGCTTTTGCAAAGAGATAGGCCTTCAGTTTCTTTCTGACTGATAAAATAGATGAGGCAGAGTGGATGTAATAAGGCAAGCCATACCTTGGAAGCATTGTAGGCAATAGTAAAGCCAAATTGCTTTGTAGACGTATGTACTAATGGAATGAACTGTGGCACCTCAAGAACTTCACCATCCATCTGACTACATTGAGTATTGTAAACACTTTTACTAGGGTTCAAAAAGCATTAAAAACCACTTACCGGGTATACCAATATTTCATGGCTCTTTAAGATTATAATACCATAAATTTTAAAAATATTATTAAAGTACAGTTCAGTGCCACTTCAAATAAACTTATTTTACCTGGTTCAAACTTGATATAAAGGATGGGTAGAATTGTATTGAAGGTGACTTCATAAAGTATGGAAATTATGGAACAAAGTATTTATTAACTGCCAAGCAATATCAGGGTATTCACATTGATAAAAGGATTATCCATCCTCGACATATGAGAAATTCAAATTAACAATTTATTAATGTATTGTTGGCTGACAATTTCTCAATTGTATTATAGACCTTTGTTTACTGTATAGAATCAAATTTACAATAGTGCATGGTATTTTAAATTAAAAACTGTCACTGAAAAGTACAACTGGACACAATTTGAATGATAATATTTTTTTCACAAAACTGAAAACCAACTGATTGTTAACTGAACAGTTTCATGGATATTCCATATACAAATTGTTTTTTTCATTTTTCTACTCACCTGGCTGAGCTGAGAACATCTTAAAGGTCACATTATTATCTGAAAACTCCAGTCCAAGCCTCAGGTACTTCCTCCTTTATAAAGTTAATAAAGTTAAATCTTAAAACGTAAGTTATTGGTTCAGAATACTGCCAACATTTATTCAATAAACAAGGGTAAAATGATTTTTAGACATCCATTGTTATCTCTTAGAAATAGATTCTTGGCAACTTCATAGTTTAATAAGGATGTCACAGTATTCAATATTGAACACATTTGTACATTTTCATGTTATTATGTCCATCCAAGTTTTCATATTTCATCTACCTACTTAATATGATGTCTGTTTCATTATTGAGATTGTTAGCAAATTATCTCTCCCTCACAACATCTTATTAGATACAGTGCCATACCAAAAATAAATCCAAATGACTAAATAGATGAAGCTAAAATAAAAGAAAAAGTGATAAATACAGTGAGACTCATTAAAATTAACTATAATTCAACTTTGACTTACATGGGTGGTCACAAAGATAAACGGTCATAGAGATAAACGGTCTTAACATCTTTCAAATTTAAATAGTGTAAATAACAAAATCACACAAACTAAATGACAACATGATCTTAAACAGTGCTTACCATAACATTTGGTTTGTGTTATATTGTTGTTTAAACCCTTTAACCGTTTTTGTGTCATAATTTCTGAAGACCGTTTATCTTTATGACCGTTTATCTTAGTGACCACCCGTGTACTGCAAAATGTACAGAGTTCAGTCATTTTAATCTAACAATATATAAAATAAAAGTTTTGAATATATTTTCAAATGTTACAACCTTTTTGCTTGTAAAAGGCATTTTAGGTTGAACTTTTCCAAAAAAAAAAACCTTTCCATGTGAAAATGAGATTACCTGACTCGGTCTATATATTTATAATATATAAAGCTTTTAAACAGGTATTTTGTTCACACTTACCAGTTGCCCACTACAGCTGTAGTGATCTCATATTTGATGAAATCACTGAACCAAGTGGTATGCACACTTACAGGATCAGGACAGAGAAGAGGTAGCTCTGGAATAAAGGTTCTGTGAATTAGTCATTTAAACATACAGGCCCAATCATGTTCTCCATTGTAATTGGTACTTTTTCACTTTGATCTGGTCAACTTGACCAAATGGGATCATGAGGCGATTGCCAATCACCAGATATATTGGGACATTTTTCCTGTCCAAACATTGCTGGATCTATATCATACTAATCCATTTTAAATCTGAATTTGATATATATTTGAACCTACTATTGGCAATTGGCATTTTTTTCACACAAATTTGGACTGGAAAGCGACATTTCAATCAAATCAGATTGGTAGTAACATAAGCAGATTGTGAGAAGATCAATCATGTATGCTTCACAATATATCTTCTTTGGTATGACCTGGCTATGTTACTGGATTTACGATTATTCACATTGTTTTTGTTCAGTTGCACCTTAGAGTCTGTCAATTGATGGAGATTAAGCACTCTAAAAGTTCACATTAGATTAGATAATTTAAATGATTTCAAGACTGATTATGGTTGATTTGTGGTCAGTTTATCAAATCATCTGACAAGATTATCTGAATGCATCTCTAAAAAGATTTGACATTTTTGAAAAATTTTCCCCTGCAGTATATTTTATTTGAATTTTAAACTATTTTTGAAAAAGAAATGCTTCAATTTTATGAATTTATGTGACAAAAACATGTCTAAATCAGTGAGGGCACTGATATGAAAAATCAATACATGGCCCAATTCTTCCATTTGGTGCGAGAAAAATTCCTTAAAGCCTTACAAATAGACACACACAAGTGCAAAGAATATAAAATTGCATAAAACTAACCAAAACTAACCAACACACAAAAATAAAGGTATTTATGGCTGCATACATGGTAAATGTATAGATATACTATCAAATGGATCAAAACCCTTGCCTAATAAGTGTGAGCCCAACCCACAATATAAACAGATACTGTAAAGCCCACAAGAGTAATATTTCACATCAAAAACTTGTCTAATTATAATAAGTTCTTCCTCATAAAATGATCGATGCCAGGTAATACTTTCCCATAGCTATAAGATATTATTACTCCTAATTATTGGATAAAGGAACTTAGGAACTTCAAGTCTGGCTAAATCTGGCCAGATTTTATCAGAAACCCTTAATATTATACTTTATCAGATTGAAGATACTTCACAAATGTATCACAAAGTGACAGATTCTGTCATACCTTTGTTGTTACCACTACTGTGATGTCTACTGCATATCACCTTCAAAATATTGAATTCTGTAGAAATTCCTACTCCCTCAAACTTTTTACAAATTATTTGACACAATGAGATCTATTTTACTGTTTGAACTATCTCATCGAAACAAAGTTTCCTCTACCAAATGATCAGATATTAAAAGTTCTGCTAACTGTAGTGGCAAAGATGCAGTGCCACTCAGTTGAAATCTTGCCCAGGACTCCTTTGTATGAGGTTGGCAGTGTGCTTACTAAAGGAATGCAACAATTTAATGATTCTAAACAATCCTTTATTAGCAGTTCATTGCCAGACATGGCAGAATCATAACAATTTGTAAAATATGACTTCAAAGCATAAATATGGCAAATATATCATGTGTATAGATACCAAATTTGTCCACTTGTTGACACATTGAACACCCATCTAGAGCAGAGCAGCACTTCTCTTCAAAACCACAATCTGAGTCATCTTTGCATGTGTCTACACAGGGACCATCTGAGGCAGGGCCCAACAGCACTGGACAACCCATCTCCACTAGAATATAGAGTATATTAATGTTTAAATATGTAGCATGGCCAACTGAACAAGACAGTCTGTTCAGCTGAAATATAGAGTACATTTAAATATGAAGCATGGCTAACTGTACAGAAATGCTCTTTTCGGTTGTATTAACATGACGGTTGCATAAAAATAGTAACTACAAATTTGAAGCATGGGCCAACACCACATGGTGGCCCTATTATTTCAGCTGAAGTTTACTGTATAATATGCACGTTAATTAGTTCTAGCAGTCGGTCTGAAAAATCATAATCGATAAATCGGTAATCGATTATCGATTATAATCATTTTTCTGCCCAAGAAAGACAGGAAATTCTTTATTTTATTTCATTAACCACAATACAACAGACTCTCTCTAAGTCAGATATAAAAAATCCAAGTTATTTGGTTGAGTTTGATGACTATGAAAGGGGTATGTTAGGGAACCAATAGATTGAAAAACTCAGTAAGTATGCTTATTAGTAATAATGTAATAATCCACTGCACTTATAAATTTTTATTCTTTTCATCAACCCTTTTCAGCTGTTAAAATCATTTATGGTGTTCCAATGTGACTAGAACTATAGACCAGAAAGGTCTGTGATAAAGTGTGAATTATGTTAAAAATATATCATGTTTGCATTATGGTAGAATGGAAGACCAGGCTAGACTTCAACCTATTAAATGGGAAAAGTTTTTTGTCTGAGGTAATGCATATCATCTGCCTGAAAGGGAAATCCTCTATAAACCTTTATATTCATAGCAGTTTTATAGCTTTGTTATGTACATTAATTATATGACACTTGCCATGTATATGTTTAGATATTTAGTTTAGTATCACATTTAATTGTGGAGTGAATGATTTTAAATGCTCTTGGACCTCTCGACTTTGGGCTTTAAGTAACAACTCGTGCTTAAATTTTAAGCATAAAAGTTGTACTGTAAAACATCTGCCTAATATTCAGTTAAATTTCTCGGAGAAAAATATTCCATGAATTTCCCTTTTTAAAGCATGTTAACATGATCTTTTCATTTCATATAATTATAGTCTGTTAAATGCTTTACAATTTAAAACAGGATAATGTAGTTAACATTTGATTTCTATTTTTCAACTAAATTTGTCAAAAACATTCATATAGCAAACTACTGGAGTGTTACAGTGCTTGATCTCCCAACTTGATTGATGGCCAAGGCGGTCATTCCCCATTTACAGGGAGTATATATGTTGTTTATGAATCAGTCAAAGCTAAATTCAACTTAGGTTGAACTTCGGTTATAATGTTAAAGATCTTCTAAAATATAAAGAATTTGTGTTTTAGTTGAAGTTCCTTTCAAGCAAACATGGCAGATGATACAAACAAATGTTACGAAAAATAAATTGTTAAAGATCTGACAAAATAAGATAAATTAAATAGCTTTTAAATCTTTTTTTCAATTCATGGCCAACTGTACAAGACAGCTATTATTCAGCTGTAGTAAATGTGTAAATCTGAAGTATGGTCCAATAGCATACAGCATCCCTTTTCAGCTGAAGTATATAGTACATGTACAAGTATATGTATCTTTAAATTAAATATAGAATATGTAGAAATTTTAAAGGTGAACCAACTGCAAAGTGCAGGTCTTTTCAGCGGTAATATAGTAAAATGTATAAATCTGAAGCATAGGCTAACTCATTGTCTATAATTTTGCCACACTTAATTTTTTGACACCACATGCTTTCAACACTGTACAGGTCATATCACGATGGGTAGTTGAAAGGGCAGAGGAAACCAGTACATACAGTTCGTCAGGATTCTGTATTGTAAACTGCCGACCAACGGCAAGCAACTACCAGCTTTCCCACTTGAGGCCATGCCAGGAACTAAACCCCGGCCTCAGAGGTGGGAGGGGAGAGTGTTACCACTCTGCCACCGTGGCCCCCCTATTTATTTTGATGAGTCATACACATAAGTGATCTTTTTATAACATGAGGCCTCAGATCCTATCTAATGCAAAATTGGCACAACTTTTGAGTATTTTGCCTTAATTGTGAAAGAAATACATAAGATGAGCAATAATTCATAAAGAGAGAAAAAAACACATACCACAGCACTGATACTTGCACAGTATACTTGAGTAAAATGAGATGCCTCTGAGGCTCCTGTCAACTCAAATAACACAGGTAGTTTACATTTCTAAATAAATTTTACACCAGTGTTCAGTCAAGATGAATCCTTTTATCCAGCATCCTTTTATGTTACATACCTACTGCCTCACCAGAGCGGTCAGATGAACTGAAACCACTAGAACTGGAACTGAAGGAGTCTTCGCTGAAACTTGAACCATATCCACCATCTCCAGAAGAGCGAGATCTGACAGAACTGGCAGTGGATGCACTTCCCTTGCAAGCATCAGGTCCTGTGGTAGAAGACCAACTACACCAGCTGGTCCAGCTATCACACTTGCAGTCACAGTTGGGTTCCGGATCCTTCCATACACATAGACTAGTCTTGAGACAGTAAACCTACAAAAAACTCAAAGTTAGGCTTTAGATCCATCCATATATATAGCATAGTCTTTAGAGAGTAGACATACAAAAAAAACGGTCGAATTAGGTTCTCAATGCATCCATGCAAATCTGTCCCTTTGCAAATGCTATTGACCACCAGTATGTCAACAACAATTTGCAACACAAGAGGCATTCAGTCTACGTAGTCTACGCCCAAAAGGTGGGTTGCACAATCAGTATCAGGGATAGTAACACAAACTAGTACTTGCCATGTCTACAGGATGGATGTATGCCATATGTACGCAACATGATAGTTGTGATACTGGTTCTGGACATAACAAAATAGTGCTGGGTTCTGTCCTTCCCATTTGTTAAGTCTGCAATTGAGTAGCAGAAGCATCTTCAAGTTACAGTCAGTGGCCATCTTGTGATGGCACCAATTTCGAAAGCAACCAAGTGCGTCCTACCACCCTGTTAAGTTTCAAATCAATTGGCAGAAGCGTCTTTGAGTTAGAGTCTGGAAACAGAATTTCAAGATGGTGGTCATGGCGGCCATCTTGTTTTTTCCAAATGGCACCAACCTCAAAAGCAACCTAGCCGAGGTGGTGCCCTAGCACCCTGTTAAGTTTCAAATCAATCCGCTGAGCATGTGTAAGAGTCCAGAAATGGAACTGTAAGATAGTGGTCATGGTGGCCATCTTGTTTTTTTGAAGTGGCACCAATTTCAAAAGCAAGCTAGCCTAGGTGGTGTCCTACCAGCCTGTTAAGTTTCAAATCGATCAGACAAAGCATCTTTGAGTTAAGTCCGCAAAAAGAATTTCAAGATGGTGGAAATGGTGGCCATCTTTTTTTTTTTTTTTTGAAGTGGCACCAACATCAAAAGCAACCTACCCTAGATGATGCTCTACCACCCTGTTAAGTTTTAAATCGATCAGCTGAAGCATCTTTGAGTTAGAGTCCGGAAATGGAATTTCAAGATGGCGGCCATTTTGTTTTCAAAAGCAACCAAGTCTAGGTGGTGCCATATACCACCCTGTTAAGTTTTAAATCGATTGACAGAGGCATGTTCGAGTTGGAGTCCAGAAACCAAATTGTTGCCAGACGGACGTCGGACATAACAATCTAATAGGCGGGTTGGTTGCACACAACCCGTCCAAAATCTGCCTATATAGTCAGGTCTGGGCCTTTCAATCCACACAGCTTAAGAGTGTTGAGACAGTAGGTCAACAAAACGAGTCCAGTTAGGTTTTCGAACCTTCCATTCGTTGATCCCATCAAGTGATAAATTGGATATTATTACAGGGATTAATATTGTCTTGTTTTTTCCGCATTATTTGCGAGGAGTGAAGTAGCCTTATGCAGTTGTACCTACAAGTTTTACATAAACGAGAATAGCAAAGTGTACTCGTACAGTACACTTGGGGCTTCAACTGGGAATATTTTAATGTCCAAGGGCAACCGAATAAATTTATGACGTAATCAATGACCAAATGAGGAAAAGGGAGTGGTTATTTACCCAACCGCTGTGTATGCTAGTTGTTATATTGGTCTAGCATACCCAACGGCTGTGTATGCAAGATCTATATCATTGCTAGCGTACCCAACGGCTATGTTCACAAGATCATTACCAGTGTACCCAAATTTTGATCAAGTTTCCCTTAGCTCATTTCTGACATTTCCTCTAAACGTTATCAGAATGTAACAATAACCAAGTTATTCTGCTGATTCACAGTGCAAACCCATGCTAAGGTGAATAATTTTAATTCAGAGAGTGATCCTTGGCCCATTTCTGACTACTCAAAAAATTTCCTTAAAAACTAATTGCTTCACAATGCCTTGGATACAGACCTGTTGAGTACGCTGTAAAAGGTACTGATATTGAGTGCACAACCAATGAGTGCATACTACCTTGGGTAATGAGAAATTGGGTAGGCTGTAAAAAAAAATTGGAGTTGTTGGCTACACTAGCAGTGATATCTGTAAATATTGTGTATACACCCACTGGGTACACTAAACCAATATCACTGCTGGGTATGCTAGTAGTGATATGGATCTTGTGTACACATGTACAGCCACTGGGTATGCCAGCAATGATATTGTACTTAGGTGCACAACCATTGGGAACGTAGAGTTTACTGCCCTGGGTACAGGACAGTTTTTTGGGTTCACTAACAAAAAAAAAACATTGACATAAATCTAGGGTACATAACCATTGGGAAAATAGAACTTAATGCTTTAATTGGATACAGGATACTTGGGTATGGCATTAGTATACATACACAGCCGTTGGGTGCAGTAGCAGTGATAAAGCTCTTGTGTACACAACCGTTGGGTACGCTAGACCGATATCACTGCCAGTGTACACAACTGTTGGGTATACTAGCAGACTAGTAGCAGTGAAATACATCTTGCATTAACAACCGTTGGGTACACTAAGAATGCTATTGCTCTAGGGTGCACAACCATTGGGAACATAGGGTTCACCGCTAGACCGATATCATTGCATACACAACTGTTGGGTAGGCCAGCAGTGAAATAGATCTTGCGTACACAACTGTTGGGTACCCTAAGAATGCTATTGATCTAGGGTGCACAACCATTGGGAACATAGGGTTCACTGCCTTGAGTGCAGGGTAGTTGGGTATGCCAGTAGTGTATGTACACAGCCGTTGGATAAATATACTCTACCACTGGAAAGGTAAATGGAACACAAAAGCACTCAAGGAAAGAGATTGGCAATTTAGGTACAAAATCCATATTACATAAAATAGACAGGAACTAAATTACCATGCCAGGGGGACAGCGTCTATTCTGCTTTTCAGGAAATGTTGAAATCCCTGCACTGCTACTGGAGGCAACTACAGGACAATTGTCGCTTTGATCAGGCTCCTTGGACACACATTTCCCAGCTTTCAAGCAATAAACCTGCACGAGGATAACAATGAAACATGCGACTATCCATCAAAACAGGTGAAGATAGAAGCAAAGTAAAAGTTTTACATCTGGTTCAACAGGCAGGGTCAGCCCCTAAACATTGTACATGACTTGTTGGAGTCAAACCATACAGACTTGACAGCCTCTGACACCAAATGTCAATGGGCAAGAGGACCCTCCAAAGTTAGCAACAAATTTTTATTCATATTCAAACAAGGCTTGTACCAACCTAGACTGTATACCTACTTATCAGGGTAGCTTTTCTACCCATATAGCTTTTGTGCAAATTTGATGAAACTAGCTGGAATATTTCAACATTTAGAGCACAAATATGATTTTCAAACAATTGGCTATGGCGGCCATTTTGTTTTTCAAAATGAGGATAAAATTTTGCACATAGAGGTTTTCATAGCCATAAACATTCCCTGCAAATTTGGTGAAGATATCTTTATAAATGAATGAGATATTAAGGTTTATGCAAAAAACGTGACAAATGGATGGACGGACTGACGCACGGACCATGGACGCACGCACCTACGCAAGGCGTTTTATAATCTCCTGACCATGGCCTTTGGCCAAAGGCGACGGATAAAAAATCCGCCATATCATATGCTTTAATGTCAAACAGGGTTATCCTATTAAAAAGGCCTTATATCTCCCCTAATATTGCTCCTAGAGGTTCGGAATGTGAAAACAACTTGTAGGAAGTCATGGCCTGAGAATCTTTTCCAGGTGTTAAATTTGACCTTTGACCCCCTGCTTCAAGGTTAAATGGGGTCATCACACTAAAACGTCTTTATTTCTCCCTTGTTATTGGTGCTATGACTTCAGAATGTAAAGACAGACCATAAAAAGTGAAGGCCGTGGTCGAGAGATTATAAAACACCTTCCATGCGTGCATCCATTTGTACGTCCATCCGTACGTCCGTTCGTCATGTTTTCACATAAACCTTAACATCTCATTCATTCATAAAGATATCTTCACCAAATTTGCAGGGAATGTTTATGGCTATGAAAACCTGCCTGTGCAAAATTTTGGCCTCATTTTGAAAAATAAAATGGCCACCATATCCAATTGTTTGAAAATCATAAAGGTGCTCTAAATCTCGAAATATTCCAGCTAATTTCATCAAATTTGCATAAAGGATTTATGGCTAGAAAAACTAGCTTGATAGTAATTTTGACTTAGTTCTAAAAACAAAATGGCTGCCATATCATATGTTTAACGTCAAATGGGGTTATCCTATTAAAAAGGCCTTGTATGTCCCCTAATATTACTCTTAGAGGTTCGGAATGTGAAACAACTTGTAGGAAGTCGTGGCCTGGGAATCTTTTCCAGGTGTTGAATTTGACCTTTGACCCCTGCTTCAAGGTTAAATGGGGTCATCACACTAAAACATCCTTATTTCTCCGTTATTATTTGTGATATGGCTTTAGAATCATTAAGATGATCTAAACCTTGAAATATTACAGCTAGGTTAATCATAATTTGCACAAAAGATATATGGCTAGGAAGTTAGCCTGATCGCTATTTGGCCTAGTTTTGAAAACAAAATGACCACATGTTAATTGTTAAATGGGATTGTCCTGTTAAAAGGGCCTTATATCTCCCTTATCATTGCTACTGGGGGTTCCAAATGTGAAAACAACTTGAAGGAAGTCAAGGCCTGAGACTCTTTTAGAATTGCTGACTTTTACCTTTGACCCCTTCGCCAATGTCAAGTGGGGTTATCTTACTACAATGGCCTTATATCTCCTTTAGTTCTCCATTATTACTGATTCTAGGGCGGGAGATAATTGCTGCGGCAGTGGCCTTGTTTTTCATGAAGATCCAAGCAGTGACATTTGGACCTCCACGTTCATTTAGAATCTACATAATATTGACACTTTCACATTCTCTTACCATTCCTGGAGGGCAATGTATACCAAATCCTTGGATTACAGTCACAGCCAGAGCAAGGAACAGCAGTGCTGCAAAAAGAACAGATAATCCTTTGTGTAAAATGGGGAAAGTTGTACCCCGGATGTGTGAGTTTTTGTGTGTTCATCTGTATTTGAGAATCTGGTAAAATATTATGTAAGGTATATCACAACTGTTATTGAAAATCAGTGTGGAGACTTTGATCGAGATATCTGCCAAGTTAAGTCAACAAACCCTGGCTAGTAAGCTACCAGTTTCCCGTCACACAAACATGAGAGGTTGTTTAACACCTCTAGATTAGAGGTGCTAGGTGAGTGCGTTAACCAAAGCTATATATACAGCCCTAGAATTGTTAAATTAAAAAATAAAAATTATTGCACCTGATGACATTCAAATTTTTATTGAAAATGTATGTTGGAGGAATACATGATATCATGAGCATCAGGTAAACTGCCTTTGTTGATATATTCTGATTTGTATAGGTTAAGAAAGTCAGGTTTGCATGTTAAATATGGCAAATTACACTTTGTTTGTTGTTTTGGGTATTGTTTACGGTGCCTTATTTAGTAATTCTAGCTCTGGTAAAAGGACTTTTAATAATAATCTAGATGAAAAATCCCCCTCAGACTGAAAAATGAAACCTTATTACGCACAAGATTGGGATATAACTTGTTTAAATTGTCCCTCAAGTTATCTTTATACAATACAAGGACTGTTATCTTCCTTTATGTTAAAATGATGGTAGTATCTTCCTTGTCATTCCAAAGTTTCACCCTTCTATTCATAAATCTGTTAAACAGTTTGGTTATAGCTTTGCTTTAGATGCCCCCACTGTTTGGAATGCTCTTTCTAATGAGATTTGCGATGATTCATGCATCCCGACACCCTAGCCACTTTCAGAAAGCAGCTTAAAACCTACCTGTACACCAAGGCATACACACCTTAGTCTCAATCATCCCCTGACATTCTCTCTGGTGCATGACCTCATTTCTGTCCCAGGTTACTGAAACTGGCCGACTGTTTTGATTCTGTTGCGCCTTAGTCCAATTAGCATTAGAATGGACGCCAACCATCCATTATTTTCAAAAACTGACACAAGGCTATCAGTCCATTTAAATTATATCCGTTCATCTATAGTTTTTAAGAGGTTTCAGTTAAAATACAAAGTAAAAAGGGTTCTTCAGAATTAATGAAAAATATTTAGCATTTTTAGCCAAAGAAAAATATTTTCTGATGTGTTTTCTTATCTTTTAATTGACCTCTTTTTTGAATAAGGCCGTTGTTAAGTTGATTTGCTTTTGATGCCCAAACTGTTTGGAATGCTCTTATTAATGAGATTCACCCTTCCCCCATTTGCCTCTTTAAGAAAGAAGTATATTTATTTATTTGGGGTTTTATGTCGCTTTCAACACTGTACAGGTCATGTCACGATGGGTAGTTGGGAGGGTAGAGAAAACCAGTACATGCAGTTGGTCAAGGTTCTGTACTGTACACGGCCGACCAACGGCAAGCAAGTACCAGTTTTCCCACTTGAGGTCGTGCCGGGAACCGAACCCCTATCTCAGAAGTGGGAGGCGAGAGTGTTACCACTCTGCCACCATGGCCCCTTGAGAAAGAAGTATAAATTCTACCTCTACACCAAAATATACCTACCTTAGTCTCAATATCTGCCTAGCGTTCTCTATGGTGCTTCACCCCCTTTTTATGTTCCTGGATATTGAAATTGAGTATTTATTTTTTTCTGCTATATTGCCTTAGAAAAGAGAAATTAAGTGCTGTAAAAGTTCAGTTTAGAATTTTAGATTTAAGTAAGATGAAATACACTGAATGTCTCTAGAGGTCAAACTGATGTCAAGGTCATCTTTATACCCGCTCACCAAAATTAGTCCGTATTGACTTTGTTTTCCTCACTATTTCTGTACAAAAACGGAAAGTGACTGCAGCAGTTGCAGGTAAATCAGTAGGCGTATTTCACAAATATCTGCATAATCTGTGCAATCCAGATTTGTCTATGGATTCTTTGAATCAGCTAGATTCGTGAAATGCAATTTTCTCTACATCAGAATCAAAGATGAAAAAATAAGATAACCAACTCCAATGATTCTGAATCCATTAATCTACCTCCTGTAGGTAGATCAACAGACTCATAATCCAGATTAAGAGTCTAGTCACATCACAAGCGAATTTGTTAATCCGGCGAATCTAGATTTGATTGGCTATGGTCGTGAAATATGCCTATTTAGTCACAAAGATTGTAACTATTTGTAGGTCAATGTAAAACCTAGATCAGCTCACATTGATACCTATATGTTCAACCAAATTGGGATATCTATCAAACCTTATTTTCTCACACTTTGTGCTTTATGTGAATATAAAACCCAGACCGGTGACCCTTCCATTGTCTCAACTCTCCATTATTTTTGCATAATGGAGAGTTAACACTACATTATTTTCTAACAGTGGATTGTGGTTTAGTTCAATGGCCAGTCTGCCAAGAACAAAAGGGTATTTGCCAGTCATCCTCAGCACACTGCATTCAATATTGAAATGTTTTCGCAACTTCTTTCATATTAATTAGTTTGTATCAATGGGTACATTGTCTTTTCAATTCTGAATGACATTCAGAATTCATAGAAATATACCTCATGGAAAAATGATACCTTGAAAAAATACCTCCTGACAAATGTTAAAAGTTGGATATTTTTTAATTCTTTGCATTTTCTTTACAATCTGACTTTACAATAATCTTCTGTGAACTTAATCAAAGGAACAGCTAACTTTCAAACAAACCCACTGTTAAAATCTAACCCAGCATACTACATTAAAAGGAGTGTTTTTAGAGGCTCAAAATTTACTCAAGCTAAAATGAGAAAAAACGTCTGCAAAAATGCAGTACTGAAATGCATTACTGCTGGGTTTTAAAGAATTAATTTAGTGAAAGCCCTATATGGTATACACACCAAAGGAAACATTGCAAAGATTGTCTAGGTTGATCATTTGGTACAAGTTGTTAAATTATTGAATTAATAAATTGATTTTAATTTACAGGGTTTTATCATAGATAATTGCCTCGTGGCACTTCCATTATGTAAACTTTAAGACTCTTCGGCCCTTTGGGCCTCAGGCCATTAAGTTTACATAATGGAGTGCCACTTGGCCATTATCTATATACTAAGAAACATGTCCACCTGCATGATTGGAAGGACGGCCATGAATATCCTGGTGTCTAATTATTGCAATACTACAATTTTGATATGGTACAGGGTATGTGTCAAATGTTCAGTTAAGTGAACAGAGTTTGATGTCAGTGTATGTCAGCATGCACCATCAAATATTGCACGTGAGTCTAGTAGCAGTTCTTATTATACTGACGGGGGCCACGGTGGCAGAGTGGTAACACTCTCGCCTCCCACCTCTGAGGCAGGGGTTCGGTTCCCGGCACGGCCTCAAGTGGGAAAGCTGGTAGTTGCTTGCCGTTGGTCGGCAGTTTACAGTATAGAACCTTGACCAACTGTATGTACTGGTTTCCTCTGCCCTTCCAACTACCAGTCATGATATGACTTGTATAGTGTTGAAAGTGATGTAAAACCCAATAATAAATAAATAAATATTATACTGACAGGTTCAAGTATGGATTTCCTACCAGACAGTGATTATTGAACAGTTATTTGTGATTTGTGTAAATTTTACCTAGTGGGACAGGTTGTGAAAGTTGACCCCACGCTATGACCTGGGGATCACTGGACTGACTGGCCGTGTTGACCACTGGATGACAGAGTTATGGATACAGCTGCTGGAAGTAGAAGTGGATTGTAACACAATACAGGAGAAAGTTCTCCTGCTCAGAAATACTTACACTGACTTTTCCCATCAGTAAGTCTGAGACACATCTTGGCAAAGAATAAAATAAAAACCTTTTTTTTTGTCCAATGGATTTCAAACAAACAATGGATTATCAACATTTATTGAAAGATACTGTGCAAACAAACAAACAGAAAAACACGGTTTTGACTCTTTGCTTGGACAGTGTTTCAGATTTACTGGTGTGAAATCTGCAGCTGGAGAGGATCTGACTTCGTAGTGGTAACATACATGTTATCCGCAATTCATATTTCAGCAATAAGTCTTAGCCAAGTCAAAGGCTTAAATTTTGAATACAAATAGCCAACCTAAGTCTAAGATTTGGACCTTTCATGAATACTGCCCCAGAAGTGTACAGTACAAATTTTGACCAGCTGATATGCTCGATACCCATGTTTATTTAATCTCCAGTTAGTGATACTACTCATTGTAGCATGAACGTAAGAAGGTTTTGAAAATGACCTTCAAGTAACAATGAGAAAACTACTACATACTGTTTAAATGCTCCAATGTTTGTTTTTCAATCTGATAATTTGCACTGGATATAAAAATTCTTACCACAACATACTGCCCACATTTTGCTGGTATTTTCACAAATTTAAATTTTCCAATGAGACAACTGTGTATTTTTTGGTATTAAAACCCTCTTCAAACTATGAATTCAACAGTGCTTTCATTCTGGAATATTTGTTACTTTTGTGAGGAAAGCAAGTTATTCTGATCTTTTCATGAAGTTTTATTCACCATTTAATAATATGCATATACACTGGCAAACAGTTTTTGCTTCAGCATCATAGAATCAAGCAGAATTTCATTCAAGTGTAAAAGTACTATACATTTGTACACTAAATATTTCATAACTTTATATTGACTCTAATAAGTTAATGTTGAGATCTGAACACCAGAGTTACCTCACCTACAGCTATCAATATGTTGAATTATTCATAATTATAGTCAGAAAATAACAGAACCTCACTGCAAAATTAATACGGAAGTTGAAACATGAGAAAATTTCATTGACTATTCTGTTGCACTGAACTGCCAAACTAACCATATAATGAACATTACATTTTTATCCATGTATCTAAGTGGCTGGCTACCATTACAAAATTGATTTCTGTAAAAAGACATCTTTCTAAAATGGGTCAGGTACTCTTGATTAATTTAACAACATTTTAAGTGTCATTAAATGTATTTTGTTTATTATATCAAGCACCATGAAGTATGAGATAGAAATTCCGACAATATGTTAATGGAATTTGTTTAAATTGTTCTATTATTTGTAATTTATTATACTTAGGAAAGGGTTACATTTTGCAATTGGACTAGCATATAATACACAAAAGAAAGTAACATCTATCAAATTATAACACATATTAATATAACCTAAAGTTCATCTTTTGTCAGTTTAAGTTTACTTCTTGATAACATATTGGAAGTAGCAAAGACAGACACAGATTCCTTGACTTCTTTACCATGCAGAATACTTTTGTTGTCTTTGGAAAGTCTCCATTGCCACTTGCCATCAGGTCTGTAGAATATGGTGGCAGTGACAAAGCGGTTGCCTTCGAATGGAAAGGGATTCCCCAGCAGACATGTGGCTGCTTCATAGATTAACATCTCCCCTACTTCAAGAGTAAGATTCTTCCTCACCCCATCGTGTCCAACTATGTCAAATATCCAGTCAGAAGCATTGCCTAGATCTTTGTCTATCACCATAAGAACTGCGAATACGTGTGACTGAAGGTTTCCCAGATGACTGGTCACCAAACTCCTGTTTCTGTATTCTAAAATAGGGTAGGCTTTGGTCAGCTGAAGCTGGCTATCAGACCATTCTTCAACCATGATTTTAACCACTAGGTCACATTTTTTGGCAATTTCCTCCGTTAATTCGATACCTTTCACATCAAATTTGGCATCAAGGGAGCTCGTTCGTTCTTTCTGGTAGTACTTGTTCAACTCTTTCATTAAGAATACAGGGACCTTTTCTATGACATAGCCATCATCAGTGAATGTAGGCAGTACTGCAGGCTGTTTCATATCTAGCAAGTATTTTTGTGCAGTGCTGTGGACAGTATGAAGTACTTTTTCATTCTCAGATTCCAGTTCCTTCCTGGCAGTTCTTCTCCACTCCTCCTCCTTTATGTCCATGGCAATATACCTGTCAATCACCAGTTCTTCTCCATCCATGCTCAGGTCAATGACTGTTGCATAGATGAGCTTCCCGGTCTGTGCGTCTTTGACAAACAGGTTGTGAGTGACATATGCAGTGGCCTCTTCTTCATGGGTTGGAGCTAGTGTTACAGTAGATACAACCTTTTTCTTGACCTCCAGCCTCACCACAAGATCACTTCCGTACAGATTCCTGATGCTGAAAGATACCTTCACCAACTTCCAGACCGCCTCACTGACCTTGACCCCTGAGTGAGCATGTGAGCGGATAGGTTTATCTACTGGAGTACCCACAGGGAAATATAGCAATTCCATGCAAGTTTTCGGTGCATACCTCTTGTACAGATCGTCCATGTCATCAAAGTGATACCAGGAGTACTTTGGAGTTGACTCATAATCATATTTCAGGAAGATTAAGTAAAAGTCTGCTGGTAGATTCTCTGTGAGTTTGTACTCCTGTAATTTAGAGTCACACTGAGGCTTGTACATAGCCAGGACAGCAGATCTCTTGGTTATTCCATCTTCATCAAAGACTAACTCATTAAAATGGCGACCACTGTAGATGTCATGATCAAAAGGCCTGGTCAAAAGCAAACCCTGGACGACAGCATTTGACAACAAACTCAAAAGAACAAATAAACCCAGTTTCTTCATTTTGTGAGAGACGTCTAACTACTTTCTCAGTTGTAAAATGTATTAATATCGTCACAGTTTACTGTTTCATGAAAATATACTGATTATTTCTATCTGTATTAGTAACTCATAAAGTGGGTGTTTGATGGAAGTATGTTGTCTTTTTCTATTGATCGTTTTCTTGCCAGAACTCTTCCTATAAATGATGAAATCTATGAAAGTGAATACGTGTACTACTCTCATTGAAATATACAAAATAGTCAATGGAAAAAGTTTGCAATTCATATTAAACTCAATATATAAATAAAAACACCTGTCAACTACACTTTTTGTCAAATTGATTTCAAATATAATCAAGTCGGTGTCGTGATTGATTTCATCGGTCCTTGGATGATGAAATGTATTTGAAAATGGTAGAAATGCATGCAAAAATCAATTGGTAGTTGTGTTTTCATATCTTTGTAAAACTTAAGAATTTTATTCAAAATCAAAGGAAAAAAAAAATAAAGTTCAGCTGAATCACAGACACAGATAAATATAATTCCAGTCATGAACCAGATATTGTATTTTAGTTGATTGGTTATTTTTCATTTTTTGTTAGTTCTTATTCTCGTCAATTTATCATTGCAAGTTTTTAAATATTCTAACCATGGTATGTACAAGGTACTGTACATTGATACATTATTAGTATTACATATATTCACAAACTGTATAGTGGCACAACATCACAGTCACAATGACAAAATGAAAATTCACTACTTGCACGTTCATACCACAATGCTGTTACATTCCTACTTTATGGAAACCATAATATGCACGATATTTACAGTTTTCAACCATTACATTGCATTGAATGTATAATTAGATAGCTCTCAATATTTACATCAACATATGAAGTAAATTATTATATATATTTTAATATAACTTCAAATAAGAAAAAGGCAATGAAATAAACATAATCAATAGAAACATGTGGCCTGATTGAAAAGTGACAGGTGGCAGGGTTGTGGTGCGGCACAGGCTATTGGAAAAAATCTTTACTCTGAATTGATATTTGATGAATTTAAAATATGTACACGCCAAATGTCATCTTTCTTATTTTTCTTATAGGAAAACCAAAATATATATGTATTGAAAAGCTGTTGAGTAGATGAACAGGTACTCATTTTCAGGCTTTCTGACATACCAAACATTCAAAATGAAAATAAGTACAGCTGAGCAAAATTGAATTTGATATTCAGACTAAATAGTACAACGGGGCATGTCAGCGCTACAATTTTAAAGCAAGGTAACACTGTTCAGAATATAAGATAGTTAACTAGACAATAAGAATGATCAGGTGTTTGATACTTACACTGTGTATCAGTATTTTTTCAGGAACAGAGGGGTCGTTAGATAAATTCTGGGATAATGATGTGTACACAGGGCGTCAATTCAATGACTTGCTGACACAGACTAAAACTGAAAGTCCGGAGATTATGAGAAGAGCTGTACTAGTACTGTATGCTCCATCTTGTGAGAATGGACTCAACATGGAGAAGCTAGGATCTGAGAGACTCCCTCCTCCACAGTATATGGTGTTTGCAAAGCATGACTACGAGTCTTCAGCCAGGTGTGTGTGGTATCAGATGGATTTCAAGGACAGGTTAAAAGACAGGTACCATCTTGAGCAGTGCCTGGAGTTTCTCTACTTTGACAAAAGCAAGTCCCTTTTTGACCAGCCTGAGAAGTACTCCAAATCTCTTGGCTATGGAGTATTTCACTGGATTTGGTACAAGTTGAGTATTCAGCTGACTATCATCAACAATCGTGACCGTAGAGTTTTGGTGGAGTTTCGTGGCAATGGACCAAGGATGTCTGCATATACAATTGAAGCCAATAGTGAGATGACTTTGGAAAGCTATGCTTCATACATTATCATCATATCCTGTACAGAGAGAAGGACTTTTATATATGGTGCAGTACTTTCCTTGGATGATGATGAAACCATCATACCACTAGAACCAACCACCCGTATGGAGCCACCAGTTGATGTGTGGTACAAGTCAGAAAGCACTAAGCAATTGGAAATTGCTTCAGACACCAGAGCCTGGAGATGGAACATTGCAGAGATCTATCTACATGATTTCAAACAGCCAGTACTTCTGCCAAAGTTCACTGAGCTAGGTTACAAGAAAGGGACAATTCCATTAGACCTTTATGAGTCCCTTGTGACATTTTATGATGAAAATATTAAGAAAAGAGTTCCAGAATCTCATAATGTAGAACCTGCCATCAATGACAGTGAGGTGAAATGCTCCATGGTCCACCTTTCTCAAGAGATGGTGAAGAAGACTGCAGATGCCATGCAACCTTTGATGGAAGAGTGGTCCAATGTGACCCTTGAAATGACCCGTCTCTATGGTATCCGTGAATACTATACTGGCAACATCTTGAGAAACCATGTGGACAGAGTCAATACACATGTGGTGAGTGTGATCTTACAAATTGACAAAGACTTGGGTGGACAGCCAGACTGGGAACTAGAGATCATTGGTTTTGATGGACTAAGGAAGAATGTGACCTTGCAGCCAGGCGAGTACTTATTCTATGAGTCAGCTACCCTCATCCATGGACGCCCTTTTCCTTACAAAGGGAATGTCTTTGCTAATGCTTTCTTACATTATCGCCCATTACATGGCTGGAAGTGGCGCCTGAGCAATGATGGACACTGGTTTATTTTTGAAGACAAGGAGGTAGAACCAATTGAAATACTGGGGACTGAGTTTATGTATGATAAAGGTATTAACTTAAAAAGATTTGTCAAGACCATGCCTCATTCTCATGATGAACTTTAAATTATTATGTTAATAAATTGATTATTACATTTGCACATCTTAGTTGTATGACATCATCTTTTATTTCATTTGTAAACTACTTTGAATGTATAATGTCATTAAAGATAATTTAAAGTGAACACAAAATATAGGAATGTATATCCATTTACAAAATCTATAAAATATGTTAAACAAACTTGTGCATAAATTTAATTGCATAAATATTTACTGGCAATAATAAACTATTTCTGCCATGAAAAGGCCTTGATACATAGTGTTACAGAACTAATAATAAGCATCACCATCAAGCAACATAAAATAATGATTAACAAATATTGATTAAGCATGGCTTCCTCAGGTAACAAGCCCCCGCATAATATGACAGATGCAGAATATCATCTAAACATTCATGATGACACGTTCAAATATTCCATACTGTGGTAGTATTTGTGGATAATGAAAGAATCAGTAGCTTTGTGGTAATCAAGCTTTAGTAATGATAACTTGGCCTTCACTTATGTTTTCGTGGGTTTGAATCCAAATCCTGATAACATATTGGAAATGTTGGTGGTATGTGCCAACATGACCCTTGGTTTTAATAGGTCATTAAAACACAACCTCGACTTTGTATATTAACACCCTTCTGAGCTTTGGAAAATAATTTAACCTTATGCTTCCAGTGTATCTATTTTGCATCATTACTATTAATGGTGGATCTCACGCTGTGTACTTTGGTCCACATAGATTGTGCTGATTTTTTTTCTTCAAAATTTAAAAGTCATACAAAGTTTTGTAAAAAGTAAGAACTAATAATATGGTGATCCCTAAGATGAACACTACGGCTTGGTTTGTATACTTAAATGTCACTGTGGTTCTAGCTAATGGGGGTGTTGCACTGGGACCGTCTTGAAGGTACGTAAGGATTTTTTGAAGGTTGAGAACAATGTTTACAAAGTTGGTTAGGGCCATTTGTAGTTTCCTAGCTTGTCATAGTGGGTCAGCAAAATATCAAACATGTTTCATATTTCACTGACCCTCCATGACCCTTAATCCCTACCATGGCTCTGCCCACATGAAAACCATCCTGTTGTGTCACTCTATGTCTTGTAGACGCTTCCTGTCTTGTTCTGTACTGTTACCATCTTGTCTGGAAGCATTTGCTGTGCTGTCATGGTTCGAAACCCGGGCACAACTTCACAACAGGTGGTAGACACAAACCAATCATACTTGAAAGGAAACTGGCCTGTCATAAACATCCCTATCCTGACTTTGTCACTTCCCATCCAGATGGGAAGTCTCCAAGTCTTTGATCACAGAGTCGGTAACATCGCAGCAGGACAAGCCAAAAACACACCAGGACAAGCTGTAAAGGGAAACTGACAAGGTGGTTACAGCAACAGATAAAGCAGGAAGTGTGCAGAACAGGCCAGTTTCATTTTACAAACCCAGGGCTTGTCGGTTATGGGATCTGTGTCTATAAAAGGCGAGTCGGCATGCTGAATACATGATTTGGCAGTTCAAATCTGATGGATCATACCTGGCAGTGTTCAGATAAGCCTTTGTTTTTTTACTTTTTACCAATTAACTTAGGATTTAGTGTACATTTATAACTTTGGTTCTCTGCTTTGATTTGATTTCTAAGATGGGTCCTAAAATGGGCAGAAACATTGTGAGGAGGATAGAAGTCCCCACAGACACACCTACAGAGTCTGAGTTGGGAGATACAGCTGCTGACATACAGAGGAGAAGGGACAAGAGAGAATGGAGAGAGAGAGGGAAGAGGCAGAGAAACAACAGAGGGGGGAGGGGGGAGGCCTGGAGGGCGGAAACACCACAGTATACAAAGGAGGCAGTGGCAGAAAAAAGACCAAGAACTGAGAGGAGTGAAAGTAAAATGGACACAGAGGTTGGAGTAGAAGGCGACACATGTCAAGCACACTCCAGGCATAAGAAAGGACACATGACGAACATTTATTTAAAAGATTGAGATGAGGAGGCTATTGTGGACTTTGTCAAGGATCATGGGGAGCTTTACGACAAGACCAACTCACCCTTTAAGGGCAAGGCCAGGAAGGATTGCCTGTGAGAGAGGTGCGCCAACAGCCACAACCTGTCAGTGAATGTGTGCAAGACTTGCTTCAAATCCCAAAGGACTCGCTGTTGAAAACTCAGCTAGTTTAAGTCTAGCCAGGCTTCCAAGGAAATGACAGAGAGGCAAAACTGGATTCAGGCCAAATTTAACTTCTTGAAGACCCACATCAGAAGGAAGGGAATCAGCAAATCTTCAAGCCTCAAGACCTAACAGAGAGGAGCTTTTGCAGCCACAGCCCATGACATTTCATGGGGGTCATCAGATACCGACAGTATGGAAACCAGCATCCGCACACCAGCCATCCATCTGCAGCACTGCCAGTACCTGTGTAGTGTTCCAGCCGTCATCAGTGTACCAGCAGATCATGGATCAGTTTGCTCAGATGAAGACCATGCTCACATCTTTGATAGGGCCCAGACAGGAGACCACCAGAACAGCCTTCTGGAACTATCTGGCATTTGAAGCTGAACATTTGGAGGAAAGATACTTTCAAACTTTCCGAAAAAGGCTGTGAAACTTTAAATGGGATACAGAACAGGGCAGAGAAAAGGACCCCTCAGCCCCAGCAACCTACACTTTCTAGGAGCTCCAGTACCACTTCCATACATGCGCCACAGAGTTATCAGCAGCAGCCACAGCAACCAGTAGCCACTGCCAGGGACTACATCTTGACTATTCCAAAACACAAATCTGCTAGCCAGGATTCCAATGACATTCTCCACTACTCCCCTGCCTCTGGAGATTCTGTAGTTTGCTATTCTCTCTTCCATTGTGAGTTGTCTTCTGCTGTAGAGTTTAATAAGCCATGGCATCATAGTGCAGGTGTTGTCACCCAGCAAAATGTAGTGCAAATCAGGCTCTCCCTCCTTCAGGGATTCAGGGGCCAGTTTCACAAAGCTTCCTTTGTTTTTTTCCTTCCTTAAGTAAGGGGGATTTTTAACCTTTGTTAAGGCTTCCCTTAAATTCTGTTTCACAAAGCCTCCTTTAATCCACCTTACCAAAGATTTTCCCTACAACAAAGGAAGGTAGATTTCCTGTATAACCACACTGCTTGGAATTTCGCCTCCATTACTTATATAACCTTCACAAAATTTATTTTGAAATATTAAGAGAGTAAATTGCATTTTAGCATTTTAACTATTTTAAACTTGGTACATTAGGTACATTTTAATTTTCAGATACATTATTTGTATTTTTATTTCTTTTGGGAGTTGTTTCCAAAACCTATAACCACAACAATGTTTTTCTTTCACTGTAAGTACATGTGTACTTGTGCCCTTTGCACTTATTTGGTACCTTAACTACCTCATGGAGGCAATGTCCTTATTGTAGCACTGTTAAAGATCAGTAAAGACAGCAAATCTATATTTTACTATATTTTGCTAAATTTTGCAAAATGCAGATTGGTTGTGAGTATATTTTGCAAATTAATAGAGTAGGTCACATGACAATTTTTACCCAAAGTAAGGGAGGGGCCCTTTATGTTCAAGGAAACTCCATGGATATGTTTCTCACTTCAAAAGTTTGAACATCAGTTTTTCAAGAATTAAACAACCAAATTGTTGAAATAAACAGCAAAACATTGTTTGTGGATGTAGGTTTGACAATAATGATTCAAGTTCTATATATTTAGGTAGATTCACCTTAAAATGTACATTAAAGTTAATAAACATTTCTTGAAGGACACTTCCTTAAATCTAAGGTAGGTCCTTAGCTTCCTTGAAATTCAAGGGAGTTTTCAAGGTCTCCTTTAAGGAAGGAGGCTTTGTGAAACTGAGATTTTTAAAGGAGGGAGAAAATCAAGGAAATCCTAGAATTTAAGCTGACCTTTATCTTCAGGAGGCTTTGTGAAACCGGCCCCAGGTGCCGGAAACCCAAAGGTGCCATCCTCAATCTTCTTCTTCAACTTGCTGCTGTTAAATATTTGTGCACCTGATGAAGATCAACTTGACCAACATCTAGGCATAAGAATCTGTAGTCTGCAGGGCTAACCGCATCAGGGAAAAGAAGCCCTTGTAGTAGCAACATTCACTCCAAGATCTCTTTGGCTTCTTCATTGCTTCAGGAGTGGCTGCTCAAATACTCTTTCTTTAATTCATCAATAATGTCCCAGCAGACCTTGTGGATGAATTTACATATGGTGGTTCGGCAAACCAGCATGTGATACTGTAAGGATGTGTACGTTTCTCCTGTTGCCAGGTGCCTCAGTGTTATTGCTAGTTTCAATGCAACTAAGGGCTTCCTGCAATGTGACTTTCTTCATGTTGCAGTGGTGGATACGTTTTTGAATGAGTTCAAAAATTGCAGCTGGCATCCTGACAACATTCTGATAGCCTGGGATATAAGTCTGCATTAAGTCAGCCAAGAGGTTGCAATAGAACCCTTTTTATTGTCTTTGAAAAATCCAGGGCATGTCCCAAGGGTTGGGTGGCTTTCCTTTTTTACCTGGGTGGAGATGAGGGCTGTGGTGAAGGTGCTGGCAGCATGGATTGTGCTAGTCCTGGGTTCAGATGAGCCCTTTTTTGTCTGCCAATCAGAATGAAAATAAATTTTTTTAACTAAATAAAAGCAACAGGGCCCTATGCTTGGTAGAAAGTTTCTCTGATGTGTAGTTAGCATCTATAAAGTGATAAATTATGAGTTAAAGCAGACAGAAGGGGTTTTTATAGTGTCAGTTTGATTCCAACTTGCGATCATGACTCCAGAAATTCCTCAGTCCAGTTGGGGTGGATCAGGACATGGCTCCAGTCTTGTTGGTTTGTCAATATGGCTTATCGTGGCCTGATATGGCTTGTCAGTAAGGGGTTATGGCATGTCCTGGTAGTTTCCCATCTAGTGATAGTGAAAAACACCCCATCCAAAAGTAAAATCATTCTCCAAACAAGCTGGGATGTGCTATGTCAGGGAAGTGTAACCGACCCAAAGTTATTGTATGCTTTTTTCTGGATTTTGGTCTCCGATCCACGACTTTTCAAACCAACCCTAGAGTCATAGAGTCCATTGTGGGGTCGGCTCCAGGGAAACGTCCCCATGATATTCAAATTAAACTTTAATTGGTGTGTCACATGAAATAAACATAGAGGGAGATGTGCTTCCACGTAAACACTTATATTACTCACAGATTATCAATTTCAACTCTTTAGATTAATATTTTTCACAAAACGTTTGACTGGGGCTGAAAATAGTGAGTCCCACAGCTTTCTGTAGAAGTCTGGGTTGCACAAGATCTCATTGTACATTTGGTATAATGACTTCTAGCCTTCTGGGGTCGGTTTCACGAAGCCTCCTTAAGATAAAGGTCACCTTAAATTCTAGGATTTCCTTGATTTTCTCCCTCCTTTAAAAAATCTCAGTTTCACAAAGCCTCCTTCCTTAAAGGAGACCTTGAAAACTCCCTTGAATTTCAAGGAAGCTAAGGACCTACCTTAGATTTAAGGAAGTGTCCTTCAAGGAATGTTTATTAACTTTAATGAACATTTTAAGGGGAATCCACCTAAATATATAGAACTTGAAACATTATTGTCAAACCTACATCCACAAACAATGTTTTGCTGTTTATATCATACAATTTGGTTGTTTAAATTCTTGAAACATTGATGTTCAAACTTTTGAAGTGAGAAACATATTCATGGAGTTTCCTTGAACATAAAGGGCCCCTCCCTTTCTTTGGGTAAAAAATTGTCATGTGACCTACTGTATTAATTTGCAAAATATAATCACAACCAATCTGCATTTTATAAAATTTATTAAAATATAGTAAAATATAGATTTACTAACTTTACTGATCTTTAATAGTGTTACAATAAGGACATGCTCCATAAGGTAATTTAGGTACAAAATAAGTGCACAAGTAAACATGTACTTACAGTGAAAGGAAAACATTGGTGTTGTAAAAGGTTTTGGAAATAACTCCCAAAAGAAATAAAAATGCAAATAATGTATCTGAAAATTAAAATGTACCTAATGTACCAAGTTTAAAATGGTTAAAATGCTAAAATGCAATTTACTCTCTTAATATTTAAAATAAGGTTATATAAATAATGGAAGTTATATAAATAATGGAGGGGAAATTCCAAGCAGTGTGGTTATACAGGGAATCACCCTTCCTTTGTTTTAAGGAAAATCTTTGGTAAGGTGGAATAAAGGAGGCTTTGTGAAACAGGATTTAAGGGAAGCCTTTCCAAAGGTTGGAAATCCCCCTTCCTTTACTTTAAGGAAGGAAAAAACAAAGGAGGCTTCGTGAAACCGGCCCCTGGTCATTAAAGCTGAACCTACAACCTTTGTTTGGCGTCAACACAATGTTGGAGAATCATTAATAGAATCATTAATAGTAAAAATCATCGATGAGTTAAGTAGCAATGGGCTATGCTAATACTTGGATGGATAACCGCCTGAGTTCTAGGCCAGGTCTGGGCATTGTGTATTTGTATTTTTTGTATTTATACTCAGCGCAATATCTCCATGTACTACAGGACTCAAAACGCTATATGATCCATCCGACTGTACAAGTACAGTCCAGCTCTCAAATTACTGACATTCCCCTAACTAAAAGACAGAGGCTCAAAGATGACCACTTATCAATGTCCTTGAGGTTCTTTAACCTGACACTAGGGATAGGACCCAATGACAGAGGACCGCCATTTTAAGTGGTCATCCTAGCCACTATGTATCCGCCTGTATCTGGGATTGAACCCACGTCTTATGTGTTCCTAGGTGAGTGTGTTACCCACTAGGCCACAGTGGCAGTGTAACATTTTGTAATGGTTAAACTTAATCTAAACCCAGTTTAAGTTCACCTTATCTTGGTAGTAAAACTCTTGTTTTGTCTGTGATTTGGGTGGATGGGGTTAAATGCAATATCCAAGGATACCACTTCATTCAAGAACGCATACACAACCTCATCAAGAAGCCAGTCCCCAATTTCAGGAAGCCCTTAGAAGTTGGATTGCAACTGGCAATAACACTGAGGCACCTGGCAACATGAGAGACTTACACCTCCTTGCAGTACCACTGGCTGGTTAGCCGAACCACGATCTGTAAATTCATTCACTAGGTCTGCAAAGCTATCCTTGATGAATTCCAGGACGAATGTTTGCACTGCCCTACTGACCCTGAAGACTGGAAAAAGGTTGAGAAGTTCGGAACCAGATGGAATGTCCCCTATTCTGTAGGTACAACAGATGGGAAGCATATCGCTATGAAGAAGCCAAAGAAATATGGCATTAACTATTACAACTACAAAGGTTTCTTTTCCCTGGTGCTGCTAGCCCTGGTTGATGCAGAATACAAATTCCTCTGGGTCAATGTGGGTCAAGTGGATCCAATGCACAGATTTTTAACCAAAGCGATTTGAGGGAGACGATCAAAGATGGGACCTTGGAGCTTCTGCTACCTGAACCACTGGGCGAGTGAAGGCCAAATTTGCTCTAGTACTTGCCGGGTGATGATGCCTTTATCTTTATGCCATGGATGGTGAAACCCTATAACAGAAGACAAATCACAAGGGAAGAAAGCATAGCCAACTAAAGGATTTCTGGAGGCAGGAGGGTGGTGGAGAATGCATTTGGAATATTAGTGAGCAGATTAAAGGTACTACTGGGCACGTTGGACAGAGCACCAACCCCAACAAATGATGTAGTGGCCCTACAAAATGAACAGGTGGTGTATGTGCCAGATGACAACTACAGGAATCTTTTGAAGGAGACCAAACATCAGCGAGACCTAATGAAAGACTACTTTAATCATGTAGGGGCATTAACTGGGCAAGAGGACAGGATCTGAGATATGTCAACCAAATACCCTGGGGGCAGAAGAAGCTGGCATCTATCAGTCCTTTTTAGGACTACCCAATTATTCCAAGAACTTTCATTAAAGCCGTTGTTCCTCAAATTTTCCAACAAATTTTCAATACATTGAACAAGAAAATTCAATACATTTCAAAAAAAAGTTTAAAATCTATTTTAAACCAAGTCCCGTAAGACTGTTGAAAAACTTCAACCCAAGTTATGTGAAAATATCCCCCATTAAAAGTCAAAATTTACAAACCTTTAAAAAAAAATTTCCGTCAAATTTGCAAAATATTGCTAGGTTCCAAAGTATCATATTCTTTGGGGAACCTCAAAAGTTTCTCAAGGGTCAAAAGTCAAAGGGTAGGATCAGAAGGTCAATACACTTTCTTGGGCCAAAGTCTTTTTTTAAAGTACTTAAAAATCTTTTCAACCCAGGTTCGAAAAATAAGAATTTTGAAAAATATGTGAAGCTTTTAAATTTTTATTCAGTCACACACTCACTCATTTTTTTCTGCGTGTCTGGGGGTAAAGTGTTTGGTGTGGCGCAGTTTAGTGCGTCTTGTTTTGGGATTTTTTTAAAATTTGTAGCTAATAAACTGATTTTGGAAGATTTGGGTGGTCCTGAAAAGAACCTTTGTAAAATGTTTAACAGCAGTGGTCCTGAAAAGGACCGATTGTAGGCAAGTGCAGTGTTCTACTGCTGATGTTTGGTGTCACTGATGCTTCTCGAAAGAGTCTGATGCTGTAGTTGCTGGGGCGGATGGCTCCTTTCCTCTGCCCAGCCTCGTTTCTGAATGTTACAAAGTCTCTATCCTCTAAGGCCTCCACCTCAGATGCCAGTAGCTGCAGAAGGCAGTTCTGGTGGTCTCTTTCCTTGGCCTGAGAAATAATGGCAGCATGGTTTTCATCTGTGAAAACTGGTCCATGACCTGCTGGTCGACTGAAGAACGCCTGGAAACTGCGCTGGGGCTTGCAACTTGCAACTGAAGGCTGTATTGTGGTGTCTGATCACCATACTATATGTGTTGGTTGAATCTCTGGAGATGTCATGGGCTGATGCACTGGCCCTGCGGGTCGGGGATTTGCTGAACCCCTAGCATCTGATTTGCATCTTCAAGAAGTTAAATTTATCCTGAATCCAGTTCTGCCTCTTCGTCATTTCTTTTGGAGCCTGACCAGGCTTGGACTGCATGAGTTTGCCATAGCAAGTCCATTGGGGTTTGAACCAAGTCTTCAACACTTTGACAGACAGTTTGCGACTGTTGGTGAACCTCTCCCAAAGGCATTCCTTCCTGACCTTGGGACAAGGTTTTCCATACTCTGGAGTCAGTCATAGGCTGACGGTTTTGACTACTGTATGTTTGAAACAGTGGTTGGTTAGTAGATGGATTATATAGCTGAATGACAGCATGCAATGCTAGATATGGACAGATAACCGGGTCTGCTAATCTAGGAAGGGTAATAATTTTGACTTCATCTTGTGATTGAAGAGTTTTTGACCATTTTACTAGAACTTTAACAATGTTTTTCTGAAAGAAAATGTCACCACCAGTAAAATGTTTGGAGCTGTCAAAAGAAGCGATTGAGTGTGGAACTAAGTTGGGAATTCTGAAAACACAAAGAAAGCTGTTAAGAAAATGGCTTTGATGGTTTCTGGGTCAGCAAACCCTGGACAATATAGAATTATTTCTTTAAGGGTGGTTAAGTCCATTATATGCCTTCTATCCACTGATATAGGACGATTTATTTTGAGGGATTTTATAAAATATCTGACTTTTGGGTGCTCTAATGTTCCAAATGGTATGTCATACACAATAGTCATAGCTCTCAGAGCAGACACATAATTGGCTATCATGTGTGTTGAAACTTTATTATACACCAAGAATTCTAAAAAAGCCGTTACTGTGGACAACAACATTTCATTACATGCTAACTTCATACATATACAAAAGCCTATGAAAGTTCTGAATAGCATGATGTAGAACTGCCTTGTTTTGGGTCTTAAGGCAGTACGAGCCCTTGCATTTGCCTTCCTTTGTAGTTCTGTCATAGCTTCTGACCCTGAAACACAAAGTATAGTATTTGTAGTAGTAGACACTTAAATGGTGTAATCAATGTCTGTGAGTGTGACATCAGCCGCAATCCATGCTGGGTTTGGGCCAAAACTATGTAACAATTCTATGTTTGCCTGAGAGTTTTGCCAACACGGCAATAAGTCAGCCTCACAATTGTTCTTTCCCAGAACATGAACGTACTGTAGGTGAACGTCAGCTAATTCCGCCAAGTACCAAACATTCTGTGTGCAAGCCCCCAGAAAGGGGTCTCTAGCTTTCCCAGCAGATAAAACTTTGACCACTGCATCATTGTCACATTTTATCAGAATGCGTGAACCCTTCCACATACCAGCATACACCCTAAGGGCTACCAAGATGTTAACCATCTTCAGATGGACTATATCAAGATTTTTATCATCTGCCTCTAGGTATTGGCAGATGATAAACAACATTACCACAATGACCACCGAGCCCAGTAAGGCAAGCTTCAAGCTCTTTGTATGTATACAGAGAAACTCCATTATACATGGGCAGAAACTGCCTAAAGTTTTCTGTCAAAGAAATGCATGATGGATCTGGAGCGTGATGTAACAAGTCAAGCATTCTGTTTAAGAAAGCGCATGCCGGCCTCACACATTTATGAACATAAAGTAATGACTGTTGCTTGTTTAAAAACTCATCAAAATTTTTGTTTTTGTAATTGAGATATATTTCCAGCAAAACAATGTATAAAACGCTGTATAAAACAAACACCCTATTACATTACACTACTGTACAGGTAATGATTCACATTTCATCAACCTTTTCAGATGTTTGTGGAACATCAAAAATGTTTTTCGAGGAAACTTAAGTGACAATTTCAATTTTTAATATATTTGTGATTTTTTTAAGTAAATTTCTTTGTATCAATACGAAAATACTTTTTGTTAAACTGATTTTTAATGCCTATTTCACACTACAGCTGATATACCCCACCATTAGAAGTTTTACTTAGCAGCAGAACCACCTCCCAGGATGGCTCATATCTTCCAAGATGGTATTCATAAGACGTAACTCACACGGCCACTGAACGGACATGGTTCGTAAACATCAATAACAGAAGGATGACACTACTACAAACGTTGGACACTAACAGACAACCTTCATTAACCTCAATGCACCTTTGGTAGCCATTGGACTAGCAGATGCTCCCTAAATCTCAGGAACAACAAGGCCACTGCCGCAGCGGTTATCTCCCGCCTTAGGATCAGTAATAATGGAAAACAAAAGGAGATGTAAGGCCCTTGTAGTAAGATAACCCCACTTGGCATAAAACAAGTGTTCAAAGGTAAAAGTCAGCAATTAGAAATGAGTCTCAGACAATGACTTCCTATTAGTTGTTTTTCACATTTGGAACCCAGAGTGGCAATGATAAGGGAGATATAAGGCCTTCTTAATAAGATAACCCCATTTGACATTAAACATGTGATAAGACGGTCATTTTGTTTTCAAAACTAAGCCAAATTACTATCAGGCTAACGTTTTAGCCATATATCTTTTGTGCAAATTTGATTAACCTAGTTGCAATATTTCAAGTTTTAGAGCATCTTAATGATTTTGAAATAATTGGCTATTGCGGCCATTGTGTTTTTCCATATAAGGCCAAAAGTGTTCTCAGGGAAAACATTTGCAAGCCAGGACTTTTCATGTCTGTTTTTACATTCTGAAGCCATAGAACTAATAATAAGGGAGATGCAAGGGCAATTTAGTATGATGAAGCCATTTAATCTTGAAACAGGGGTCAAAGGTCAAATTCAACACCTGATAAAGATTCCCAGGCCTTGACTTCCTTCAAATTGTTTTCACATTCCCCCGGGAGGATCAACCAATTGCAATAAAAGATAGCAATTGGGATTAATATATTTTATTACTATTAAAAGTTGTAGTTATTACAGAAAAGTTACAATGTATACTATACAATGAACAACCATTTGTTTAACGTAATAACAACTAGTAACATTTTACCTCAATGCTAATGAGTACCCACTATATGACATTTACAGTTAAGGGGTACTTGTTAACAGGCATGCATCTAGTATAAGTCAAGGAGGGAACCACCCTGCAATTGCAAATTGACCAAATATTCCTCTCAAGTAGCCTAATGAAATTTTGAACAATAGACAAAGTGCAGTTGCAACCCAAGTTTGCAACTGCACTAAGAGAATACTGGAAGACAAGGTTAAGCATATATGATGTAGAAGGATAAGTTGCAATTGCAAAGCGGTGCCAATGGACCAAATAGCAGAGAGAAAGATGAAACAGACCAAATAGAAATTTTATACATTTTACTGCAAAGTGCAAGAGTAAGATGCAAGTATAAGCCTGATACTTGTAATTTATATGTGTACATGAAGTAGAATTAGTCATAGAGGTAAAATATAGGTAAAAGAGTGTTAAAAAAGGTTTGAAATATGAAAAATTGTCCACCAGTATCAGATTGACCTCATTCAATCATGAGAGGGACCATGAGATTAAGCTGTAAAAGTATCAACAGGTGAAGGACGACGCCTCTGGTGCGTCCGGACATGAAGGCCAGGCAACATTAGGCCAACAGGACCAGAAACCCCTTGTTAAAGCATATCAGCTTAAATATTTAAAGAAAATTAAAAAATTAAAAAAGGCAGAAAGCCCAATAAGTGCAAAAGTTTAAAATTATACCCATCATGTATGCGACCTCGCAGGATACGTATAACTGCAACACCAGCGAGGGCGGCGGCAAGCTGTGGGAGAAAAGTGGCAGATTTACTGTTCAAACTACTGCTCAGCACAAGCTGCCTGACATAACCAGGCTGTGCAGTGCATGCAATGGATGGCAGCAACTTATAAACTGCTGCGAAGATTGCCGTGAAGAT
Organism: Sabellastarte sp. h YS-2021; assembly: GCA_964017235.1. Lineage (NCBI taxonomy): Eukaryota > Metazoa > Annelida > Polychaeta > Sabellida > Sabellidae > Sabellastarte > Sabellastarte sp. h YS-2021. Next base: position 33,520,372 of record OZ024930.1, read on the forward strand.
GTGTATATGTGTAAGCATAAGCTGCTTGTACCAAGTTGCATTAAAAAATCCCCAAGTGGGAGCAGATCAGCCGATCTTTATTTAAACTATGTGATAAGTTATAATAACTCCAGGTCAAAAAGGAGTGGTATCTAGCTAAAGGTAAGACGTAATTAGATGCTAATGCTTGTGTCTAAGCTTTGTATTACTATGAGCATGAGAAGACAATAAAAACACACGAAGGCTTTATGCCAAAACAACATAATATAATATTATATATAGCAGGTAGTAGTAGTAATGCATGTCCTGCCATAACAGTGATTATATAATATATACATCATAGCTCGTGATACACCACTGATACTTTGATATAAATGCTGTTAATGTACCATATATTAGTGTAGCATTTCACTGGTTAGAAATAATTAAATACATGCTGCCATCATATGCAAGCTACTATATATAAAGTATCATCATAAAACAATTATTATAGTAATCATAATGTAAATATTTGCAAGTTACTGGTGGAAGAGGAACAAGCTACACGACTTAGCCTCATAAAGGCAAACACTGGGTATGGAAACTCAATCCAAACTATTGTGTCCATGATCTAAAGTTCCAAAAGAAAGGTGCAAAGGCCTGATCCACCGTTACATGATTGTGAGATCTTGGCAAGGAAACTGCAGCCACTCAATATCATCTGAAACTAGAAAACAGTGTTAGAGGCAAAAAGAAAACAAATGAACATTCTGCCCAGCTAGGGTGGGCTGGGGGTGTTACCCCTTCCAAGAACAAGTTGCAAATGGAAGAGGGGTTGAAATTCAATAAGCCAGGAAAAATACACTGGCCAATGAAATAACAGATTACAAACAGCATGATGATGCATACTAAATGTTAAAGTTAAGGTTCTCCCCAGGGAATGACCTAGTTGACACCAAGGTGTCAACCCGCACATACCAAATCCCAAGGAGCAATGGTAATGTAAGGGATATATAAGGTCTTTTAATAGGATAACCCCATTTGAAATTAAACATGTGTAATGGCGGCCACTTTGTTGTCCAAACTAGGCCAAAATTACTATCAGACTAGCTTTTCTAGCTATATATCTGTGCAAATATGATGAAGCTAGCTGCAATATTTCAAGATTTAGAGCATCTTTATGAATTTTAAATAATTGGTTATGGCAGCCATTTTGTTGTGTGAAACCAAAATTTTGCACAGACAGTTTTCATAGCCATAAACATTCCCTGCAAATTTGGTGAAGATATCTTTATAAATGAATGAGATATGAAGGTTTATGTAAAAACGTGACAAACAAACGGACAGGCGGATGGAGTCACACATGTATGGAAGGCTTTTTACAATCATAATTCGGCCACTGGCGGATAAATATGAACATGTAAAACTAATATAGAGAACAGAAGAATTTTCTTTATATGTTTACGGGGGTATGATCCAAGTTACTGTATTCACACTTTCATTGCAATAAATTAAACTGGACACATTAAACTAACCACATTGTTGTTAATAGCGAAGAAAAACATTTGTATGTCAATCAATATCACATTCTTCTGACTTTTAAAAACTCCCATCATACTGATGCTTATTGGGCATCTGCTGAATGTAGCTCTTGAGTATATGCATCAATAGTTTATGCTTTAAATACAACATTAATACTTTTTTAGTACTTGACCAGAGATATTTTCAATATGGTCTTCTACAAATGCAATTTTTGTATAAAATAAGATAGGATCGAAATAACTACCGTGTTTTAATTATTATAATTGTATTTTTAAGGTGCATATTCAAATTTTAAAAGTGCTTTAATTTTTCTTCCCCTGCATTGATAAGTGTATATAATACCCTCATTAGTAACCATTTAAAAAAACAGCCTCTCCAAATATTAAAAAGATGTATTGTTTCAATTTTTTTCATAATTCAGGCCAGAAAATGTAGATTTAATCTGGTTGTTGTTGTTGTTGTTGAAACAACAAACAAGAAATAATTACTTAGTGATTTTTCACAATAAAACACCCTGTATAGTATACTGAATAACAGGTAAACAAATAATATATAAATGGCAATTTTTATTATGCTGTTTTAGCTTTATATAGGGAAAATGAATCTTGTGTTCAGCTTGATAATTTGAACACTGACTGGTTTGAAACAATGCAGGGTGTTAGACAAGGTGACAATTTATCACCCACATTATTTAGTATTTATCTTAATGATCTTGCAATTGAACTGAAAGATTTGAATCTTGGAATTAGTTTGGGAGATATGCATATTTATATCTTAATGTATGCAGATGATATTGTTTTATTAAGTGAAAATGAGCAAAAACTGCAAACTATTCTTGATCATGTAAATACATGGTGTTGTAAATGGCAAATGAAAGTCAATCCAGACAAAACTAAAGTTGTGCACTTTCGAAACGAAAGAGAAACAAGAACCAGGGCAGGATTTAAGATAGGTGATTCAGAGATAGATCTAGTTGATGGTTATTGATATCTAGGAATTTTTTTTTGATGAGTTTTTAACATTTGATATTTGCGCAAAAACTTTAAGTGAGGCTGCGGGTAGGGCTTTATGTTCTATTATATCCAAATTTAAACAGTTCAAAAATGTAGGGTACCATACTTTCACAAAGTTATATGATACTGGTGTCAGTAGTATCTTAATTAATGGTGCCAGTATCTGGGGATTTGGCAAAGACAACTATGGACAACAAATACAAAACAGGGCAACAAGATATTTTCTTGGTGTTCATAAGGAAGCCCCAATTCACACTCTACAAGTGGATTTGGGGTGGGTTAACGTAAAATATCACTTCTATCTGTGTGCTGTATGATTTTGGAATAAACTGCTTCAAATGAACAATGAATGTCTAACTAAAAAAGTAGCAGGGTGTCAATTAATTAATATAAATGACTGTAATTGGGTTGGGAAGTTTAAAATATTCTGGACAAGATTGGTAAGACACACAAATTGATTGAAAGTAAAGAATTGAATCTGACTGACACTGAAAATGATTTTCTATATCTCATGCATGAAGAATGGTCAAACAATGTTGGCTTCAAACCTAAGTTGAGAAATTATATTAAGTATAAGCAAAACATTAATGCAGAAAGCTATGTAACCTGCAACATAACAAGATCACAAGGTCTTTACTAGCCCAGTTAAGGATGGGCATATTGCCCCTACACATAGAAACTGGGCGTTATTTAAGGAAACCATTAGCTGAAAGATTGTGCTTACTCTGTGATCAAAATTTGGTTGAGGATTAATACCACTTGTGTCATTGTCCCTTATATCAGGTTTATTTATTTATTTGGGGTTTTACGTCGCTTTCAACACTGTACAGGTCATATCACAACTGGTAGTTGGAAGGGCAGAGGAAACCAGTACATACAGTTGGTCAGGGTTCTGTACTGTAAACTGCCGACCAACGGCAAGCAACTACCAGCTTTCCCACATGAGGCCGTGCCGTTATATCAGGTTGAAAGATGTACTTTATGTAACTACATTTCTAATTTTGAATCATTAGTTCCAAATGAGCAATTCATCAAATTAATGACACTGTACAGGTCATATCACGACAGGTAGTTGGAAGGGCAGAGGAAACCAGTACATACAGTTCGTCAGGGTTCTGTACTGTAAACTGCTGACCAACAGCAAGCAACTACCAACTTTCCCACATGAGGCTGTGCTGTTATATCAGGTTGAAAGACGTACTTTATGTAACTACATTCCTAATTTTGAATCATTAGTTCCAAATGAGCAATTCATCAAATTAATGACATATGAAACAAAATTCCTGGCTAAATATGTTGAAAATTGCTGGAATAAGAGAAAAAATTTTTTTAAATATTACTCAGGATTAAAAATCAAAATTTTTATGCAGTAGAAGATTATTATAGTTATTGTGATTAAACCACTCACACTTGTTTCTTTATAATGTTTAAAGTGACATATAAGCCCAACAGAGGGCTGAGTATTTATACATTTGACTATGTACATTTTATAAATACATGTCACTATAATAAATAAATAAATAAAATTATGTGAATATTAATGTGGGAGGTCACAAATATTGTAGAAGCATTAATTGGTTTATCGGTCTATTTTGGTGAATTTTGGGCTTTGAACCTCAATGACACAAAAAAATAATTTCATAAACTTTTAACTTTAAAAAAATAGTTAGGGTTTTACGTCGCTTTCAACACTGTGCAGGTCATATCGCGATGGGTAGTTGGAAGGGCAGAGGAAACCAGTACATACAGTTGGTCAAGGTTTTGTACTATAAACTGCTCACCAATGGCAAGCAACTACCAGCTTTCCCACTTGAGGTAGAGCCGTGAACCAAACCCCGGCCTCAGAGGTGGGAGGCAAGAGTGCTACCACTCTGCAACTGTGGCCCCATTCTTTTTTGTTGAACTTTAATAGCTCAAATATTAGGTGTGTTATCAGTTTATGGGTCTATTTTGAATAAAATTGTAAACACTGAATGAATCAACTATTGGAAGGGTACCATATATGGTAATGTAATCTGTCCCCAGTAATCAAATAATGATCCTATTTTCCCCAAATCAAATATGGAGTAGTGTCTCTGCATGTTTCTGTCATGGAGAAAACACAAAAAAAAAACAGAAACAGTTTTGGCATTTTTTTAGTATATCAGTCGAAATATAGAAAATTTTAAAATATTCATATCATAGCTTAATTGCATTTGATTGTACTTGAAGTATTTTTAGAATAAACTGGATTTTTAAATTTATAAAATATATAACTTTAAGTTTTGAAACATATATGCCAGTAATATAAATTGACTGTTGTTTGACCTTTACTCTGTTATTAGGCAATGATATTTTCCTACTTAAGTATTGTAAACTAACAAAAACAAATGGGTTTCAAGTTATTTCTAGATTTTAAAAGACATTTCTTATAGCATGAAAATATTATTAAGGAAAAGTAAGGGCACCACAGGCATCACAAGTGCAGTAAGAGAGCCATATCTATCACATATTTTGTTGACTGCCAAACAGTTGTGTTGGGAAGTCTAGGATATATATAAAATACACAAATGGTGTATCTAAGGAAGACTTCCTTTCTAACACTGTAAAACATGTAGTTCTACACCCATATCATTATGTTTCTATAATGAAGTAATTCAGATAAACAAACAAATTTACTTGTTTTATAAATAAAATTCAGATAATTTTCAGGAATTTTGGCTTGTCATATTTTTATCTGAAGGCTGACTCTTTATGTATGAGTTCATAAAATAGTAATTTTGTTTGTCATGGAATATTTAAAGTTAACCTATATGTAGTTAACTCAGCCCGTGACTACAGTAATGAACATTTCATCAGTCAAGTTACTTGCAATTAACAGGCGATTGTGTCCGCCAGAGTGCAGAGTTTTGGAACAAAACCAGTTATGTACCAGCTGTAACTTGGCAGTGTAAGGAGATATAAGTGTCTAGTCTAGGGTAATGCCTGTAATATAAACAGAATTAAAATGCAATTGAACTAGACAATATACATTACACCATTGTCTGCCTTATATTAACAGCAGTATGTATCAATATTTCGAAAAGCTCAATTACTTTTCTCATCAGAGGTTGAGAAACATATCCCCTTTTGTCCTGAGGTACAAAAATGCTATCCACCTAGGACCTTCATTTTGAATATCACGCACAAAATAGTCTATTTTGAATGCATGTTTAAAGAATGTAAAATACTCATACAGGAATCTAAAATGTAGTAATATTTGTAGGCTAAACTGTAAATGGTCAAGCTTTGTACTTTTGGTCCTTTTACAAAAACAGTAGAAAAAAACAGTACATTCTGTTATACGAATCTACTGTTTTAGCAATAGAGTGACATCACTACTGTGCTAGAATATAAAGTAGATCTACTGTATGTTAGTACTTAGAGATCCTAGGTTACCAAGTGACAATGCTGAGGACCTGTCCCAATATGGCCCTGGCTGTTGAACGGGACATAAAATCCCAACTTCGACTTTTAACTTTGTATGATAATACTTGAACAACAAAAACAAAATACACATGTGGTGTGATTTAATTTAAAGTCTCTATTTCAACATATGGTAAGGTTTGGGGAAGTAGAAGTATCATTCTGAGTGAAATTTAAGTTTTGATAAAAAATTCTGATAATACACTTTAAGAAGATAAAATATGCATAACAGAAATAGGTTTTGAAAAGATAAATACATGTAATATGATTCCAGTATTAGGAGGATTACAACCCGTTAGTACTTGGGTAATTTACAGTTACAAAAGTTATGCTTATTATTATGCTTAGTATGCTTGAACAGGTATCGTAGGGTGACCTGACGAATTGAGTGTTATCAAAACAAAGATATTTTCTGTGTGTTTCTATGTTCAACATGCTTATATACGTTATTCCTATGACAAAAAATGAAAATCTTTTGCATAGTTAACCAATTAATGAATGCATAGCTATGTCATTTTCTATTAAAACATTACAGTAACAATCAAAAAGGTAACATTCAATTTAAAAGGCATCATACAGAATAACAGGCAGTGTATGAGAGCACACAAACCATGGCCTATGGGTGGAACTGAAAAGATATGGATTTTCAACCCAGATCATCTTAAAGGAGAAGGGCCCAGCTGAATGTAAACTCTACCTTTTATAAAAACGTTACCCCAATCGAATATCTATTCTGTTCTATTGTATTCTGTACTTTTATAGCGCTTAATCTCTGCTAGGCAGACTCTAAGGCACAACACCAAAATCCAATTTAAAAAACAATGTATCAATAGCCATTGCCAAGTCCAGTACCACGGAGATGCTGGATAAAGTGTATGCTAAGTTGGCAATGCCTTATTGAAGAGATACGATTTTAACCTTTTCCTGAAACAGGTGAGAGTTGGGGCAGAACGGACCTCATCAGGCAAATGATTCCAAACCATGGGAGCATCAAAAGCAAAGCTGTGGCCAAAGTGTTTTTTTTTTATTTATGTACAGATGGACAGAATTGAGGAACCTCCAAGAACCTTTTATCTGGATGGTTGTATCTTGTACTATATCTTCCACAATGAGTAGACAAAAGAGGACCAAAGTAACTAGGATGACCACTGTGAAGAAACTTGTAAACTAGAGTGGCAGTTTTGAAGATACAGGGAATTTCAACTGGGAGCCAATGGAGTCATTTGATAATAGGGGATGCCTGTGTGTATTTGTTACAGTTTGTGACAATCCTAGCAAGTGTGTTTTGAATACACTATAATTTGCGCATGTTGAGACTGGACAAACTCCTGCAGAGAGATTTGCAGTGATGAAGGCCACTGCTCACCAAGGCATTAGCTGCCAGAATAGCAGCCTCATCAGTCAAGTGCTGTCTAACCTGCCTGAGATCACGAATTTGAATGAAGCATGTCTTACAAATATTGGGGACATGATCAGCAAAGGAGAAATTTGCATCAAACCAGATACCAAGGTTCTTTACAACAACTGCTAGATGCATGAAATTACCAAATATCCTAACTGGGAGATAGGGATCTAATTCCTTGAGTTGAGCATGGGATCCAAAGATGATAAACTCTGTTTTGTCAGGATTTAATTTGATCATACTTGACAACATCCATTTCTGAACATCCAGAAGACATGAATTCAGTTTGTCAAAAGCCAGGGCTGCATTTTTGTGAGACATGAGAATTTATAGTTTTAAACTTGTTCATGTGAATATTAAAGGAAAAACAACCTGATTCACAATCCAGATTATTTGGGGGGAGGTCTGAGCAACCGGTAGACTTCACCTGTGTGAAAATATGACACGGATCCAGTGTATAGTTACCACGTTACATACACAGTCACACAGATAAATCGAGAGATGCGTGCCAATACAATACTTCACCCTTCAGGAAGCAGGGGATCATTAAGGGCACATAATTTAGAAATAAGTAAGAACTATAGCATTAAAATAACAATACTATTAATATTAATCATAATTCCTCGTGATAATAAATCTTTGGTTTTTGTTCTGTGGTCTTTGTGACCAGCTGATCAATCACTTCTTTTGGATGTCCATCATACATGATCCAGTGACCATCTGGATGCATGTGCCATTTCCAGTTGTTTATTGGTTTATAGTGAAGAAACGCATTGGCATATATTTTCCCCTGGAGGGGCATTGGGCGGCCATGTATAATTGTTGCTGACTCATAGAATAACATCTCTCCAGGTTTTAGGCTGGTGTGTCTTCTTTTTCCATCTCTGGTTATCACCTCTAGCTGCCAGGCTGGTTGTCCTTCCATTTCCTGGTCTATCTGTAATATAGCACTGATTACATGAGTACTCACACGATCCACATGGTTCCGCAGGATATTTCCAGTGTAGTACTCCCGTATGCCATAAAGGTATGTCAGTTCAAGTGAGACATTACTCCAAGCCTCCATCAAAGGTTTGATTATTTCTGCTATATGGTCTACCATCTCTTCAGATAACTTTACCATGGTACATCTGACCTCTCTATCATTGATGAGGGGATCAACAAACCCAGATTCATGTCTTCTGTTGACTTTACCTGCTCTATAAAATTCCATGATATCCTGGTACAGAGAGTTTGGTATCTTGGTTTTATGGTAGCCCTGTTTAGTAAACATTGGCAACAGCAACGGCTGCTTGAAGTTTCTGAGGTAATTTGAAGAGATTTTCCAAATCTTTTCTCTTGTTTTAGTGCTTAGAACTTCCATCTCTTGTTTCTTTTTAGTATACCACGACATATCACCAATGTCCCCCATATCCATACTGTTTTTGATGTCCAAAGAAGTTGTTTCTGGTTCAATAACCATGCCATGGATAAACTTGCCATTTGACCTGTCTGTAATCAAGATGACATCGGATATAAAAGTCTGAAACATCTGTATTTCCCCTGCTTGTAGAATAAAGAAGTGTGGTCTTTTACCTTTTATATCAATCATCACTGCATCATTTCTGTGGTTCTCTACACTAATAGCCACCGCAAATTTGCCCCATAACCAGTCCAGGACCTCAATACCAGAACTACGCTGATAGATTTCTGGCTGAAAAACACTTGATCCTTTGGCAAAATAGAGGTACTCTGGACAGTTTTGTGGGTTGTATCTATTGAGGATGTCATCATGTTCATCGATATCGTACCAGATGTATTTGGGTGTGGTGATGGAATCATATTTACCAAAGACGAGGTATTGCTGCAGTGGAAGCCTTTCTGCTATGAAGTTCTTTTCAAAGATTTCTGCCTCACACCTGGGCTCATACATGACCAGTAGCGCAGGCTTTGTCACCTCTGGGCTGTACACTGTAGTTGGAGTCACCCAGTCATCCCAATGTCTCCCTATGAAAACGTCATTGTCCCAGGTACCGCTGAGTGAACTGGAGGTCCATTTAATATGAACCATAACTGCAAATAAAATCCATTGAATTCTGTTTATAGGAAACATAGCCTCACAGTAGTTAATGTAAGGATGGAGAACCTTCACTATACAGTTTTTGCGTTTTGAGTACTACAATCACTCTATTATCGCCAATATGTGCAATGTACACTAAAGTTTTACTTTAGAGATATTTTCAACTCAATAAATAAAGTTAATCAATATACTCAGTGGAGGAATATTGTTGAGGATTTGACTTGCTGTATATTGTGTATGAGACAAATTTTAAAACAGATTTCGCATGAAAACCAATACATAGGTTGATTGATGTGAGGCTTTGCAATAAATTTGATTGAGTGCAACTGTTTATTTGACTATTTAAAATAGAACTCTGATGCATCATGGATTTTTTATGGTGACTACTGATAATAATTTTCAAAGTGTATTGATTATTTGAAACAAATGGGAAACAACAATTGCCTATCTATAAATGCTAAAGTAATTAAGAGTATAACAACCAACAATCTGTGTACAGACCACCACCGGGACATTTCCAAAAATTTGGGATTTTTTGAATCCAAAATACAATTACTTTCTTCCTTTAGTAAAGGGTCTACCCACATAAAAATTTATGAAAGGTTTTTTATGGTGACTACTGATAATAATTTTCAAAGTATATTGATTATTTGAAACAAATGGGAAACAACAATTGCCTATCTATAAATGCTAAAGTAATTAAGAGTATTACAACCAACAATCTGTGTACAGACCACCACCGGGACATTTCCAAAAATTTGGGATTTTTTGAATCCAAAATACAATTACTTTCTTCCTTTAGTAAAGGGTCTACCCACATACAAATTTATGAAGGGTAGCTAATTACTTTTGTGGTAAAACTAACTAGAAAGCCAAAGTCATTCAATAGTTCATGCATTTTTTTTCTATGCAGGTTATGATCCAGATCTTTCCCACAATTTAATCACTTTATAAATTGGTTGACTGTTTTGGTTTTGGTGTGTCTTAGAATACCATTTCTGTGTATCTGCCACTGTGGCCTAGCGGGTAACACACATGTCTAGGAACTCAGAGGACGTGGGTTCAAACCCAGGTATAGGTAAATATATTGTGGCTCGTATGACCACTTAAAATGACGGTTCTCTGTCATTGGATCCTATCCCCAGTGGCAGGCTAAAGAACCTCAAGGATGTTGATAAATGGTCAACATTGAGCCTCTATCTTTCAGTTAGGGGAATGTCAGTTACTTGTGAGTTGGGGCTGTACCTGTGCAGTCGGATGGGTTAAATACCACTCTGAGTCCTGTAATATATGGAGATACTGCGCTGAGTATAAAAATAAATACACAAAAATACTCAAGACAAGCAGGGAGCTGCACAAAGATTCTTATTCTTAGAATTAGTGTTATTCTTAGAATTACACTTAGGTCTAAGACAAATTCTAAGGATTGTATACATTTTATTTTACTTCTATTCTTAGAATTATTCTTAATTAAGAATTGTTTTGTGGATAGGATTTTGTTCTAAGAATAAGAAAGCTTATAGTTTTTCTTCGACTTAAGTGAAATTGTGAAGTAAAGAATCTTTGTGAACACAGACCCAGATCAGTTGGAAAAATATCGCCAGTTGAACAGGTTGTGTTAGACGGGACAGTAAAGTGGTTGTGGTTAAGTGATTAATGGCCCTAACTGTCGGTCTGCCAGGTTGAATAACAGCCTAGGTAATGCAACTGTTCCACCAAAGGATTTAAGCCCCAATTGGTCCTAGGACCCTTAATCCTTGAGAGTCTGTCAAAAAAAATCTGAAAAATGGGTAGGAAAATGGAATCTTGATCCAGGTGTGGGATCAAGCACAGATCGTCCTCAGGAAGCCTTGGAAAACCTCAGATATCCTAAGACAAGTCACAATCATTCCCCGACTATGAGGCGATTAAGCCAAGTTTGTGATCGGTTTCAACACCAATCCTTTCAGGGATATGGCGACTGGGTCTCAGACTGGTCTGAGGTTTTCTCAAGCCTCATGGGACTAATAACAGCTTAAGAGTCGCAGAGACGCCTCAGACAACATAGGATTGTGTAAATTTGGGTCTGAGGAGGTAGGAAGCCTGAGACTGGGGAATTTGTGGGTAGTTGTGAAAGTGGATCGGTTACAGTCGTGAAAAATATCAAACATGTTTGATATTTATACAGACCACAACAGACTCAAACAGACTGTCCAGGACTCGGCATCCGATCCGCAAAAACAATTAATCGGGAGCCTCAGGCTTGTGGTGTAACAGGGGCATTAATTTAAGCTTGGAAAGTTGGCAGTACCTTGCCATTTTTCAGTGTTAGGCAGTACTTAATGATTCAACCAACTGCTATGCATTGTCACATCCTATTTTGAAACTACATCTCACAATTTTACTTTCAATTGAAGAGAAACGTCCACCAATTGATAACCTAAAGGGTTAACTCTCAACTGTAAACTGTTAGGGTCAAAATTAGGTCTTGTGTTGTAAGCAACCTTAAACCAAAGTTGGGTGAAAATACAGACAAAACATATCATTTATTATCCACCACGAACCGTTATGGCCAATACAGCGTGATAGACAGAGTGGGATGTATTCTTCTGTAAACTCAGGTCTATATCCTATTTGATACCTGGTTCCAAGATAAATCATACTTTGCCCCCAAGTGTTGGATTTATCTTTTTATAGGTATAAATTAATTTCCTCCAAAAATGGTCATGGCGAGAAAGTATCCAGTACTGATTAGTATTGCACATCTTATGCTGCATTCAGACGGAAATTCACGAGTGGTGCGCACCACCTGTGAGTACAGCAGACAGTTTTGACCGTTCTTAACAATTCACCGCCTGTGTGTTTATGTGTGTATGTAAACAAACACAAATCACAAAGAGAAAGAAATAAAAGAAATCACAAAGTTTCGCTATCCGCCATGCTAATGATGCATATTTCATTTGTTAAACCTTTTCCAATATTATTTATCAAAATCCAGAGCACCAAAACACTTTATTTAACATGTTTTTATAACGAAAGCACGTGTATTCTGCATCTTTGTTGTCATTAGAGGTGAAGGTCAAAGTTTGGAAAGTCTCTGGAGGCACCCAACTCACGAGTGGTATATACCACCTGTGAGACCGTTCTTGACCAATTTACAGGCTGTGAGGTCGTGTTTACGGCCGGTAAGAACACTGCATAAGTCAATAGTGAAAACCTGCGGGGTTTACAATTAGTGTTAACAAGTGCCGGTTTTCCCCAATATCTCGGACACTAAATAACCTACAAATGTGTATTATATATCATTAGAAAGGTAATTTTACAGTGCTTCTGGTCGTTTTGGTCGGATAATATCTATGAAGAAATGGCTGATAAATAGCCAGTTAAAGATTGAGGTTTTTACATTCACTGGTGTCTGTCTATGTATGGCAGCATCTTTAATGTTCTCTCGTTAAATGTCGATTTATTTAACTCATAAATTGTACGAAATGGTGGATAACACAAGTAAAACATCCCTCATTAGACATACCAGTAAACATTTTTGGGTTTTACAAACGTTTGAAAGGAAACGTGTGGCAAAGGTTAAAAAATGATGGGTACAAAAACCATTTGTAATAGAATGTTTTTAAAACGTTTTATGAAAACCGTTTATTAAATGTTTAACGATAAATGTTAGAAAAACATTATAAATGAACATAATAATGTCTGAATAATAATGGGGTCAGAGGTCAAATTCAATATCTTTATATGGTTGCTCACTATTGAAAATATTATTTTTATGTCTAAAATTGTAAGATTGTGGCTTAGAACTTGTGCTCCCATTCAATTCTTACTTTAGGGACTGCATGTGGGGCAATTTTTGACAAAGTCCTCTAAAATCCCCTATTATTGTTCACCGCCATCTTTGTTTGGACATGTTTGAAGGTGAAGGTTTAAAATTATGGGTTTAAAAAACGTTTTTGATAGAATGTTTTTAAAACATTTGACAAGCAATGTTGTTTGAAAATGTTTGAAAAACATTTTCAGCAAAACCTTAATTTCTTCAGCTATTTTATAAATGTTTTTTTAAATGCTTCCAGTCAAACCTAGCTTCTGGAGTTATTTTATAAACGTTTAATAAACATTTTCGGAAAAAACGTTTGTATAGAGAATGTTTATAAAACGTTTGTTAAACATTACAGCATAAACGTTGACTTAGAAATGTTTTAAAAACCAAAGATAGGGTTTAATTAGGTTTTTAAAACGTTTTGTAAACGTTTAAACCATTTAAAAACGTTTCTAATGTTTACTGGGATATACAGAAAAGAATTACTCATGAAGATTAACAATATTATAATCATGCTATAATATTGTTATCTTCATTCATGATATTTATTGTTTCTGTATATGTCATTGTCATTCGGGAAGTTTTTCTATTGTATTGCTCCTAATTTCACAAAAGATGTTATGCTCAAAGTTGAGACTCTTGTCTTAAATTTTTGCAACATTTTAGTTTAGTCCATGGGCTCAGACGTTATGCATTTCACCAATGGTCTCAGCTTTCGCTGAGCCACTGGATCAAATAGTGAGACTGCTTAGTAGTGGGCTTAAGTTTTGTAAACAAAGGCTCAAATTAGGCTGCATTTGTTTTCTTTCTGCACTTCAAAATGACTGAAAATAAAGTACAAATGCCAAAAAAAACATGTAAAGTAGTCTTTAAAAATATTTGTATGTTACAATGTTTTCTATTGCAAAATATCATTTTACCAGAGATTAAATGTGTCAAACAAGGTATTTATGCCATCATTAGATAATTTGGACTTGAAATATAGGGTCACATGACATAGAAAACCACTGTGGTTATTTTTGACAAGCTAATTGGTTTCAGCTGAGACCCCTTCTGTGAAAACCGTTTGAGATAAAAAAAAAACAAACTCAGCTCAGCCAAAAGCCTCAGAGTTGAGAAAGTGGCTCAGTCTGAGACTGTGCTAAACCTGAGACCTTTTCGTGAAATTGGTCACAGCATTATAAGCATTACAAATTGATCAACAAATGATGATTTTTCTTTGACATACGGAAACTACGTCAACTATAAAATGATACATCCCAAGAAAGGATTTTACAGAACTTCTCGTTTTATTGTATTAAAATCCATGCAGAAATGACAAAGAAATCTCAATTAAAAATTAAAGTTTTGGTATTCGCTGGTGCCCCTTTATACAAGAAACCCCCTTTCACACTCTTTCTTTAAATATTCAATTCTTTTACTTGTTATTCACAAGAAATGGTGGAAAATAAAAGTAAAACATCTGTCAATAGACATATAAAATAGCCATTATCCATGAAGAGAAAAAACAATGCTCAAGATAAGCACTGGTATAGTATTGTCATCTTTGACCACTCAGGCATTTTCCTATTATAGACAACACCTTCCATCATAAGCAATATAGAATTAAAGCCTGAAGTCAAATAGCTTATTCACTATGGTACTGGTAAGTTATCAAGCAACCAAGACAACAATACTCAAAGTACGAACAGTATTTTATTGAACATGAAACATTGTTCAAGTATTGTTGGGATAGTTTACATATGTGAACATATTACACATTGTTAACAACTTTATTGTCCCACTGACAAAAGGTTTCAGTTACTTGTCTTGAAACTGTGATTTGGGCCTTTGCCCTTTGTTTGGAAAACTTGGGACTTCCCTGTGTTTTACACACTTTTGAACACATTTTCGAGGTGGGATTTTAGTGTAGATCGGATTTCTTTTGTGAATCACTCATCAAGTAGAAAAACAAAACATCTTAGAAATATATCAACTTTAAAACAGAACTCAGTTCAGAACTAGCTCAGATTTGAGAGCTTTAGTGAAATGTCTAATAGGAAAGTGATTAAGCGTGACCATTATGACACATTTTCTAGTGGTGATATAGTCTTGTCACAGGCGTTAATATGTACAGTATAGATACAAATGTTTTATTGGATTATAATTATTTGTCAGTATATATAATCATATATTTACTTAGCATAGCTAGCTGGGAAGAACTCAGGCTAGAAAAGCCTCTTATACAGTGTGCATTATGACAAAGTACACGTTTGCATTATGATGCAGACAGCCTGGAAGGCCAGGCTAGTGGTGGTATATCAATGTATCACAATGGTGGGACTTGGGCTTTAGTTGTAGAATAAAAATGGACAGAATTCAATCAGATGCATAAAATTTAGCTAGTTAAACATACATTTTCACAACTGAACAGAACTTCAAGTAGATATATGTAATCGTTCCCTTATGGATTTAAATTTGATTAATTTGGGTTATGAAACATCAAATATCTGTCATTACTGGAAAAAGTAACAAATTAGTAAGTAAATAAATGATATACAGATAAAAAATCTATAATCTGTACACTATACTGTCTATAATTCTCACTCACAGATAAATGTACTACACTTTAAAAGCCCGCCTGCATTAACTGCTACCACTAATCTCTAAACATCTCTTTAATTGCTATCATGAGGCTATTATTGATGCATATAGTTGTCAATAACTATACAATATACTTATTTTTGACATTTAATCCAATGCATTAACATTCAGTGTATTATTACTGAGCAGTGTCTTTCAACATTTAAGAAGATTAGTACCTAGTTCACAGTTCCCTGCAGACTTCACAAGCTACATAACATGTATTAGTACAAAATATTGAATTCGTCGGGGTTCATTTGTGGCTCAATGTGTTTCATGTTTTGGTGGAATATCTTTGGTTATATAAGTGAGAAATAAGTTGAGATTCGTATTTGAGCTGGTTGCAGTCGTCACAACATGGATAGATTCAGATATAGCAGATTTTTTAAATGGCAATAAACCCTTATGTGCCAAACTAAAATGTGAGGGCCAGTATTCATGAAACTTATTGAGTAGACCGAGTTTCTGTCCCGTCGTCAATTGCTACTGATATACTGATGGTACCCAATGGCGAGGGACAGAGTTCACATGTATCTGTCGGAAATTGTTTCATTTACTTTAAAAAGTCCTTCTTATGTCTATATAGCTGTATCCAGTTTACAATACATATGTTATTAAACTAAACTGCTTTTAAAGGCCAGGAATTTCTTTTATGGCTAACTATGTAATGTTGAAGGTTTGTTTACATTGAAAAAAATAGGCTGAAATACATACATCCCAGTATGATTGGCATTGAATATTAGTGAACGGCACATATACATAAGTATTAGAATTGAAATAACACTCTATAAATGTGGTAATAAGTGTACAAATTTGCCGTTCAAAATTTACACAGAAAACAGGTACATGTGAGCTCTGTCCCTCACCATTGCGTACCATCAGTATATCAATAGCAATTGATGACGAGACAGCAACTCGGTCTACTTACTGAGACCAAATTTTGTCTCAAGTCTTGTGTTTTGGTCTCAAGTCTCAGACCATTTGGGATCTCAAGATACTTGGCTATTCACAAAATAGTTGAGGCCAAATTTAGTCTCAGATTTGGTCTCAAACTTAAGACTGGTGCATAGTTGTCTCAAATATTTTGGTAAAAGTCTCGAGCATTATTTCATCATAACTAGGATACATAATTTTACCTTTTATGGCTTAAGGTAAAGCCGAAATAATTTACAATGTATATAAAACTTGGCCTAAAACTTTCGTAACAACTGTTAACCCAAATTTTGGTTTCAAAAGTACCTTACTTTGAGACACTTTTCAACAGTGTTTTCTGACTGCATAGCAACAAAGAAGTAGATCCTGTGCCCTACAAAATAAAAAAAAAATTTGACACAATTTACTATTTTATTTTTTATTTTAATGGACAGTATAATTTGTGTTAAGAATTAAAACACACAAAATCTTTGATCTTTAAAAAAATGTTGGATATATTTGCAAGTTTATGTTTTTTTCACATTGGAAAGACTTGAGACTGGTCTCAGTTTGGTCTCAGTTGAGAATCTGTTTGCGAATACAAAGTTGAGAGTTGGTCTTAGCTGAGACCATATCTCAAATCTGAGACTATTTTTTGTCTCAGACTTAAAGTCTCTTTGTGAATACGGCCCCTGGTCTTTTTTCAGAGTCCAAAGGACAACGTTGTGAAGCAAAATTAAATTACAAGTAGCTAAAACTGCACGGAACTGTGTGAACAGGCCTTAAAACAAGTATTGATTATCACTGTAAAGTTTATTCAAAAACTTTTTTTGCAAAATTAAATAGTTACAATCGAATTATATAGTATAAAGATTGAAATTTTCCCATTATTTGAAAAAACCAAATTCCATTAGCTTGGCAGGAAATCTATATTCCAAGCTAATGTAAACATTTACCACCATAAAAATCAATGTTGTAAAAATACTTTTGAAAAACATTATGCTGGTGGTAAATAGATGAAAAATCCAACGTGAACCAACAAAAATTACAGCACTATTCATAGTTAATATTTAAGAAATCATATACTTAGAAAGTTAGTAGTTGGGGATGTGAAGAAAACATTTCTGTTATAAAGACAATAAACAGTGCCTAAGCGGGCAAAAACCCTCGCCCATGGATACAGGGCCAGATATTGGCTTAAAATGTCTAAAGGAATTCTAGCGACCCAATTCAGATCCAGCACAACTTTAAGCAGGGCTGATCAAGGGGTGAAAATAGTCGCCTTGGGCAGACTCAAGATTGTGTGAAAATATATCACTTATGTAGCGCAGAAAGAAACAGAAATCATTATATTGACCCCCACACACATTAATATCTGGGGCATACTCCACTTCATATTTGAGACACCTAGCTCCTTGAGGGCCAAATTTCAAGTTTAGACAGTTTCTGAAATCAGAGTCTGAACATGTTTGAATCAAAGAGTCTGCAAATCTTTTTCTTAAAATTTTCACTATATGATAATCTTAAAAATGAGTTTGTCCAATAGTGGTAACGCATGTCTCTAATCATTTTTAATCAAACATGACTTCAACATCATTTTGAGCATGAGATATTTCAGTAATAGATTTTATGTTTTCACAAGCATTACCGAAAATCATTACATGACATATTTTTAAAAATAGTAATAACTATAAGATTTTAAACAGAGAAATATTCTCTATTATAAAGACAGCGTGAAGATATACAATGCCCCGAGTAAAGAAAAACCCAGCAGTCTCAGTTGTAACCTTTTAAAATTATAAACCTTTATCATTAGGGATAGGGAGCCAGATGTGTGCAACCTGATAGCTGTGCTTGAAATTTCAAAATAGTCCTTCAACTCTGTCAAGTTTAAAATTGATCAGTGGAAGCATCTTCGAGTTAGAGTCCGGAAATGAAAATGTTGACAGAGGTGCACATAACAGATGTGTGCATGACCAGACAGATGAACTTTAGAACACCAATTTCCAAAACAGCCTAGCTCGGGCTGTCTCCTACAACCCTGGTTTCAAATTGATCAGTGGAAGGGTCTTTGAGTTAGAGTCCGGAAATCATATCATGGATGGATGTGAGCACCCCCAAAACGGGCAAATGGATTGATCCAAATTTTGAAAACCACGAAGCCCTGGTGGTGTCCTATTAGCCTGTTTATTTCCAAATTGATCAGACAAAGCATCTTCGTGATAGAGTCTATCTATAAACCATATTATTTGGGATTACCATAAGTCCAAAATGGGCAAACAAACTGAATACTATTTCGAAAGCAACCAAGCCCAGGTGGTGTCTAGTTACCCTGTTAAGTTTCAAGTTGATCGGACAAAGCTTCTTCGAGTTACAGTCTGGAAACTGAAATATTCAGGATGAGTGCAAACCCAAAATGGGCAAACAGAGGGACCCCAATTTCTAACCCAATCAAGCTGTGGTGGTGCCCTATCACCCTGTTAAGTTTAATCAGACAAAGTGTCTTCAAGTTAGAGCTTCGAAACCGAATTTCAAGACAGCAGCCATGGCGGCCATCTTGTTTCTCCAAATAGCACCAATTTTGAAGCATCCTTGCCTAGATGGTGCTATACCACCCTGTTAAGTTTCAAATCGATCAGCAGAAGTGTATTTGAGTTAGAGCCCAGAAACCAAAATGTTGACGGACATACAGATGGAAGGACTTTGGGCACATCAATATAATAGGCTGGTTGGTTACGTGCAACCCTACCAAAAATAGCTTGGAAATATATCCATAGTTACAGGCAACAGTTAATAAATTCATTTTAACTTGAGATTTCTCTGACATATCTGCATAGATTTTCATTCAACAAAAAACGAGAAGAATCTTTTTCACGCATATAACATATTTATAGCTTACATAATGAATGAAATATTTACACAAAAAAAACAACAACAAAAAACAACGTTTGCACTTGTTTTACGCACTTAGAAGGTTAATAATATCATTGTTGGGGAGATTGGGAATGCCAAAAAAATTATCACACGATCCATTTTTCGCCCATGTATTCAGATCAAATCAGCTCAAGTTGGATAATAAAAATCGCCATTGCTTCAATTATATATGGGGAACAGACAAAAGCCCCCCCCCCCCCCCCCCGACACAACAACCCCCCCCCCTTTTTTTAAAAAGGTAGGACACAAGCCCCCCCCCCCCCTAAATATGAGGGAGGAGGGCAAAGGCCCCCTCATTTTCAGAAGGGTAGGGCAAAAGCCCCCCCCCCCTATATTTTTAAACACTATTGACACTTTTATTTTTTTCATTTAATGAATGCTAGATTTCCAAAAATGTCATTTGAGAGACTTCTATAAGTTAGATCCCCAAAAAACTGTTTTTAATCATTACAGGATGATCAAACAATTACATGATGCTCAAAAGCCCACCCCCCCCCCCCCCCCCACCCCCACCCTTCTATTTCTATTTTTTGAAACACTATTGTCAATTTTAATTTGCTTTTCATCTAAGGAATTTAAATTTCCAGACATGTCATTTGAGAGACTTATGTAAATTAGATGCAAAAAAAACTGTTTTTAATCATTACAATATTTACAATATTTACTCCCCCTCCTCCTTATTTTTGTAAAGTGTATTGTAATTGCCCCTCTTTAACAAGTGAATGAAACCCCCTTTCAAGTCCTCTTGTACAAAGACCAAAAGCTTTGATGTATCTTAAATAGGTGTATTGTTAGGTAAGGTTAAGGCATCTTAATCTGGTAAGACTGTAATTCATGGTACCACAGACCTGTGAGAAAGTGATTAAAGAATCTTTAAGTGATATTTATTTTGATTGATCGCTATTGTATAATTGCAACTGTTTCCTGATTACTTATATTTCCTAATACCCATTATTTCTGGTCAAATTGTAATCCATGATATATCTAATAAACAGTTAACAGGCATTAGCATTGTATTTTAGACTAAATATTGAATAATAATGAAATTTACACTTTTAAATAAATAAATTTAGATATAAATTTTATATTTCTTTTATTGGAAGGGGGGCTTTGGTCCTACCAAAGGGGGGGGGGGGGGCTTTAGTTCTACAGAGGGGGGTTTTGGTCAGGGGGGCTTTTGCCCTCCCCAGGCAGACCGGGGGGGGGGGGGGGCTTTTGTCAGGGGGGGGGGGGGCTTACGTCCTACACTCATTATATATATAGACTGGAAGTGTGTGAAAAACTATGTCATGAATAAAGATAACAATATCATACTGGGACATAGCACGATAATTATATTGTTCATCTTCATGATATGAGAGATATATTTTTGTACATGTCAAATGAGGGATGTGTTTTACTTAGGTTATATCATTTTAGAAATATTAACGAAAAAACGTCACTTGTTGACGAATTTGCATCGTTAATTATGCACACTAAGTGGCGCAGGTATATACAAAGAATATATACATCCAGGCCGTTATGTCTCCCTCATGGGGTCAAATACAGCATGTTGTGGTAGAGTCGTAGTCGGTGTAGGGTAGGCTCTAGTGGAACACCCCTATTAAGTATATGTATTTCTACACTTGCTCGTTATAGGGAACTTATTTCAATGGAAACCTTAACATTTCAGCGTCCCTGTCAGATAACAGTTAATCACTTCATCTAATAATACAGATTAAATATAAGCCTGGGCAAGGCTAGGGGTTGATTGACAAGATGCTCAATAGATCACTTGAACGATTGTTGACAGCTGTTGACCAGTGACTGATGGGACACATCGCCTGACAGGCTCTCCACCTGTGTGTGTACTACAACATCTTATTAATAAACATCTGTGTGTAGCTTGCAAATTGAGTGGTGTTAAACATCAGAATTGAGTAAACTGAGGTATTTACAACCTACATTATTACGCGTGTACATGTGTATGCACTGTACTATCACATTGATTGAAGTGGTCAGATACACCGCATGGTGGTCCGTGAGAGCCACCCGGCTATTTACAGTGTGAAATAAGAAATGGGTTTCTTTGTAACTCCATATAATGTGGGTATTGTAAGAATGTTTTGAGGCGTACAGATACAAGTCCAAGTTGCATCAAAATAAAGCAAATTATTAAAAGTATCTTTAATATCTTATGAATTAAACAATGGCTTGTATATGTAGCTGTGGGTAGCCTTATGGACAGGACAGCCATAATAAACATAAGGGGAGCACTCAGACAGCGCACACCTCTGCCAAGGCCCAACATCTCCACTATATTTCTTATGAGTGATCAGATGTTCTGGACTCCAAATTGGTTGTGCATCATTCCAAAAATTAAATAAAGTCTATATTAGACCAAGATCCACCCGTGTGAATATTTGATGTAAACTTAGGCAGTAGTTGTTATAATCTTGCTTACAAACAAACAGAATGTAGTGATCACATAACCTCCTTCGTGGAAGTAATAAGTGTTCTTATTTGTCCCTTATGGCTGTCATGGTCATAAGTTATTCCATCCTTGTAAGCTTTTTCCCTGTAGATGCTCTAAATAAGCTCATGATTGATCACTGAAAGTAAATTCTAAAGTTGAAATATTCGAGGTATTCACTCACAGTCTGCTGCATAATAAACACAATGTTACTGATTGCAGAGTTTTCAGCAATGAGTTAGACATAAAAAAACTACAACTAAAGCTATAATTTGAAAAAAGAATAATTGAATAAAAGAATGTCAAGTCCATAATTCTGAGCTAATTTTTTTTTTTGTAAAGAATGGGGAAATAATATCTTTTAGAATGATAAAAGAATAACAAGTTCATAATTTTGAACTTAAAAATATAAGTCTCATATATTCTACGTGTTTTTGATTTTCAAGGTCAAATGTTCACCAAAATAAGGCCATAAGCTGAGTAATGCTTCTACTTTGACTGTTTAAACATTTACATTATTATTATACACAATCTATAAATGTAGTAGTATTCTGTTTTCACTTTTTGATCCAGTACACACAACACTTCGTCGCAGAGCTTTTTTTTTGTTGACTTTAGGTTGATGCAAACCCAAGATAAATAGATCAATTCTACAACTAGAAAATTACTCGGAGAGTGAAAAACGTCCCCCCAAGACCTAACCCCTTCACCAACAGAGATTTTTGCATGCAAATCTAATCATCTGTTCACCGTGGCAATGTTGACAGGCCCGGAAAATTTTGTTAACATCTGTCCATAACTTTGTGAGTTACATTTCCCAGGGGAAGGAAGCAAATTATTCATACAATAAAGAACAGTGATGGGTTAATATATATTTATTAATATTTTAATATCATTAATATTTAATACATCTAATATATTTGTATGTAAAATGAACCCAAATAATGTAAATTGACATGGTTGACCAGACCATAATGTACTAGTATAATGTTTGTGCACAAGGTGTCCGCTGGGAACCAGAGGAAGCCTTGTAACACAGCCCATGGAGTAGAGGGTAACAATTTTGAAATTTTGAAGGGTCAGAGACGGGGAAGCCAAAGGTCAAAACCAAGGTCAAATACAAACCATGGGCCTAATAATGTAAAATGTATCTACACCCATAACTACACAAAGTTTTACTTTTTGAAGTAATTTAGAATAGAATTTTGAATTATTAACAGGCAAGTGTTTACCACATGGCGCCTGGGATAAGCTGTGAGAGAAAAATCTATGATTTTATAGAGAAAAAGCCCCGAACGGTTAAGGATCAAAGGTTAGGGTCAAATT
The DNA here is from genome assembly GCA_964017235.1 of Sabellastarte sp. h YS-2021. NCBI lineage: Eukaryota > Metazoa > Annelida > Polychaeta > Sabellida > Sabellidae > Sabellastarte > Sabellastarte sp. h YS-2021. Next base: position 33,543,841 of record OZ024930.1, read on the forward strand.
TAAAGATTAAACAAGAAGATGAGTCAGTTCTGACAAGAGGTTAAGGTCGAATTTAAAGGTTAAAGAGGAAGATGAATAAAATCCAGGAATCAGGCTGGAAATACAATAGGGAAATAAGAACAATCGCAAAGACAATGTCAATTTAATAGTTCAGAGAATTGATAAGGATGAAATGCCCAATAGACATAAGCCATGAGAAAGGTAAGGTAAAATTTAAGGTCAAACCAAGGAAAGGGAAGGTCACAGCTTATGACAGGTCCAGATAGATGCAACCAAGACCGAATGAAAGGTCGAATGATATCACAAGCCAGACATGCAGATACTTATAGGTCAACAGTAAAACAACAAGTGTAGAGTTTTATTTAAAAACATAACACCCACTCCTGTTACATTCTACCTAGCTATCAAATCTATCACCTTACAGAGCTGAGCAGTGCTGTTTTATTATACATGTAACACACTTTGTTTCTTTTTTATATTTTTTATTACACTATTTACATTTCTTTGATTTAAACTACCCCTGTGAATATGCGGCAGATTTTGATTCCTCTCGCCCAAAACTGGAACACATTTTCCTATAATATCCAGTCATACACAGGCGTATTGATTAGGGTAAGTGGTTATCACTTTTAATAATTATTTGGCACCCGCCTCTATGGCAGTGAGTTCAAATGAAACTCATAAAAACATCTTGGATGGACTGATGATGTAACCCAATATGACCCTAGCTGTCATAATTAAAATATACTACACAACTTTATCATTCATTATGCAAGGTGTATGAGCTGAGGGATGACGGGTTGAAAGAAGGTTAATTTGAAGAAATTCCAAATAGCCCAAAATGAGGGTAAGTATAAAATAGAGTATCAATACATTTGAGATTTTTGAACACAAAATGACACATTTTCAGCAACATTTTGGTACTTACTGGCTGTAGGTAAAAGAGGCCTGTATCTGAGCATTATTATTATTATTATGCAAAGCCCAAGATCTAAAATAGAGTTCAGGAAATTGATGTATGTCTGTAATGTTATGTATGTTATAACAATTTGGCAGCTTTACAAACATTAAGTTTTCATGGTGATAATATATGGTGATGGTTCCTACTTTTTCTCTATACAGTTTGACTGAAGTTATATTTAAATGGGACGAATGTGGCACATCAGAACAGGGTCATAGCACTGGAATTTCTTTACTTAAAATGTCCTCAGTATATACATAATTTTAGCAAGAGCAAAATACATATGATGTGGCATGTCCACATGTGGTAAAGACATGCTCACAATTTATTGGACATCTAAAGATTTTATTGATGAGTCATCAATCAAACTCACGGCAGTACACCTGAAGAATTTCTCGTCGATAATAGAAAATGAGAAAAAATAGATGATATTACAAGGTTGATTTTTACCAGTTTTCTTAGCCAATGAACACTTGACACAAACTGTAGAATTCTTTTAAAATACATTATTGGCGTTTGAGCACGTGTTCCCAATACTAGCCACGGAGAGGGGGTTGGCCATTGATTATCAGCTGTCATTCTTTCCTACCTTGGCTTTTGAGCTTGCAGGGGGTGCTTTATAAGAGAGACTGTGAAGTTTAAAATATAACTTATTTAGCTGTAACTACAGAAGGATAGTCATTACATAGTAGTTCCTTGGTAGCTGGTCAGCTATATTCCCAGCAGAATCATGCTTCAGCGGCTACTGTGCCTTGTGCTAGCCGTCTTTGGAGTGACCCAGGCTTTCTTGGACGGAGCCTGGGATCATGACGTGTACTCAGGGCGCCACTGGAATGACCTCGTGACAGAGAGCACCTCTACAAGCTCAACCATCAAGGGTCCAAGTTTTCTGGTCCTCTACAAACCCAGCTGTGAAAGGCAGATGTTTGACACGGAGAATCTCTTTGAGAAAGATCTGCCACCCCAACAGTACATCACCTTTGGGAAGTTTGACACCAAGACGACTGCCAAACATGTCTGGTATCCATTTGATTCCACTGACAACCTCACAGATAGATACCAGCCCAGGGAGTGCCCAGAATACCTCTTCTTCCCAGACAATGGCAATCTGTACAGCCCAGAGAGGTACAGCCATAACTCTGGTGTTAAAGTGATGGACTGGATTTGGAGCAAGGTGGCCCAGAGGTTTACCATCAGAAATGAAAGGTCTACATCTGTGACTGTGGACATCAGAGGTCACAAACCCGCCGGCTTTACAGTAGAACCAGGTCAGGAGATTGGCTTCAACTCCTACATTTCATTCGTCCTATTTGTCAATGACCAGAGCTCGGGAGAGTTTGTTCATGGACTGATCCTGGACAAGACTGTGACAACCATCATAGTGAGAGACAAGATGAGGATGTCGGCTGAACGGGAGAGATGGTACAAAGACATCACTAACCACATCAAGGACAACAACAAGAGAGCAAGAGATTGGAGGTGGGGTCTTGCTCAGATCTATTTGACAACTTTTAAACAGCCTGTTTTGCTGCCTACATTGACCAATGTCGGCTACAGGGTGAGGCAGATCCCCAAGATGCTTTTTGAGGAGATCCAGGGATTCTATAGAAGCCACAAGCACTTGAGAGAGCGTGAGACCATGAAGCTAGAGCCAGCAGTCAACCAAGACACTGTAGCAACCTCAATGGTCCATCTGGATGCCCCCATGAGTGAAAGGATTGCTGAAGTGATCAAGCCTATGGTACAGGATTGGTTGGATCGCACTGTAGAACTGACACGTATGTACGGTATCAGAGAGTTTCATAAAGGCAATATTCTTAGACCCCATGTCGCTAGAGTAGGCACTCAGGTAGCAAGTGCTGTCTTGGTGGTACATAAGGACCTGGATGGTGAACCAGACTGGGATTTCCAGGTGACTCTGTATGATGGTCAGCGTAAATCCCTCAACCTGAATCCAGGACAGATGATCTTCTTTGAATCTGCAACCCTGATCCATGGCTTCCCTTTCCCATTCAAAGGGAAGGACATGGGTTTGATCTTCATCCATTTCCGACCATTTGAAGGCTGGACCTGGGACCTACATCCCAATGGACACTGGATCATGCACGATGGAGAACCACAAGAGTATATTGACCAGCTGATCACTCCAAAAACCTACATGAAAGCAACTAAAGGAAGAGTCAGGGATGAGCTGTGAGTTTAGCTAGAGTAAGATAAAGTTCAGTAGAATTACTTTAAGTACAATAAACAAATGAGATTTATGTGAAGTGTCTTAAATGAGAACTTTAGAGCTTAGTGAAACTTTCAATGCTGGAGAGTTTGTAGACGTGTTATTTTTATTTTCTTGATAGAATACTTATATGGTAAAATTTTAAGTCATGAATAAAGTTTGAGCAAAATATGAATCACATACATTTATAAAAAATATAGGTTATTTCTTGTGTCTCATTCCGAGTTATCAGTTACTGAAAGAATCTATTTGAAATATTTTATTAGAATATATTTCTGACAATGAGAAAGTGTAACAGCTAATAGTAAAAGTTAAATGGAATTCGTTTTATATAATGCCATTTAAAACAATCATCAAACTGACAAAGTATACTGTTTTATGTACTGTGTGTTTATTGTACTGTTAAGAGTGTATTTATCTGGTCCTGATACAGTTGTACAACCATTTTACAATTGTGTAAAGTCAGTGAATAAACTATTTTTGTAGAAAAATATTTTTGGCTCAAGCGTAATAAAAACTGATCTGATATTGGCATACTAATCCACGATTATATTACCATCATGTAAATTTACACCAAATAATGCTTTTTTTCCTCCTTTTTTGCCAGTTAGATGTTTTAAAGGCGAAGCTCATTTGTTCAGTGTGGCCATTTCTGTGAAGTATGGTCGTCTATACATAGTTCCAGTGATTGTACCAAACCACATTTTCAAGTCTTAACTGTGCGTTTCCTACCCTGGCTTGAACAGATTTGATTTCCTTAAACAGAGTCTGTAGGCCATATCACAGTGGATAATTTGAAGAGGTAAAGGAAAGCAGTTCATATGCTATTGAAATTGTAAACGGCACGTTGCATGTAACTCTCATGACTTTACATCCTTATTTATAGGCCTCTTAACTTCACTTACATGTATAATCAACAAGTATTCAAAACGTCTAGAAAAGCACAAAGGTATATACTTTTTAATTCTACCAATTCATAGGCGTAGGAACGGGGGGGGGGGGGGGGGGGGGCAGCTTGGGCGGCCGCCCCCCCCCCCCCCCCCACCATACAGTTGGGGGGCATTTCTTTCCCCCAACATTTGCAATGGAACTGAACTCCAACTTTGAAGTTTATGCAAATGTTTTCAGGTAACTCAATAATATGTGGTCAAATTACACTTTGACCCTGTTCACATCTATCATTGTGTATGATACCATTTGAGCTATAAAACATTTTTTTACGATTTGTAAAAGGAACATTTTCAGTTAGCCTGCCATGGGATTTGTAAAATTCTGTGAAACGTTTTGTCCAAACCAAAATCCCACATATACTAATCTTCTGCATTTAATTTACCTTGTTGCTAATTATTTAGAACTTAGCTACGTAGTTTAAAATTCACATAGAGCAATGGTTTAGCAATTTTTCAGCTAATGAGATATTTCCCAGAAAGCTCTTCTTTCTTTACTGTGTGTTTATTTGACCTAATTTGTCCAATGATTATACATCCCCCCCCCCCCCCTCAATTTGGGGATTAACCTTGCCAAAAATAGATTTTTGCATCAGCCTGGCATTTCGAGGAAAGGTCAGAAGTTCTAGAAACATCTGGTAAAATTATGTGATTTTCATCGGGGCTACTTAGGATTGATCTGAGTCACACCACCGTCACAGAGATTTCCTTCGGTACATGATAACTTAAAAGCATTTTAATTAGACCTTTTGAAATTGTGTATTGACTACATGCAACACATTCTGTAAAATTAACCAAAATTGTTGGACATATATTGCCGAGTGTCAACCTTTTGATATTCCAAGATATAATTATATATTGTAAGAAAAACTTCAAAAGTCCATTGACCAATTGTACTCTTTTAGATTAACCATTGGCTAATTATTTAATAATCATTTTATTTAGACCTTAGAAGTCCCAGGTAAAGACATGAAACAAGAATGATAAATCTGGAACCACATTAAACTTTGGAGTTTTATCATTTGTTTTATTTTCATTGAAGGACAAAGCATAGCAAAAGAGGTTTGTAATATATCTGAAACCATAAAAACCCCAAGAGCTCTGTATATAAGTCATTACATCTCCAGAGAAAAGTTTGGGATATACTGGTTTCACCTTCATCAACATTTTGATTCCTGTGCGTGATAACTCACAAATGCTTCCATGGAATTTCATTCAAACTTGGCACACACATGTATTTGAGTTAGGAGAAGAACCCTATTTTAAGGTGACCTTAAACTCCTAATTATAAAGAATTTATGGCCACCTTAAGGTCAGAAATTTGACTTTTAACCACTTAATGTCCTCTACATTAAAAACTATGTTGTCATCTGGCTCAAATTTTACCAGGAAACACATTAATATATTATATATTCTTTTTATATATGCCAAAAATCAAGACTTTATGTTAAGGTTAAATTGTGTTTGAGGCGTATAAAGACCCTACTTATACATTTTTTTTCAATATCTTGCACATATTTTGCACTGTGACTTGAAAACTGTAAGTCTTACAAGTCTTAAACTGTAGTAGATATAATTTTAATATGTAATATTTATCTTTGCAACATTTACAGTATGTAGTTTTAATTTTAAGGTCACCTTAAGATTTCTATAATGCCCACAGAGACCCAATTTATGGACTTTTTCACTTTTAAGCCCTATAGCTGTAAAATTATGTAATTGATAGAGCTGAAGTCTCATCTCAGAATACATTAATACGTTTTTTTCCACGTGTGAAAAATCAATGCTTTAAAGAGACATTAACCTGTGGACGAGGGCCATAAACACCCATCTGAGTAACTCTTTTCCACATTTTTACATATTTTGCCCTGTGACTTGAAAGTGGTAACTCTGACAAGTCTCAAACAGTATTAGATATGATTTCTATATGTAATGTTTGTCTGTGAAAAAATTTGAAGTTGGTAGCTTTAATTTTTAAAGTCACGTTAAGGTCACTAAAATGCCCACAGAGACCCAATTTATGGACTTTTTGCCACTTTTAAGCCCATAGTTGTCATAATATATGGCTGATTGAGCTGAAATCTCACATGGCAATATATTAATATGTTCTTTTTACATTTGCCAAAAACCAAGGATTTAAGTAGACATTTAACCTCTTTATGAAGCCCATCAACAATCTACCCAGAGGACTTTTTTAAATTGACCAAAAATTGGAAATATGATTGGATTAAAAACAAACAAATAAAAAGAATTTACAACAAGACCACTGCCGCAGTGTGCATCTCCTGCCAAGTATTAAAGAGGAAGAAATACTGTTTCCGAGATATTCACATTTTTCATTTTCCACTTAAATCCAAGATGGCCGCCAAAAGTGGCGAAAATTGAAATTTTTTCCCTAGGCACAGGATACTCCTGTATTACCCTATGGGCAAAAAATTCACTCAAAATTGCTGTCTCTTACGGAAATATGATTGGATTAAAAACAAACAAATAAAAATAATTTATAACAAGACCACTGCCGCAGTGTGCATCTCCCGCCAAGTATTAAAGAGGAAGAAATACTGTTTCCGAGATATTCACACTTTTTCATTTTCCGCTAAAATCCAAGATGGCCGCCAAAAGTTGCAAAAACTGATATTTTTCCCCTAGGCACAGGATACTCCTGTACAACCCTGTGGGTTAAAAACTTGCTTGAAATTGCTCTATCTCTTACGGTTTTCGAGATATTCACACTTTTTCATTTTCCGCTAAAATCAAAGATGGCCACCAAAAGTACCGAAAATAGAAATTTTTCCCCTAGGCGCAGGATACTCCTGTACTACCCTGCAGGTCAAAATTCGCTCAAAATTGCTCTATCTCTTACGTTTGCGAGATATTTGTGATTTTTCACATGTTCACCAAAAGTAGCAATAAAGTAGCCATTACTCACTTGTACATTGAGCAACAGTTGTGAAACTTAAATATGTTACAGTTTACAAAAAAGTAGATGAACAACATATTTGAGAGAAATTGTGTAGATGCAATACTTTTGAAGATATAAGCCATTTACTCATTATGTTTATCATTAAAAATTGACAAAGTAGCTATTACTCACTTAGCTATGGAGGTACACTTCTAAACTACTGACCATATTGTAGCTGTGGAGAAAGTAGCTGAACAACATATTGGAACAAAATACTCTAAATGCAATAGTTTGAGAGTTATAAGTTATATAATTATATTAGGTAAAAGTGCTATTACTCACTCAAAAGTAGGCCAAAATTCACCAAACCCCCCAAAATATTGAAGAGCGTAAATATTCATTAGGACAAGTAATTTACCAAAAATGTGTAACTGTAGTAGTTTCAGAGAAAACTGTGTGACACGCACACACACACGCATGCACGTACGCACACACATGGTGAAATTATAATCACATATGGTGCAAATTATAACAGATAGTAATTGCAAATCACACAAAATGGGTGCTACAAAAATGCCCATTGAATGCCTGTAGCGTGAGAGATAGTCTGGAGATATGCTGGCGTCAAGTCAGCGCAATTTAATTCCTTTGGTCCTCGCCCCCCAACCAAAAATTGCTTCCTATGCCCCTGCAATTATGAGAGGATCACGGTCTGGCGGTTAGCAAGTTTGGCATATAATCACAGGCTGTGACATCTGTGTGGGTTCGACTCTCACAAGTGACAACTGCTGTAAGCCTGTCCCAATATGAACTTTAGACCAATTATGAAATATGTGGATGTCATTCGGTCAGGGGCACCTCAATATTTATTTTTTCAAAACTAAATTATATAACAAATCAATAAATTAGGTGATTGGCAACTGGTGCTCCTGCAAGATCGAGTATGAAACAAGATGACTTTCATAAACTGAAACAAGAGAAATGCATGTTTTAAAGACGATATTCAATATTATAAATAATTAAGTCCACCCCCACTGATTATAAGAGAACTTCCTCCATAAGTATATAAATTAAGGCACAATATTGACTGTCGGACAAGTCTCGGTGACTTCCAAACCACAAAAACATATCTAAAGTTTTGTGATAATTTTTTTAGCAATCGGCACAAAGCTGTGAAATTGCAAATTTAATAAGTAAATTAAATTTTTATAAGTTAATACCCTATCCAATGGACAATAGCTTATCCGGTCGGCGCAGACCGGCCCGCCAAACGTCAGAAAAAGACGTCCTGTGTTTCCACTAGCAGGTCGGTCCGTAGCACTTGTGCACTCGCCAGATGGCGTGTCGTACTTCCTTCCTGTCTAGACAGCGTGACGTCATAGCATCTTTTTTGTTGTCTAAACCTATTAGACCCCTAGTAAGCTGATAGCGGGGTCGGTGGGAGGGTCTTGTGTGTCCATTGGATAGGGTATTAACTTATAAAAATTCAAATTACTTATTAAATTTGCAATTTTATTGCGTTAATATACCCTATCCAATGGACAATAGCTGAATAACTACCGCTTGGATGGCGGGTAAGTTACTAGGGACTCAATAATTTGAACTCATACTCAGGATAATACAGGCCTGGTCAGACTTGAAGTCAATGACCTTATAGGCCATGGTCGAATATCATCATCCGGTTATTAGGGGTTTAACCGTCAGAATCGACCCTGTTTCCCCCCCCCCCCTCTTTTGTACAGACCTGCTCTGAGGTAGAGGAGGAGAGGGATGAGTTCAGTCCTACAGCAGTAAAGACCTCCCGAAGGAAGCACATTCCATTTTTTTTTTTTTTTTTTTTTTTTTAAACTTAACTGTATGTACACTATTTACATATTCCTCCATCCCCTCTAGGTCCTGGATTCTTGGTGGATCTGTTGAGCAGCCACCACAGGACCTAAATGATATAGCTCTGAATCAGCCCATGCCACATCCTTCAAGTAGAATTGAGTGAAGGTATTGTGTGATTTCCACAGTCCCCACTCCCCAAGACAGTGAGACACTCAGTTGCGGGTACTAGGTAATTTTATTTAATAATATACATAGTAATACTAAAATTATTTACAAATCGCTAAGGTGAGGCAGTGTAGACCAAAGGCCCCCCACAAGATTTTAGCTGGTAACCCCCCAAGGGGTTTGAACCCCAGCCCTGTCAGGCTTAAGTTGATGAGCCGAAAGGTGGAGGAGGGAACTGCCACACAAGAGGAAACCCCCAGGGTTTACAAGAGGAAAATGGGTGTAAAATTGGTGTTATGAAGCATATGAAAACCGCCTGATAAACAGGGGAGTTTATCAATTTCTAAGGAGGGATGGGAGGGAAATTAAAAATTTTTCCCATGTCTCTCGCTCAAAGTCAAATTTGAAAGTGAGGGACAATAACCAAGGACCCCACAACTGAAAGGTGACAGCCAATTATATAATTTGTTTACAAATTGCCCCAGAAACTGAGCATAAATACACAGGTAACCATGTGAAGTACACAGGAATTCCTTATGATGTCATAAACTGACCATTAGACTGGTCACCACATGACATACTAAGGTAGACAAGTAATTTCTAAGTGACTGCCTTGGGGCAGGACTGACACCTGGGGCGCCTGTACGCCCCAGAAGACAGTCCCCACTCCCCAAGACAGTGAGACACTCAGTTGCGGGTACTAGGTAATTTTATTTAATAATATACATAGTAATACTAAAATTATTTACAAATCGATAAAAATTACACATAAGATCCTTTAAAGTAATATCAATATATCTAGTCAGTATATTACAGTTCTGTACAGTTCATAAGCGATGACTAGAATAAGAAGTGAATATATATATATAGTACAACTCCAGTCTAAAGTTAGAGTCCATTAGAGTCCCAAAATATGCAAGTACTGGAGTTACAACAATACTGTTAATAATAAAATACAATAAAATATAGTGTAAAATTATATCCTGGAGGAAAGCTAAGGTGAGGCAGTGTAGACCAAAGGCCCCCCACAAAGACTAACTCTTTGTGCTGTCTCAGGTCTGAAGTCCTGTCCAGGTAGTAGCGCAGGGCCCTGATTGGACAAAGGGATCTATCAGACTTGAGGGACCTATCCACAGTAGGGGCCAGGGCTGGGATGACCACTGGAGCCACACTCCCTGGGCCCTCCCTGGCCAGCTGGTTCTTGGAGAGAAAGCTGGGAGATGGAAACAAAGACACCTTAGACCAATCGGATTGGTGTCTGATGTTCTTATGCTGCCATGCGTGGATCTCACTTCTTCTTTTACCGGAACCCAGAGCCAAAAGGAAGACCGTTTTGAAGGTTAGATGCTTCAGTGTTGCTTCCTTAAGAGGCTCAAATGGGGCCTTTGTCAGCTGGTGCAATACCAGAGAGAGGTTCCATGAGGGTATTCCCCTCCTTCCTTTGGGTCTATCTCTGTGGAAACTTTCCAAGAGGCGAGTGAGATTGTCCTCCTTGCTGATATTAACTACTGCATTTCCAAGTTTATCAGCAATGGCAGACCTGTATCCATCAATGGTGCTGGGTTGTAGCTTCCTGTCCTGAAAAAGGTATAGGAGGAAGTCTGCTATCGATTTTACAGGTGGTGATCTGAAGTCCACCTGATTAGTGTTGCACCACTTTGTAAAAATGGTCCACTTTGCTTCGTAGACTGATCTGGTTGATCTCCTTTGAGGAGCCTCAATTCTTGCCGCCACTGCCTCAGAGAAGCCCTGTTCCTTAATCTTTGTGGCTCTAGGAGCCATGCATGGAGATTTAGGCTGGTGAGATTTCTGTGAGGGATCTGATTGAAGGGCTGAGTCAGCAAGTTGGGCTGATTTGGAAGGCTGAGAGGGACTTGACTGGACATGGCCACCAAGTCCCAAAACCAAGGCATGTTGGGGCAATGAGAATGAGTCTTTTGCAGGGAGAATCCAGTAGTTTCTCCACCACTTTGCCCAATATGGCGGTCGGTGGGAAGGTGTATGCATCCAGATCCTCCCAAGGTAGAGTGAGTGCATCCACTGCTACTGCCAAGGGGTCCGGAACTGGAGACACAAACTGAGGCAGTTTGTGATTGAACCTCGTGACAAACAAGTCTATCTGAGGACGGTGCCACTTCTTGCATACTTTGTGAAAAATCTCGGGAAGGAGGGACCATTCCGTCTGTATGGTTTGACCTAGCCTGGATAGTTTGTCCGCTATCACATTGAGGTGGCCGCGTATGTGCCGGGCCCTCAGTGTTACTTGTCTTTGGGAGCACCAAGTCAATATTCTCCAGAGTAGGGCACAGAGGGGACCCGACCTCATGCCTCCTTCCTTGTTTATGTAAGCCACTACTGTAGTGTTGTCCGTTGTTACCAAAACCATTTGACCGGTACAGCAGCTTTGGAACTCTTTTAAGGCTAGAAAAACTGCTTTGAGTTCCAGGTAATTTATTTGCTCTCGGGCACCGACCAAGACCCTCTTGCAGTGAGCTCGTTTAAGTGAGCGCCCCACCCTTCTTTTGATGCGTCTGTAAAGATTTGCAGGGCATGCTTTATAGGGTGTAATGGTTGACCTTGTAGAACATTGCTTTCTTCTAGCCACCATTTTAAGTGTGGGTGGAGTGATCTTGGAACCGGAATGGACTTTTCTAACGATTCCGGTACTCTCCAATTGTTTTTGAGGTGCCACTGAATTGGTCTCATGTGTAACCGACCGAGGTGAACTTGCTTCTCTGTGGCTGTCAATAGTCCTATCAGGGACATGAACTGCCGGACCGGACAGGTCGGAAGTACTAACAACTCTTGTATCTTTCCTTGGAGACTTTCCCAACGGTCCGGTGTAGGTCTGACCCGACCGGACCTGAGGTCGAACCGGTAGCCTACGAAGTCGAAGACTTGTTTGGGTTCCAGTTCTGACTTTTCCAAGATCACCAACCAACCCAAATCCTGGCACATTTTGACCAGGGTCTGGGTGTGTTTTAGACAAGTTTGAGGGGATGTAGCTCTGACCAACCAGTCGTCTAGGTACTGGTGGATTCTTATACCCTTGTGAATGGCCATCAGTTTTACCTCCTTTGCTATCACAGTGAACTCCATAGGGGCTGTGGACAGACCAAAGGGCAGAGCTTTGAACTGGTATGTCCGACCCTGGACATGAAATCTGAGATATTTCCTGGACTGTTCCTGTATTGGAATATGGAAGTAGGCATCCTTGAAGTCTACTGAGGTTACCCACTCTCCTTGTTGGAGGGAGGTTCTGATGGTCTCTGGTGTTTCCATCTTGAATTTCTCCGTTTTTAGGAAAGGATTCAGTTTGCTCAGATCTAAGATCGGTCTCCATTTGTTGTTTGGTTTGGGAACCAGAAAAAGTCGGTTGAAAAACCCTAGGGAAATTTGATTGTGAACTAATTCCACCGCATTCTTGTCTATAAGCTGATGTAATGCCTCTAACAGGTAGCTGTTCCTGAGAGGATTGACATAACAACTTATGACTGTTGGGGATCTTGTAAGATGTGGCCGGGTCCTGAAAGGGAGGGTATAACCCTCCTTCAAAATCTGTATTATTTTTGGACCGGCCCCTAGAGACATCCAAGTTTTCCAAAAGCTTTGAAGTCTTGCCCCTACAGGAGGATCTGAAACAACATTTGGGGCACATGTTACAGGTTGGGCGTAACACAATGGAGTGACACAAGAAACACCTTTCACAAATTTTAATTTTTGATTTTTGAATTGACAATCTGCTCTCCCGGGACTTACTTCTTTCTTTTGGGAATGCCCGGGAGCAGAAGTGACAAGACTGGCAACAGGCAAGTTTACATTTAAAATGTCTGAGTTCTGTTCTGGAATGGTGTACGGGGTCAGCAGCCTCGCCTGTAAATGAACTACACAATAACTGTCATTCGTAAGACTGCTGACCCTTGGCCGGTCGGGATAAAAAACCAACACTCTTTCCCCGGCCTCTCCTGAACTGACGTCGGCCTATGTTCTTCCAGGCCGGTCTATCCTGTTTACCCTCCGCCCGGCCTTCAAACTTCTTGTCAACCCGCTCATAGGGGTGAAAACGATTTTTGCCCCTAGCATAGGCAGTAGAAGACTGGTTCTTACTATCATGAAGGGCGATTTCCTCCTCTGCTCTCTTAATAACTGCATCCGGGAACAATGTTCCGAGCTGAAGTGGAGCTGACCTAAGAGCAGCAAGAGTGTCTGACTTTACCCCGTTCTTGATATGGCTGAGGTAGGAATCACGTCTGGCAAGAGTAACATTTCCCATAGTCACGAACACGAAGTCTGTCAAGTGTTCCATGGCTTTAGCAGCCGCTTGGGTGATACTGTTGTTAAAATTCATGAGAAATTGCAACTCATCAGACGCCTCCGACACTTTCTTGGATGTTTTTTCCTTTTTCCTTTTTCTCCCCGGATGATCTTTAACTGTGTCTGCATTTCCTGCTGAACCTTAAAGAGGCAGCGGTTGAAACTCGCGGATTGGTTGCAGATTACAGAAGCTTCTCTTGAGCTCTTCTCCCACTTCCGGAGCGTGTCCTGTGAAATGCGACGTGATGCTGGAGGGGTAGAGGTCATACCCGCCTTCCTTGAAATCCTGCCAAAACTACTGTTCAGCTTAGTTGAGCCCGTGTGCCAGCTAGTCACTGAAGACGTATCCTTGTCTTGTCCGGGGTAGAGCCCGTACCACTTATTTTGTGACCTAGCCGGTTTGATGAAACTGTCCATGGTTAAATGTCCGGCCTCAGCTGTTCTGGAGGGGTATCCTTCTACTAATGTCACATTAAGTCTGTTCAGTTTCTTACACAGCCACTCTTCTGTAGGCATGTGTACAGACACCTTGTTAGGAACTGGAACCTTGGGTCCTGCGAATGGATTGTCGTCCGATGGATTAGAACTTTCCATGTCCGGCACGTGAGACCAGCCCATGAAGGAGCGTATGCCACACTCATGGTCTCTCTATACGTTTGCTCTTCCGAATTCGGTTGATCCGATTCAACAAAATCCTGATCATCTGATAGGTCCCCTTCGTCTACAAACAAGGTGATTGGAGGCTGATCCGACCCTTCACTGTCCGGTTGAGAGTCCACACTTGAGAAACTATCTCGCCTACCACTTTGCAGAAAAGGTGATTCCGGACCAGTGATAGCAGAGGAGCCTGGTCGGTCGGTGATAGGTCGGAGAGTTGGAGGTCGGTCGGTGAGGGTTTTGCTGGTTGAAGCTTGTCCGGTGACAGGAAGATCAGAGTCTGAAGATTGTCTGTCTGATATAGGCTTGCCGGTCGACTGAGGTTTAGCACCAACGTCTGGACCAGTGCGCCTTGAAGAAGATGACCTTGGCCGGTGAAGATCCGGCTTCAGCTTACCGGCCGACTGATGCTGTGAAGCATGTACGTCTGGGCCAGTGCGCTCTGAAGACACCTGTTTCTGAGACTCCTGGGTAACAGAAAGCTTACCGGTCGACCGCTGCAAAGCAGCATCATTGTCTGGACCAGTGCGCTTAACAGGTGGAATATTTCCTAGCTGAGCAGTAGGCTGAAAGAAGGGCTCTGTATCTTTAGCAATGTCTGCGGGTGGAGAGTGTGTAGGGGTCACACGAACCTCAGAAGAAAAAGCCGGCTGGAAGGACTTGGAAAGCAGAAGGGCTTCGAGCCTATTAAAGCGTTCCGACCACTTATCATCCAGCTGAGATATCTTAGAATCAGTGGAAGAAACTTCAACAGATTTCTTGCCTTTGGTAGGGGCTTTATCCTTCTTAGTTTTCTTTTCCGGGGGGGCAGACGATGTTTGTGCACTGCTAGACTCTCCAACAACCCCAATAACTGACACAGTGTCAGGATCCACCAAAGCTACTTCGTCTGAAGGGTTACTGTCTAAACGTTTTGCTTCCCTTTTCTCCTTTTTGATCTTGTAAGATGGAGTAGCAAGCTGAGTACGTTGTTCTGGGGTTAGGGAGTTGCAAATGGTACAATCCAAAGTTTCCTTGTTAGCAATACATGGTTCTTCTCCCTTGCCTTTTTCGCGGCAACGTGCACAATAAGCGTGACCATCAAAAATGGCCATGGCGTGTCCACAACTGCCCCTCTTTTGACCCGGGGATGACATACTGTTCTACACACTCTATTACACAAAATAATATCAAAATTATGAAGAAAGTTGCTTAAATCCACTATATAACACAAAAATTCTGGCTGAGATAAAAATCCGTCCACACAAGTGCGCGCCAAACGAAAAAGATGCTATGACGTCACGCTGTCTAGACAGGAAGTACGACACGCCATCTGGCGAGTGCACAAGTGCTATGGACCGACCTGCTAGTGGAAACACAGGACGTCTTTTTCTGACGTTTGGCGGGCCGGTCTGCGCCGACCGGATAAGCTATTGTCCATTGGATAGGATGTATTAACGCAATAAAACGCAATTTCCACTTAAACTCAAATTACTAACTCAACAGACTCATTTCATCTCATTAACTGTATTATGTTCTATTTCTAAATATGATATTAAACAAGGATTGAATATAGTTGTACCTTTACAACTGTTGGCTAATTGCAAATAAATTCCATTAGCAAATAAACAACACAATACCTTTATAACCGAATCTGAAATGAAAAAAGAGAGGAATATAACATTTAAAACCCTAAAATCTAGTTGTGCTGTCAACTCCAAACATGTAACTTCACCTAGAGCATCACAGAACTGATGCATATTTGTATTCATCTGGAAGACAAAGCACCCTAGTTAGCAAGCCCTTTATCCAACACCCAGACTACTGATGGTGGGAGCACACATTTTAAAATACACATATACCTTTAAGTTTAGTCACTGTTTGACCTTCAAGGGAGACCAGATGACATATGTCACATCTGACATAAAAAGACTCCCAACCCACGAATTCCTATTGGTTGGTTTCACATCTCATACCTCTAGGTTCAAGAGCAAGTGATTTAAAGGGACATTTAAGTTTGTCTATACGTTTTACCTTGAAGAAGGGGCCCCAAGATCAAATCTGACATCAAAACAATCGGAGCCTATTAATTTGTTTTAAGTGGGTCGGACATTCCAAACCTGTTGGACCAACAACAAGTTAAATAGGCACTTTAAAGTTTGGCCAAATTCATCTATATAAGATATTGTGGAAGTTTTTACATGACCTAAAGAAGAGCTTCAAGGTCAAATGTCTGCATATTTGTGCAGGACAATATATATAAGTTATACATAACACCCATGAAGTCCTTTAACCTTCAATTTGCAAGAACAAGCAAGAAAGAATGACACATCACCTAGACCTACGCATTGGAAAACCGATGCAAATTTGTATCCACCAGAAAGACAAAAGCCAGTGAACCATCGTTTGACCTTAGAGGAGGGGCCAAGGGTTAAATCTGACCACATCAGGCCAGGATTTCCGATAATTTGGTTTCACATCCTCATTTGACTTTGAACGAGGGCCCAAGGTCAAATCCGACCACACTTGAAGATTCCCAGTCCATGATTTCCTATAGGTTGGTTTACCATCCCAAACCTCTAGGACCAATAAAACCAAGTTATAAGCACTTTTAAGCTTGGCTATCCGCATTTGACCTTGAACGAAGGGCCCAAGGTCAAATCTGACCACACCAAAAGATTCCCAGCCCATGATTTCCTACAGGTTGGTTTACCATCCCAAACCTCTAGGACCAATAATAAGCGAGTTATAAGCACTTTAAGTTTGGCTATCCTCATTTGAACTTGAAGGAGTCCAAGGTCAAATCTGACATCAGAAGATTCACAGTACATGATTTCCTACAGGTTGGTTTCACATTGCAAATCTCCAGGACCAATAATAAGGGAGATATAGGCACTTTCAAAGTCAAAAAGGTCAAATGTCTGCAAGGTTGTAGAGGACATGTATAACCTTCTACCTATGAAAAACAGCCAGCAGAAAAATGTATATAATTTTCAAAGAAATGCCTGTGGCGGCCATCTTGTTTTTTCAGAATGAGGCTAAATACAGTCCCAGAGAAGCTTACCCCCCCCCCCCCAATAAAGATATCCTGCAAATTTGGTGAACCTAGTTGTAGTTTTCCTCTGGAGAGCATTAACAGCGAAAATCTCTCAGCGAATGCTAAACCAAAGTATCCACTGGATGCCTCCGGTGGATACAATTATACCAGACAAAAGGCTGGACATATATTGGTTTCACGTCTGGTGTGCTGCCACCACGCTTTTTGACTTGTGTGCACCATTACTGAAACACGTTGAGGTTAAAATTGTGTTTGGGGCCCATAAAGACCCTAGTTTGGAGATTTTTCCTACATTTTTTTCACATATTTTCCCTGTAATTTGGAAATGGTAATGCTGGAGAGTCTTTGTCTGTGGAAAATTTGAGGTCTATGGTTTTAATTTTAAGGTCACCTTAAAGTCTCTAAAATGCACATAGAGACCCAATTTATGGACTTTTTGCCACTTTTAAGTGCTACAACAGTCAAACTATATAACTGATAGAGCTGAAAAACTACATGGTACATTCATATAAAATCCCATCTGGGAGGATATTAATATGTTCTTTCTACATGTACTAAAAATCAGGGCTTTAGGTTGACATGTAACCTGTGTATGAGGCCTATAACCACCTCAACCTGTGGACTTTTTCTGCATTTTTCATATATTTGGCCTTGTAACTTAAAAATGGCAAGTTATATCAGATTCAAACTTAAGTAGATATAAGTTCTAAATGTTATGTTTGTAAAATACTTGAGGTTTGTTGTTTTAACTAGACTAAGAACGCATCTGTGGCCAGATGCTGGATGTATCCACCGACAAAGGCCAACTAACATAGTTTAGAAGATAAACAGCATTTTTCGTTAATAAGCAAGCTGAAAGCACTTTTAAGTTTGGCTACTCTTATTTGACCCTGTAGCAGGGGCCCAAGGTGAAGTCTGACCACATCAAAAGATTCGCAGCCCATGATTTCCTATAAGTCGTTTTCACATTGCAAACCTCTAGGACCAATAATAAGCAGGAGGGGCCCAAGGTCAAATCTGACCACATGAAAAGATTTGCAGCCCATGACTTCCTACAAGACTATAAGTTGTTTTCATATTAATGAGTTATTTGAGAAATACTGGCTATCTGCAATACTTCTAGAGATAATTCGCATTTACTCATTTTGAGTAGGTGAATAATTAGCTACGGGTCTGAAACTTCACCAAGTGAAAGCTCTCTCAAAAGTAGGCGAATAAGTTATTTGAGAAAAATTGGCTATCTGGAATACTTTTAGAGATAATTTGCATTTACTCATTTTCAGTAGGTGAGTAATCACCTATGGGTCTGAAACTGAAGCTCTCACAAAAGTAGGTGAATGAGTTACTTGACAAAAATTGGCTATCTGCCATACTTTTAGAGATAATTTGCATTTACTCATTTTGAGTAGATGAGTAATTACCTACGGGTCTGAAACTTCACCAAGTGAAAGCTCTCCCAAAAGTAGGTGAATGAGTTATTTGAGAAAAATTGGCTATCTGCAATACTTTTAGAGATAATTCGCATTTACTCATTTTGAGTAGATGAGTACATGTAATTACCTACGGGTCTGAAACTTCACCAAGTGAAAGCTCTCCCAAAAGTAGGTGAATGAGTTATTTGAGAAAAATTGGCTATCTGCAATACTTTTAGAGATAATTCGCATTTACTCATTTTGAGTAGGGGAGTAATTACCTACAGGTGTGGAACTTCATCATGTGAAAACTCTCCCAAAAGTAGGTGAATGAGTTATTTGAGAAAAATTTGCTATCTGCAATACTTTTAGAGAAAATGCAGAATTACTCATTTTTAGTAGGCAAGTAATTTAGCCACAGGCCTAATTTAGACATAAAGCCTACCAATAGAATACTGTGGTGCACCCTCTAATATACCTTGCAAACTTGAGAAGGCTAGCTATAATATTTTTTTCATTAGAGCGGTAATGGTGAAATCTCTCTACACACTGCGGCTATCCAGTGGATACAATGATTTACTCAACAGTGAGAACCTGAAAGTAGATATTGGTAAGCTATGCCATGACACAGAGGTCTGCAATTTCACTCTGTTATAGCTGACCAAAAATTATGTGAATAACATATTTAAACAAAATACTGTAAATGTAATAGTTTTCACGTTATAACTGATTTACTCAACAGTGATAACCTCAAAGTAGCTATTACTCAGCTATGCAATGAGCTACATGTCTGAAATTTTTCTATGTTATAGCTGACCCAAAATTAGGTGAACAACATATTTAAGCAAAATACTGTAAATGCAATAGTTTTCAAGTTACAACTGATTTACTCAATAGTGAGAACCTGAAAATAGCTATTGCTCAGCTATGCCATGAGCTAGAAGTCTGTAATTTCACGATGTTATAGCTGACCCAAAAGTAGGTGAACAACATATTTTAACAAAATACTCCAAATGCAATATTTTTCAAGTTACAAGTCATTTACTCAACAGTCAGTACCTGAAAATAGCTATTGCTCAGTTTGCCATGAGCTATAAGTCTGTAATTTCACGATGTTATTGCTGACCCAAAAGTAGGTGAACAACATATTTTAACAAAATACTCCAAATGCAATAGTTTTCCAATTACAACTGATTTACTCAACAGTGTGAACTTCAAAGTAGCTATTACTCAGCTATGCAATGAGCCACAGGTCTGGAACTTCACTATGTTATAGCTGACTCCGAAATAGGTGAATAACATATTGAAACAAAATACTCTAAATGTAATACTTTTGAAGTTATAAGTAATTTACTCAACAGTGATAACCTAAAGTAGCTATTACTCAGCTATGCCATGAGCTACAGGTCTGAAATTTTACTATGTTGTAGCTGACCCAAAAGTAGCTGAATAACATATTTATACAAAGTTGTGTAAATGCAATAGTTTTCAAGTTACAAGTGATTTTACTCATGATGGAAGTTACTGAAAAGCTCAAAAGTAGCTATTACTCACTTAGCTATTGAGACAGACACCCAAGTTACTCACCATGTTGTAGCTATGAAAAAGTATCTGAATAACATATTTTAACAAAATGCTCTAAATGCAACACTTTTCAAGTTATAAGTGATTTAGTGCATGATTTCATGACTTTTAATGCATTTTAGAGATTTTTGTCTACCACAGGCCTAATTTAGACATAAAGTCTACCAAAAAGATAGGGTGGCGAGTCCTCTAGCATACCAAGCCACCTGCCAAATATGAAAGAAATCTGGAAAAAAATGTGGACTGTAGGTCGCTAACAAGCAATATTCCACATTTTAGACATTTTTGTCTACCACAGGCCTAATTTAGATATAAAGCCTACCAAAAAGATAGGGTGGCGAGTCCTCTACCATATCAAGCCACCTGCCAAATATGAAAGAAATCCGGAAAGAAATGTGGACTGTAGGTCGCTAACAAGAAATCTCTGCGGACGCGGATGAGGGCGCGGACGACAACGATGATGAATCCATAGTATCCCCGCTTCGCATCGGGGATACAATTATATGGTCACCTTGAGGTTTTTAAATATGGCCAAGGGACTAATTTTACAAATATTTTCCGCTTTAAACCATTTTGCTTTCAAACTGTTCCTCATTCAACTAATATCTTTTGATAATATATTAATATATCCCTTTTCTGTATGCCAAAAATCAAGGATTTAAGTTGACATTTAATCTGTGTATGGTGCTCATAAGACGCACCCTTAAGATTTTTATCTGCTTTTTTTCACAAATCCTGATTTGTATCATGGAAACGGAAAGTCTGAACAGTCTGAAACTGTACCAAATGTAACCTGTGTATGTAATCTTTGTGGAAAATTTTCGCTCTGTAGTTTAACTTTAAGGTCACCTTTTAGGTCTAAAAGAATGCTCACCAGAACCAACTGCACTTTGTCACTTTAAGCCCTGTACCGTGCAAACTATATTGGCTCACCCACCTAATATCTTACCTGAGAAGATATCAATATGCTATTTCTCCAAGTGCCAAAGATAAAGACTTTTAGTGTACATTTAAACTGTGTATGTGGTACATAAAAAAGACCAACCTAGAGACTTTGTTTTTTTTACTTTTTTTGCCTATTTTGCATTATAAATTCGAAATTGTAAGTGTAACTAACACCAGACTGTACTAGATAATTTCTGCTCTGATCTTCAAGATCTAATCTCGGTATTTTATGAGATTCCATCTGCCATTCACAAATCCCCTAAGACTGAGACACAAATCAATAACAATGGGTCAACATCAGTCGTATTGGAATTTTTATTTACAGATTCCATGGTATTGCACAAAGATTTACTTCCAACATTTTTACTTACTGTTAAAATTAAAATACTTTATTTATTTAGTTTAATTTATACATCTGTATGTACATGTAACAATAACACACAAGGCCTAGTTCAAACAAATTGAAAATATGATTACAAAATTTCAGAACCTCCCCTTTACATCAGGATTCAACAATCGTGACAAGTCTACAGTAACAAAGAGAGTGAGACATTTCAAATAACAGGCTCACCATCCCACATATTTATACTGATGGTTTTTTTCAAGTGCATACAATAATACAATCTTTTTGCAGTCCTTTATTTTAGTACTAAAAATAATCCACCCACACACAAGGCCAGAAAGATGATATTTAATTGACAATGACAACCATTGTTAATGTCAATTACTGAAAATAGCCACACACAACAGCTACACTATGTCATGAGTTTATCCAATACCACACTTGCTATTAGATGTTCTATTAGATGTTCTATTCATTTCTCCAATTTATTCTAAACCTTCTCAAATGCTTCACTAGGCTTCTATATTGCTTGGAAACCATCAGATATCAAAGCTTATTTTATAAACAAAACCCAAATTTTTTTTGTGGTAAATTAGAAAGCCAATAATATCATCACTCAATGAGGAGGTTTACTGAAACCTGAAATATAAACAAGTGGTGCAAAGTTAGTATCTGACTGCCAAGCTTTGAGTGAATGTTACACAAATCTTAAAACTATGTAAGCTACTTTTTTAACAAGAATCTTACAATTATCACTGAGACAGGTTTTCTACTGACAGTACAGCATTGTAAGTTCATAATAAGATGTGCAGAAGAGAATACAAGCCTTTTGTACATGGACAAAAATGTAAGAGCAACAGCATTTTTTGCTTACAATATCCAAAAATGATGAACCGCATTCTACATAAAACATATATTTCCTGTAAATTGATTTGTAGAGTAAGAAATCTAAAATTCGCCAGGAATCTAAAATTCGCCACCTCTAAAACCTTAGTTAATTTTATGAAGAAAATGATGTTTTTGTCCAAAAATTGGTATTTTTCCAGTTCAAAAAGCCTTAATTTACTATACAGTCAACAAATCTCACCACAATTCATTTATTTTATTAGTATTTTCACATGTGGCGAATTTCAGATATGTGGCGAATTTTAGATTTCTTACTCTAACTGATGACCTTCTATCATCCAAGAAAATGTTGCATAGTTGATAGATTTTTGTGCACAATGCGCTGGTAAATATTTTTATTACTTATACACTCTAAACACATTGTGTTCAACTTTCACAGCAACACTTCTGATTGTTGATATTTTCCCGTTGTCTCGAGTTAATTGCTATAGTTATCGCATAACACTAAAACATGCTACAAGCCATAACCCAGGCCTGACCAAAAAACTATAACACTTAAAGCTTTAGGAAACAATCTGATTTATGTCTTCAGAACCTAGTATCTCTAGCTCAAAGCACTGTCCCTTTCAACACAGATACCATACAAGAGCAGGTGACTAACCCCAGCAAGCAACAACTTTAACTGCACTGGATGATGCACTCCTGATAAAATATTGCTTTTCTATTGTCTGACATACTGCCTTGCAGCATAGTGATAAACTTGTATTTTCGACATAATATTCCCAATAAGCCTAGCAATCTCCTTTCTCCCTTAATCTACCATCTCACTCCTGTTGTTACTTCTGTATTATCAGTTTTATTTTCCATGTATGTTACTTGCCGTGCATGCCACCCATTGCAGCCCATGTAGTGTCCTCAGTTTTGGCTTTTCTATGTCAACTTCAGGTATAACAAATAACTAGACCTCAAATGGGATTTCTGTATCTCCCAAGCAAAACCTGTTGCAGCTTTTCACTCCTTTTAAATATTTTGGATGCATTAAATCTGGAGATCATTTGTACAATATTAAAGTAAACTAAAATTGTTTTAGTAGTTTCACTGATCACAAAGCATACACATTATGTAGATCAGTTTTATTCACCAAAGAGTAAGGAGGGATTGTGAACTTTATACAAGGTTAACCCATAACTCTGTTTGAACTATAGTCATAACAAGAAAACAGAGTTGACAAAATTGATCACAGTTCAGTATTTATGATACATTTGCATGATGACTACATGACTTAGAATGTATTAGCACAAAGTGTAAAGAAACAAACAATACAAAGAATATGTTTTAATTCGCCGATCATGTTTCTACAACAATTTCTAAGTTATATTATTTTACCACCATAACAATCAATGAAAATCTCATTTTGTGTTGCTACTAAAAAGATACATTTATTTACAAAATGTTTTCTTTAAATAAATCAGTCACAGGTATAAATGCAACAATCCTTGTGAAACAGTGTTTGTTACTTTGTCAAACTGATTATGTACAAACATTAGTTTTCATATGTGGGTGTTTTACAGTATAATCACTGGCACCATAGTTTAGGTATATTAATGTACTATGCATTGTTTATCAGTGGAAGATCCAGTTTTTAAAGGACTTTACTCATGAATAGATACTCATGAAAATTTACAAATGAGGGGAACACAGCATTGCTTCCACTGATCATTAAATTTTGAACAAAATGAAACCTTATATTTTTTTATTTATGTGCACAGAGGTTCACATGATATTTGTTAAAATACATAATCTACCCTTTTTCTTTCAATTATTTCAATCTTGTAAAAATATATTTTTGTTACACTGTTGCATTCATTTTACAAATATATTACCCTTTGTTATACCATAAAACTAAATTTATAGCATTCTTGAGAATTTTTTTTTGAATGTATCAAAGAATTTTATGCATTAAAATGGGCCAAAATGTTATAATTTTTCACGACAAAAGTTTGGGTTTTATGTGCCTTTCACCGGCTTCAGTATAGGACAGCCCTCAGTGGGACAACCTGGGATTCAAACTTGTGACCAGAGAGGTGCAAGCCTAGTGAAAGCCAAACATATAAACCACTCTGCCAGTGATGCCTTACCTTTTAAAGGTGAGTTGGGCAGAAACATAATAGCACAAGACATGCTTAGTGTTGGAGGATAAATTACCAGAATTTAAATTTAACCGACACATATCACACACCCTGTATATATGTCATGTACAAGTTGGGATTTTGTACAAGTTATAACTTGCACGGCTAAGTTGTAAAAGTTATAATTTGTACAAAATCTTTTTCAAATTTTGTACAAGTTATAACTTGTACAGATTTTGTGCTTCTAAAAAGCTTTGGTCAATGCACTTTTTAATAGTTTTGGGGCTGTACAAGTAAGTTGTTTATAGTTCTGGGCTCCTACAAAGCCCGGCTTACTTAGTTGATTGCAGTTAATGGTATTATTTAGGTGAACCAGGTGTTAAAATATTTTAAACAGTTGGATTAATACATGGTTAAAAGACTAAAGAAACACTCTTGTGACTAAAATATACTTAACAGTGGGGATTTACACAGGTTGCACCAGAAAGACTTAAAAACCCTCTTTTGGTTAAGATAGGTTAACTAGCAATTGTTAATTTTTAACATGATTGTAATTGACTGACAATAGGGACTTCTAGAGGTTGCCACACTTTTTATAAACACTATCCATCAAAACAATAAAGGCAGTAAGGGTTAATGTAATTGCCTTACAATAGGGGCTTGAGCCTGCCAGCTCAATCAATCAAATCAAATCAATCAGTATCAATCAAAGCTATAAGAAGACCTTCAATGACAGTACAGTAGAACCTCAATTATCCGGTCCTCTATGATCCGAATCTCCGGATTAACCGATCCGAAACCTTGTCTCGCTACATTCAGTTAAAAAGCATAGTCTACCATGAGCGATAATACAGCATTTTACAAATTCTCGGAAATCATTAATTCTCTAGTGCTTTATAAAATGCATTGTCCACAGAAACGCCTAACTTCTTTGATCTTTAATACCATTGTTTCAATTGGGGAGGGATTCATTCGTTTACACGAACCTGCTGCACAACTTCTTTGATAATTAATGCACCAATCACTGAATGCGTGTTCGATTGGGTTTGCAGTTTATAATCTACCGGAGTAGGTGGATTCACAGAGTGACGTGTATTAAAAGAATACAATGCATTATCATCCGAATGTATCCAGTCACTGATGGCGTGTTTGCTTGGGGGTTTTACAATTTATAATCTTCTGGATTTTTTCAATTGGCAAAATGTATAACGACGTTTATCAACAATAAAACGTCTTTAATGCATGTACCAAACTGAACACACACACGACTCAAGTCCGGGTAATATATGTTGAATAAAGTTACTTTAAAGTGTAGTTAATGCTTTAAAATGACAGGGGAGCAATGAAAACACTAAAAACTAGTTTAGTTCTCAAATTATACTGTAATATAATGCCTCATCCCCATTTTTCTGCTAAAACCTAAAATTCACCTATTATCGCCCACACTACCCCAGTTTTCGGCCGAACGTGACTCCATTTAACCTATCCAAACCCCCCCACTTATCCACCCAATTGTATGTCTCCCACTAGGTTCGGATAATTGAGGTTCTACTGTAATTCACATGTGGCTTCCTTTGGCTTGGGGTCCAATCTATTCTTTATTTATTTACTTGGGGTTTTACGCCGCTTTCAACACGGTACAGGTCATATCACGACGGGTAGTTGGAAATGCAGAGGAAACCAGTACATACAGTTTGGTAGGGTTCTGTACTGTAAACTGCCGACCAACGGCAAGCAACTACCAGCTTTCCCACTTGAGGCTGTGCTGGGAACCGAACCCTGGCCTCAGAGGTGGGAGGCGAGTGTTACCACTCTGCCACCGTGGCCCCCTCCTCTATTCATCCTTAAATGACATTTAACCTTTTTTACTCAGATCAAAGAAATCACAATTACAAGGCTTACCCTTTCATGTTAATATTCTGCTTATGGTACACTATGGTAAACAACTTAAACACGTCATCAGTTAAACTTAATATTTGAAAAATTTATTCAGTTGATGACTTTGGAAAATTCTTACTTAAAAAGTTTTGTTAAGTTTTTGTTAGGTTAAATGGAATACCCCTATTAAAGCCTACTGTAATTTGAAGTTCAAAGCAAAAGTATATTAAAAAACATACAGTCAATACAATAAAAGAATTATCTATCTATTTTTTGTTTTCTTTCAACATAATCTGATATAGAACTTGTCACATTACCACCATATCTACAAGAACCCTTTTCTTTAAATGGAATACCTATGTTAAAGCCTACTGTAATTTGAAAAATTCAAAGCAAAATATATTACCAAACTTCACTGAAGAATAGTGCTGTACATGTTTTAACTTGTACAAGCATAATTTTTGTACAAGTTATAACTTGTACAGAATTTGAAAAATATTTTGTACAAGTTATAACTTGTAAAACTCAACCGTACAAGTTATAACTTGTACAAGATTTTGTACAAGTTATATCTTGTACAAGATCCCAACTTGTACATGACATATATAGAACATTATTCACTGTATAATTAAAAGATATACGTCACACACACATACACACATAGAGCTTTACCCACTCATAACCCATTGATTTCATTAATAAATCGATTATATACAAACAATACAGTAAAATGGGAGTACATCTTCTGTAATGTTTCACTTATATGCCTTTAATCTCAGTATAAATCAAAATCACTTACTACAACATGAGTACAAAGGGTCTTGTTTGCTTATCTAACACTACTGTCTTTATGTTGGTAGTGCCATCAGAGTTCGTATGTAAATCTTTACGCCAGTCTGTTGAACAAAGTTAAAAATATGAAAAGACCCCTCCTGGAAACAGATTGGCTCTGTATGTTTATTCAAAAACTTTATTGCTGAAAAACCCAAGGGTATTTGGTAAGTCAGAGGTAAATATATTAGTCTCTCATATCCACAATTAACTATGTCATTCAGTTGGATTTAAATTTCTCCTTGAACACACTCAACAGTTCATCTCACTAGAGTCAGTTGTAAGGGTGGAGAAAAGCAGTGCAGACTAGTTGGTCAGCATTCAGCACAATGCACCACCACGACCATCAGCAAGCTACTACTACCAAGTTTCTCAGTAAAGGTCAGGACAGACAAACCCTTAACTTGTTGTGGACTTGCCAAGTGTACAGACCAGAAATACTCATAACCTACTCAACTCTGGCTTCCTCCACCATTCAACTAGCCCTTGTGTTATATGACCTGTGCAGTGTATTGAGAATGATGTAGAAAATCAAATAGCCTGCGATTACAACTTACTTTAAGTCCAAATGAAACAATATCCGGTAGTTTGTTCTGGTAAAAAACGTAGATGAGATATAACCATTAATGCAAAAAGAGAATGTGGAAAATTTTCAAATTAAAATGTATCATTTAACCATTATGAAGGTATTTTGCTCAATACGTAATAATATAGCCAAGATTTCTAATATTATGAGGCAATGTGAGCTGTGCATTGTGGAGAAATACAAACGTTGTTTGATGCTAGTTCTCACCATTTGAAAGCAATTATTCCTATTTTAGTCCCAAATAAAATGAAATATGGTACACAGGTATTACATTAACAACAGTAATTATAAAAGTAGGCGCATGCTGCTCAGTTAAATCTCAACGGAACAAAGACTTCTATTGAACCAGGCATTCCGACTGAGAGTGTTAATTTCAATGCAAAATGTCCCCGCCGACATCCAGTTTTACTCTAAAGAGCATGATGAATAGAACTGAGCAGTTTTACTTAAATGGGGTCACTATATCATGTGACCCTTTAGAGAAGTATACATGTTGTGAAGCAGTTACTAATACAATCTACCATTTTCTATGATATGTAACAATAAAATACCACACAGACACACACGCACATACACAACTCCTCTTTTCTGTCTGATATTACACACTTAACCACACAACTGTTACTCATATCACCACAAATAACCCTTACTCAGATGACCATACTTTACTTTGTCAGCAATGTATGTTTCCCTTACTCTGGTTGATGTTTCGAACATAATATAAATTTAAAACAATCATGCACGATAACTTGTAAAAAAAAAATAAGCTTCTCACTGTGTAATAAATCGTAGCAATAGGATTTTACAGGACAATTCCAAGTACTTTCACGTTTCTTTTCTTCTTGGACACACTTTTACTAAAGTCTTTAAAATTCCAAATATTTTCAATATTTAATTGCTAGAGAGATGCAGCCATGTGTTTTGTTAACCTGCATCTATTCTTTATGACATAGAGACACCACTGAATTTCAATCAATGCTGATAAGGCACTGTACTTTGATGATATTACATGGTACACAGGATTATCATTCAAACATAATTCAAACATCAATGTGATGCTTGATTTTCTCATTGATCTGTCTCAAAGTTCAAAGTGTGAACAACAGTTCAACCATGTACAACAACCACAACAGGGGACAATTCTAATTGCCCACATGGTTGATTCTTCTCACACTAAAGTAAAACTCAAAGTCATTGAAAACACATGTTCACACAAGATGTATTTCTCTCGATTAAAAATTATTCACATCCTTTACCAATGAAGAATATTATAATCTCACTTTAACTGTCATCTGATTGCAATACATACTAGCATCCAAAGACCCTATACTCGATTAAATAGTGATCAATACAGAATAAGATTTAATTGTTTCTCATGTAAATTATTACATTGTCCTTGATTATTCACTGTTTGAGCATTCAAACTTTATTAACTTTATCCAGCGACACTTTTTAATTGACAATGATGAAGTATATTTGTACAATTTCTTGGTGTCATAAAATGCATGATCTACACTGAAACTGCAAAAGAACAGCAAGTCTCCTAATGCTAAGACATTTCCCGGATGTTTCTGAAAATACAGAAATACCCACGACCTCCATCTCTCAGGCAGAAAGTCACCTTTCATTAGAAGAATATATATATATTCATATATATAAATATCTCTAAATGTATATTGACAAAGAAAAAAAAAAGAAGTTTTATTAAAATAACAATAACACAGATGAGCAGGCTGGGGCTATTCCTGGCCGAAGCCCTCAGTCTCTTCAATTGCAAAGTTGAGCTTTTCGGAGAGCTGTTCATAGCTTTTGTAGGGCGGGAGGTCGAGTCTGTTGAAGCAGGTGTGACTGCGGGGAAGCCAAGTCTCTTTACCCACTTTCTCAATGCAGAAACGCTGGGGGCCATTACTCCCTGTAACAGTGAATACAATTCATATAACAAGCTACATTTACGCTATACTATATATGGTACAGGTGGGACTGCAGGGATGCAAAGAAATGCTGTAGGCCATTACTTTTTGTAGAGGTATAAAACACATGACAAAGGCTCATTTTCTCCATGTAGAAATGGTGGGGGAAATTACACCTGTTAATACTGAACTGAAGCCATGAAATACTTCATGTGTATGTGCTACAGGTACTTCAATAAAATACCGTGAAACTCTACAAGAAACTACTCCCAACTCACAACCTCTACTTTGCCAATAATTTGAAACGTTTCAATATTTCCATGAAAATTAACCTTTCAGAACTATAACAGGAGAGGTGTGAATATTGGATACACCACAAAGTACTGAAGGAATGTAATAATTACTGATCTACTATGATGCAATGCATAACACACTAATACCCTCTGGTCAAAGACCACCGCTAATAAGTGAAAAAACAAAATGCAACATGAAAACAGCTCAAACTTTTTCTATGTATCCATGAAAGGTTTTCTTTTTACCCATCGATAATGGAGTTGAAATTGCCCCCTTTTTTTAAATACAAAACATGTTAAGTATTTCATGAATAACAACATCTATGTTTGATTATTTATATAACCTTTTATTTATTTACTTTATTTATTGCTGGTATACAACATATTGCATTACAAAGAACACTTGGGAGAGAAACTAGTAAAATACATATTCACATGTCAAAAATACATATTTACAGTTGGACATGTCAACTCACCCATAAGCTCAGCAAAGCCTCCCACAGGAAGTCTGCAGGTGCCTGTCACAAACTGCAACAGACGAGTACGCTTCTCCTGGTCCAACTCCTTCACAAACTGAACAAACAGGCAAAAACACTGTCACCAGGTGTACAAGGCATTACTTTTCCAATATATGATAAAATCAAACACAGTCACACAGAATAAAAACCCTTATAATCCCCCCCCCCCCCCCCCCCCCCCCCATAATAACAAGACTACTGCCACGACATAATATTCCTGCTGTATTCCTACAAGAGAAACAAACAGCTACCTAAACCCGTTAACTTCACTTTTCTAATAGGGTTGTTCCACTAAGGATCAGGGATGGGTCGCTATCCAAAATGTGTAGATTGGGAGGTGGCCAATGTAAAACCATTCCGATTCCTGGACTCCACGTCTTAGTACATCCCCATTAAAACAGAATAAGTGGAACACATGAAACAAAAACATGGAAATTTCCTCTCCATGAAATTGGACTAAAAATCTCCAAACGCACAAAAATATGGGATAAAAGAATGTAATTCTTCAGATTTTTATTTTTTGCAAATATTTTAAGTTTTCTGTGAATTATATGTGCCGACAAGAGAGATGGAGGTTAAGTCTACCTTTCCAATATTTTCCCCCGATAGCTTTCCGGGTGATGTTGCAATTGGTTTAAGTAGACTTCCGCAAAATTTTGTGATAGTTTTGTGATCCATCTGAATGGGTCATGAACCTTAAAGATCAATTTAAAATGGAAAAAGATTGCTTTGCGAATGTTAAGATATAGGTTTAAGATCACTTTAAGATCAATAAGATGATTTTACAAATAGCACAATCAGTTTAAGATGGGTTCCCGAATGCAACATCTGATAAGAATCAGGTACAGTAAATGATATTATTTAATTGTTTAATATTATCAGGAACACTCTATGAACATGCTGACTGCTTCCCGAACAGTGGAACAGGCCTATTAGTATAGAGTAGGGGTGTGAGCAACCTACCTTCCAGAACCACTGCACCTGCTTGGAGGTGCGTGTGTAGTGTCTGTAGATAGTGAAGTTCTCCCAGTCAGTCACATCAATCTCCTGCATGCCTGGTACAAAGACATAACGAATATAACATTAACAATATTTGTGATAATGCACCATACTCTACAAGTGGATATTTCCATGGGAAATTCAGTTCACAAAAATAGTCGTAGAACAATTTTATCCAAACCAAAGTTCTAAACATAATACCACATTAAAAACATTTAAACATTAAGTTTTGCACATTAGACAATACAACAAGTTTATAAGCAGTATCAGAAAACCCACAACAAATACAAGCATTGTTATTTATTGAAATGTACTTCTTTGATTAAAATTCACTTTCTTTTGTTTTTATTGTTCAGTTGGTCCTTTTTCATTTCACCACTTTTATTTCACAATTTCTATTTTCACTTGGACCTTTCCTGCCGGAATATCTGTTCAACTGGACAGATGTGATTAACGCCAAATAAACCCCAGGATTTAATGACACATGCCAACCCAAACCAGATACTTGCAAAAGAAAAATTCAACTTTTAGTTTTGGTTCTGAGCACACTGAAACCTGTTTGCATACTGCACACCATGAGGTTGTTTACCCAACACAAAATACAAATTTGCATTATTTATTCAGTTATTTATTAACTCACCACACAGCATGAGTTCGAGCTCCCTCTCGTCAAAGTACTGGAGCCACTGTAGAGGCACTACTTCATTGAAGCCCTCCAAGAAGGCCTTGGTCTGCTCCTCAATGCCACGCTTGAACCGCCACTGAACCATCAGCCTGCAGGAACCATGCATGTGTGTAAACCTCTCACATTTATATGTACCAAATAAGAACCTCTGACACTTATATGTACCAAATAAGAACCTCTGACACTTATATGTACCAAATAAGAACGTCTTGACACTTATATGTACCAAATAAGAACCTCTGACACTTATATAATGTACTACTCAATAGCTTAACCACAAAATTGTAGCTGTGCGACTGATCAGTTTAGTGACGGTTTCACTGTTAAAAATAGAAGCAGTGTCACTAATCCAAATCTTACAATCATTCGTTTGTTTGGTAGTTGCACTGCCATTAATATGTTTTCCTGGAAAGGCATCACATCATTTTCAAATATTACTGCTCTGTCATCTATTGACTTCTGCATCAGCAGTTCATTGGTTGCAGTTATGGCCCTGTCATATATCTGTTCATCTTAAAAGTCAATATGGGAGAAATTATTATGGCTCAAACAGGAAGTACTCGGCTCTTAAGTTTTACAAACAACAGATATAGAACTTTTGTAACCAGTTAACCGCTTCAAAAACTCAGAAAAAACAAGAGAGTCAAAGATGAGCCAAAAGGTGGGTTGCGCAGGCAGCAATAAGGTTAGCGACTGCTGTAATTAAATTTAGAAACAAGGAAAGAAATGTTAGGTCACCCAGTTAAGGTGAACACGTGCTAAGAAATGTAAAATTTGTAATCTAGGTTACAAAATTGTATGTATGCTATAAACGGACAAGCAAACGGACAGAATTACACCAATTTCAAAACAACTTAGCTATGATGGTGATCTACCTCCCTGTGAAGTTTGAACTTGATAGGACAAAGTATTTCGAGTTAGAGTCCAGAAACGAAAATGTTGACGGACAAACAGACAAAAAACGGACAAACAAACAGACAGAATTACATCACTTTAGAAAGGAACCTAGTTATGATGGTGATCTATCTCCCTGTCAAGTTTGAATTTGATTGGAAAATTGTTTTGGAGTCTGGAAACAGAAATGTTGACAAATGGACAAAAAACGGACAAATGAACAGACGGAATTACACCAATTTCGAAAGGAACCTAGTTATGATGGTGATCTATCTCCTTGTCAAGTTTGAATTCGATTCGACAAAGCGTTTTCGAGTTAGAGTCTGGAAATAAAAATGTTGATGGACAGATGGAGAGACAGACGGACGTCGGACACATCAATCTAATAGGCGCGTTGGTTACACGCAACCCACCTAAAAACAGATTTATATAAAATATTAAACTGAAACAAGTAAAATATATGCAACTCTACACAATATAATCAAAATAACTTAACCAAACAGAGCCAACTGCAGTACTATTGTGACGACTTAATTTCCATGAAACGAGCTCCAATGCAAGAACATTTACCAAAGACTCGCAATGTTTGAATAAATAACACATAGAGAATGTTAAAAGAGACATATAACCACAACCATAAGGGATGGGACAGGGTTTCTCAATATCAAGTAAAATGTGCAGTAACTGGAATATTCAACATGTGGTTTAATTAATGGGCTTGCATTTACTAGTCTCATTATTTATACAATACATTTATACAGTAATAACTATACTTTTCCTTTTTGTATTTACTGGTTTATCTTTTCACTAATGTGGGCAAACTCCTCCCAATTTTCTAGGGTGATTCATCGTCCATTACACCGACTAATGATCGAGCTGTCAATATGCAAACTGTCGCCAATAAATAAATTGAATCCACCCCATAATCACCCCATCACTATTACTCAGTTAATATATTCCCAATTATTGTATTTACTGGTTTATCTATTCACACAATATGACCCTCTTTTTTGTATTCACTGGCTTATCAACCATCACTGTATTAATTGCTCATCTCCTCAATCTATATATTCCTTCTTATTTGCATTAACTGGTGTATCTACTAACTAAATATATTCCCAGTGGGAATTTCCCACTTAATGTGTTTTCTGGATTATCTACTCAATCAATATATTCCCATTTACTGTCTTTTCTGACTTATCTACTCACTCAATATATTCCTTCTTATTCTCCTCTGTGACTTTAATCTTGGCCCCGCCCTCCTTCAATTCATGTGTCTCTAGTTTTCCCAGCACCTCAAAGTCTGAAGTGAAGTCTAGATCCAAGCCACACTCCTCTAGGTCATTCTCACTATAAAACAGAACACATACCAAACCATATTACTGGGCTTAATGAGCACTTTGAGATACACTGAAAACAAAAACCAGTGTCAAAAGGCTTAATGGAAGGAACTAACACCAAACATATCAATTATATACAAAACGCAGTGTTTCAGAACTTAGTGCATTAAATAGAACACTGCAAACATGATAGAGTGCTTAGTATAAGCAAAGAAAGTTTTACAGTTTCAGCCCAGTGCTCCAGGTAATTCTCACCTTGAGACAAGTCACATAAAAATCTATTTTAAGGGCTTGATGGATGAAGCAAGAGCAATATTATTTGTGAAGTCTGTCCAAGATCTCATAAAGAATCTATTGTTTACTCATATGATGGTAAAATTTAGAACATGTTAGGTGTTTTTTGTTTTTATAAAATTTATCGCAACAGATCCTTGAAGGGCAAGGAAACCAGCCCATGAGAATACATATACATAGAATAATGGAGCAACATAGTTATACTGGACAGAAACATCATTTAGATTTCATAGGTTGCATTTGATTACTTTTTTAGGGCAGCAATACACACAATGGTGCAGACTTCTGTGTAATTTTTTAGACAAAATAGTGATTCAATCAGTGATGGGCAAATACATTTCATGGCAAATGTCTTTTATGTCATATGAAAAACTTGTCTTACATCCCAGATTCTCAAGATTTTTAAATGGTCTAAACTTCTGATAATATATTGGGAATCAGTTTTAACATTGTAAAAGAGATACATCCTCATACAGACTGGGCTTTAACTAACAACAAACCCTCACAGAAATCGCAAGGAATTCTGGGAAATTACCAAGACCTATAATCTGCAATTGCTGTATTAATATATTTGTATTGGTCATATATTTTTGTAAATGAATATAAAATATATGTAATTAACATCTATTGCTATGTTTGGTGTAAAATTTATGCAAATAAAGTATAAAGTAAAGTAGTCCTGCTGTATACAACAGACCATAAACATTGCAGTTTCTATGAGAGATAGTTTTCGATCGAATAAATCTTGTGAGAGAATGAAAAAGAGAATGAGAACATTACACTAGAAAGGTCTTTATGTCTAAGGGTGACATACCTCATCCACTTGACAGAGTTATAGAACTCCTGGTCGACAGACTCTAGGTCGCTCAGAGTGAGCTTCTTCCCAAGCATCTTCTTGTAGAAAGGCATGGTGAACCCACTGTCAATGAACTTACCGTGGTACAAGGCCTGATGAATAGAGAATAGCAGCATTGGGGAAAAGTGAGACATAAGAACACTGCATCAATGGTGCAAAACACTGGTGATAGAACCTTTCTACATAACCTAAAAGAAAAACCTTTGTGCTAAATAATCCACAACTGTTCACATATCTTTACTTTATAGGAAATTTTGCCTTTATATTACCTCAAAGTGGTAACACACTCAACATTATGGCAAACCTGACAATAGCTTGAATTAGAGCAAACAATCTCCACTCCACTATGGACAATGAAGATATTGAAAATATAACAAAAATAGACCTTGCTATGATCCCCATCAGACAATCACCCAATCAACCCTGTCAACAAATCTGAAAATCAGAAGGTTTGGATACTTTCAGTTTCACTTTAGATACAAAAGATTTAAACCATAACTATCTACCACTTAAGATCTCATCACCGGGATAACCCTGCTGACAATAAATTGAATTAGGCCAGGTGGTCCAGATAGTTTCAGTTTCACTTTAAACCTCTATGAGACAAACACTTTATTTGTAAACCTTCAGATAATTAGCCGAGTAAGACTAGGTGAACAGTTTAGACTTGAACCTCTATAAGATACCCACCATAGCTATCACTCTGCCAACAAATCTGAAGTAGACCAAGTGGTCTGGGTTGACAGAAGAGGCAGCGTTGATCTGCAGGCTGTAGTTACTGTTACTTGCATACTCGAACAAGCAGTACATGGGATTAAGCACCTCGTGGGACAAGTGGAAGAACCACTCCCTGTTAAACACACAACATGAAAACATCCATTACAAATCAGTCATTAATTGTAACACTATAAGAGTCTACAAAATTTATTCATTTTTATAACCTGGAACTCCTCATTCATTATTACACATACTAAATATTATGTAGGAAAATTTCACAAACTTTTAATTCAGATCAAACAAAAGTTGGTGAAGAATTCAAAAATATTTAATTTGAAAACAAGTCACTTTACTAACAATGTAACAATATACAGTGTTCATAAATGACTTTCTTACACAATGTGTCCTCGATTTTGGTTAACATTAAAAATTATTATAAAATAATTGGTGTGATGTACTAATTTTTTGAGTAATTGAAGTCATAAAGTTTCAATCTAACCACAGCAATGAGATTACCTTGTATTCTTTGGGTATGGTGACCTATATTGGTGGTGGTTATATTGCCAGTTTTGTGACGTAAAGTAACCTCCAAGTAGTTCCCCTGTCCTGAACAGTATTGCCAGTCTGTTACAGGTTTCCCTCCTCAATTAAAGTGTGCACATGTTAGGATACAATCTCTGAGACATAGGAGAGGACTGAACCTCAAACCTTCTGTCCCAAATTGTAATTCCCTTACCTTGCAACCCCTCCATAGTCCAAGCCTTCCTCCCCTCTGAATGTGATGAACAGTCTCCTCCTCAGGTCAAACGGCTGCAGTTTTAGAATCTAAAACACACCCTCTATTTTACATACTTCATCTTCCTTCCCAAAACATTTCTATTCAGGCTTGTACAGATAAAGAAGTTTAACTCTTTATGATGAACTTTATGTTACATTGAGAGAAAGAGTTATCCTTCAAATATTCAAATATGTACAGGACTGGTAACATATTAGATGTGAAAAACAACGAAAATGCATGAAACAACAACCAGGATCACTTATCCATTTAAAGAGATCCAGATGAACAGAAGAGCAACAAGGGACAAGCACAAGGCATATAGAACTTCAAAACAATCACGACCCATGCTGAGAGATGACCCTTAAGTGAACAGAAGACTTCACAGCCAGTACTGGACGGCAAAGTTTTATCTGACAGGGCTGGATCCAGTACATTTGCACTAGTAGACTAGAGTTCAAATTTTGAAGTACTTAGAAGTACTGAGCAGTTATGTTTTTAAAATGTACTGGTACTTTTACCAAATTCATTTCAAATGTACTTGTACTAATCTTGGTATTTTTTGGTACTCTTGAGTCCCGCAGTGTACAAAAATATATCCTTTTGCCTCAAGTACAATAAATATCACATTTAACATGGTAATTATCCAAAATTCACAAACATGTTTTAAATATGAAGATACTGAACTGATGTATATTTTTTTAAATTTTTCTTACATTTGTGTTTTATGATAATTATGTTATATCCTACTTGGGTTGTATTTGTCTCATTGTTCAAGTATAGCCTGATTGAATGCTATCTTTTACTAAATAAAAAGCAATATAAGAACACAAACAATCTGAACCTGCAAGTTGCAACTATTAATTCTTGAATCTTAGGGTCTTCTGTAAAAGCACTTTACATTTTCATTACGTCAAAGATACAAATGTGAAATTTATTCAATAAACCATTCATACTGTACCTGTTGAAAGGAATCTTCAAAGAGGTTTTCTCTTGTAATATTGATTTTAACATGCCCAGGTAAAGCATTGGACTGAAACAATGACAGAAAATACTAATACAAACACTAACTTCTTGCAATTTACACTCTTAAAAATTACATCAGTTTTTATGAGAACTCATACAGTATCATACCACAAATTTAATTTTACTTGTATCCCATGTTTCTAGGTCACATTTCCAAATTTACTTGCACATATAAATTATAGCAGGTATTTATATTCCCATCGAGGGATTTTGATTTTAACTCAGATTGGCTGTTACTTTTCATACTACTTACCCATATCGGCGAGCTACATTTTATTAGCCACATTAGACATGAAAAGAATTTTGTCTCACAATAGCCAAAGAATTTAAAAGTTCATTATTATGATTACTTCTCACCTGACACAGGTATCTGAATTGTCCAAGTTTCCATCTGAAACTTCTCTCATACTGGATTGGTACTCCATATGCACCTTTGGGACTGAAATTAGAAGGGTTGTTTGAGACAATGGCAAATACTTTGTGCAGTGAAAAAAATTAAGCTGCCTTATATTACATATTTTAATTGAGAAAATAACACTAATTTTGTAAATTCTACAAAATGATTGTGCAAAAAATTTCATGAGATTATGGAAAACTTTGTAAAGATTTGTTTGATCGTATATAATCAATCTGTTTAGTAAATTGCACACTTCGCAATATGCTATATTTTTTCTGTAAAGTAATAAGGGCACAGCAATACCACATTAACACACTAAATCTCCTACTTTGAATTTAACCATCTTCCCAATGGTTTGTGCAATCTATTGACATACTACTCACCCTTTGGCTGGCCCTCCTCTTGGGTCCTGGAATGTTGTAGTCTTTCTGTTGTGGTCCACAAAGTACCTAACCCCATCAGCCGTGTACCTCATCTCCCAGCCTTCAGGTAAGGGGTCCTCCTGCATTGCACTGAAAAGTAAACAATTAACTCAAGTTTATACTACAGGTGCACATGATGTAGATTTTGGTACACACGTTTCAACATTGAAACAAAATCTAACGTTGTAGTAGGATACTTTTACATGTGGAAATATATTACATGCTATAGACTTTATAATCAACAATGATGACACCAACAGTAAAAATACTTTTTTTCATTTGAATTTAATGGTTTAATCAAATTTAATTCTGTCATTGAATTTCCTCATCTATTGATGCTTATTGGGTACTACTCACCTAGACACAGGTCACAAAGAATGAGCATAAAGGGAGTAAATAGAACTATAGCTGAGGTCGTTAGAATGCTTCTGCTTGGCTGACATGCTTACCCTTGGGTTCTCGGATCTTCCCACTGTGTTGTCCTGTTTTGGTGGTTGACAAAGTACACACGACCATGCTCATCCATTCTCCTTTCTGTTAAAAATACAAATCAAGTGATTTCATAAAGCTATTACAACATAAGTTGTTTGCAGATTTACCTTAAACTGCTTTATCCAGCCTTGTATCAGATTTACCAGTGGGATTTACAATTTTATTTGTGGATACTGATAACATTTTGCCAACACATTTATCCTATTTACTCCTAATTACCCCCACCTTCCTCCAGATATGTCTGGTGGATATTGCTAAGGTGCTTGCTGTATACTTGAATACCAGTTATTGCTAGAGATGAGTCAGTATAAAAAATATGTAGATCGGAAGGCCCCAAATTTGTAAATTTTAATTACTTAAATGTAGCTTTTATAAGCTACAAGCTTACCATGTGGGACTTAATGCTGTTCTCGGGTTGCCACACCCGGGGCCAACGTCTTAGAAAAAAAGATCGTTCTTGTTAGCCACCGGATATACTGGTAGTTGTCGTCACGTGATAACTTCTGACCAATCGCCCTACTTTCTCGTTGAAATTTTTTATTACACCTACCCCTCAGCTGTAAACAGCGGGGAGGCAGGGTGGGACTCTCCTAAGTCCCACATGGTAAGCTTGTAGCTTATAAAAGCTACATTTAAGTAATTAAAATTTACAATTTTATTACGCTACAATAGCTTACCATGTGGGACTTAATGCTGAATTCAACCGCCCGGTGGCGGGATTACAGCTGAGACTGGAAGATATGTAATTTTTTTCTAAGATTTGAATTAACATATACAGAATAGTGCCAGAAATGCCAGTCTGAGTCCCTTTTACAGAGCCCCGATCCCGAAGATCGGGCCTGTAACGAGCCAAAAACCTGAGTAAAAAGGGACAGTGCTAAAACTGTCCAGATGTTTGGTTGTAGGACGGAAGTGCAGCAGTGCTCACTTCGAGGTCTAAGGGTCCCTATTAGACCTTCACGTGTGACTGACCAACCCAGTGGTCGGGCATCTCATGAAATTTTTAACCTGAAATATGAGATTAACGACAACTCAACTGACTAAGTCCTTAATAGAAATTACCTGATAATTGAAAAATAAAATGACCTTACCCGTAACATCTTGAAGGTAAAGGAATACCTAGATCCTGGGAGAGACTCCTGAAGACTTGATTGTAGCGGATGTGCCCCCCCCCCCCCCCCTTTTTTCTTTCCGAGGACAACTGGTCTGAGGGGAAGGATCTAGGACTTGTTGTGCCGCCACTACGGGTCCCAGATACATATTGTTGTCGGTCTCCGACCAAGTAAGGTCTTTTAGGTAAAAATTTGTGAATGTGTTGTGAGCTTTCCAGTGACAGGCTTGCATGATTTGGTCCACCGATACGCCACCGTAAAAGGCCTTAGAGGCCGCGAAGGCCCGGATGTCATGCGCTTTGACTTGGACCAAGTCCAAGGCTTGTTGATCTGCTTGTTTGTAACAAAGTAGGATGGTTTGTTTCAACCATGAGGAGAGTGTAGCGGGTCTGATATCTGAGGTATGTCCTTTCTTAAAGGAGATGAAAAGGAGAGAACGAGACCCTCTCAGGTCTTTAGTTCGGTCCAAATAGAACCTCAGGGCCCGCACGGGACACAGGGTTCTGTCTTCCTTAAACTGTCTATCTACAATGGTAGTCAAAGCAGGAATAGTCACTGGTGACACACTTTGAGAACCTTCTCTTGCTAGTTGGTTTTTGGCTATGAAATCAGAAGAAGGGAACAAGGCTACCTTTTCCCATTGGCCTAAATTAGCTACTTTGTTAGCGACCCAGGCATGGATTTCGCTGCGGCACTTGCCGGAGGCCAAGGCTAGCAAGAAAGCAGTTTTGAGAGTAAGATGTTTGAGGTCTGAGTCTTTCATGGGCTCAAATGGTGCTTTGGTGAGCTCGTTAAGGACAACAGAAAGGTTCCACTTGGGTAAATTTCTGGAACTTTTAGGACGATCCCTGTGAAAACTGGAGAGTAACCTATGAAGGTCTGCGTTGTGCGCAATGTGTTGGGCCGTTGGGCCCAAAGTGTCAACGATAGCAGTCCTGTAACCATCAATGGTCGAGGGGCGCCTGTTTAGGTCTTGGTACAGGTACATGAAAAAATCTGAGATTTGTTTCACAGATGGAGTGGAGAAATCCACCGAATTTTCTCTGCACCATTTTTCAAATAGGGCCCACTTTGACCGGTAGATGGTCCTTGTTGATGACCGCTGAGGGGCAGCAATTCTCTCTGCCACCTCCACAGAGAAGCCTTGTTCTTGGAGTTGTCCGCTCCTAGACACCAGGCGTGGAGGTTCAGCTGTTGTGGATTGTTGTGGAACACATAGTTGTGGGACTGTTTGAGTAGGGTCGTTGACACTGGGAGTTGTAGTGGGATCTCTGTTGAGAGCTGCACTAGGTCCCAAAACCAGGGCATCCCTGGCCAGCCTGGGGCTATCACGATGATCAGGCAATGGCATTGCTTGATCTTTTGGATCACCTTGTGAAGGAGAGCCGTAGGAGGGTAGGCGTAAGCCGTGAGGTTGGTCCAGTTTATGTTCAGAGCATCTATGTTCCAGGCCCTTGGGTCTGGGATAGGAGACACATATAGAGGGAGTTTGTGATTCAGGTGAGTAGCGAATAAGTCTACATGAGGGGTGAACCACTTTCGGCAGATTTGCTTGAAGACCTGAGGGTGCAGGGACCATTCTGTTGACTGCACTTGGTTGGACCTGGATAGGAGGTCGGCCATCACATTCAGACACCCTGGAATGTGCCTGGCTTTCAATGTTATATGGTAGTGATGGCACCAGGTCATGATTTTCCACAGGAGAGCGCACATCTCTGCTGAGTGAGTTCCCCCTTGCTTGTTGATGTAGGCTACCACTGTTGAGTTGTCCGTCGCAACTAACACTGTTTGATTCTGGCACTGGTCCTTGAAGTCTCGAAGGGCCAGGGAGACCGCCTTCAATTCCAGGACATTTATGTGTAGCCTTTTTTCCCGCTCTGACCACAGTCCTTTTGTAGAATTTTGATCTAAATGAGCGCCCCAACCTTCGTTTGAGGCGTCGGTAAAGAGTTGGATACTGTGGTCCTTGGGATGAAGGTCTGCGCCTTTCATCACATTTGAGGGATTTTGCCACCAATCTAGGTGGGCTACAATGGCTTCTGTCCAAGGAAGGAGGTTGTCCAGCGACTGAGGATATCTCCAGTGCTCCTTGAGATGAAACTGAAAGGGCCTCATGTGAAGGCGTCCCTCCGGGACCATTTTCTCCGTTGAGGCTAGCAACCCAATTAGAGACATCAAACATCTTGCAGTCAAAACACGTTTTGACTTGAGTCGTAGGATCAAATCCTGAAGTTTGAGCCATCTCTCGTGAGTGGGTCTTACAAGGGCTGAATCTAGGTGGTATTCGTAGCCCACGAACGAAAACACCTGAGTAGGTTTCAGTTCTGATTTTTCCTGGTTGATTATCCAACCCAAGGATTGGGTTAGGTCTACTACTGCCTGTGTGTCCCTTTGAGATTCCTCCTGGGACTGGGACCTGATCAGCCAGTCGTCCAGGTATTGGTGAATTCTGAGTCCTCTTGAGAGGGCCATTAGTTTCACTTCCTTTACGATCATCGTAAAGACCTGGGGGGCTGTGGCCAGTCCGAAAGGTAGGGAGGTGAACTGGAACACCTGGGCCTTGTAGCAAAACCTTAGGTACTTCCTTGAGTTGGGATGGATGGGGATGTGAAGGTATGCGTCCGACAGGTCTATCGACGATACTCACTCCCCTGGGACCAGGGAAGTCCGGATGGACTCCGGGGTTTCCATTTTGAACTTTTCTACATGTAGAAAAGTGTTGAGCCTGCTTAAGTCTATGACTGGCCTCCACCTTTGGTGGGGCTTGGGTACTAGGAACAGGCGACTGTAAAACCCGAGAGATTTTACGTTTTCCACCCTTTCGATAGCGTTCTTTGACAAGAGAGACTGGATACAAGTGGCCAAGGCTTGGTCTTTTTGTTGGGCCTTGTACTCTGATAGAATCAGAGGGAATCTGATCAAATTTGGCTTTGAACGGAATGGCAGAACGTAGCCATTGGTGATAATGTTTAACACGTTTTGAGAACATTTGTTTGTTTGCCAGTCTCTCTTGAAAGAACGGAGGCGACTTCCTACTGGTGGACTGAATGAGGCTATGGAGGAGTCATTGCGAAGGGGGGTTTCCACGCCCCCTTCCTCTATTGTGGGGTCGAAAACGACCCCTGGAGCCTCTGAAGTTGGATTTTCCTCTTCCCGAGGGAAAGGATTGGTTACTGCTTTGAGAGGTATTGCCCCCATAGGGGCGTTTCCTGTAGGAGCCTCTTTTCTTGTGGGGGCCACGAAAGGGCTTATTCTGGTAGGGTGCAAAACCCTGAGAATCTTTTGAGGTGCCTTTTTTGAGAAGGAAGTCCTCACCTTCCTTTACAAGTTGAGACTCGAACAAGGAGGAGTCCCAGAAGGACGAGTTCCTAAGTTCTTGGCGTCTCGTTTCCCCTAACTGGGGATGCAATAAAGTCATTTCGGCTTCGCGCCTAAGCAAGCCGGTATTAGCCATGGAATATAATTCCCTCTGGAGAATATGGGCTAGCGATTTGCTGAGACAGGTAAGAGCTCTATGTTGAACAAGAACAGTCTTGTTCCAAAAATCCAAGTACTCAGCAACTTCCTCATATCCGCGCTTTGCTGCTTTCTCAGGATTGGCACCTTTCTGGATCTGAGATTTAATCTTCTTGACAGTTGACTTGATGCTATGTTGACACTTCTCCAAGGAAGCATTGCAAGAAGAAGAGGTTTTGGCAAAGGCAGCGGTGAAATTGAGGGTTGAGATATTTTGTCTAGCCTGATGTTCCAGCTCCTTAAGGACAGGCATAGGGACTTTGGCTACTGGTGCCCCAGGAGGTCTAGGAGTAATACAGATCTTGGCAAAGTCCGTATTCAACTCCTGGATTTTGTCTTGAAAAGTGGGCTGTCCAACCTTATACCACTTAGAAGTGGATGGAGGAGGCTTGACATATTTTCCCTCAGATAAATTGGCAGCTTTGAAATCATGTTGAAATTTATCAAAGGCGTCCTTGATAACTGAGCTAAGTGGTAAGATAGAGGAGGGACCTCTAGGTCTGAGCTCTTGACGGCCTTTTTCGTCATCCAGACCCAACACTGAAGTTGACGACCTAGGCATAGAGTCCCTGGGGTCAGGGAGAGAAAGAATGCGCCTGAAGGTGTCTACCTCTTCAGAGTATTGGGAGGGAATGTCAGACAGGGCTACTTCCCTATAATAAGGGGGATCTGGATCATGTTGTGGGAGGTCTTGATCAGAAGCTGCGCCTGAGGGCTGAGCCCTAGAGGGCTTAGAAGACCTGTGTCTAGCCACAGGGGAGTGATCTTCCTCTGAAGATGACACATATCTGGACCTAGATTTATGCTTGCTCTTGTCAGAGTGTTTCTTAGGTCTAGGATGGATCCGAGATTCGTCGGAATCCTCATCCAGATGATCCGAGGCAGAGCTCGGTGTTACTGTTTGTCTGTGGCTTTGTTTTTTATGTGAGTACGAGGAATCCTTCGGTATTGCTTCAGAAGGGGCAACGTACTGATCCGAGGAAGTTTGATTTAGTACTAGATGAGGAGGGAGTGCTGGACCAACGTCCACATCCATAGCCTCGGATTGTGTATTAGTACTTGACCTC
Source organism: Sabellastarte sp. h YS-2021 (assembly GCA_964017235.1). Classification (NCBI taxonomy): domain Eukaryota; kingdom Metazoa; phylum Annelida; class Polychaeta; order Sabellida; family Sabellidae; genus Sabellastarte; species Sabellastarte sp. h YS-2021. Next base: position 33,588,751 of record OZ024930.1, read on the forward strand.
GAAGGGGGTAGGTCCAGATGAGCAGCAGGTTTGCTGGATGGACCAGCTTTAGAAGCATGAGGTGAGGGATCAACCTCGGCAGATTTTTTAACTGCTAACTCCTCTCGGAGTGACTGAAAAGCTTCTAACATGGATGCCTGGAAGGAACCCATTTGCTGCTGGATATGTATATTTAAGGAATCACCCAGGGATTTCTCTAGATTTCTTTGAATTTTATTTTGTAAAACAGTACCTGGGGTGGGAGGAACAGCCTTGGCTGGGGTCTTTAGTGATAAAGAACTGAAGGCGAGAGGTTGAGGACGGGGGGGTGAGGTAAAGAGGTTATCGGCAGCACTCTCAAGGTCTGCATTGGAACCATTAAAAGAGTCCCCATCGCCTTCACCCAAGAGATCTAGTTCATCTTTGGAACTAGTTTCCGCTTTTTGCTTTTTTAAGTACCGCTTCCTGTTTTGGATCTTTTGTAACTGCTCATCAGAGAGAGACGTACAAATATGGCAGGGCGCTTCAAAAGTGACACAGGGGTCATCTCCCTTGCCAGCCTCCCTACAGGTAGGGCAGTAATTATGTGTATCAAAACTGAAGCAAAAATGGCGGCATTTCTGAGCTCTCGGTTTGTCTTTGTTTGCTTGATGAAGGGACATTTTAACGCAATAAAAAGACGTACAATTAAGATTGCCTGAACCGAGAAAACTCAAAACATGCGGATTGTAAGGAAACTACTTAAGTTGTGAAATTAAAAATTTTACAGAATAATCTATGACATATATTTAAAGAAATATCCAAATATTAGCCTCCAACAATACGTGAATACTGAGAAATAAATGAAAATGTCTGTATATTTACAAACTGCTACCAGTCAATCGTGGCCAACGAGAAAATAGGGCGATTGGTCAGAAGTTATCACGTGACGACAACTACCAGTATATCCGGTGGCTAACAAGAACGATCTTTTTTTCTAAGACGTTGGCCCCGGGTGTGGCAACCCGAGAACAGCATTAAGTCCCACATGGTAAGCTATTGTAGCGTAATAAAAGCAAAACATTTTCAATCCCAGGGTTCTGAAAAAGATGCGGTACACCCCAAATCCAACTAGAGGATCGCTCGCAAAAAAAAAAAGATAATGTTTTTGAATAGCAAAAACAAAGCGTCCCAAAAAGGATATAAAGGTGAGTGCTAAAGTATTAAGAAAATGCTTCGTTTCTAGCCTTAACTGTTGTGGCAACCAAAGTCAGCGCAGTTTGCTCTATCTAGCACGGTTTTCAAGATATAAGCATTTTTGTGTTTTGCAAAAAATAAAAAAATTAAAAATGTCCGCTATATTTGGCAAGACAAAAATACTTTGAAAATTGGTATGGCTACTCTGCAGAGATACCCAGCAGGTCCAAAATTTTGTTGAGTTCGCTCCATATAGCACGGTTTTCGAGATATAAGCATTTTTGTGTTTTGCAAAAACTTTGAAAATTCAAAATAGCCACCATTTTTGGGGAGACAAAAATTTTTGTCAAGACCACTGCCGCGGTGTGCATCTCCCGCCGAGCATTAAAGCAGAAGAAATAGCTTTTCCCGAGATATTCACAACTTTTCATTTTCGTGTATGAAAGTTCTTCCAAAAGTAGGTGAATGAGTTATTTGAGAAAAATTGGCTATCTGCAATACTTTTAGAGATAATTCGCATTTACTCATTTTCAGTAGGTGAGTAATTAGCTATGGGTCTGAAACTTCACCAAGTGAAAGCTCTCCCAAAAGTAGGTGAATGAGTTATTTGAGAAAAATTGGCTATCTGCAATACTTTTAGAGATAATTCGCATTTACTCATTTTGAGTAGGTGAGTAATTAGCTATGGGTCTGAAACTTCACCAAGTGAAAGCTCTCCCAAAAGTAGGTGAATGATTAATTTGAGAAAAATTGGCTATCTGCAATACTTTTAGAGATAATTCGCATTTACTCATTTTGAGTAGGTGAGTAATTAGCAATGGAAGTGAAACTTCACCAAATAAAAGCTCTCCCAAAAGTAGGTGAATGAGTTATTTGAGAAAAATTGGCTATCTGCAATACTTTTAGAGATAATTCGCATTTACACATTTTGAGTAGGTGAGTAATTAGATATGGGTCTGAAACTTCACCAAGTGAAAGCTCTCCCAAAAGTAGGTGAATGATTAATTTGAGAAAAATTGGCTATCTGCAATACTTTTAGAGATAATTCGCATTTACTCATTTTGAGTAGGTGAGTAATTAGCTATGGGTCTGAAACTTCACCATGTGAAAGCTCTCCCACAAGTAGATGAATGAGTTATTTGATAAAAATTGGGTATCCGCAATACTTTTAGAGATAATTTGCATTTACTCATTTTGAGTAGGTGAGTAATTAGCTATGGGTGTGAAACTTCACCAAGTGAAAGCTCTCCCAAAAGTAGGTGAATGAGTTATTTGAGAAAAATTGGCTATCTGCAATACTTTTAGAGATAATTCGCATTTACTCATTTTGAGTAGGTGAGTAATTAGCTATGGGTCTGAAACTTCACAGAGTGAAAGCTCTCCCAAAAGTAGGTGAATGAGTTATTTGAGAAAAATTGGCTATCTGCAATACTTTTAGAGATAATTCGCATTTACTCATTTTGAGTAGGTGAGTAATTAGCTATGGGTCTGAAACTTCACCAAGTGAAAGCTCTCCCAAAAGTAGGTGAATGATTAATTTGACAAAAATTGGCTATCTGCAATACTTTTAGAGATAATTCGCATTTACTCATTTTCAGTAGGTGAGTAATTAGCTATGGGTCTGAAACTTCACCAAGTGAAAGCTCTCCCACAAGTAGATGAATGAGTTATTTGATAAAAATTGGGTATCCACAATACTTTTACAGATAATTAGCATTTACTCATTTTGAGTAGGTAAATAATTAGCTATGGGTCTGAAACTTCACCATGTGAAAGCTCTCCCAAAAGTAGGTGAATGAGTTATTTGAGAAAAATTGGCTATCTGCAATACTTTTAGAGATAATTCGCATTTACTCATTTTGAGTAGGTGAGTAATTAGCTATGGGTCTGAAACTTCACCATGTGAAAGCTCTTCCAAAAGTAGGTGAATGAGTTATTTGAGAAAAATTGGCTATCTGCAATACTTTAAGAGATAATTCGCATTTACTCATTTGGAGTAGGTGAGTAATCATCTACGGGTCTGAAATTTTTTGTTTGAAAATTGGCATGGCTACTCTGCAGAGATACCCTGTGGGTCAAAAATTTCGTCGAAATCGCTCTATCTAGCAGGGTTTTCGAGATATAAGCATTTTTATGTTTTGCAATTTTTGCGAAAAATTCGAAAATTCAAAATGGCCGCCATTTTTGGCGAGACAAAAATTTTTTCAAAATTGGGATAACTACTCTGCAGAGATACCCTGCTGGTCAAAAATTTCGTCGAAATCGCTCTATCTAGCAGGGTTTTCGAGATATAAGCATTTTTATGTTTTGCAATTTTTGCGAAAAATTCGAAAATTCAAAATGGCCGTCATTTTTGGCGAGACAAAATTTTTTTGAAAATTGGCATGGCTACTCTGCAGATATACCCTGTGGGTCAAAAATTTCGTCGAAATCACTCTATCTTGCAGGGTTTTCGAGATATAAGCATTTTTATGTTTTGCAATTTTTGCGAAAAATTCGAAAATTCAAAATGGCCGCCATTTTGGGCGAGACAAAAATTTTTTCAAAATTGGGATAACTACTCTGCAGAGATACCCTGTGGGTCAAAAATTTCGTCGAAACCGCTCTATCTAGCACGGTTTTTGAGATATAAGCATTTTTGTGTTTTCCTTATTTGGAAAATTCGTAATGATTAATTAATCATTAATTACTCGGCCATTTCTTGACCAATCAATGCCAAAATCTAATGATTTCCAGATTTTAATAGAATGAATGTATTTGCCAAGTTTCAGGTGAATTGATAAAATTCCTTTCAAGTTATTATCCGGACAAGCTTCCCCATCGAAAAAAGACATTTTTGGTCATGTGACCTCTCTGATTGGTTGAAATGTCACTGCAGCATATTCAAAAAAATCCCCAAGGCTACTGCCTAAACCTGCCAAATTTGAAAAGAATCCGCCTAACGGTTACAGAGTTATAAGGAAAACAAAATGCGGAGCCGGCGGAGCCTGAAGCTCTCCCATACACAAACAAGCGTCCCTTGCGGGACGCTTAATAAGCCACTCACAGAATGTGAAACTCATGAAGCCGAAACGTGGCATTTTCCTCTCACTATAAATGTCCCAAATAAATAAAAATATGGGATAAAAGAGTGTAATTTCTTAAGGTTAAGTGTTTGTTTCAAAAAGTTTTTCTTCAAATATATATCAATTGCGATGATGGTTGCTAAGTGTCGTCAGGGTATTTCAATAAAAACTCCCAAAATCTAAATAACGGTGATATCAACCCATCCCTAGTTGTTGCTGGGTGTTTTATCCCAGGCCCTCGAATGAGTCCCTGATGGGTATATGCTGGGCTTCCTGCTGGTTTCTCTGCTTGTTTTTTTTCTATTATTTTCACAACTACTCACCCCAACCATCTGGTAGCTCTCCCAGTGGGTCTTGCTGGGCTGCCTGCTGCTGCTGTTGCTGCTGTGGGTACAGGAAACGGTTGGCCAGTGCATCCAGTTGGTTGTTTCTGTTCTGCCGCCACTGCTGGAAGCTGTTGAGGTTGTTGATCATGTCTGGATTGGGTCTCTGCCAGGTGGTGGTGCGGGTGTTGTGGTCCACATAGTATACACGGCCACGACTGTCCACACGGCGCTCCCAACTGAAACATTTTTATTTAGAATTGATTATTCAAAACTACTGCAATGTTTATTTTAAAGAACTAATGATGAGGGAACTGTATACAAGTTAGGTTTCCATACAGAATAAACTTGTATGGCATGGTATGTACAGAGTAAGATCCAAAACATAATTCTATGTGGCACGGTACAAACTGTGACCTTTATCGCTTTCTAAGTTTGTATATTAAAGTGTTCCTTACTATAAACTCACACTGTTTGTTATGCTTTGCCTGCCACTTTGATATAAAACACAGACTGAAGTACCAGTGTAGTAACAATCATTTCTGCAGTGATGCTTTAGTTATGCTATGTGGGAATGACATAAATACTGAATAAACAACTGATATAAATTGCTTGCTTTACCATTAGCAGGACAACAAGTAGCCTACTTGAAGTAGGGCCACACAAATTACTAGTATAAATCAAGATGCGCTGAAGTTTAGAATGGAATCTTCAGTTTCTCATGAAACATCTCCAAATTGCAAAAGTATCCTACCCTGAGGGCAGTGGGGTGGGTCTCTCCCAGGTGGTGGTTCTGGTGTTGTGGTCCACATAGTAAGGTCTGTTATTAGGGTCCATCCTCGTCTCCCAGCCTGCTGGAAGAGGTTCGTTACTATTGCTGCTACTCAGGGCTGCGGCACTGGGATTGCCTGGTGGCTGACCTTCACCTGTGGGGCACAGGGAATGGTAGCATATAGAATATAATAATTACTACCAAAGCATTTATGGAATTTATGAGTAGATGCAGTTTGCCTGTTGTCAGAATATCATACTCAAATAAGTGGTAGATTATTCACTAAATACAAAGTTCTGGAACAATCGTTACCCTTTCAAATTAATTCAAAATGCTCCTTAATTTATAGTATCGGCAGTTGCCTGTAGTCATTTCACCTTCATGTTTTAAACCAGAGACTGTAGGAACATCTTACCTGGAGGTGGAGGTGTTGAAGAACTAGCAGACGAGGATGTTGTAGTTGTAGTCGTAGTAGCAGATGTACTGGTGCTTGTGCCTGTAGCTGTGGTGGTTCCTGTCTGAGTTGTACTAGTGGCGCCCCCTCCACTACTCCCTGCATTACTGGAGAGACTCTGGGAACTGGCACTCGCTGCTACTGTGGCCGCACCGGCTGCGTTGCTTGCTGATGCCCTACTCCTGCTGTTTCGATTTCTTCCTGAGGGGCTAGGGCCATTAGATGTTGGGACTGGGGTGCCACTGGCCACACTTCCTGTACTGCGGCGTGGGGGGTCCCGTGGCCTGCTCGGGGCACCACTTGGACTCTGGGAGTGGCGGGATGAAGGCCCTAAATGTATGGAACTTTATAAATATAGGGCTTGTAAAGAGTATTTGGAGAATTGTGGTATTATACAGAAAGAGCATAATCTTTTGTTACACTATTAAGTTCTTATTACAAGACACTGAAAGTAGAAATATTTGACACATGAAAGTAGCACTAAAAAATACAACTGCAGCCTGAGGCAATCTTAACCACTGAAGCAATCTTAACCACTGTGAACAAAAAATTGGAAACACATTCTTAAACAAGAGGAGAGTGCCCGTGAACGGGCACTGTGTCAGCTGACTGAGTGTTTTTGATTTGTGAAGGTGATGAGAGGAAAGCATAATTATCAGGGAAAGTGCTGTACAGAAGTACAGTAAATGGTAATTGAACATCAGAAATTCTGAAGCTGACAGAAAAGGACAAAAAAGTTGTGCCCTGCAAATGGTATTATGAAGGAAAGTAACAAGGTAACTGTTTAAGTGTAAAAAGTAGGTTAAAACATATTTAAAGAAATACTGCAAATGCAATATCCTCGTTCCACCTTGAAGAAGGGGTCCAAGGTCAAATCCAACCACAAAAACATTCCCAGCCCATGATTTCCTATAGGTTGGTTTACCATCCCAAACCTCTAGGACCAATAATAAGCGAGTTATAAGCACTTTTAAGTTTGGCTGTCTTCATTTGACCTAGAAGGAGGGGTCCAAAGGTCAAATCTGACCACACCAAAAGAATCCCAGCCTATGATTTCCTATAGGATGGTTTACCATCCCAAACCTCTAGGACCAATAATAAGCGAGTTATAGGCACTTTTAAGTTTCGCTATCCTTGTTTGACCTTGAAGGAGGGGCCCAAGGTCAAATCCGACCACACCAAAAGATTCCCAGTCCATGAATTCCTGTAGGTTGGTTTACCATCTCAAGCTGTAGGACAAATAATAAGGGAGCTATAAGCAATTTTAAGTTTGGCTATCCTCATTTGACCTTGAAGGAGGAGTCCAAGGTCAAATCTGACTACACCAAAAGAATCCCAGCCCATGATTTCCTACATGTTGATTTACCATCCCAAACGTCTAGGACCATTAATAAGCAAGTTATAAGCACTTTTAAGTTTGGCTATCCTCGTTTGACCTTGAAGGCAGGGTCCAAGGTCAAATCTGATCACACCAAAAGATTCCCAGCCCATGATTTTCTATAGGTTGGTTTTCCATTCCAAACCTCTAGGACCAATAATTATAAGCACTTTTTAGTTTGGGTATCCTCGTTTGACCTTGAAGAAGGGGTCCAAGGTCAAATCGGACCACATGAACAGATTCCCAGCCGATGATTTCCTATATGTCTGTTTACCATCCCAAACCTCTAGGACCAATAATAAGCGAGTTATAAGCACTTTTAAGTTTGGCTATCCTTGTTTGACCTTGAAGGAGGGGTCAAAGGTCAAATCTGACCACACCAAAAGATTCACAGCCCATGATTTCCTACAGGTTGGTTTACCATCCCAAACCTCTAGGACCAATAATAAGGGAGATATAAGCGCTTTTCATGACTGACAAAGAAACACCTGTGGCGGCCATCTTGTTTTTCAAAATGAGGCCAAAAATATTCCCAGTCAAGATTTTATAATGAGGAACATATCCTGCGAATTTGAGATCTCTACCTATAATACCCTTTGCTCTAGAGGGCCAACAAAAGTCCTTGTTTAAAGTCGAATAAACGTCACTGGCGGCCATCTTGTTTTTCAAAATGAGGCCAAAAATATTCCCAGGCAACATTTTATGGTTATTAATATATCCTGCAAACTTGAGAAGGCTAGCTATAATATTTTTTTCGTTAGAGCGGTAATGGTGAAATCTCTCTACACACTGCGGCTATCCAGTGGATACAATGATTTACTCAACAGTGAGAACCTGAAAGTAGCTATTGCTCAGCTATGCCATGACATAGAGGTCTGCAATTTCACTCTGTTGTACCTGACCAAAAATTACGTGAATAACATATTTAAACAAAATACTCTAAATGCAATAGTTTTCAAGTTACAACTGATTTACTCAATAGTGATAACCTCAAAGTAGCTATTACTCAGCTATGCAATGAGCTACATGTCTGAATTTTTACTATGTTATAGCTGACCCAAAACTAGGTGAACAACATATTTAAGCAAAATACTGTAAATGCAATAGTTTTCAAGTTACAACTGATTTACTCAATAGTGAGAACCTGAAAATAGCTATTGCTCAGCTATGCCATGAGTTATAGGTCTGTAATTTCACTATGTTATAGCTGACCCAAAAGTAGGTGAACAACATATTTTAACAAAATACTCCAAATGCAATATTTTTCAAGTTACAACTGATTTACTCAACAGTCAGTACCTGAAAATAGCTATTGCTCAGTTGTGCCATGAGCTACAGGTTTGTAATTTCACTATGTTATTGCTGACCCAAAAGTAGCTGAATAACATATTTACACAAATTTCTGTAAATGCAATAGTTTTCCAATTACAACTGATTTACTCAACAGTGATAACTTCGAAGTAGCTATTACTCAGCTATGCAATGAGCCACAGGTCTGGAACTTCACTATGTTATAGCTGACCCCAAAATAGGTGAATAACATATGAAACTAAATACTGTAAATGCAATAGTTTTCAAGTTATAAGTGATTTACTCAACAGTGATAACCTAAAAGTAGCTATTACTCAGCTATGCCATTAGCTACAGGTCTGAAATTTTACTATGTTATAGCTGACCCAAAAGTAGCTGAATAACATATTTATACGAAATTCTGCAAATGCAATAGTTTTCAAGTTACAAGTGATTTTACTCATGATGGAAGTTACTGAAAAGCCCAAAAGTAGCTATTACTCACTTAGCTATTGAGACAGACACCCAAGTTACTCACCATGTTGTAGCTATGAAAAAAGTAGCTGAACAACATATTTTTATGACTCACTTTTAATGACTCTGGGGAACAGACAAATTAACAGATCTGCATGCCTTGAACAATCTTTAAGCCTGGATAGATAAGGTATCTTTTAAAAGCAGAAGAAATAGTCCTTACTACCCAGGGTATCCAAAATTTGTTTCAGTTTTACTTACTCCTAACTCAGTGTTGATTCTAGGAATTTCAAAAAGTGGGGGCAATCCCCCACCACTACACAAAATGTGGGGGAGGGGCTAAAAATTCTGGGGGACGACTTTATGATAAGTTTAAACTAACAAAAAATACATTTTCAGTTTATTTAGGCATTTTTAACAGTGGACTTCTATTAATTAGTGGTCAATTTTTATTGTCTTGCCCAATAAAAATAAACTTCAAGGCTAGTGATAGAATTTTAAAAAAATACTGAAAATGGTTATTTACATCAAAGTGGCTCCTGTCATGGCATTATGGTTTTAAATTTTCATCTGAAGTCATGGCATCACAAATTCAGTCATTACACCATCAATTCATACAAATATGTTGGAATACCCCACAGAATACCATGACCTCATGAATAGTAATGAGTAGTCCACAAATTCTTCAAGTAAAATATTGCTAAAAAATCCAATGGAATCGTCAAATATTTTTTACGCATACATGAGCTCTGTAGTCCTTCTAGTATTTGATCTTAAATCAGAAAATATTAAGAATTAAAACCACTACGAAAATCTGTGACCTCATTAATATTAATGAGTTGTCCGTGAATTTTGATCCAGTAAAATATTTTTCTAGGGAATTCCGACAGATACGTAGTGGCTTTCTACCAGTGAACACCCGCCTACCAGTGAACGCCCGCCTTATATATCTTTATTAGAGGTCAAGGACAAATGCTTCTATTTGCAAACAAAATGGGCGTTCACTGGTATTTACAGTTTGCGGTAAACACGGCCGATAATAGAGATATATTGTCAAATTACATCACTTTCAAAGAAATGTTCCCCAGCATATTTAAATCATTAATTATCTTGAATGTCATTGGATAATTTGGTTGAAGCAGAACATAAACTAAACCTCCAAGTATAAGATAAATGCTAAATGTTATCTTAAACACGGGCGTTTACTGGTAGAAAGCCACTACGCCAATAGGGTCACCACCGGCTTCACTGCCATGGCCTGTTGTGGTAACAATCCAGTCTACTGTAAGTTTCGTTTTTCTTGCAGCCATTTTTTATATAATCATCCACTTTCAGCTTAATTTTATATTTTTGGGTAAATATGTCCAAATACTGTCTGTACCTCATAATATATTTGAGTTTGTAAACGATCACGAAACCAAAATCGTCTACAGGCATTATTCGAAGAACGTTTCGACGGAAAAATCAAAACCTCGACAAACTCTCGCTCCACGCATCGTTTCGATTTCTTTGATCTCTCGTCTTTTCGCTTCGTATATATATCCCACATTGCCTTGCGCTGAATGCGTTCTTTTACAATCTTGTCCCCGCATACTTCGATGAAATCCGCGAGCAAAAGCAAATTAATGCGAGATATCGCAGAAAACGCATCCTAGAAGCAACTCTGTAACTCTTTGTAGGATTTCCCACTTGAGCTAAAATTGATTAAATCTACAAGTCTAACTAATATGGGAAAAAAGTGAAAGGAAACAATATACATTTGATAGAACAGCATACACAGCTAGACCTGATAAACCTCAGTGAAATGGAACCTTTCAATTTACCTTCATTTTCTTACATTAACCCAAAAATATGCAATACTGCAGAGAGATTATGTACTGTAAATCTTCCACACCCCTCCCCCACCCCTCTCCACTTCAATTGAAACACTGAAGAAAGAAGCATAGACAACAAGCATTCTGACGCATGCATTTATCTCCCGCCGTATAAATTAGATGTACTAAAGATAACATATTTTAACAAGGTGCTCTAAATGTAATACTTTTCAAGTTATAATTGATTTAGTGCATGATTTCATGAATTTTAATACATTAAAAATAATTTAAAAATTCATTAAAAAAATTTAGCATGTGAAAGCTCTCCAAAATGTAGGTGAAAGAGTTATTTGAGAAATATTGGCTATCTGCAATACTTTTAGTGATAATAGGCAGTTACTCATTTTGAGTAGGTGAGTAATTAGCTACGGATCTGAAAATTCACTAATTGAAAGCTCTCCAAAATGTAGGTGAATGAGTTATTTCAGAAATAATGGCTATCTGCAATACTTGTAGAGATAATTCACATTTACTCATTTTGAGTAGGTGAATAATTAACTACGGGTGTGAAACTTCACCAAGTGAAAGCTCTCCCAAAAGTAGATGAATGACTTGAGAAAAATTGGCTATCTGCAATACTTTTACAGATAATTCACATTTACTCATTTTGATTAGGTGAGTAATTAGCTACGGGTCTGCAACTTCACCATGTGAAAGCTCTCCCAAAAGTAAATGAACAAGTAATTTGATAAAAATTGGATACCCGCAATACTTTTAGAGATAATTAGCATTTACTCATTTTGAGGAGGTGAATAATTAGCTACGGCTCTGAAAATTCACCAAGTAAAAGCTCTCCCAAAAGTAGGTGAATGAGTTATTCGAGAAAAATTGGCTATCTGCAATACTTATAGAGATAATTCACATTTACTCATTTTCAGTACGTGAGTAATTAGCTACAGGTCTGGAACTTCACCATGTGAAAGCCCTCCCAAAAGTAGATGAATGAGTTATTTGATAAAACTTGGATATCCGCAATACTTTTAGAGATAATTCACATTTACTCATTTTGAGTAGGTGAATAATTAGCTACGGGTCTGAAACCTCACCAAGTAAAAGATCTCCCAAAAGTAGGTGAATGACTTATTTGAGAAAAATTGGATATCTCCAATACCTTTACAGATAAATCACATTTACTCAATTTGAGTAGGTGAGTAATTAGCTACGGGTCTGGAACTTCACCATGTGAAAGCTCTCCCAAAAGTAGATGAACGAGTAATTTGATAAAAATTGGATATCCACAATACTTTTAGAGATAATTAGCATTTATTCATTTTGAGTAGATGAATAATTAGCTACGAGTCTGAAACTTCACCAAGTGAAAGCTCTTCCAAAAGTAGGTGAATGAGTTATTTAAGAAAAATTGGATATCCCCAATACTTTTAGAGATAATTCACATTTACTCATTTTGAGTAGGTGAATAATTAGCTACGGGTCTGAAACCTCACCAAGTAAAAGCTCTCCCAAAAGTAGGTGAATGAGTTATTTGAGAAAAATTGGAAATCTGCAATACTTTTACAGATAATTCACATTTACTAATTTTCAGTAGGTGAGTAATTAGCTACAGGTCTGGAACTTCACCATGTGAAAGCTCTCCCAAAAGTAGATGAACGAGTAATTTGATAAAAATTGGATATCCACAATACTTTTAGAGATAATTAGCATTTACTCATTTTGAGTAGGTGAATAATTAGCTACGCGTCTGAAACTTCACCAAGTGAAAGCTCTTCCAAAAGTAGGTGAATGAGTTATTTAAGAAAAATTGGATATCCCCAATACTTTTAGGGATAATTCACATTTACTCATTTTGAGTAGGTGAGTAATTAGCTACGGGTCTGCAACTTCACCATGTGAAAGCTCTCCCAAAAGTAGATGAATGAGTTATTTGATAAAAATTGGATATCCGCAATACTTTTAGAGATAATTATCATTTACTCATTTTGAGTAGGTGAATAATTAGCTACGGGTCTGAAACTTCACCATGTGAAAGCTCTCCCAAAAGTAGATGAAGCACTTATTTGAGAAAAATTATGTCATTATTTTGCCACAAATAAGAAAATAGCTATTACTCACTTATGGCATGCAATAGAACCCCAAACTATATGCATTTACCCTGCAGTCACAATTTCAAAGTAGGTATTACTCGGCTATCTAATGTGCAACAGGTCTGAAACTTTACTATGTGATAGGTTATCAAAAACTAGATGAATAACATATTTGAAAATATTTCCCTAACTTTAATACTTTTGAAGATATTTAACATTTACTTATGCTGTTATTTTGCTACAAATAAGAAAATAGCTATTACTCACTTATGGCATGCAATACAACCCCAAAATATATACCATCTTATAGTTAAGGACAAAGTAGCTGAACAACATATTTGAAGAAAAAGCTGTAACTGCAATAGTTTTGGAGTTAAAATGGATTTACTCAACAGTCACAATTTCAAAGTATCTATTACTTAGCTATGCAATGTGCAACAGGTCTGAAACTTTACTATGTGATAGCTTACAAAACAAGAGGAGAGTGCCCGTGAACGGGCACTGTGTCAGCTGACTGAATGTTTTTGATTTGTGATGGTGATAATGAGAGGAAAGCATAATTATCAGGGAAAGGGCTGTACAGAAATACAGTAAATGGTAACTGAACAGCATGTTCGAAAGATATTCCGAAGCTGACAGAAAAAAAGGACAAAAAAGTTGTGCCCTGCAAATGGTATTATGAAATAAAGTAACAAGGTAATTGTTTAAGTGTAAAAAGTAGGTTAAAAATATTTAAAGAAATACTATAAATGCAATATCCTCGTTCGACCATGAAGAAGGGGTCCAAAGGTCAAATCTGACCATACCAAAAGATTCCCAGCCAAAGAATTTAGGATGGTTTACCATCCCAAACCTCTCGGACCAATAATAAGTGAGTCATAGGCACTTTTTAAGTTTGGCTATCCTTGTTTGACCTTGATGGAGGGGTCCAAGGTCAAATCCGACCACACAAAAAAATTCCCAGCCCATGATTTCCTGTAGCTTGTTTACCATCCCAAATCTGTAGGACCAATAATAAGCGAGTTCTAAGCAATTGTAAGTTTGGCTATCCTCAATTGACCTTGAAGGAGGGGTCCCAGGTCAAATCTGACCACACCAAAAGAATCCCAGCCCATGATTTCCTATATGTTGGTTTACCATCCCAAACCTCCAAGACCAATAATACGCGAGTTATAAGCACTTTAAGTTTGGCTATCTTCGTTTGACCTGGAAGGAGGGGTCTAAGGTGAAATCTGACCACACCAAAAGATTCCCAGCCCATGATTTTCTATAGGTTGGTTTTCCATTCCAAACCTCTAGGACCAATAATAAGCGAGTTATAAGCACTTTTAAGTTTGGCTATCCTCATTTGACCTTGAAGGAGGGTCCAAGGTCAAATCCGACCACACCAAAAAATTCCCAGCTCATGATTTTCTATAGGTTGGTTTTCATTCCAAACCTCTAGGACCAATAATAAGCGAGTTATAAGCACTTTTATGTTTGGCTATCCTCATTTGACCTTGAAGGAGGGTTCCAAGGTCAAATCGGACCATATTAACAGATTCCCAGCCCATGATTTCCTACAGGTTGGATACAATGATTTACTCAACAGTGAGAACCTGAAAGAAGCTATTGATCAGCTATGCCATGACATAGAGGTCTGCAATTTCACTATGTTATAGCTGACCAAAACGTCTGTGAATAACATATTTAACAAAATACTCTAAATGTAATAGTTTTCAAGTTACTACTGATTTACTCAAGAGTGAGAACCTCAAAGTAACTATTACTCAGCTATGCAATGAGCTACATGTCTGAATTTTTGCTCTGTTATAGCTGACCTAAAAGTAGGTGAACAACATATTTAAGCAAAATACTGTAAATGCAATAGTTTTCAAGTTACAACTGATTTACTCAATAGTGAGAACCTGAAAATAGCTATTGCTCTGCTATGCCATGAGCTATAGGTCTGTAATTTCACTATGTTATAGCTAACCCAAAAGTAGGTGAACAATATATTTTAACAAAATACTCCAAATGCAATATTTTTCAAGTTATAGCCAATTTACTCAACAGTCAGTGCCTGAGAATAGCTATTGCTCAGTTGTGCCATGAGCTACAGGTCTGTAATTATAGCTGACCCAAAAGTAGCTGAATAACATATTTGCACAAATTTCTGTAAAGGCAATAGTTTTCCAATTACAACTGATTTACTCAACAGTGAGAACTTCAAAGTAGCTATTACTCAGCTATGCAATGAGCCACAGGTCTGGAACTTCACCATGTTATAGCTGACCCCAAAATAGGTGAATAACATATTGCAACAAAATACTCTAAATGCAATAGTTTCCAAGTTATAAGTGATTTACTCAACAGTGATAACCTAAAAGTAGCTATTACTCAGCTATGCCATGAGCTACAGGTCTGAAATTTTACTATGTTATAGCTGACCCAAAAGTAGCTGAATAACATATTTATACTAAATTCTCTAAATGCAATAGTTTTCAAATTATAAGTGATTTGCTCAACATTGAGAACTTTAAAGTAGCTATTACTGAGCTATGCAATGTGTCACAGGTCTGGAACTTCACTATGTTATAGCTAACCCCAAAATAGGTGAATAACATATTGAAACAAAATACTCTAAATGCAATAATTTCCAAGTTATAAGCGATTTACTCAACAGTGATAACCTCAAAGTAGCTATTACTCAGCTATGCCATGAGCTACAGGTCTGAAATTTTACTATGTTATAGCTGACCCAAAAGTAGGTGAACAACATATTTAAGCAAAATACTGTACATGCAATAGTTTTCAAGTTACAACTGATTTACTCAATAGTGAGAACTTCAAAGTAGCTATTACTCAGCTATGCCATGAGCTACAGGTCTGAAATTTTACTATGTTATAGCTGACCCAAAAGTAGCTGAATAACATATTTATACTAAATTCTCTAAATGCAATAGTTTTGCAATTACAACTGATTTAATCAATAGTGAGAACCTCAAAGTAGTCATTACTCAGCTATGCAATGAGCTACAGGTCTGAAATTTTACTATGTTATAGCTGACCCAAAAGTAGCTGAATAACATATTTATACGAAATTCTCTAAATGCAATAGTTTTCCAATTACAACTGATTTACTCAATAGTGAGAACTTCAAAGTAGCTATTACTCAGCTATGCAATGAGCCACAGATCTGAAACTTCACTATGTTATAGCTGATCCCAAAATAGGTGAATAACATATTGAAACAAAATACTGTAAATGCAATAGTTTCCAAGTTATAAGCGATTTACTCAATAGTGAGAACCTGAAAATAGCTATTGCTCTGCTATGCCATGAGCTATAGGTCTGTAATTTCACTATGTTATAGCTAACCCAAAAGTAGGTGAACAATATATTTTAACAAAATACTCCAAATGCAATATTTTTCAAGTTATAGCCAATTTACTCAACAGTCAGTGCCTGAGAATAGCTATTGCTCAGTTGTGCCATGAGCTACAGGTCTGTAATTATAGCTGACCCAAAAGTAGCTGAATAACATATTTGCACAAATTTCTGTAAAGGCAATAGTTTTCCAATTACAACTGATTTACTCAACAGTGAGAACTTCAAAGTAGCTATTACTCAGCTATGCAATGAGCCACAGGTCTGGAACTTCACCATGTTATAGCTGACCCCAAAATAGGTGAATAACATATTGCAACAAAATACTCTAAATGCAATAGTTTCCAAGTTATAAGTGATTTACTCAACAGTGATAACCTAAAAGTAGCTATTACTCAGCTATGCCATGAGCTACAGGTCTGAAATTTTACTATGTTATAGCTGACCCAAAAGTAGCTGAATAACATATTTATACTAAATTCTCTAAATGCAATAGTTTTCAAATTATAAGTGATTTGCTCAACATTGAGAACTTTAAAGTAGCTATTACTGAGCTATGCAATGTGTCACAGGTCTGGAACTTCACTATGTTATAGCTAACCCCAAAATAGGTGAATAACATATTGAAACAAAATACTCTAAATGCAATAATTTCCAAGTTATAAGCGATTTACTCAACAGTGATAACCTCAAAGTAGCTATTACTCAGCTATGCCATGAGCTACAGGTCTGAAATTTTACTATGTTATAGCTGACCCAAAAGTAGGTGAACAACATATTTAAGCAAAATACTGTACATGCAATAGTTTTCAAGTTACAACTGATTTACTCAATAGTGAGAACTTCAAAGTAGCTATTACTCAGCTATGCCATGAGCTACAGGTCTGAAATTTTACTATGTTATAGCTGACCCAAAAGTAGCTGAATAACATATTTATACTAAATTCTCTAAATGCAATAGTTTTGCAATTACAACTGATTTAATCAATAGTGAGAACCTCAAAGTAGTCATTACTCAGCTATGCAATGAGCTACAGGTCTGAAATTTTACTATGTTATAGCTGACCCAAAAGTAGCTGAATAACATATTTATACGAAATTCTCTAAATGCAATAGTTTTCCAATTACAACTGATTTACTCAATAGTGAGAACTTCAAAGTAGCTATTACTCAGCTATGCAATGAGCCACAGATCTGAAACTTCACTATGTTATAGCTGATCCCAAAATAGGTGAATAACATATTGAAACAAAATACTGTAAATGCAATAGTTTCCAAGTTATAAGCGATTTACTCAACAGTGATAACCTAAAAGTAGCTATTACTTAGCTATGCTATGAGCTACAGGTCTGAAATTTTACTATGTTATAGCTGACCCAAAAGTAGCTGAATAACATATTTATACGAAATTCTGTAAATGCAATAGTTTTCCAATTACAACTGATTTACTCAATAGTGAGAACTTCAAAGTAGCTATTACTCAGCTGTGCCATGACCTACAGATCTGAAATTTCACTATGTTATAGCTGGCCCAAAAGTAGCTGAATAACATATTTATACGAAATTCTCTAAATGCAATAGTTTTGCAATTACAACTGATTTACTCAATAGTGAGAACCTCAAAGTAGTTATTACTCAGCTATGCAATGAGCTACAGGTCTGAAATTTTACTATGTTATAGCTGACCCAAAAGTAGGTGAACAACATATTTAAGCAAAATACTGTAAATGCAATAGTTTTCAAGTTAAAACTGATTTACTCAATAGTGATGACCTAAAAGTAGCTATTACTCAGCTATGCCATGAGCTACAGGTCTGAAATTTTACTATGTTATAGCTGACCCAAAAGTAGCTGAATAACATATTTATACGAAATACTCTAAATGCAATAGTTTTCCAATTACAACTGATTTACTCAATAGTGAGAACTTTAAAGTAGCTATTACTCAGCTATGCCATGACCTACAGATCTGAAATTTCACTATGTTATAGCTGGCCCAAAAGTAGCTGAATAACATGTTTATACGAAATTCTCTAAATGCAATAGGTTTTAAGTTACAAGTGATTTACTCAATAGTGAGAACTTCAAAGTAGCTATTACTCAGCTATGCAATGAGCCACAGATCTGAAACTTCACTATGTTATAGCTGATCCCAAAATAGGTGAATAACATATTGAAACAAAATACTGTAAATGCAATAGTTTCCAAGTTATAAGCGATTTACTCAACAGTGATAACCTAAAAGTAGCTATTACTTAGCTATGCTATGAGCTACAGGTCTGAAATTTTACTATGTTATAGCTGACCCAAAAGTAGCTGAATAACATATTTATACGAAATTCTGTAAATGCAATAGTTTTCCAATTACAACTGATTTACTCAATAGTGAGAACTTCAAAGTAGCTATTACTCAGCTGTGCCATGACCTACAGATCTGAAATTTCACTATGTTATAGCTGGCCCAAAAGTAGCTGAATAACATATTTATACGAAATTCTCTAAATGCAATAGTTTTGCAATTACAACTGATTTACTCAATAGTGAGAACCTCAAAGTAGTTATTACTCAGCTATGCAATGAGCTACAGGTCTGAAATTTTACTATGTTATAGCTGACCCAAAAGTAGGTGAACAACATATTTAAGCAAAATACTGTAAATGCAATAGTTTTCAAGTTAAAACTGATTTACTCAATAGTGATGACCTAAAAGTAGCTATTACTCAGCTATGCCATGAGCTACAGGTCTGAAATTTTACTATGTTATAGCTGACCCAAAAGTAGCTGAATAACATATTTATACGAAATACTCTAAATGCAATAGTTTTCCAATTACAACTGATTTACTCAATAGTGAGAACTTTAAAGTAGCTATTACTCAGCTATGCCATGACCTACAGATCTGAAATTTCACTATGTTATAGCTGGCCCAAAAGTAGCTGAATAACATGTTTATACGAAATTCTCTAAATGCAATAGGTTTTAAGTTACAAGTGATTTACTCAATAGTGAGAACTTCAAAGTAGCTATTACTCAGCTATGCAATGAGCCACAGATCTGAAACTTCACTATGTTATAGCTGATCCCAAAATAGGTGAATAACATATTGAAACAAAATACTGTAAATGCAATAGTTTCCAAGTTATAAGCGATTTACTCAACAGTGATAACCTAAAAGTAGCTATTACTTAGCTATGCTATGAGCTACAGGTCTGAAATTTTACTATGTTATAGCTGACCCAAAAGTAGCTGAATAACATATTTATACGAAATTCTGTAAATGCAATAGTTTTCCAATTACAACTGATTTACTCAATAGTGAGAACTTCAAAGTAGCTATTACTCAGCTGTGCCATGACCTACAGATCTGAAATTTCACTATGTTATAGCTGGCCCAAAAGTAGCTGAATAACATATTTATACGAAATTCTCTAAATGCAATAGTTTTGCAATTACAACTGATTTACTCAATAGTGAGAACCTCAAAGTAGTTATTACTCAGCTATGCAATGAGCTACAGGTCTGAAATTTTACTATGTTATAGCTGACCCAAAAGTAGGTGAACAACATATTTAAGCAAAATACTGTAAATGCAATAGTTTTCAAGTTAAAACTGATTTACTCAATAGTGATGACCTAAAAGTAGCTATTACTCAGCTATGCCATGAGCTACAGGTCTGAAATTTTACTATGTTATAGCTGACCCAAAAGTAGCTGAATAACATATTTATACGAAATACTCTAAATGCAATAGTTTTCCAATTACAACTGATTTACTCAATAGTGAGAACTTTAAAGTAGCTATTACTCAGCTATGCCATGACCTACAGATCTGAAATTTCACTATGTTATAGCTGGCCCAAAAGTAGCTGAATAACATGTTTATACGAAATTCTCTAAATGCAATAGGTTTTAAGTTACAAGTGATTTACTCAATAGTGAGAACTTCAAAGTAGCTATTACTCAGCTATGCAATGAGCCACAGATCTGAAACTTCACTATGTTATAGCTGATCCCAAAATAGGTGAATAACATATTGAAACAAAATACTGTAAATGCAATAGTTTCCAAGTTATAAGCGATTTACTCAACAGTGATAACCTAAAAGTAGCTATTACTTAGCTATGCTATGAGCTACAGGTCTGAAATTTTACTATGTTATAGCTGACCCAAAAGTAGCTGAATAACATATTTATACGAAATTCTGTAAATGCAATAGTTTTCCAATTACAACTGATTTACTCAATAGTGAGAACTTCAAAGTAGCTATTACTCAGCTGTGCCATGACCTACAGATCTGAAATTTCACTATGTTATAGCTGGCCCAAAAGTAGCTGAATAACATATTTATACGAAATTCTCTAAATGCAATAGTTTTGCAATTACAACTGATTTACTCAATAGTGAGAACCTCAAAGTAGTTATTACTCAGCTATGCAATGAGCTACAGGTCTGAAATTTTACTATGTTATAGCTGACCCAAAAGTAGGTGAACAACATATTTAAGCAAAATACTGTAAATGCAATAGTTTTCAAGTTACAACTGATTTACTCAATAGTGATGACCTAAAAGTAGCTATTACTCAGCTATGCCATGAGCTACAGGTCTGAAATTTTACTATGTTATAGCTGACCCAAAAGTAGCTGAATAACATATTTATACGAAATACTCTAAATGCAATAGTTTTCCAATTACAACTGATTTACTCAATAGTGAGAACTTTAAAGTAGCTATTACTCAGCTATGCCATGACCTACAGATCTAAAATTTCACTATGTTATAGCTGGCCCAAAAGTAGCTGAATAACATGTTTATACGAAATTCTCTAAATGCAATAGGTTTTAAGTTACAAGTGATTTACTCAATAGTGAGAACTTCAAAGTAGCTATTACTCAGCTATGCAATGAGCCACAGATCTGAAACTTCACTATGTTATAGCTGATCCCAAAATAGGTGAATAACATATTGAAACAAAATACTGTAAATGCAATAGTTTCCAAGTTATAAGCGATTTACTCAACAGTGATAACCTAAAAGTAGCTATTACTCAGCTATGCCATGAGCTACAGGTCTGAAATTTTACTATGTTATAGCTGACCCAAAAGTACCTGAATAACATATTTATACGAAATTCTCTAAATGCAATAGTTTTGAAGTTATAAGCGATTTACTCAACAGTGATAACCTAAAAGTAGCTATTACTCAGCTATGCCATGAGCTACAGGTCTGAAATTTTACTATGTTATAGCTGACCCAAAAGTAGCTGAATAACATATTTATACGAAATTCTCTAAATGCAATAGTTTTTAAGTTACAAGTGATTTTACTCATGATGGAAGTTACTGAAAAGCCCAAAAGTAGCTATTACTCACTTAGCTATTGAGACAGGCACCCAACTTACTCACCATATTGTAGCTATGAAAAAAGTAGCTGAATAACATATTTTAACAAAATGCTCTAAATGCAACACTTTTCAAGTTATAAATGATTTTGTGCATGATTTCATGAATTTTAATGCATTAAAAATTATTAAAAAAATTTATTAAAAAAAGAGTAAGACAGTTCCAGGTCTCATACTCACACAAGAGAATCTACCTCTGGCCTAGTACATATATGCAAGATATGAGAGAAATCCCTGCAATAGTCACTGAGAAAATTGTGATTAAGTGTTGAAATTTTCACACTTTTGGTGGGGGTACCCCCCTTGTAATGTCTCTAGCAAACAGACGAACAGACAGATTTGCATGCCTTGAACAATTTTTCATCCTCGATAGATAAGGTATCTTTTAAAAAAAACAGCACGTCTCTAGGCCTTGTAGTTTTGGAGGAGAAGTTGTTCACGCGGACGCGTACGCGAACGCGTACGCGTACGCCCACGCCGCAGAGTGACGACATAATGTCAGCTGACTGACAAGTCAGCTGACATAAAAAGTAGATGAATGACATATTTGAAAATAATTCCGTAACTTTAATACTTGTGAAGATATTTGACATTTTCTTATGTCATTATTTTGCTACTAATAAGAAAATAGCTATTACTCACTTATGGCATGCAATAGAACCCCAAACTACATGCCAGCTTATAGCTAAGGACAAAGTAGGTGAACAACATATTTTACGAAAATATTGTAACTGCAATAGTTTTGGAGTTACAATGGATTTACTCAACTGTAGAATTTCAAAGTAGCTATTACTCAGCTATCCAATGTGCAACAGATCCGAAACTTTCTATGTGATAGCTTATGAAAAAGTAGATGGATAACATATTTGAAAAGAATTCCCTAACTTTAATACTTTTGAAGATATTTGACATCTACTTATGTCATGATTTTGCTACAAATAACAAAATAGCTATTACTCACTTATGGCATGCAATAGAACCCCAAACTATGTACCATCTTATAGCTAAGGACAAAGTAGCTGAACAACATATTTTAGGAAAATACTCTAACTGCAATAGTTTTGGAGTTATGAGCCCTTTACTCAAAGTAGTTAAGATTGCTATTACTCACTTATCTCTAGGCCTAAGTCAATAAAACCAAAAATTTTTTCAAGGGCATGAAAATTCATTGGGACAATTAATTTACAAAAAATCTGTAGCTGTAGCAGTTTTGGAGGAATCTGCGTGACTATCCAATGGCTTTACTCAACAGTCAGAATTTCAAAGTAGCTATTACTCAGATATGCAAGGTGCAACAGGTCTGAAACTTTACTATGTCATAGCTTACCAAAAAGTAGATGAACAACATATTTGAAAAGATTTCCCTAACTTTAATACTTTTGAAGATATTTGACATTTACTTCTTCTGTTATTTAGCTACAAATGAGGAAATAGCTATTACTCAGTTATGGCAAGCAATAGAACCCCAAACTATGTACCATCTTATAGCTAAGAACAAAGTAGCTGAACAACATATTTTAGGAAAACACTCTAACTGCAATACTTTTTTAGTTACAATAGCCTTACTCAACAGCCAGAATTTCAAAGTAGCTATTACTCAGCTATCCAAGGTGCAACAGGTCTGAAACTTTACTATGTCATAGCTTACCAAAAAGTAGATGGACAACATATTTGAAAAGATTTCCCTAACTTTAATACTTTTGAAGATATTTGACATTTACTTCTTCTGTTATTTAGCTACAAATGAGAAAATAGCTATTACTCACTTATGGCATGCAATAGAACCCCAAACTATGTACCATCTTATAGCTAAGGACAAAGTAGCTGAACAACATATTTTAGGAAAATACTCTAACTGCAATAGTTTTGGAGTTACAATCGCTTTACTCACCAGTCAGAATTTCAAAGTAGCTATTACTCAGCTATCCAAGGTGCAACAGGTCTGAAACTTTAGTATGTGATAGCTTACCAAAAAGTAGATGGACAACATATTTGAAAAGATTTCCCTAACTTCAATACTTTTGAAGATATTTGACATTTACTTCTTCCGTTATTTAGCTACAAATGAGAAAATAGCTATTACTCACTTATGGCATGCAATGGGACCCCAAACTATGTACCATCTTATAGCTAAGGACAAAGTAGCTGAACAACATATTTGAAGAAAAAGTTGTCACTGCAATAGTTTTTGAGTTATGAGCCCTTTACTCAAAGTAGTTAAGATTGCTATTACTCACTTATCTCTAGGCCTAAGTCAATAAAACCAAAAATTTTTTCAAGGGCATGAAAATTCATTGGGACAATTAATTTACAAAAAATCTGTAGCTGTAGCAGTTTTGGAGGAATCTGCGTGACTATCTAACGCACACACACACACGCACGCACTCACGCACACAGACATCATTTCATAATCTCCCTCCCGGGCTAAAGCCCGGCGGGAGATAAATATAACACACACACAGGCAATTCTTATCTCTGTAACACACTCACACACAGGCAATTCTTTTCTCTTTAACACCCCCCCCCCACACACACACACACACACACACACACAGGCAATTCTTTTCTCTTATACAGATTCTGTAAAGATCAGAAAATGTGGTAAATGTATATCCTCACAAGTGCTTGTTTGGTTTTGTGGAGCAAAACGTATCGACCGACAAGAATTTTTTAAGGAATATTCTTGTCACAAGAGGTGACCCCTTTGTCTGCGCATGTCTGCGCTTGCGCAGTAGTCGTTGTCGACAGACGATTGGCGAGAGCTCTTCATTGTATTTTTGGTCCCCAGAAAACAAATTATGCGGGGAGGTAGGGTGGGTTTATCCTTGTGAGGATAAGGTAAGTATTTAACTTGTAAAAAGTTAAATTACAATAAAATTTGTTACATTTTATTGCGTAAAATAGCCTTACCTTATCCTCACAAGTGCTTGAATACAACCATAACAGGTGGAGGGTATTTGTTTTGGCCACACTGTTAGATGATTGTCAGACAAGGGGTCACCAAATAAAGCACTTGATAAGAGGATAAGATAAGCTTCCATACACCACATCTTAGGTTATATATTACTTCTTCATCACAGATAAGTAATTTGCTAACCTCAACAAGAGATCCATGATGTGATCATCACTGTTGCTGCTGTTGCTGTTGTAGACAATTTTACAACAAATGATATAGCACTATCAACCATCACCCGGTATTGGCCGGAGATGTCTGCATGTCTCCCCAAACAAGATGTCATCATCTGACAATGAGAATATCTCCAAGCAGGCAAACTGAACTGCATAAACTGCAGATATGGGGCCATATGTAAGTTAAGAAAGACATATGTCAGTGACACAACCTTGTATAACTGGAGAGAACAAAGTATGCGAGTCATATGAATAACATGTATAAAACACAAAATTTGACTACATGCTGAGGTGAATCCACAAGACCCAATTTATTCATGGACTGGTCATGGGATTGCCAAGCTACATCTTCGAGTGGAATGTAGTAAAGAATTGTGGGTCTTCCAATAACAAGAGTTTGATATCTGCTGAGGCAAGACCCCACTCTTGAAAACTAAAGAGGCAGCCATGGATGTAATATGTGTCTCAATGTATGGATTCTGATAATCAGAATTAAAGGACTGGCAATCTAATCATGCATCCAGATTGATCCAGGGAGAGATAGCAGAATTCAAGATATCTCCATCAAGCCTTCCTTAAAAGATATGAGCAAGAGATTCTTCACCTCCTTGAAGTACTTGTACTGTCTTGATAGTAACTAAGTACTGTAAGAGGGCAGAGTGTCACAACATCAGTCCAACGTCAGCTCAAGAAAGGTTTGTGAGCTGGAATGACCACTGGTTTGAGCCATCTGGGGCATCAGAAGCCAACTGATTCTTGCTAAAAGGCAGGAGGAGGAGACTTTCCCTTCTCCAAGCAGTAGTCCTGTCCAAGAAGGATGTAAGTGCTGTAGGAGGACAACGAATCATGTGTCCAGGCAATTTGAGTTCAGGAATGATCTAGAGCTGAAGTGACCACTGGAGCCAATCTAGACCAATTGAGGCTAATAGGTCCTTGCTGAAAAGGTAGGTAGGAGGGAGAACTGTAAACTCCTTCCTATGAGGCTTGTGTCTGAAGGAACCAAAGTCCCAAAATACACTTCCAATGCCATTGCGACTGACCTCCTTTAAAGGTTAATAAGGAGCCTTTTGTGAAACCGACAGAAGCAAAGGCAAATCCCTTGATGCTGCACCTCTGTTAGCAGTGGGTAAACTTGCAATAGGCCTATAAAGATCCAGGCTTTGGCTCAACTCCTGCACAAAAAATGTAAATGATCAGCTATGGCTGCTGCAAAGCCAACAATAGTGACAGGTTTCAGATTTTTGCAAGTAAATGGATCAAAAAATCTGGTATATTTGAGACCGTAGGCTCTGAGATGGCCACCTTATTCTGTGGGTACCAGAGCTCAAAATGGCCCATCATGATTCATACATTTCAAGATGAGGGTCCTTGAGATGCCCTAAATCTCTCTATCCCTTGCCCAGAGAATGATATAAGAGATTCTGAGTGGTGTTAAGGTGCCAAGCATGAAGGTGCCAATGCAACAGATTCAGATGGTATTTCTGACTGAATGGCTGTTTCTGAGACTAGTGAAGTAGCTGTAATGGAGGTTTGGTTGAATGACTCACCAGACCCCAAAGCCAATGTATCATGGGCCACCAAGGGGCCACTACAATCATTTTGCACCTGGTGTTCACTTGTTCAATGACTTTTTGGAATAAGTGGTATAGGACAAAAGGCCTAGCAGTCCAGAACCTCCAACAAGATGTTTAATTCATCTATGTTCAGAGCATTTGCATCCGGGACTGGCAACATAGAATGGAAGTTTATGACTGATATTGGTGGCAAACATCTCTACCATTGGTATTTGACAAACTATGTAAATCAAATAGAATATTAAAGATGAAGACTCTCCTGTCTGTATTATTTTGTTCTTTGTGGAGAGGCTGTCATGACATCTAGGCAACCCTGAATATATCTGGCTCATATGAGAATATTTCAAGGATTGCAGTAGGCCAAGATGCAGCATACCTGCATAAAACACCTATTGTTGATTTGTGCCAAACTTGCACGTTGTCTAGAACCATAAAGGGAGTAAGAACCATTCTGTACATATTACTTTTGTCACTTCTGTAGAGATCATTGAGCATGACATTTAAGTAACCCCAGAATATTTCTGTCTCTATGAGTATATTTCAAGGATTGTAGTAGGCCAGGATGCGCCAAACCTTTATCCCTTCTGGAGATGATGTTGAGTATGACCTTTAAGCAACCAAGAATATGTCTGTTATGAGTATATTTCAAGGATTGCAGTAGGCCAAGCTGCGCCAAACTAGGAGGTATACGCTCCCCCCCCCTGTTTGTTCAGATAACCGAACACAGTGGTGTTGTCTGATGCTATCAGAATTCTTTTGTGTGGAATTTGTCTTGAAGGCTTTTAAGGGCTGAACACACTGCCTTCAGCTGTATGACATTGAAATGTAATATATACATTTTTAACTGTCCAAAGCCACTAACTGTGATGCTTATAGATGGGATCATCAACCCTGGTTTAATGCATCTACGAAAATAAGGGAATTGAGCACCTGTGTATAGAAAAGGCATCCTATTTCCCATTTTTTTTGGCATTTTCCACCAGTGAATATGCTTTTTCAGAAGGATTTGAAACAGGAATTCTCACAACTAGTGACTGGAGATATTGCCAGTTTTTTCTAGATACCACTGAAAGGCACACATACATAACTGACCCATTGGTATAGTCTTTTCCAAAGATGCTGGTATCCCTACCTGGGATATAAGCAACCTTGAGGTTAACTGTGATGAGATCGCCATGACTTGAATAGATTCTCAGGTATTTAATTTTTTCGAGGTAGAAAGAAATTTCCTGGTACCAAAATGCAGTGGTAACCCAGGAAATCGATATCACGAGGCCCAGTTGATGAATAATTGGATGAGTTCTTTGGTTTGAACCCAATACTGGTGTCTTTTACGTACACAAACCACCAGTAGTCTAGGTATATGGTGAAAGAAATTTCCTGGTACCAAAATGCAGTGGTAACCTAGGAAATCGATATCACGAAGCCCAGTTGATGCATAATTGGATGAGTTCTTTGGTTTGAACCCAATACTGGTGTCTTTAAGTACACTAAACAACCAGTGGTCTAGGTATATGGTGAACTCCTATTCTGTGAAACTGAAGAATGAGATTTGCCTCTTTACTACTCGCATGATAGTGTAGAGGTGTCGCTAACCCGAATTTTATAATGCTTTGAACTGATAGGTTTGCCAGTGTACATTAAACTGAAGTAGATGTTGAAAATCTTGGTGAGTCGGTACATAAAAGAATGCATCTTTTGTAACCGAATTTCTAATAATTTCTGCTGTCTCCAGTTTAAATGATGGGACAAGCAGGTTTTTATTGTTATAGTAAACGCACTTCACTCGTGGGCCGTGACCGTTGAAGTCGTAGTTAGAAATCAATTCAGGACACTGAGATCTATCACAGGTCGTCATTAGCCGAGTTTCTATACAAGAAATAAACTGCCATAGAAACCTGAAGTTCTGCAATTGTTGAGTGGATAAATCGCTTTCTTTTGAAGCATTTAAGCGGTATATTTATATTTAGTACTGTAGCCATGTTTTCCTGTCTGACGTCATCGCTTTGCATTGTGGGTAGTACAGGCATTGGTGAATTCGATTGGGGAGTAATTCGACAACTCCGTCTCAAGATTCGCACAACTCTGGGATGGCAATGAAAATCTCCCATCACTGCCAGTAACTCTGCAAGAAGAGCCTCCACGGTGACTTGCATTAATGTAGCCACGTTCTTCTGTATCCCCCTGTCCTGGTAAACTAGGCAGAGTGGTACTACGATCTTTTGTGGTTAGTAGGACAAATAATTACTGGACATAGTCCTGTATATACTGTGCAAAATACACTCGTAAAAGTTGGAAGCAAGGACTTCAACACCATATCGCATCTAGCCAGTTTGATCTTCATTGAGTTTGCAGAAGAATTAACTCAAAAGTCACAGTATTCTTTCCATTGGAGACATAGCCATAGGAAGGTTTTATAATCTAGTAGATAGTTATTGCAATTCTTCAACAGGGCTGAACAGACAAGCAGTGCACATACTGCTCCAAAGATGTCTGTTGGATCTTCATCCAAATTTACAGCAAAGGAAGGTAATCTGTCCATATTTTTAAGTGGATACGCTTCTGTAATCGTTCTTTTGGAGGGAGACCTGTTACTGTACCAGGGTGGCGCTCCACCCACAGTAAAGAATCTACGACCTCCGTTGCAAACCCAACTGCATTCTTTCTTCTTTGTTTTCCACTGAAAACTTTACAGCAAAATCTTCTTTGCATCCCCTTCATCGACAAGGAGGTAATTCCAGTCGAATAATGGGCGAATACAGCGGAAGATATACACGTCTTCCACTGAAGACTTTACAGCAACATCTTCTTGCACATCTTATTCTGACCCTTTTCAGGACAAGGGAGGCAGAATTAGTGGTAGTACCAGTCGAATAATGGATAACTACAGGTAGGTGCACGCTTGCACGCTTCAAAACTTCATAGATCTTCATCCGTGAATGGACGATAATAAGGAAAAATACGTGTTGCTCCCATATCGACCAAAAATATAATGAAGAGCTCTCGCCAATCGTCTGTCGACAACGACTACTGCGCAAGCGCAGACATGCGCAGACAAAGGGGTCACCTCTTGTGACAAGAATATTCCTTAAAAAATTCTTGTCGGTCGATACGTTTTGCTCCACAAAACCAAACAAGCACTTGTGAGGATAAGGTAAGGCTATTTTACGCAATAAAAAAACAGATCTGCATGCCTTGAACATTGTTTCATCCTCAATAAAGTATCTTTTTACAAAAAAACAGCAGTTCTCTGGGCCTTGCAGTTTCGTCGGAGAAGTCGCTCACGCGGACGCGGACGTACACACCGAAGAATGACGACATATGGTCAGTTGACTGACAGCTGACATAAAAAGTAATTTACAGTTATTTTAGGTTCTTGTATATAGCGATTAAAGTAGTGACTAAACAACAAAGTCAAAGAAATAGGTTTGCCTGACATTTTCAACCGTTGGAACATGTTATTATATGCATACTGTCAATATTTTTAAGGTGGTAGGAACTAATCTAATGATTATAATGGATTTTATTTTATTTTTATTATTTTTTTTTTTTTTAGTTCAAAGGCAATATGTAAGTGCAAAGACATCAATACATACAAGGCAATTTAATAACTGTTCAAACTTGCAATTTAATAAAAGGGAACTTGGCTCATGTAACCAAAACAAAAGGATTTCATCATTAATTCATGACATTTCTGTAATTATTAAATGTAAAATCCCCCAACAAAATATGTTCTTCAAAACAAACACCAATGTTCCATAAAATGGCATTAGTGATTAATGAGAAATAAGGTTCAATTACACTTTACATATAAACAATTACTTTGTGGGTCTAAATACAACATACTTTATCATAAATCACATTTGAGAGACGTCTAGTTTTAAGAACATAGGAGCTTGTCTCACAACCAGGTTACTTGTCTTACTTATATATTACACGTGACAATTTACAATTGATTCAAAATCAAAAGATTCAAAAGATGTATCTTGATATGCTGACATGTTTTATTAAGAACTGAAAAAAATCTCTCGTTATTCCAAAGTTGCAATCATGACTGTCCTTGCATAGGCACTACCTACACATGACCAAAACATTTCTCTAACTTCCCTCCATTATTAATAAAAACAGAGGTTTACTAGTCCTCGTTAATGCTTAGGACTGTTTCAAAGTTCATATTATACCAAAACATATGAAACAGACATACTTATTTATTATTTATTACAGATTTGACTTTTAAAAAAAGCATACCATTAGCAACACCATTTGCAGTAGACTTGGGAGGGAAACGATCCATTTGTACTTCCATTCCATTTAATACTATGTACAATTCACCTGTTTTCTGAACAGTTCCTTTAATGTCTGCACTGATATCCAGTTTGTGGGAGACATTTTGAACTGCAACAAAATTTGGTTTGGGAATTAGTGACAGAGGTAAACCATAGGCTTTCACAAGAGATAACTAACAAGAAATAAAATATTTATTATTATCTTTTTTGTGATAAAAAGTGATAAAATGAGAAACCTAGCATTAGAAAATGTGTGTCTACCGTAATGATATAAATCCTGAAGAACTCTTAATGAACAACATGTCAATTTTTCATATTTTTACATTTTTATATTTTTACAACTCCTAAAACTTATTGTTTGTCCAGCATCACTTACATTTGCCATGATACTTTGTCAAGAGTTTATGGAGGTCTAGCTTCTCCTGGCCTATCAAAACATCTGCTTTAATACTGAAGTGATTCATCACTTTGAAGTCTAACACACTGTAAGGGGTAACCAATCTGAAAAAATATTGTGCAACAAAAATAAAAAAAATATATTTATACAATCACATGATCTTATAAATGATGCCACTATTTATCTAAATTGCACGAACACATACTAAAGTATAATACATGTGCACGGAATGCAGAAGAAACAAATCTGGGATTGTAAAACAAGATAGCCAACATCATCATTTAAAAAATAAGAAGGAAAAAGACCAAGATTTTCTAGTGAGCTCAGATTTGTACACAAACATTTTACAATATTTCTTCGTTTCGTTATCTTTTATCATCAAAGTATAAGTGGTAGTAGAGTCCTCCATAAAAATGATGGATTGTTTTACTTACACAGTGAAATGGTCATTCCATGTGGGTGCCCATGTTTTCTTCATGACTTCAGTTTTCCTTGGTGGCTGGCCATCCACACTCAGTTCCAAATATGGATCAGCTTTGGAACTAAACAGACCTCCCTGACTTTGCAGCTTGGCATTTGAAACTGTAATGTTGCATAAACATTCTTTAGTTTGAAAAAAAATATACATGTACAGAAAATAGCATCAGAGATGTCCCTACCCCATAGCCTAGGGAAATATTTTTAACACCATGAGATACAGAAGTACTGCATCACTACAAAGTTCAGGATACTTTCAGAGCACTGTCAGTTATATAAAAGCCCAAACAATGTTTAAATAGAGAAAATAATGTCTAAGAGAAAGATAATGCATGTAAAGATGAAGTGTTAAAACAAGACAATTCAATAACAAGATGACAGCATAAATCAGTAAACTAAACATTACGACACTCTTTATCTATATCTCACATGGCCGAATTATGGTTTGAATGTTTTCAATATTACCATGCATACAGAAGTGGTAATACATTGAATAAATGCTTATGTGTGGTGTTGGAGCAAAATCAGTGGCTCACTTGATGAAATTCCATCTGTTACAATGGGAAGTTGTAAAAGTAAAATTCTTAATGAATTCTAATATATTTTAACAGTGCTTAATCTGCACCAAACGACAGACCAAAAGGTGCAACAAAATTTTAAAGGTCAAAGTCACTACGACAAGGTCAAACGTTTTCCTACACCTCACGGTTTCCGAGATATAGCCCGGACAAGATGTTATAGGTCAAGGTCACTACAGCAAGGTCAAAGGTCAAATCAAGGTCAGACCATGACGTTGCACACCTACACCCCCTAACCAATGTCCCTACCAAGTATCAACTTCCTACACCTTACAGTTTCTGAGATATAGCCCGGACAAGATTTTATAGGTCAAGGTCAAATCAAGGTCACACCATGACGTACACCTACAATGTCCCCACCGAGTATCAACTTCCTACACCTTACAGTTTCCGAGATATAGGCCGGACAAGATTTTCAAACTCAAGGTCACTACGGGAAGGTCAAATCAAGGTCAGACCATGACAATGCACACCTATACATCCTAACCAATGTCCCTACCAAGTATCAACTTCCTACACCGTACGGTTTCTGAGATACTCCCCAGACAAACTTTTTCCTGCAGCCCGCCCATCCGGACACCATGGGTGAAAACAATACCCCGACAGCCCTTAAGGGCTGTGGGGTAAAAAGCAAATAAAACTAGAGACTCTGTCTCAACAAAGCATACACATTCACAGGACCAAATCACCACAATACACAAAGAATTCCCTCAAATAGGGCAAAA
Organism: Sabellastarte sp. h YS-2021; assembly: GCA_964017235.1. Taxonomy (NCBI): domain Eukaryota; kingdom Metazoa; phylum Annelida; class Polychaeta; order Sabellida; family Sabellidae; genus Sabellastarte; species Sabellastarte sp. h YS-2021. The sequence goes on from OZ024930.1 coordinate 33,621,512, forward strand.
AGCCTGCATTAGTCCACTCTGTTTGATCTTTAAGCAAGAGTCAAATGTTAAATCCAACCTTGCAAAAAGACTTACAGCACATGACTTTCCTAAAGTTATTTTTACTAATGACTTTTGGGATGAGAACAAAAAGATGTAAGGCATTTTTATGGTCAAAAACGGAAGGCACTTTTGGAAAGTAGATTTTTTTTTAACCTAGAAAAATGGGTCAAATGTTGACCCAGTACACACCTTTGCAGTCCACGATCTCCTGCATGTTGATTGGGCACTCCACATCCTTACAAGTGATTATAAATGAGATTTTAAGCCTTTTGACATGACGACCCAATTTGTCCTTGGAGCAGGGGTCAAGAGTAAGATAAACAAAGGTTAAATGGCTTTAATTGTTTATTTTCACAACTACAATTGAAATATGCCAAAACAGGACAGAAAAAAATCCCAATGGGGTACTTTTGAACTCTTTGGCTCACCTAAAACAAAGTGGTTCAAGGTAAACTTTTCACAGGTGTATAGAGGAGATAAATATAAATGTCAAAATATGGCCAAAAATTGATTTCCTGAATAGAGCAATTGACCTGGAAAATTGTAGGTAAGGACCCTAAGAAATAGGTTTCTTGTTTCTTAGCCCTTATATACTTGCGTCACAAATTTCATAATTCTTGATTAAATACATTTTTGAGTTATGTCTGAAATATATCTCCACGGTGACAGTGTGCGGACATAAAACCTAATATATCCCTGATTGGATATATAAATACCCAAAGTATCCCGCTGAAATGTCAGAAATCTTTCAAATAAGTAGAAACAATGCGTCACACAAGACGAGGGGGAAATTTCCCGAGGGAAGGACATGAATATGAAATATGTGCATCCAAAGTTTATTGTATGATGGTTAAAGAGTCTTTGAAAGTATGCCTGACTTAGCTTTCGCAAAGTTGGCCTGCTGTATGACTTACACTTGTCGTACCTATTCATATCCTGTGAGACAAGCATTTTAATATTGTTATTCTGTGTATGTCTTACTTGTTACTTGTAGTTGTGAATAGTTTGTCCCACCTCCTCCACCTCCTCCAGCTTCATTGCTTGACATGGTTAACTGTACCAAAATAACAAAAACTCATCACATGATCTAATACAGGAACACCAACAACAAGGAAATTCTGGTATTTTAAACAGCAACAATCCTACCAAGGCACATCTAGACAACTGGAAATACTTCGAACATATTACCATGAGCTGGATACAAAATGACAACTGCAAAAGTGCAAGCCAAATGATTAAATGGCAAAGTTGTCGAACACTCTTACCAGTGAGGCCTACCAAACATATCTCTTAAATCATCAATCTTTTAATAAATCATTTTATTGCTTTTTGTGAGATAACTAAATGTCTCTTTTAATTTTTAATTAATCATTTACAAATTTCACAGCTATACAGTTCAATCTTTCTTTTCATTTTAAACACATTCTCAAATTAACATACAAATTAAATCACTTTCATATTACAAGGTGCATAAAAATTATGATAATGCCAATGAAACAACAATGTCACTTTTATGATAACTGTGCCAGTGGCAATGTCTGCGACATTTTTATCATTATACTTTATTGTTATCAATCAGTACTGTGAATTTCATTACCTCTCAAATAGAAATGTTTTTGTAACAATCAAGATATTTTTCCCTCATTCAAAATCATGGTGTGCCATTACTGCACTATGTAGAAGGTTTTCTGTGTTGTTTCAGCTTCCGTTTCTGTGATTTTACATGTCACAAAGCCTGCAAAAAATAAACTATTGTGAAAACACAAGGAACCCAAACATTATAGATAGAGACTAAATTTTTATTTCCAATATGGAAAACAGACACTTGCATAAAATTCTGTGTAAACATATTTGTATATGTACACAACTGTTTATTAGTGGTCACCTGCCAGAGCATTTTTGAAAACTAATTTTGAGTGCTTTAAGACAAATGAATGTATGAATGTCAGTATTTTGTTGGCTGGTCAATGATACAGTAAAAATTGGTACCCAGTTCAGTCACTCCATGACGTTGCACACCTACAACCCCTAACCAATCTTCCTACCAAGTATCAACTTCCTACACCTTACCGTTTCCGAGATATAGTCCGGACAAGATTTTATAGGTCAAGGTCACTACATCAAGGTCAAATCAAGGTCAGACCATGACATTGCACACCTACACCCCCTAACCAATGTCCCAACCAAGTATCAACTTCCTAAACCTCCTGAGTTATAGCCCAGACAGGATTTTCAAACTCAAGGTCACTACGGCAAGGTCAAACTAGACGAAGGACGCATCTGTGGACTGCTGCAAGATGTATCCACCGGAAAAGGCCAACTAATATAGTTTAGAAGATACACAGCATTTTTCAATAATAAGCAAGGTGAAAGCACTTTTAAGTTTGGCTACCCTCATTTGACCTTGATGCAGGGGCCCAAGGTCAAATCTGACTACACCAAAATATTTCCAGCCCAGAGTTCCTATAGGTTGGTTTACCATCCCAAACCTCTAAGACCAATAGTAAGCGAGTTATAACCACTTTTAAGTTTGGCTATCCTCATTTGACCTTGAAGGAGGGGCCCAAGGTCAAATCTGACCACACCACAAGATTCCCAGCCCATGATTTCCTATAGGTTGGTTTACCTTCCCAAATCTCTAGGACCAATAATAAGCGAGTTATAAGCACTTTTAAGTTTGGCTATCCTTGTTTGACCTTGAAGGAGGGCCTAAGGTCAAATGTGACCACACCACGAGATTCCCAGCCCATGATTTCCTGTAGGTTGGTTTACCATCCCAAATCTCTAGGACCAATAATAAGCGAGTTATAAGCACTTTTAAGTTTGCCTATCCTCGTTTGACCTTGAAGGAGGGATCCAAGGTCAAATCTGACCACATCAGAAGACTAACAGCCCATGATTTTCTATAGGTCAGTTTACCATCCCAAACCTCTAGGACCAATAATAAGCGAGTTATAAGCACTTTTAAGTTTGCCTATCCTCGTTTGACCTTGAAGGAGGGCCTAAGGTCAAATGTGACCACACCACGAGATTCCCAGCCCATGATTTCCTGTAGGTTGGTTTACCATCCCAAATCTCTAGGACCAATAATAAGCGAGTTATAAGCACTTTTAAGTTTGGCTATCCTCATTTGACCTTGAAGGAGGGATCCAAGGTTAAATCTGACCACATTAGAAGCCCATAATTTTCTATAAGTCGCTTTACCATCCCAAACCTCTAGGACCAATAATAAGCCAGTTAAAAACACTTTGTAGTTTGCCTATTCTCGTTTGACCTTGAAGGGCCCAAGGTCAAATCCGACCATACCACAAGATTCCCAGTCTGTGATTTCCCATAGGTTTGTTTACCATCCCAAACCTCTAGGATCAATAATAAGTGGGTTATAAGCACTTTTAAGCTTGGCTATCCTCATTTGACCTTGAACGAGAGGCCCAAGGTCAAATCCGACCACACCAAAAGATTCCCAGCCCATGATTTCCTGTAGGTTGGTTTACCATTCCAAACCTTTAGGACCAATAATAAGCGAGGTATAAGTACTTTTAAGCTTGGCTATCCTTGTTTGACCTTGAACGAGAGGCCCAAGGTCAAATCCGACCACACCAAAAGATTCCCAGCCCATGATTTTCTATAGTTTGGTTTGCCATCCCAAACCTCTAGGACCAATAATAAGTGAGTTATAACCACTTTTAAGTTTGGCTATCCTCGTTTGACCTTGAAGGAGGGGCCCAAGGTCAAATCCAACCACACCACAAGATTCCCAGCCCATGATATCCTATAGGTTGGTTTACCGTCCCAAACCTCTAGACAAATAATAAGCGAGTTATAAGCACTTTTAATTTTGGCTATCCTCGTTTGACCTTGAAGGAGGGGCCCAAGGTCAAATCCGACCACACCAAAAGATTCCCAGCCCATGATTTCCTATAGGTTGGTTTACCATCCCAAACCTCTAGGACCAATAATAAGCCAGTTATAAGCACTTTTAAGTTTGCCTATCCTCGTTTGACCTTGAAGGGGCGGCCCAAGGTCAAATCTGACCACACCAGAAGATTCGCAGCCCATGATTCCCTCTATGTTGGTTTGACATTCAAAACCTCTAGGACCAATAATAAGGCAGATATAAGCACTTTTCATGACTGAAAAGAAACGTCTGTGGCAGCCATCTTGTTTTTCAAAATAAGGCCAAAAATATTTTCAGTCAAGATTTTGTAATGATGAACATATCCTGTGAATTTGAGATCTCTATCTGTAATTCCCTTTGTTCTAGAGGGCCAACAAAACTCCTTGCCGAAAGTCGAAAAACACCTGTGGCGGCCATCTTGTTTTTCAAACTGAGGCCAAAAATATTCCCAGGCAAGATTTTATGGTTATGAATATAACCTGAAATTTTGAGAAGTCTACCTATAATACCCTGGCCTCTAGAGGGGTAACGAGAAAACCTCTACACACTGCGGCGGCGGCGTACCCATGTGTAATCCATAGTATCCACCAGATGCTATCCGGTGGATACAATCAAGGCCAGACCACGACGTTGCACATCTACACCTCCTAACCAAGTATCAACTTCCTACACCTTCCAGTTTCTGAGATACAGCCCGGACAATTTCTTCCCGCTAACCCATCCGCACACCATGGGTGAAAACAATATGGGTGAAAATGTGGGGTGAAAAGTGTGCATACTTGGTGAAATATGTCCATGTTTTACTTTATACCAGTGCTGGGAATCGCCTCCAAATTTCATGGTCGATTATTCGTCCATTTTTCCGAGCGATGATCGACCCATAATCAATTTTTTACTCCATTATTGTTTATTATTTAAAAAACACTTTCTGGGATAAAGTATAGGTCAATCCTGTTAAAATAACGGTGTTCCGACATTTAGAATCTACTGAAAGCACCCACTTCCTGTAAATATGGCAGTAGACATAAACAAACTTGAAATTCAAGACAAAACTGTCGGTTTATTAAATAATAAAAATACCTAAAATATTTTTAAAATACATGGATATTGATATAAATCAGGAAAGATAAGATACAAGCTCAATAATCGATCATTAGAAAACGTCAGTGACCGACCGTGATTCTACACTGTCACCGACGATTAATCCACAATACGTCTAATCACCCCACCACTACTTTATACTGTGCAAAAATTATGTTTTCACACTTAATTATATCTTGTGAAAGACATTTCCATTTGTAAATTATGTCTCATGTTAGCCATGTATGTTTGCAGTTAACTTTCACTAGGGATGGGTCTTTATTAAAAATATGTACATCAGGAGGTTGCCAATACAAAACTGTACTGATTTCGGGACTCCGTGTCCTAGTACACCCCAACCAAACATAGACGTTTTCTCTTATCGAGTCACAACATCGCAATAAAAGTCCCAAATGCACAAAATATGAGATAATTTGTATAATTTCTTCATTTTTCTAATTTATTTCCAATATTTTAAGTTTCCTTTCCATTTTATGGGTTAACAATCTAAATTGAGGTTATAAAGTGCTGTTACCAAAACATGGCAGTTCTGCTCAATGTGTAATCGCTAGTACTGTATAAAGTCTGCAAATGCACAAAAATATGGGATAAAAGCTCATAATTTCTTCAGATTTTGAGTATGTTTTAATATTATAACCCTTCCTTCCATTATATGTATTGACAAGCAAAGTGGCGGTTTTAAAAATCTTCATTCTTGTCATGGTATTTCAGTAAAATGCTGGAAAAGACAAGAAAATAGTGGGAGTACTACTTCAGTCTATTTGTACTGCTTTGTCAACAATGGAGCTGCTTGGAGCACAAACTGTATCAACCACATGAAAAAAATTGGGGGTAACATTATTGTTATACTTCTATTAAATTATTACCCGGTGTATGTAATTGGTGCGTACCGAGTCATTCTGAAGTTCAGAACTAGGACACAGACATGGTTAAGGACAGGTGAAGTTCCCACATTACAAGATGCAATAAGGCTAGCTTGACAGTTCGACCCACACTAGAAATTTGAATAGAATACAGCAAATGAATGCTGTCTTACTATCAATTTATTGAGTAGGATATGCTGGAAATACACCTGTCCTTGTGTCCATACCTGCATCTGTATTTGCAAAATAACAAATTAGATACTTGTTTTTTTTTACGGATAATTCAAGTTGCTTTATACCTAAACATCCAGGGTATTAGTGGTGGAACGATTCGCCGAGAACTCGATTTCCGAACTCGAGTCCGCGTTTTAGTATCTACATCGAATCATCGATGCCTATTGGAAACGTCGGTGATAAAAAAAAAAGAAACCACGGAAGACGTTTTGAGTGGACGATAATAGAAATACTGGCTACAATGAAGGAATAACACACAACTAGTGTAGTTTTACAATGAATAGAGATATAATTAACATGAAGGCGAACTAACTGGCTACGAGGTACAGTTTCAGAAGCGACAGCGGTAATTAAAGTGGTTTTAAATGAGCGATAATCGGGAATTTATGCGATCGTGGTACTTCGTTTTTATGCTTGGGTGCTATGGTCGGAAGTTCTGTAGTTTAAAGTATTTGATGTTTGTCCAGATGTCCATTTTATAAAATATTGTTAGGAAATGCCAGGGGAAATCTGTGACCTCATATCTTCTCATGAATATTAATGACTTGGGTGCTATAGCCGTGAGTTCTGTAGTTTAAAGTCTTCATCTGTATTTCCATTTTTATTTTTTAAAAAAAGTCTTTTTAAAAAAATATTGTTAGGCGAAATGCCAGGGGAAATCTGTGACCAAATATAATATCAAATGTGTCCGTGACATTAAAACATTGGTCCGTGACACAGGACAAAAACTTTCCGTGAACGGATCCGTGACATTAGCCATTTCCCTGTATGGCCCAAAAATCGATTCGACTCGATTAATCTTCTCTGGACTTTTCCGATTAATCGATTCAGATTTTCAAGTCCGATTCCCACCACTACATGGTATCATAGTGGCTTTCTACCAGTAAACGCCCGCCTACCAGTGAACGTCCGCCTTATATTTCTTTCTTAGAGGTCAAGGACAAATGCTTCTATATATCTACAAAATGGGCGTTCACTGGTATTTCCAGTTTGCGGTAAAAATGGCCGATAATACAGATCAATTATCAAAATATAAAGCTTTGAAACAAACATAACAAGATACACCTACGGTATTACAAGGGGTGTATATCATTTGACAATTTCGTGGTGGAAGAATAAAATATAAAACTGTAAATATAATTTAAATTCAAAATCTTAACTTCAGCATGGGCGTTCACTGGTACTGCTACCCTGCATAAATTGGCCACAGTCATAAGTTGGCCGCTGCTCATCTACAGGCTCCAGAAAGACAAATGGGTTATTGTACACCAATAAAAACTGTTGCATATAATAAGTTTAACAATAATACATGGTTTCAGAGTGTAGTGGGCCACTCATGTTAAAGCCCTGTGAAGCTGTGGTGAGGGCGGTCAACTTACAACTGTGGCCAACTTATGCAGGGAAGCAGTAGAATGCCACTAGATGCAGACAAATTATGCTAGCCATACAGTATATTGTGCTTACTTCATATGGGTAAATACAGATGCACACATGGAAACATAAATATATAACAGCATGTATTTTTTTGAGTAAATGACCATGCTGTGATCACTTTGTAAAATGCAAACTATTGCTGGGGTCAGGTCGTACTGTACTGCTTCTAGGCATAAGTTGGCCGCGGTCATAAGTTGGCCGTCAGTAATTTAATTGGGCCAAACAGACAAATAAGTCTTTGTACAGTGTTTAAAACCAATAAAAAACATAAATGTAATAATAATGGACCATTTATGATTGCAATCAGCTTTTAAATTTGTGGCAATTTCAAGATTTGGTGATGGTGGCCAACTTATGACCATGGCCAACTTATGCCTAGAAGCAGTATGGCATAACTTGTTACGAAACAAAAACTTGATAGATACTGCTTCTAGGCATAAGTTGGCCATGGTCATAAGTTGGCCGCCACAAATTTATTGGGCCAAACAGACAAATAAGCCTTTCTACAGTGTTTAAAACGAATAAATAGCGTAAATCTAATAATAATAGACCATTTACGATTGTAATCAGCTTTTAAATTTGTACTGTACAGTAGCAATTTCAATATTTGGTGATGGCGGCCAACTTATGCCTACTGAGTAGAGGCAGTATCGGAATAAATATTTATTGCAAATACCTTGTGAATGATAAAAACCTTATAACAAACCCTTATGGCAGTAAATGGGGACCTGACTGCTACATCCCCTTTATAAGGACAGTACTACAGCTTGTATTTACCCTTGTTTATTACGTTTCCTCACAACACCCCGTTTTTGGTGTGGCGCTGTTACAAGTAAACAGCTTTAGGGTTATTTTTAACATCATTCATTCAACAATATCTAGAAATAACAGACACATAGGAATACCTTTAATCAAAATTTGTATCTTCAGGATGAATTATAGAACATAACCTGTACAATTTGCAATATTTGATCAACGAAAAAGAAAAATATTTCAAAACAAATACGCCATGTCAAATCACGTGATAATATTAAGGAAGTAAAATCACTTACAGTACGAATAGAAAATTGTGCGAATTATTTTCTGCAGAGTCATTAGAGTCATTCGCGTGGGAAAATTTGCGGCAAGTAAAATAAGCTCCGCCCATATGCGCAGTAACAACCAGTACTTACTGGAAACACTACCACAAAAATGAAAAAAGTAAGTATTTCACCATGATGTCATTTCTTTTAAATCTGATTGGCAGTTATTTTTATAAATGAGATTGATTCTTCTGTCCGGTAACGCGTCATAGGTGACCTAATTATGAAGTAGGTCAAATCGGTAAGTGAAAACAAAGGGAAATCCTATAAAATTGCAAAGTTAAAGCAAACCATATATTATTTAATGTTATAAATATTATTAATTAAAGAGGTACAATATATTGGTCGTTTTCTATATGATTACCTACGTTAATGTACATTTGTAAATTAGATTTTTGATGAATCCTTGATTATCGCCAACCGTCTGTGACAGAAGAACCAGGAAGTAGCGAAAATCAATTTTAGTGGATACTGTACTTTAACACATTTATATTATCAAAATTATTACTGAAAATGGAGGAATAAATTATGTAAATACGTTCTGTATACTCCATAGAATTTATGAAAATTATATGCAGCAGTTTTAATACAATATCTTCTATTTTCGCCCAGTGCCATCTGTCAAATTAGTACTACTAACAAGAGCCAATATTTCTTGGATATTTCTGAAACCTACAACTGTATTACATACATCAATAGAGAGGTATTTTTGCAGAGCTTCTGCTCGTTTTTGCTGCATCAAAATCAAAAGAAATGGATGAGAAATTGCAGTTTAAAAATTAAGTTTATATATTCATTAATACCTGGATTAGAACTCAGACGGTCACCCATCCAAGTACTAACCAAGCCCAGTGCTGCTTAACTTCAGTTATGAGATGGGTACTCATCAAACTATGCCAAACAGGACAGATTTCCAGATTTAATCAAGGGCTTTTTGTGGTAGTTAATCTCTACTTTATGGCTCGTTATAAAACTCGGAGCTGGAGTTGGAGCTTTACTTGGAGCCACACCTTTTTACCGCACCCCCATTTGATTGGTTGACTTGTATACCCATAGAGTGCTGAAAACGTGAGGCTACGATGGGGTTTCTAACATATTTTACAAACATATAATCCAGCAAGACTCTACTGTCACCGCACCTAATACTGCCATCTCGCAATATTTAAAACAAATAAAATATAAAATGCTGGTACTTGTACACCCAGAGTGCTGAAAACATGAGGCTACGATGGGGTTTCTAACAATATTTTACAAATATATAATCCAGCAATATTTTACTGTCACGGCACCTACTACTGCCTTCACGAAATATTTAAAACAAATGAAATATAAAATGCTGGTACTTCTGCAAATATTTTTACCGCACCCCTCCAACCGCACCTCCTGAGCTCCGAGTTTTATAAGGCACCCTACTTTATGCAGGTGTTCCACTGGAGGCCGACCCTATGACTCTGTATTATTTTAAGGTCGGCTGAAAAAGTCAGGGGGGAGGGGGGGGGGGGGGGAGTTGACAAAAATCCACAAAAAAGCGGGACATTTTTGGGTCAGCTATTATCTGCTTTCCGGTTAAGTGTAACCTCAGACTGAGAGGCCTGGGTTTGATTCCCAGTGATGTGTAAATCAAGGCATCATAGCTCAGTGATAGAGCACTCAGTCTGGGTGTTTGCAATAATTGCAAGCAAATTAAATATTAGTTAAATCTAGAATTGGAACAACCACTTAACAAATAATAAACTAAAAAGCATGCAATACTATGTTTACCTGAATTCTGGTACTGAAGTCCAGGTAAATCATATGAGGCCTAAGATGAAGAATAAGATGCAGTGAATAAAGTGATGGAAATACTATGACAGATACACAAACAACTCCTGGAGACCCAGAAAAACTGTGCTAGTTCAAAGAATGAATAGTTCTAAAGTTCAAGGTCACTACGGCAAGGTCAAAGGTCACATGATCTTACACACTATGTAACCTATAGGTATGTTCTATATATCACTTGTAAGGTATTTCTAGTATTTGTATCCCCGGATTCAGTACGGTCACGCCGCCGCCGCTGCCGCTGCAGAGATTTCCTTTTGGACGCGATAACTTAAAAAATATTTTAGTTAGAACTTTCAAATTTGGTATGTGGGTATATATGGGCAATGCCACGAATGCTATTGTTTTGTGACCTTGACCTACAATCTCAAGGTCACTGGTAGCCTCTTAAAGGTCAGATTTTGGCCATGTTTTCACATTTTGGCCCAGTTCTCATATACAGAAAGTTACATCATCCTATGGCTGGTATATATAATACATATATATGTCCTCTGTAAGCATGCAGAAATTTGACCTTCAAGCTCTTCACTGAAGGTCATCCACTGACCGCCAAAGTACCTGACCAAGGGTCATTTTTGCCTTTTTGGAGTTGGAGAATCCTGACCTGGTGCTCCAGGAAACAGGCTCAAACCCGACACATTCATGCCTTAACTACATCCCGTCCGGGGATACACTGCGTCGAGACGCAATATCTAGTTTCTACAGTGCTTCTGTTCATATTTAGTGCCTGTAATCAATGAATTATTTCTTTTGAAAGAATAATAAAAGAGTAACATAACCAACAAACTGAGTGCTTTATCACTAAGCTATAATGTTTTTTAGGAACATCACTGGGAATCAAACCCAGGTCTCCCAATATGTCAGAATATGCTACTCTATTAATTACTGTTGCAAAGTGTAATTTTAAATCCAAGAAATATATCCTTGCCCATTAATTTACAGACAGAAATTCCTGGAATTTTTTGAAAATTACATACCTTTTTCTATGGACAAACAAAAAAATACATCCATCCAACTTTTACAGAATTATACCAATAATGTTCGAGTAAGATAATACATTTTCAAGAGAACTATGCACATTTTTTAGTGAGCTATGGCATTGTGACGTCTATTTACAAACACCCAATGCATACATGGTTACTGTTTTTACTGGGGGCTATCCTCCCCACACCTTCTTAAAAGGCTATTTTATTTCAGTGATCACTTTAAAACTCAAAAATGGTTGGAAAAGCGTGCGGGCGGATAGTCCCCAGTCATAATTGGCCTCTGAATGGCTAGACACAGCACAACAGCTAAGGTCCATTCAGTTAAAGTATCTGTCATCTTTTGACCAGGAGCGCAAGACCCTAGTGGGCTACCATTGGCTATGGGTGGCAAAATATAACTAGTGGGCCACCACTGGGCTACTGCTGGACCACTGACTGCATTTTAAAAAAATTTTTAAAGCATTATAAACAACTTCATAAGCAACCACGACTATTGTCACGCCACCAGAGAACCACCATAAACACTTGATGGCTCCCATCAGTGGACCACTGGTGGGCCATCAGTCAACCTTGTTTGTGGCTACTGAAGGTGGTCCACTGGGGGCCCAATGGAAAAACTTATCATTGGTTGCCGATATAGTGGGCCACTGATGGACCACCAGTAAACCTTATTTTCGGCTGTCAATGGTGGACCACTGTCTACCAGGTGGTCAGGAGAATGGCTACTCACCAGCTATTTCATATTGGATTTTAATGCAAAAAAACATGAGCAGAAGCTCTTTAAATTATCTTTCTAATGATATAAGTAACTTATAATTAGGGTACATAATTTTAGAAATATTTAAGAAAAAACAGAACTTGTTTATAGTGCTAATTAGACAATAGGACAGTGGGCGAAAATAGGAGATATTTTGTTAAAACTGCTGCAAATGAATTAGATAAATTTCAAACCCTAAACAAAACTAATGTACATAATTTATTCCTCTATTTCCAGTAATATTATTTTAAAAATATATGTGTTAATACAGTGTACTCATGTAAATTAATTTTCGCTACTTCCTGGTTCATCTGCCACAGACGTACTTTGTTTTCCCTTACGAAGTTCCCGTATGTGATTTACCGGACAGAAGAATTCCACGTGGGTATTTGAAGGTATTAGAAATATGTTCTAAACTTTTTATTTATTTCCTTGGCACATTTTTAATCAATAACTTTACATATAAACTCTCAAAATGTTATGAAAACTGTATAATTGTTGCATAGACCATTCAATATTAGGGGTTTGTACACAATATATTTTCCATGGCAACTTTTATTAAATTAATTTTGAAGCCTTTTACTTCTGATTTTTATCAAATGAAACAAGTTATTTAATCTTAATAAGTGTGACAAAGGTGTAAATGTTTTATCTCTTTCATAGCTTCCTGCTGATATTGCAATAATAAAAAATAATCAATTTTTGTGATGTTCAATAACAATTCTACAATAAAATATGTGATTGCTTCCCTTCTACTTTGTTCTGTCACGTGACTTACTTACTACAAAATCAGAGGAGATATGTTGATCACTTCAGTACTTACTTGTTTACCCGGAAGCTACCACACAAATAGAAAAAAATATCTTCCAGTAACTTCTGGCAAGTGTAGTAAGTACTGAAATGACCAGTCGAACGTGGGAATTCTGCTCATAAAACTTTAAATAACTTTAAAAATAACTTTAAATAAAACTTTTAACTGCAAAATATATATTATTTCCCAAATTCGCATTGAGGATGAACTTTTGCAACTTTTTAAATTTTATTTATGAAAACTTGTAAGTTGTCTTTACAAAAGGGTATGAAGTTAACAAAATAATTCTCTTGTTTGAAGGTAATGATGAACTATATAATAATTATAAACCAAATTTACTTATTCCTCAGTTTTTCAAAATTTTATTTTAAAAAAGGCTGGATTAACTTGTAAACAAACTCAATTTTATTAGCAGCTCCCACTGGCTGTTGAACAGGATGTAAAACCCCGACTTTAACCTTTGAGTTAGTAAATACCATATATCTGTATTGGGCCGTTTAGATGCCAGCGCCAGATCGAAATGGCTCACTGCGCCGTTTCAACACCACGGTTAATTTACGTGCATTTAGCATCAAAGGCTTACAGCCTGATTGATTTATGCTCAGGTGATTGATCTTGTCCCTTGATTTAAGGTCAGGCCATTAATCCCTCTTTGTTTTATACAGGCCTGAGTAGGTATTTTTAAGTAAATTAAGTGTCTTTGTGTTTTTGCTTTGGTACTTGTAGTGCTTTTACTGTATTGCTGTTGAAATAAATGGAATTTATATTTAGAGATTTTTTTTTAGAAATAAACATGCCTGGCGTTAAAAAAATAAAGGTAAAGACAAAACCTTTTGTTACCTTTTTGTTGTTTTTGGCTGTTGGGGTATTGTTTTCACCCATGGTGTCCGGATAGACGGGCGGGCGGGTGTCCGGGCGGCTGGGCGGGCGGGTGGGTGGGCGGCGGGAAATAGTTTGTCCGGGCTGTATCTCAGAAACCGTAAGGTGTAGGAAGTTGATACTTGGTAGGGACATTGGTTAGGGGGTGTAGCTGTGCAACGTCATGGTCTGACCTTGATTTGACCTTTGACCTTGCCGTAGTGACCTTGAGTTTGAAAATCTTGCCCGGGCTATATCTCGGAAACCGTAAGGTGTAGGAAGTTGATACTTAGTAGGGACATTGGTTAGGGGGTGTAGTTGTGCAATGTCATGGTCTGACCTTGATTTGACCTTTGACCTTGCCGTAGTGACCTTGACCTATAAAATCTTGTCCGGGCTATATCTCGGAAACCGTAAGGTGTAGGAAGTTGATACTTGGTAGGGATATTGGTTACGGGGTGTAGGTGTGCAACGTCATAGTCTGACCTTGATTTGACCTTTGACCTTGCCGTAGTGACCTTGACCTCTAAAATGTTGTCTGGGCTATATCTCGGAAACTGTAAGGCTTGGGAAGTTGATATTTGGTAGGGACATTGGTTAGGGGGTGTAGGTGTGCAACGTCATGGTGTGACCTTGATTTGACCTTGCTGTAGTGACCTTGACCTATAAAATGTTGTCCGGGCTATATCTCAGAAACTGTAAGGTGTAGGAAGTTGATACTTGGTAGGGATATTGGTTAGGGGGTGTAGGTGTGCAACGTCATGGTGTGACCTTGATTTGACCTTTGACCTTGCCGTAGTGGCCTTGACCTATAAAATCTTGTCCAGGCTATATCTCAGAAACCGTAAGGTGTAGGAAGTTGATATTTGGTAGGGATATTGCTTAGGGGGTTTAGGTGTGCAGGGTCATGGTCTGACCTTGATTTGACCTTTGACCTTGCCGTAGTGACCTTGACCTATAAAATGTTGTCTGGGCTATATCTCAGAAACCGTAAGGTGTAGGAAGTTGATACTTGGTAGGGATATTGATTAGGGGGTGTTGGTGTGCAACGTCATGGTTTGACCTTGATTTGACCTTTAACCTTGCCGTAGTGACCTATAAAATATTGTCCAGGCTTTATCTCGGAAACTGTTAGGTGCAGGAAGTTGATATTTGGTAGAGACATTGGCTAGGGGTTGTAGGTGTGCAGCATCATGGTGTGACCTTGATTTGACCTTTGACCTTGCCATAGTGGCCTTGACCTATAAAATCATCAGGGCTGTATCTCGGAAACCGTAAGGTGTAGGAAGTTGATACTTGGTAGGGACATTGGTTATTGGCTATAGGTGTGTATTATCAAAATGTTGTTGCACCTTTGGGTCTCTCTTTTGATGCAGATTAAGCAAAAGTCATATTAGAATTTATTAAGAATTTTACTTTCATAACTTCCCATTGTAAGAGATAGAATTTCATCAAGTGAGCCGCAGATTTTACTCCAACACCACACATAAGCATTCACTAAATGTATTACCACTTTTGTATGCATGGTAATATTCAAACCATCTAAACCATAATTCGGAAATGCAGATGTATATAAAGAGTGTTGAATTTTAGTTTACTGATTAATGCTGTCATCTTGTCATTGAATTATCTTGTTTTAATACTTCATGTTTATACGCATTATCTTTCTTTTAAACATTATTTCTCCATTTAAACAGTGTTTGGACCTTTATATAACTGACAGTGCTCTGAAAGTATCCTGAAGTTTGTACTGGTACAGTACTTCTATATCTCATGGTGTTGAAAATATTTCCCAAGGCTGTGGGGTACGGGCATCTCTGATGCTATTTTTTATCTTGACACAGAGTGTTCACCAAAAAAGAATAGAGTCTATCTGTGCGACACCAGCAGGAAAAATGGTGATGGTCATTTTGACTGTATTAGTAACATAACAGGATTCTTGTCTGCAAGTTACTTTTGCTACCAGTGCATAAGAGGCTTCAATGACACAAGAATCAACAGTGTGAAACTACCTGTAATGTTTGTTGTTCAACATCCTGCGTACCAAATACCCCTTAAAACCTGTTCATCCTGTAATGCAGATTGTTGATCTCAGGGGTGTTATAGAAAGCTCAAACAGAGTAATATGGTTGCAGGAACCAAGTTCCTTTCTTATTTTGACAGATATTGGACCTGTCCTGACTGTAAAATATTCTAAATGCAAGCAAGTGGGATAAAAGTCTGCATGTTTGTGGTGAGTGGCAATGTAATATATAATGCAGTCGGGGACCCCAAAAGCTATAAAACCTTGTTTTTTTTTATTTTGAATGTCAACAAAAACCCGGTAGTCATATTCCAAATTTTGTTGTGGCTCAGAATGTTTGTGGTGACTGTGAGAATGAAAGTTTAACAAATGATGCAAAATGTGAAACTTGTGGTGACAGATGTATAAGGTGTCGCAAATGGGACTACAAGAAAAAAAAGTTTAAGCAAAAACTTTGTGATGGGTGTGGTCAGAGACAGCTTATATTTCAGGGGGACAATACAAAGCAACTTTTTTGGGGAATGGCTGTTTAATCCACTAAGGAAACATTCAACTGTTTAAGCCCAGAGGCCATGATTCCTATTTTAGGTTGCCTTATCTTATTGAAATCAGCATTGCTTGAAAACTAGTGTTTAATGGTACAAAGATCATGTACATGCACATTGAAAGGGGCCTTGATATACACATTATAGATTCACTAAATTTTTTGCCAATGCATCTTGCTTCATTAACAAAAGCATTTGGTCTGGATGAAATGAAAAAGGGTGGTTTCCTCACTATTTCAATACTGCTGAAAATAGAGATTATGTTGATCCATACCCATGTCCTGAAATGTATGGCATTGATTTTATGGCACCTGAGGATAGGGAAACTTACTTTGAATGGTATCAATCACTGGAGGGGGGGTTTCAATTTTTGTGATGAACTGATGTCTTATTGCATTTCTGATGTGAATATCCTTTGAAGGGCTTGCATGAAATTTAGAAATTTGATGCTTTCTATCACTGGGAACCAGGTTCATGAGACAAATAACTATAGAAACTGGTCTTGACACTTTTGTATTCACTACAATAGTTTCAGTGTGTATGGGTATATAAAGGTATTTACATCTTGAGGAAACATATGAAATCAGGTTAAAGGAAAGTGGGGCTAGTGTGGTAAAATGGTTGCTGGGTAAGTTATTTATTTATTTGGGTTTTACCTCATTTTCAACACTGTACAGGTCATATCATGGTGGGTAGAGGAAATCAGTACATAGTTTGTCAGGGTTCTGTACTGTACTGTAAACTGCCCACCAACAGTAAGCAACTACCAGCTTTCCCACTTGAGGCCGTGCCGGGAACCGAACCCCGGCCTCAGAGGTGGGAGGCGAGAGTGTTACCACTCTGCCACCGTGGCCCCTGGTTGCTGGGTAAGAAAAGGGTAACACAAACCTTTTCATGTGAAAGGATTTAAAGTGGGAGGAGGTAAATGTTGATGATATAGCTGAAAAGAAATTTCTAGGATCCTCCATCAGTGTCATCCCAACTGGTGGCTATGATAGTGGGGGCAATTTCAGCAAAATCTTAATTCAGTGCATGGTTAGAGTGGGAGAGTAATAGAAGGGGGGTTGAAATATGTCATGGAATAAATGGGGGTGAGGTCAAAATTAACAGCCAGGGGGTGGGGTGGGCTATTATGAAACCAATAGCAACAACTTTATGATGGAGTTTGATGGCTGTGTTTTACATGGCTGTCCTACATAATACAGCAGTTAACTTGTTCATCTGCACTTCAACCTGTCATTTATGGAAAGATATGCCAACACACTGCCAAAAAAGCAGATATAATTCAAATAGGGTATACATATGTCTCCATATTGGAACATGAATTTAAATGATGAACAATGACCCAGAGACAATAATTGTGTGAGACTTCGGGAATATAGAAGAATATTTTGGTTTAGCCAAAGTAAAAAATCTTACCACCAAGACGTATTTACCATCCAGTGCTACCATACAAGGCCAATGGAAAACCGATGTATCCGCTATGTAAAAGATGTGCAGACACCCAGAATGAGAGTCTGTGTCAATGTATAGATGAACAACGTATGTTAATAAGATGTTGGACAACAATGGAAATCCATGAAGCAGTAGCACCTGGGTATAGGATTGTCAGGACCTAAGAAGTCTATCACTGGGAAGAAACTGGTGTGTATGATCCTCAAACAGTAAAAGTTGGTCTATTTGCTGAGAATGTGAATCAGTTTTTAAAAATCAAGCAAATAGCATCTGGGTGGCCTGATTGGTGTATATGTTACAGTAAAGTTGTGTAACCAGTAATTTCGCAAAATTACTAAATATTTTAGGAAATTCCTGATTTGGTCAGTAATTTTGCGAAATAACTAAAATTTTCAGTAATTTCGCGAAATTACTGAATTATTCAAGCAGGAATTTTATGAAATTTCTAAATATTATATGCAGGTTAAAAGAATACGTTTTAGATTTTTATTTCACCAAATTTTCATTTATTCATTTTGTTTACATAACAAATAACATTAATAGTATGAAAATACAATAGTATCAAAGAACTTTAAATTCAATATCTCACGAAAATTTATTAAATCCTCTCCGCCTACAATAGTACAATACTCTGGTATACAGTTCATATATTTAATAATATTTTATATTTATTAAACACTCTCCACCTACAACAGTCTGACATAAAAGCTCATTTAATCAATGATTTTATACTTGCAAATTCACTGAAATTAATGAAGCACCCTCCACCTTAACAGTTTGGCATACAAGATCATTTATTCAAAAACTTGATAGCCACAATTTCACCAAAATTAATTGAACACACTCCACCAAGAACAGCCTGACATACAAGTTTATTTATTTTTTAAACTTTAAACTGCCATGACATCTGCTGTTACACAACACTTTTGCCTTGTTACTTCTACATTGCATTGAAGCACAACTACACTTCTTGAACCCTTGTTCCCGACACATTGACTGCTGGTTGACAGCTTGTCTGAGTGAAACACGTTTGTCTTGACTAACGTCATCCTCATTGAGTAATCTCTCAGGACAACAGTCAGACTGGTTGCATGAATAGTTTTCCTTCACGACTCTTGCTTTCATGGTGATTCTGTAGAGGTCGGTGTCTAAATCATGATATATTACTAGCCCCAGTATGTTTCTTGGGTCTCCTCTACCTCTGTCTACTTGTGGTATAGAAACTGCAACAGCATTAAAATCCCTTTTAAACCTATCTTCTATAGAACCAGACATAACTTCCAGTATTAATGCTGTAAATTTCACTGCACTTTTGAAGAACTATAAATATTACTATACACAGCAAATAAATATCACAGCATGAAATAATCTGATGAAAAGGTCAAATTTGTGTCTCTTTATATAGCCAGGAGAGGAGTAATGAGAAACTTTGATACCCAAGTTCAAAAGAAGAAGTCCTCCTTTGAAATATTTAACTGTCTTTAAATCTTTTAATGCAGATTACTCAGGTATGAGTTTTTTGGTTCTATCTATTGTCATGGCTTCTCATGTGGATAAACTCCCCATTTTCATGGTAAATACTTTGAATTGATTAAAGATAACTATTGAATTAACTGTTTGTAAGTACACTGAAATTACCATTATACTATAAATCCTCAACCCCCTTACCCACGGCAAAAGCCATACTCCATCAGTCAACTACAATTACATGATTAACTTCAAAGGTTTCAAACAAACTTCAAAATACTTTATTAATGAAAAACAGAGGACATAAAATAAACGTAGATCCATGTTAAAAATATTTATATTAAAATACAGCTCAAAATGTACAACTTTCACTACTATTATTAAATAAATCACTTAATTACATCACATTACCTCATATTAGTTAGATTATTGTGGCTTGACTAAAATTTATACCAGATAATTGAAAGATACACCAAATAGTCATACAGTCAAAAAGTAACAGCATATCAGTCAAATATTTCCATTTTTTCCAAGTTAAAGTTGATATGCTTATGAAATAAAGCTTTGTGCTTGTGCAAAGTATATTTATGACAATAATACGTATTAATATGTATTATAATTGATAATATATTTAAATAATAATAATTGTTAGCAAATTTAAGATTAATTTCAATATCAAGACCAATTATGAAAGTACTTAAATAACCCATGTAAAGGTATCACATTAAATGTTGACTAAAACTATTATTATTACAAACAAAAAGTACATCAGTTTCTAAATTTCTAGATGCAAATTAAGTATTTATATTTTAAAAGTCAATTTTCGCTTATAACATAGCTAAGTTTTTCATAATTCTTCACATAAATAACCTTAAAAATACATTTCCAATATTTCACAAATTTACTGCATGCTCATCAGTAAAGCTGTGTAAAATATTAGCAGAGATTTCAGGAATTTCTCAAAATTACTGAAAATTTTTAGTTATTTCGCAAAATTACTGACCAAATCAGGAATTTCGTGAAATTCCTAAAACATTCAGTAATTTTACAACTTTACTGTAACATATAGATGATTAAGATCAGGACAGTTACATTGCCAATTACAAACAGAGAAGAAATTCAGCTTGAAAAGGAAAAGATAGGGAAAACCCAGGCCTGAGATCCCTTGCCAAACTGTGTCTTAATAGGTGAATGCACTGTTTAAAACAAATTATGTTTCTTCTAAAATATGTAGCTCAACCATTAATATTCAGTTAATGTAAATCTTTACAAGAGTGGGAAAATAGTTTATTAATATCCTGATTTTTTATCGTTTTAATGTGAATCAGGAATGTATGTTTATGGCTTTGTTTTGTTGTTTTTTATGTGTAGCTTCTGGGGAAAACTATAGCCTAAAAAATAACCAGAAAAAGCAGTTTTTCATCACAGACCAGGCAGAGTTCTTCAGGAAACTCACCAACCCCTCCCTGCAAATTGTTGACTGGCACATTTTGAGTGAAGATATATGGTCATGTTTGAATTTGAATACAAAGATGAATTTGTGCCTGAAAAGATGACAACAAAGATTATACTGGCCGCATTTACTACTGCACATGCCAGTCTTCATTTGGTGTGCTCCATCAATTGGGTGAGTCTGTTCTTTACTTTGACACAGACTCTACCATCTACAAGTCATCTACAGGAGAAGATCTGGTTCCTACAGGTGATTTCTTAGGAGAACTTACAGGTGAATTGAATGGACATCATATCGTGGAGTTTTTGTCTCCAGGACCAAATAATTATAGCTACAAGTTTGAAAATGGGCAGTGCTTCTGCAAAATTAAAGGGTTTATCATGGATCATCGTGCACAACAATTGCTGAACTTTGAAAAAATGAAGGAGGAAGTTAGTTTATGGTACCAAAATGAACATTCAACAAACACAGTTGTTTCCTATCCAAAACGAATAAAAAGAAATCCTCTTGAGCAAACCATTTATAATAGGGATGAAAGTAAGAAATATGATGTAGTGTACACCAAAAGAGCCTTGTCACAAAATTTTGATACAAAACCATACTGTTACTAGTGCCAGTCAGCGGAATCCCAACAACGAATGCAGGTGGGTTCCTCCATGATACCCCCTTTTTCGAGCGGATAGTATTGAGATGTCTTTGCAGAAAGTTATTTTTAAAAAAACACACAAAAAATTGTTAACAAGACCACGGTGTATGTCTTCATGCTTATTATTCCATTGTTTCTACCACAATACTGAGCAGTTATTTACTTTAACTTAAATCGTGATCTTTTGATTTGATTAAAGAGGGACCTTGAATGGTCGAAAAGTGAAAAAGTTTGGCATTAACTTTGTGAGTGTATCTACCAACAGATGTGATATAAAGTATTTTTGAAAAAAAAACTTTCTGTCCAATACCTTGTACTTGTTTATGAATTGACCATTGCCATACTTTATGTGAAAAAATGATATATTTTGATATATTTTCAACCGCCAGCTTAATTATGTCAATCTGTTAGAATAATAAAATAATATAACTGAAGTCAACACATCAATGGTTTTGTCAACATTTTAAAAAAATTTCTGCAACATTATCCCAAGGTGACTGGCTTTTTTTTTAAATGATGGTGTGTTTAATCTGGTTACATTTTATTATTGGACCAACAAGCATTCTGACACATGCAATTATCTCCCACCGTATTAATTAGATGTACTACAGATAGTGGAATATAAATTTTTTTGTGAGATGGAGGCATATGTAGAAGTGACAACAAGCAAGAGGCAGGTAAATGACTTATTTTAAAGAAATAATATATCGGCATTAGAGATAAAAGATGTTTATCCATTAGCAGCTATGACTCAGCTATTCAAAAAACTATAAATCAGCTTCACCATGTGGTACATCACCCAATAGTAGGTGAGTGACTTACTTATCACTGAAATTGCTCTATCTTGTATATCCTGAAAATTTCCTCAAAATCCGTCCATAAGTTTTTAAGTTATCTGTCTTTAAAAATTATATTTCATGGATCCAGAAGATCCAGATAGTGATCTGGATCACTAGCAAAATTTAAACATTTCTTCCTTTTACCTTTCTAGACATATCCTGAAAATTTAATCGAAATCCATCCATATACAGTTTTGAGTAATCTGTCTTTAAAATCACATTTCATGGATCCAGAAGATCCAGACAGTGATCCGGATCACTCCAAAAATTGAATAATTTCTTACTTTTACCTTTTCAGACATATCCTGAAAATTTCATCAAAACCCGTCCATAAGTTTTTGAGTTATCTGTCTTTAAAAATTACATTTCACTGATCCAGAAGATCCAGATAGTGATCCGGATCACCCCAAAAATTGAATAATTTCTTACTTTTACCTTTTCAGACATATCCTGAAAATTTAATCGAAATCCATCCATATACAGTTTTGAGTATTCTGTCTTTAAAAATCACATTTCATGGATCCAGAAGATCCAGACAGTGATCCCGATCACCCCAAAAATTGAATAATTTCTTACTTTTACCTTTTCAGACATATCCTGAAAATTTCATCAAAACCCGTCCATAAATTTTTGAGTTATCTGTCTTTAAAAGTTACATTTCACTGATCCAGAAGATCCAGATAGTGATTCGGATTACTCCCAAAATTGAATCATTTCTTCCTTTCACCTTTCCAGACATATCCTGAAAATTTCATCAAAACCCGTCCATAAATGTTTGAGTTATCAGTCTTTAAAAGTTACATTTCACTGATCCAGAAGATCCAGATAGTGATTCGGATTACTCCCAAAATTGAATCATTTCTTCCTTTCACCTTTCCAGACATATCCTGAAAATTTCATCGAAATCCGTCCATAAGTTTTTGAGTTACCTGTCTTTACAAATTACATTTCATGGATCCAGAAGATCCACAGAGTGTTCTGGATCACTCCCAAAATTGAATCATTTTTGCCTTTCACCTTTCCAGACATATCCTGAAAATGTCATCAAAATCTGTCCATAAGTTTTTGAGTTACCTGTCTTTAAAAATTACATTTCATGGATCCATAAGATCCAGATAGTGATCCGGATCATTCCCAAAATTGAATCATTTCTTCCTTTCATTATCTGTCTTTAAAAGTTACATTTCACTGATCCAGAAGATCCAGATAGTGATTCGGATTACTCCTGAAAATTTCATCAAAACCCGTCCATAAGTTTTTGAGTTATCTGTCTTTAAAAATTACATTTCACTGAGCCAGAAGATCCAGATAGTGATTCGGATTACTCCCAAAATTGAATCATTTTTTCCTTTCACCTTTTCAGACATATCCTGAAAATTTCATCGAAATCCGTCCATAAGTTTTTGAGTTACCTGTCTTTACAAATTACATTTCATGGATCCAGAAGATCCACAGAGTGTTCTGGATCACTCCCAAAATTGAATCATTTTTTCCTTTCACCTTTCCAGACATATCCTGAAAATGTCATCAAAATCCGTCTATAAGTTTTTGAGTTATCTGTCTTTAAAAATTACAGTTCATGGATCCATAATATCCAGATAGTGATCCGGATCATTCCCAAAATTGAATCATTTCATCCTTTTACCTTTTCAGACATATCCTGAAAATTTCATCGAAATCTGTCCATAAGTTTTTGAGTTATATCTTAAAAAATACATTTCATGGATCCAGAAGATCCAGATAGTGATCCGGATCACTCCCAAAATTAGAACATTTCTTTCTTTTATCATTTCATACATATCCTCCAAATTTCATCGAAATCCGTCTGTAGGTTTTTGAGTTATCTGTCTTTAAAAATTACATTTTATGGATCCACAAGATCCATAATTTGATTCCAAAATTGAATCATTTCTTCCTTTCACCTTTCCAGACATACCCTGAAAATTTCATCGAAATTCCTCCATAAGTTTTTGAGTAATCTGTCTTTAAAAATTACATTTCATGGATCCAGAAGATCCAGATTGTGATCCGGATCATTCCCAAAATTGAATCATTTCTTCCTTTTACCTTTTCAGACATATCCTGAAAATTTCATCGAAATCTGTCCATAAGTTTTTGAGTTATATCTTAAAAAATACATTTCATGGATCCAGAAGATCCAGATAGTGATCCGGATCACTCCCAAAATTAAAACATTTCTTTCTTTTACCATTTCATACATATCCTCCAAATTTCATCGAAATCCGTCTGTAGGTTTTTGAGTTATCTGTCTTTAAAAATTACATTTTATGGATCCACAAGATCCATAATTTGATTCCAAAATTGAATCATTTCTTCCTTTCACCTTTCCAGACATACCCTGAAAATTTCATCGAAATTCCTCCATAAGTTTTTGAGTAATCTGTCTTTAAAAATTACATTTCATGGATCCAGAAGATCCAGATTGTGATCCGGAGCAATCCCAAAAATTGTATAATTTCTTACTTTTACCTTTTCAGACATATCCTGAAATTTCATTGAAATCCATCCATAAGTTTTTGAGTTATCTGTCTTTAAATATTACATTTCATTGATCCAGAAGATCCAGATAGTGATCCGGAACACTCCAAAAATTGAATCATTCCTTCCTTTTACCTTTTCAGACATATGAACAACATATTTGAAAACACTAGCCTAACTTTAATACTTCTTAAGATATTTCACATTTACCTCTGTCATTATTTTGCTACAAATAAGAAAATAGCTATTACTCACTTATGGCATGCTATGAAACTCCAAACTATATGTCATCTTATAGTTAAGGACAAAATAGCTGAACAACATATTTTAGGAAAATACTCTAACTGCAATAGTTTTGGAGTTACAATGGCTTTACTCAACAGTCAGAATTTCAAAGTAGCTATTACTCAGCTGTCCAAGGTGCAACGGGTCTGAAACATTACTATGTGATAGCTTACCAAAAAGTAGATGGATAACATATTTGAAAAAAATTACCCTAACTTTAATACTTTTGAAGATATTTGACATTTACTTCTTTCATTATTTTGCTACAAATAAGAAAATAGCTATTACTCACTTATGGCATGCAATAGAACACCAAACTATATATAATCTTATAGCTAAGGACAAAGTAGCTGAACAACATATTTTAGGAAAATACTCTAACTGCAATAGTTTTGGAGTTACAAAGGCTTTACTCAATGGTAAGAATTTCAAAGTATCTATTACTTAGCTATCCAATGTGGGACAGCTCTCAAACTTTACCATGTGATAGCTTACCAAAAACTAGATGAACAACATATTTGAAAAGATTTCTGTAACTCTAATACTTTTGAAGATATTTAACATTTACTTCTTTCATTATTTTGCTACAAATAAGAAAATAGCTATTACTCACTTATGGCATGCAATAGAACACCAAACTATGTACCATCTTATAGTTAAGGACAAAGTAGCTGAACAACATATTTTAGGAAAATACTCTAACTGCAATAGTTTTAGTGTTACAATGGCTTTACTCAACAGTCAGAATTTCAAAGTAGCTATTACTCAGCTATCCAAGGTGCAACAGGTCTGAAACTTTACTATGTGATAGCTTACCAAAAAGTAGATGGACAACATATTTGAAAAGATTTCCCTAACTTTAATACTTTTGAAGATATTTGACATTTACTTCTTCTGTTATTTAGCTACAAATAAGAAAATAGCTATTACTCACTTATGGCATAAAATAGAACCCCAAACTATGTACCATCTTATAGCTAAGGAGCTGAACAACATATTTGAAGAAAAAGCTCTAACTGCAACAATTTGGGAGTTATGAGTGCTTTACTCAAAGTAGCTAAAATTGCTATTACTCACTCATCTGTAGGCTTAAATCCACAAAACCAAAAATATTTTCAAGGGCATTAAAATTCATTGGGACAATTAATTTACAAAAAATCTGTAGCTGTAGCAGTTTTGGAGAAATCTGCATGACATACATACGCATGTACAGGAAGCGTTTTATAATCTCCCTCACGGGCTAAAGCCCGGCGGGAGATAAAAATGATACCATTACGTTTTGAGTCATGTTCTAGCTTTTGCATAGCAGGTGCCACAAAGTCAGGTAAAACCAGCTGGGCATATTGGTTATTGAAACACAAGGATGTTATGTTTACAGAACCAGTTGAAAAAGTGTTGTATTGTTATGGTGTGTATCAACCTTTGTTTGATGAAATGATTGAAAGCATATCAAATGTTTCATTCCATAAAGGTTTTCTGAGTGAGTTAGACAGTTTTACTGATGACAGTAAACATGGTTTAGCTATACTCGATGATCTAGTGGATGATGTGGTCAGAGAAACTGATATGCAAAAGTTATTTTCCCAAGAAGCACATCATTTAAGACTTAGTACCCTTTTCAAAATACATAACTGTTTTTAACAAGGAAAGTTGCACTATATCATTGAAAATCCATTACCTGATTTTATTCTGTAACATGAGAAATGGTCAACAAATAGTATCATTGGGTAAACAGCTATGTATTGATTGAGGCTTACAAAGACTCCACAAAACAAAAATATGGGTATCTCATCATTAATATGAGAAGTAAAATCTTTCCAGGTTAGGACCCCTGGGTGTATATACCACAGAATTTATCAAAGACCCGCATTTTGCTCTCTTAGCGCCACTCTCTATAATCAAATATGGCTGGAAAGGTCAAGTTCTTCCTCTTATGTTTGTCTGAGGCTTCTCACAAGCAGGTTCAGTCACTTTTACAGTTCTCATCCAACAGTCAAATGCTAGGTCTGAGACAAGTTGCTGCTAATTTATTGCAAGGCAATATTCCTGTTGACAATCATTAAAAAGCTAAGTTAATAAGATCCAGAGTATGTTACAGAGAGTTAGCTCAGAGTGTGAAATGTTGTAGATTGGTAGAAAATAGTAAAACCATTGCTTTCTTGCTTGCCAGTGCCAAACAAGTGCTTTTGCAACTATGATTTCCATAAAAAAGAAAGTCCTTGTTCCGTATGAAGAACAAGGGAATGTGATAAATGATGATGGTTTAAGTAGTTTCCTTATTCTTCATTCCATACCAAAATTCTTTCAAAATAAAGCTAGAACAATATTAGATTATATAAAGGACCAGTATCATGGAATGACAAAGGTAAGCTGATATTTAAAGGTCATACATATCCTGGAACATATGTTGCTGATTTAGTTCATTTTAGTATAAAAAATATGGAAAGTCCCCAATGACTTTCAAGAGTTTCAAAGAATCCTACAAGAACTGAGTATTCCAAAGGCTTTGATTCAGAAACAAAAGACATTCTTGCCTTCTTGTCTCCAATCTTTTCTGTTCATCCTTTGCCTCTTTCTCTCTCCTCATCCATTCCCTTATATGTGCTCGTGTGGTCCAAATATTTGTTTTTTCTCTCCTGTTCTTCTGGTGATAAGTTTGCACCAATGACCTTCTTAACTTCTGGTTCTGGAACTGATGGAACGATCATATCAACTTGTTCATTAAGAACATTATCTATTTCCACTCTCACGGCAGCTGGATATATCTCCATCTCGGTTGGGCCAGGTCTGGTCTCCATAAACGGCTTCCCAAGACCTGTCCCCGGTTTGTCCTTACGTCCCACCAGTGTACCTGGTACAATGTAGTTTCTGTTCTCAACCACTTTCCTTTTCAGATTTGCTCCCTGAAATAACTCTTTCGCCCAGAGGTGATTAAGCTCATGCTTCTGTCTATAGTGTCTTTCCAGATCATAGGCCCTCTTAAAACTTTGGCATGATGATTGGACGGTTCACTTAAACAGTTCAATAGTAGTAACATGGATCTCCTCCCAGTGTTGGACCATGGCAAACTTCTGCGCAAAATCTAACTTTCTCTCTCTGCAGTTCGGTACCAGACACAAATATCTTCCCTTTTCTCTCCTCCATCCTGATATCCTTTCTCTCTCTTGACAAGCCTGTTCTTCCACTACCTCCTCCTCAAACTCTCCCAAATCAAAAATGAATTCAGTTACAGACATTTTCTTTCTGTAAAAAAAAAAACAAATTTATTGTTTTACCACCTAATCAATTAAGCTAACCCTAGACCACCTTGTACAGACTTGACTCAATAATCAATTTGTGATAACCAACTAATTGGTGTATCACTGTGTGTTTAGGTCTTAATATGATCTATGTGGACAGTAATAGGCCAATAGAACCTTCTACAGATACTACCCAAGTTCTATGCAACCCAAAATGACCACTAGTTCTACTACTATGCAAAGCTCAAACATCTGCCTCCTTAAGTTTTCAGGTATTGTAAAACTGTAACCTTCATAGAACTTTCTAAAATCCATTTCCTATATAGAATTCCTTCATGAACTTCTTATACTGACCATTGAACACAAAGTATCTTGTACTGACTACTACAAGCACGAATTTCTGTCGTAAGGGGTTTCTCACTTCTCTCATATTTCAGTTTTAGGAGCTTACTTATATTATCATGTTGGTGTTGGAATTGCCTCAACTTATCAAGTGATCATCTATCAGTAAAATTACTCCTATGGAAATCCTTATTCTTTGCAGTTGAAGTCTTACAGTTGAAACCATTTGCAGATTAGTAACTACAGCCTGCTTCACTTTGAGTAGAGTCGTTATGCATGACACCAGGAGCCACCCAACCCAGTCCCAATCACCATGCTAGAATCCTCACTAAACTCATTAGTGCTAACAAGGGTCATATTCCCTTGGGTTTCCTGGTTCCCCTTACTACTATGTGTAACCACACAGACACATTTAGACATTTTCAGAGCACTTTCTTTGAATTCACAGTCTTCACATTTACACTTATTAGGAGGCATCATACCAAGCCATCAGCATTACTGTTTAATGTCCCTTTTCTCTTCTGAACCTCATAATCATATATACTAGGAACTGAAAGCCACCTAGCCAACATGCCCTCTGCTTCCTTAAAGTTCACTAACCACTTAAGTGATGCATGATCAGTTCTCAAAATGATATGTTTACCATAAAGATAATGGTGAAACTGTCTCATAAAAACTACAGCTGTTAACAATTCCCTCATGTACAATAGTTCCTTTGTGTTTTACTCAATGTTTAACTTCCATTAGCAATAACAGGCTCAGTACCTGTTTCATCTATCTGACTTAAAACGGCACCATCCCCAAAAAGAATTATCAAAAGTATCTTGGCATTGACTACTCCACTGAAATTTCACACCTTTCTTACTCAACTCATGCAAAGGAGTGGCAATGTCAGAGATTCCTAAGGCAAAGGACTTGTAATAACTTGCAAAACCTAAAAATGAACCCACTTCCTTAACCAATGGAGGCACTGACCATTCAGTTACTGCCTCAAGTTTTTAGGATCACAACTTATACCTTATTCAGGAACCACATGCCCTAGGAAGTCTACCAATTCTTGAAAGAACTTACACTTAGAAACCTTCAATTTAAGATTAGCCTGTCGGAATCTTTCAAAGATTTCCTGTTTTCAAAGTTTCAGTATCTTTTTGGAGAAATCACTACCACAACAAATCACATCATCAAGATACAGGACACACATTTCCCATTGCAAACCTTTCATAACTTTCTCAATCAAGTTTTCAAAAGTACTAGGAGCCCCTGTTAAACCAAATGCCATAATGGTATACTGCATCAAACCCCTTCTGGTATAAGATGCTGTTTTACACTTATCTTCCTTTTTCATTGGTATTTGATGATAACCACTAGCCAGATCCATGGTACAAAAATACTTGGCCCCATCTAAAGAAGCAAGACAATCTTTAGTGCCTTTATAGCCCAAAAATCTGTGCAGACTCTCAGACTACCATCTTTCTTGGTAACAATTACCAAAGGTGCAGCCCACCGACTATCACAAGGTTCAATCAAACTTGTTTTTCAAACTTATCCAGTTCTTTTTCCATGGCTTCTCTATGTGCAATAGGTAACCTCCTAGATCTTTGCTTTATTATAGGTAAATGATTGCCTGTGTCAATGCTGTGTTCAGTCAAATTTGTTATACCAAGTTTGCCATCAGAATCCACAAAAATATCCTGATATTCATTAAGCCAACTCTCAAATTTCAAGACTTCACTTTCCTTCAGTTTTTCAGAGACTGATTCAATCAAAGGTTTCAACTGTTCAGGAAGTTCACCCTTGTTTTCAAAATCATCCAAGTCAAATGTTGCCAAAACACCACTCTGAAAATGATAAGTCTTAAACTCCTTAAGTGATGTCACAGGATGCAAAAGTGCAAGTTTTGACCCCTTGTTCATAAACAACTGATCATCTGTGAAATTAACCACCCTAACTGGAATGTCAGACACCCGAGTGTTCACAACACCCTTTGCGATTAACAGACCAGCCCGTGTAATCACAGATCTAATAGGTTCCACAAATCCAATCTCACAGTATTCCAATAGCTTTGCTCAAAAGTTCCTTGCACAATCATCTCATGATTTGGTGGCACACAGAATTCTAAAGCCACCTTAATATAGGTAGATTTGGCCCCATTTTTCTGTTCTAGCCTTACTTTATGACCTTCTATTCTCATGAAGCCCTGTCCCATGTTTAAGATACAGTTGTACATGTCACAAAATCAAGACCAAGCATTGTAGTTTTGTCACCTAGGTCAACAACCTCCACCCAAGTTTCAAATGACCTATTTCCAATGGTTATGTTCACAACCGTTTGTCCATAAACCTTAAGCAAGTTACCACTGGCACTTCTCAAACTTAAGTTTACTTCCTCAAGTGGATTCATATTTGGTGACTAAATGTCCTTATAAAAGCCTATATCAAGAAATGTCCTTATAAAAGCCCATATCGAGAATAGTATAAGTAGAACCTGTATCTACTAGAAACTCAGTATCAATTCCATCAACTTCGAATTCACCATGAATATTCCAACAAGAAGAACTTATCAATTCTACAACACCCTCAATTGGCCTTCCCTTGGTCATCAACAACTTCCACAGTGTGACATTTCCCTGGTTTTGACCTATACTTGCTATCCCCACTTTCAAAACTTTCATACTCAAGGGCCAAAGCAATAGCTTCATTCAAGTTCTTTGAATGCCCAAAATAAACATGTTTCTTAAGCTCATGATTGTTCAATCCAATCACAAACTGATCCAAAACCCATTGCTCCTGACCAGCATATACTGAGAAATGCCTTACTAGCTAAATGCCTAAGAGCATAACCAAACTGCATCACTGACTCATGTGATTGACAGACACGATTATGGAACTCTAATCTCTAGCTAATCTTCCTTTCTACTGGACTAAATCTCCTAGTTAATTCTTTAACAAAAGTCAAAATCCTCAACAGCTACATAAAAAGATAGATCACCCAGCACCCTCTGAGCCTGACCCCTTAAACTCATGGCTGACTGCATCCCCTTTTCTCTGTAACTACAATTATTCCAGTAAGAAACAGTTTCAAAATGTTTCAGATAATCAGTCCAATCGATTTTCTTGCCATCAAACTTATCTTGTTGGGCCTCTTGGTCATCTTATTCCTATAGCCAACCCTCTCAAGAATTATTACCCCTGGGCATTTGGATTTGGTAATAATCATTCCCATTATTAGACAGTTCACCCAACTCAACCCGGTCAACTTTGGTTTCAACAGTACCACCCGATTTTGCCTTTGTAACCACTCTTGGTCTATATCAGGAACCCACTCTTTAGTCTCAGGTCTCAACCTCATGTCAGTGTTGCCAACCCCATTGGTAATAATTTTCCTTTCCCTATTACCTCTGTAAGGAGTGGAGTGTTTGGTTGTGATAACAGGACTAAATTCAAAGGAAGTATCATAATACTCATCATCAGAATCATCCCCTCTACCCATAGTAAACTTCTCAGTCATATTACTTCCAGGGTAACCTTTCTGATTCTCAGTAAGTACAGCTGGTGCTGATTTATTCAAATCACCTTTGGCATATCTATCAGGAACTTTGCTGAACTGTATTCCATCATCAAGACCAGACATAGTCAATTGGTTCACAGTTTTTCTCTTTGGCCACTTTGGCATCCAGTCAGACATGACTTGGATCCAACTTTTGGATTTTCTACTTGTCACACTAAAACTACCTCAGGCAAAGAAATAGTTCAAACTATATTCAGATGACCAGCTCAATTTTGAAGAATGGCCACCGAAATATTACATCGGATTCACACAAGTGTTCACCTCAGTCATTTAGAAATAACTTTTGTGTTGTCACTTTTGTGCAAATATGTGAGTAGTTTCAGTTGTGTATATATGTGTGTGTACCACAATCTACTACTGTTTTATACCACCAAATAGGAACCTTGCATAAGTTAAATACTCGTGTTAACAGTAGCCATGCATACAATTACTGTTTTATATCACCCTGATATTCACCTCAGGTAAGAAAACCCTTTTTGCCTACTGAATTTCACGTATTAACAGTAATACATTCACCTAACAAACATACAATTTAATTTGTTGTGCAAAGTTTTGTATTGTGTCACTCATTCATACACATTGACAACATCATTGCTTTATATCACCAGGTAAAAATCACCAAAAGTGTCAATACCTGTGTTAACAATGATGTGAAAACACATGCACACTATTTATGCAGACACCTGATCGCTAAAATGTAAATGTGTCACAGTAATCATTTAATGCAACTGGTTCCGAAAATAAATAAAAGAAAACAAATAAAATCGCATAGATATCAGTAAAAGTATCAGTGAAAACCAATGAATTACCTATCTGTTAAAGCGGCTCAATACACTGCGGAATGATTAAATTTCCGTCCCTTATATAGTCAAGATTTGGTGCAGATTTGGAACATCCACCGCATAAAAAATGTCCCAGAATGCATCACTCGGCTTCCGAAACTTCATGACACCGCTTCCGACTTGCTTCCAACTAATATAAACTCCGGCCAGTGTACACACAAGAAGTGATGACTTCACAAGCAATGGTGGATCACTCTCAATATGAAATGGCAGAAAATGAGAAGACAACATGGCGGATATGTCTTCTGACAACCTTATTTTAAAATATAAGGACAATATAATTTAAATATTAAAGCATTTGAAGCAATTGCCAGACAATTATCATATAAAATAAAGAAAACGTGGATTCACGATCTCTCGCGATAATGGCAGTTCAGTAAACTACCGTGGTTACCACAATATATTCATCATCGAAACTGGGGCCACTATGGCAGATTGGTAACACTTTTGAATTCCCACCTCTGAGATCGACCCGATCCTACCTCAAGTGGGAAAGCTTGTAGTTGCTTGCCGTTGATCAGCCGTTTACAATACAGAACCTTGACCAACTGTATGTACTGGTTTCCTCTGCCCTTCCAACTACCCATTGTGATATGACCTGTATAGTGCTGAAAGCGACGTAAAACCCCAAATTAATAAATCATTATCAAAACCCACTATTTTTTGATACACAGATCACAGCCCTTTAGTCTTCTTGCACAAAATGAAGAACAAAAATAGAAGACTATTCAACTGCAATTTAATGTTGCAAGAGGATATTTTACAAATAGAACATCTTAAAGGTAAGCATAACATCTGTGTGGATGCCTTGTCCAGAAGCTGTGTTTACAGTATAATTTGTAGACGTGTGGTTAGTAAGTTTATAAAGGTTATACATGGCACCAGTTTTACTTTTGTGTTTGGATAAATATGCTTTGTAAAAAAATATTACTTGTGTATGTATATATATTTGTTGAAAA
The DNA here is from genome assembly GCA_964017235.1 of Sabellastarte sp. h YS-2021. Lineage (NCBI taxonomy): Eukaryota > Metazoa > Annelida > Polychaeta > Sabellida > Sabellidae > Sabellastarte > Sabellastarte sp. h YS-2021. The sequence continues at coordinate 33,655,557 of OZ024930.1, forward strand.
AAAATAAACTGTAGCCTCTTGGCTTCCAAAATTTTTCTTAAAGGGAGGAGGTGTTACATATAGGCACGGTGCCAGTGCATTGTTTAATCTATGCATTTTATGTATTAACATTTAAAGTAAGGGAGTTATTGATTTTTGTGTTATGTGGTACTGAGGTTTATTGATTTATTTATAGACTGGTGGAAATCCCTCTGGGCTTCTATAATCTCATTAGTTCCACTATACTGATCTATTAATAGATGTGGGGAAACCCTAAAAGTAGTTTTGAGAGCTTCTTCATTACTTCTGGTGACAAACATAACAAATTCATCTTGATAGCAGTTTTTCTTGTCTGCTGACATTATGAAGAGTTCTCAAAGTCAATGGTGACTGTCATTTAATATAACACTGCAAACAAACTGACAAGAAAGCCAGAATAATGATATAAACCATCAGTAGTATTTTTAGGTATCCATTGGAGAAAACAGTATCACTTTAACTTAACACATTAGGTGCTGTTCTTTTAGACGATATCTTCAGTAGGATCCGTGCTTCAATGGATGTTTCGAGCCTTTAATCCTATACACGCTCCACATGGCGGCTCCATGGAAGTGATCAATTTCCATGTATCGTTCCAAGTCTGGTGTAGGCAACAAATCATACGTAGACTTTAGCATAAACTGCATTCTTACTGGTTCTACTTTCCACAAGTCTTCCCACGAGATTTTCAGTTCTGTCACTCCCTCCCATCTTGTCCATGCACATTCCTCTTCTTCACCTTTCTGAATCTCCTTTTTTATCAACTCTCTTCTCTGCAGCTTGGATGCCTTTGACCACAAAATGTCACTTGGATTCCCAAATCCTTGTCTACCTTTACATGCCAGGCCTATCACATCTGCCTGTTTCAATCTTGACTCTGAGTCCAGAACTGCACTAATGGCATCCCATTTCCTTCCTGTCTTTAGTCTTATCCCTGAGTACTTGATCTGTCATCTTTTGATTCTCTGATAGTCGTGCAAGCTCTGGCCTTGATTACCTTATGTTCTTCTACAACAGATTTCAGTGGTAATTGCAGCTTGCAAGTTGTACTATAGAGATTGATTTCTGAGAAACTCTGTGGTACTCCTAACCATTTCCACAGCCATCTGTTAACTGTCTTCTGAATGCTCTCCACTGTTGATACAGGGGCATCGTACATCAGCATGGGCCATGATAGTCTTGGTAGCAGTCTATGTTGATAATAGTGCTGCGACTCGGTCCGCAAAAATCACTCGATTATCGCCCACATGTGATCGATGCATCATTCGACGCATCGGCAGACATAAAAATCATACAAAACTTACATAGTAAATAACTAATCCAAACTTTTAGATAATATTTTTGTACATTTCAACAATTCTAAGGCAATATCTTTGGGACAAAAACTGCTCCATGTTTATTTTACGGAAAATCACTTCCTCTTTTGTTTGATTTGACTGGAAACATACAAGAACTCAACCCTTTTTCGGCATCCCGAATTTTGTTTTTTTGATCGATGCATTGGAAGTAATGCCGTCATCGATCAATGGATCGAATGGACCACTAATCGGCGCAGCACTAGTTGATAACACCACAACTTATATTTCCCAGGAAGAAGACTTCTTTCTATCCTGGCCAGCCCACTGCTCACTTGCTGCTTAAATCTCTTGATATTTTCAGAATCTTTCTATGTTTCATCATACCATTTACCAAGGCACTTGATAGCACTGTCTTTTATTGTTGGAATATCAGTTCCCTGAATTCTGAAGCAATACCTGGACTCTATTTTACCCTTGACAATCACTACATTTCTGGATTTCCTTGGTTTGAACTTCATTCCTGCCCACTCTATAGTTTTGTCTAGTTTCCTGATGATCCAATGAGCACTCATTCCCCTTGTTGTCATCACTGTCATGTCATCCATAAAGGCTCGTATGCTTGGTTGTCTAATTCCTGATCTTGATACAGGACCTCAACCCTCCTTTTCTGCAATTTTGATTATGAGGTTGATAGCCATCACAAACAAGATAACTGAAACAGTATATCCTGTAACTATTCCTTTTTCCAACCGTTGGTACTTTGTTCTAAATGTTCCTGTTGTGTTTGTTTATTTGTTTATTTAGGGTTTTACGTCGCTTTCAACACTGTACAGGTCATATCACGACGGGTAATTGGAGGGGCAGAGGAAACCAGTACATATAGTTCGCTAGGGTTCTGTACTGTAAACTGCCGGCCAACGGCAAGCAACTACCAGCTTTCCCACTTACGGCCATGACGGGGATCGAACCCCGGCCGCAGAGGTGGGAGGCGAGAGTGTTACCACTCTGCCACCGTGGCCCCTTCCTGGTGTGAAGCGAACCTTGATGTTGCTATAGTACCTTATTATGATGTCTTGGATCTTATTTGGGATGTGATACTGTACCATTGCTCTTTCTATCAGTCGATGAGGAACTGACCCATAAGCATTTGCCAAGTCCAACCACACTATTGCTAAGTTGCCTTTGTCTTCCTTTGCTTCTCTTATTAGCTCTGTAATAACACTGTTGTGCTCTGAACAGCCAGAGAAACCAGGCACTCCCGCCTTTTGTATGGCTGTATCTATGTACTCATTCTTTAACAGAAATTCGGTTATCCCCTTTGCAACAATAGAATAGAATATCTTCCCTTCAACGCTGAGCAATGAGATCTGTCGAAACTGTCCTATACCAGTAGATTTCTCCTCTTTTGGAACATAGATACCTTCAGCCCTATTCCATTCCTCTGGCACTCTTTGGTGAATCCATATTGCTTTAAGCAATTTCCACAACTATATACTCCTAAGAATACTGTTCCAATCATTCATATGGACACTATCCCAATCATTCAGACGGATACTGTGCTAAATATATAAATATAATAGTGTTCATGTCAGACTAAGTGTTGTTAAACAAAATAACCAAGAAAGTATCCAAAGGCTTCCCATTTATTTTCAAAGGAAAAGTGTCAAATCAGCTGATTGGGTGCATGAACTTTGCAAACAAGCCCACTTCAACACATGCATGGTTTAATATGTCTCTCACTGCTTTGCCTTTCTGATATGTATTCCATATATGGTCATCCTGCCAATGCATGCTTTTCCATTTCTGTTGTATTGAAAAACTTTCCTTATTTCATAGGTTCCAAAATATTTTTTTTCTCCCAAAAAAAATAATGCTGATGTTTTTTTTTGTTTGTTTGTTTGTTTTTTTTAAAGGGGGGGGGGGGGGGGGGGGGGGGCTTCTATGCATAAGTTATATAAACGGAAGTGGCGAATTTACATCACTTGCTCTATGGAGATTTAGACTGTACCTACTACCGGATCAGGAAGTGTTGAGTGTTTCACATATAAACAAACATGGCAGCTGTCAAACACGTGGTTGTTGATTCTGGTGGCTTTATACGTAATGCACCCTTAAAGGTATTATCCTACTGATAAAAGTTCAACGTTCATTGTATTAAATGGGTGGACGCGAAGGAAAACGGTCGTAGATCTAGTACACTACGTAGCATATCGTCACCGTTCCTATTATCGTGCACTTCTTATTATCGTGCACCAGTCTACTGCTACCTAGCCCTAAAATAGGCCGTTATATCTAATAGCGGTGAACCGCTGACATTTACTGACGGCCTACATTAGGGCTACAGTAACTGCTACCCTGCATAAGTTGGCCGCAGTCATAAGTTGGCCGCGGCTCATCGACAGGCTCCAGAAAGACGTTATTGTACACCAATGAAAACTGTTGCATATTATAAGTTTGTTGCCGCACGGTCCCTATGTGGTCAAAGGGTGGAAGCGGTCTTAACTAGGGTGAGCGGAATGACACCACAGATTGGCTAAACTATGTTTATTCACATACCGTGAAGCACACATCCACAGCGCCCTGGCTGGTATACAATCACACTCTGTGCTAACTGACGTACAAAAAACCCCTGCATCACCAAACAAACTAGCACACTAGCTGCAAAGCCACAATCAAACAATCACCAAAACCTAGACGTGGTTACCTCGGCTCTACTTTACTTGCGTGTAGAGCCGTGGCACGACCCCACATAAAACTGGAGATTTGCATAAAACACATATTCCATACAAATATGTACACACAACTGTTCCCAACTTCCCACAACTATTTTGTTACATTTTCTTCAACAAACAGTCAACATGCAAACATAGTTAACTAAAAATAAATGACATTTCCTCATTTTCAATGATTTTTTGACCATTTCTCTAAAAATTTAAAAATCTTCTTTTATTATAAAAGTTGTGTAAAATAGCATGTATTTTATACACATGCTGTATATACTGTGTCCTTGGCCTAATATTAATTATTTTTAACTACATTATATAATTTCTGGTCATTTCATAAAGTTTTATTCAACAGAAAAGGATTTTATGCAAATCTCCAGTTTTATGTGGGGTGGTGCCACGGCTCCACGCAAGTAAAGTAGGGCCGAGGTAACCACGTCTAACCAAAACCGTGACCCCCAACTCCTCTCTTTCAAAACATACAACACAATGACATCGCGCCGTTAGCAACTTCTGCTAACTGACAAAAGACAAAATTATTTCGTCTAGCCGTTTAAATAAAACGTGATTCTCGCCAACGACCGCGATTCGCGGCCACGCTACCACAAGTTTTAACAATAATACATGGTTTCAGAGTGTAGTAGACCACTCATGTTAAAGCCCTGTGAAGCTGTGGTGAGGGCGGCCAACTTATGCAGGGAAGCAGTACAGTAGTCTTTGTTTACCATGTGTTAATGGACCAGTTTTTGTCACAATCTGTGAAGTTCATGTGCCAAACATAAATCATGTTATTTTTTTCTGGTTTGTGCTGAGAAATCTACTAGAAACAGGTATTTTGTAAAATTGGCCAAAATCGTGTAATATTTAGGCTCTATAGAAGTTATAACCCCCAATATCAATGTTTTTCACTCCTGATTTGTTATATTTTCAATTAATCCAAAACGTATTTTACCTACTTACTTATTGTTTGCTTTGAAATTGGACTTTAAGGTTACCATAAATTAATGTGAGAATAAAAATCTTCAAGTGCACAGTAATAGGAAGTGCCCTCTGTAGTAAATACAGATATGACCAATTTTGAAGATGTTAAAAAACAACTGAAGTAGTTTCTTTTATGTACAAACTTCATAAGGACTTTAAAGAGATGCATTGACAGTTTGTGATACTTAAGCAAACTGAAGCATGTTGGGTCAATTCTTTGCTCAGTATTACTTTTTCTGTTAGGTGCACGGTAACCGGTGGTTCGAGGATATATATGGATCTCGTGTACAGTACAGTACTGCATATCGACGGTTCTTACTAAAAGTGGAAAAATTGCAGTGTTTTGTCCAAACTTCACGAAAATATATTAAATGAGTGAGAAATATTGTGTGCTGAACTTTTAATAAAATTTATCCGTTATTTTTATATCCTCAATTGACGGGTTTTCGATATGACAACGTAAATGGACAATGATGTTTATCAAAATGAACATAACCAAATTGATCAGAAATATAACAACAAAATTAAATCCATGAAGTTTCTGGTTCAGTGTAATTGTATATTTATTCTAAAATATTATACAGTAAAACGTCATCCAAAAAACGAGACTGTGAGTGTATTGTTTGTATGATCAAAAACATGAATATATCGAAAACCTGTACATCTGCTATATATACACGGGTGTCATTAATTAATGTTAGACGTCATTAATGTAAGACAGTGATATAAAGTTGGTAGCTTAACACATTTAATGTGATACATATATAAACAGGGGTTTACTTATTCCATTTCTTAATAATTTAAGGAAGTAACATAAAACTAGACAATATGTATTAACAACTTATCTCCTGTCTGCGGCCGAAGGCCATGGTCGGGAGATTATGAAACGCCTTCCGTATGTGTGGCGTGCGTCTGTGAGTGCGTCTGTCCATCCGTTCATCTGTGTCATCTGTCCATCCGTTTTTCCATAAACCTTAATATCACATTCATTTATGAAGCTATCTTCACCAAATTTGCAGGGAATGTTTATGGTTATGAAAAGCTGTCTCTGAAAAATTTTGACCTCATTTTGAAAAACAAAATGGTGGCCATAGCCAACTGTTTAAAAATTATAAAGTTGTTCTAAATCTTGAAATACTCCAGCCAGCTTCATCATATTTGCACAAAGATATATGGCTAGAAAAGCTAGCCTGATAGTAATTTTGGCCTAGTTCTAAAAGGAAAATGGCCACCATATCACATGTTTAATGTCAAACAGGGTTATTCTATTAAAAAGGCCTTATATCTCCCCAAATATTGCTCTTGGAGGTTTGGAATGTGAAAACAACTTGCAGGAAGTCATGGCCTGGGAATCTTTTCCAGGTGTTGAATTTGTCCTTTGACCCCTGCTTCAAGGTTAAATGGGGTCATCACACTAAAATGTCCTTATTTCACCCTTATTATTGGTGCCATGGCTTCAGAATATAAAGACAGACCATCAAAAGTCCTGGCCTTCAAATGTTTTGCTTGAGAAATATTTTGGCCTTATTTTGAAAAACAAAATGGCCACCATAGCCAATTATTTAAAAACCATTAAGATGCTCTGAAACTTGAAATATTACAGCTAGGTTCATCAAATATGCGCAATATATATGGCTGGGAAAGTTAGCCTGATAGTAATTTGGCCTAGTTTTGAAAACAAAATGGCCGTCATATCACATGTTAAATGGGATTATCCTATTAAAAAGGCCTTATATCTCCCTGATCATTGCTACTAGGGGTTCCAAATGTGAAAACAACTTTAACTCTTTCGGCGCGATTGGCGACTTCCGTCGACATATATTGAAAGCGCGACGTTAACGTAACTTTTGAGCAGATCGATGCGGAAATGTTTTTCATTTGGAAGTGTCTTTTATGACAGGCTTTGCTGGTGAATAGCGAATGAGAAAACAGGATTTTTTTCATTGGCTGAGCCCTTAACCAATGAAATACCAGTAGGAAGTAATATACTTTCTTTGATTTCTCATTGGCCGACTGCTATCCAATAGAATTTGAGTATTCATTGATTGACAGGCTCTCCACTAGATATACGCAATGATGTATGTTATTATGTATAAGTTCATTTCGCTGTCTTGGAACACTAAATTCCTTGCTTCTTTTGCAGAATAATGTCTTTTAGGCCTTTTAAATCACTTTGTGATGCCAAGAAATATATTTACAGCTTATTTACACAAAGAAATGACGTATTCCTCACGTCATTATTACAGGAAATAATTTCATACGTCACGGCGAATATTGTCGACTTTCGCGCTTCATAGAAGAGTCGACAGAAGGCGACTGCCGCGTTTTATACGCATTTTACTACGTGAAACTCGCGGCGAAAGAGTTAAGGAAGTCAAGGCCCGAGATTCTTTTCCAATTGCTGACTCTTACCTTTAACCCCTTCTTCAATGTCAAGTGGGGTTTTCTTACTACAAAGGCCTTGTATCTGCTTTAGTTATGTCCACCCCACAGGGTATCTGAGAAATGTAATATTGGCAATTTTCAAAAAAATTTTCCCCTCCCCAAAAATGGTGGCCATTTTGAATTTTCGAATTTTTGCCAAAAATGGCAAAACACAAATTTGCTTCTATCTCCTTAACCGTGCGAGATAGAGCGATTTCGTCAAAATTTTCAACTCACAGGGTATTTGAGCAATGTACTCTTGGCAATTTTCAAAAAAAAATTCCTCTTCCCACATATGGCGGCCATTTTGAATTTTCGAATTTTTGCCAAAAATGGAAAAACACAAATTTGCTTATCTCCTTAACCGTGCAAAATAGAGTGATTTTGTTGAAATTTTCGACCCATAGGGTGTCTAAGAAATGTACTCTTGGCAATTTTCAAAAAATTTTCCTCTTCTCAAAAATGGCGGCCATTTTGAATTTTCGAATTTTTGCCAAAACAGAAATTTGCTTCTATCTCCTTAACCGTGCAAGATAGAGTGATTTCGTCATAATTTTCGACCCAACCAATGCAAAAAGGCATGAAGCTGAAATAATTTACATGTATACTAATAAATATTTAAGCATCATTGATATATTTTACAAATGAAACAGGGTCTTGTAAGACTGCTGTACAATTTTGGCAAAAAGTTCATGGGGTGGACATTACACATGATAATGTGTGTTCTTCTATGGTATCCTGTTTCTTTTCATATGTCGCAGCTACTATCAGCAGGGTGTCCTATTTCTAGCTTAAGGATCAATCTAATCATTGTAGGAAGATTGACCAAAAAATAATGAAAAATGATCTATAGTACTTGTGCATCACACAAAGTTAGTGCTACAAAAATACCCATTGAATGTCTGTGGTGTGAGAGATGGTCTGTCTTGATATTTTTGGGGGCCAAGTTGTTGCAATTTTGTTGTTATTGGTGGAAGGTAAATCCAGACATTCTCTTTCAAAAATTATACTTATGGCCTTACAACTAATAAAATGAATTGATCTTTCAGAATTGTTATTTCAAAACAAAGTGAGTGCAATATTAATCGGGGAAAAAAAAACTTTTTTTTTTCAGATTTAAAACCTTTTTTTCTTCTAAAATAGCCTTTTAAAAAACCTTTTTTTCCGTTAAAATTTACTGGGATGCCTGCTGATATATGAACTTTTTTTATTAATCTTAATAATCCTGTATACTGTCAGTTCTAAAATCGTAGAAAAGTATGAAAACATATTGCACACTTGTTTGTGCTAAACTGCTTCTTCAGTATCACAGTAGATGTTAGTTTTTAATGAAGTACAATAAAAATTGGCGAACACTGGTCACCGCAAAATGCTGTTCCCTCCTGTATATATTATGGATCCAAGGGGCAATTAGTTTTTAAAATGGGACATGACTTCGGTATGGTAAACGGTTCTGTAGAAAATTAGACGTGGTTACCTCGGCTGTATTTTACTTACTTACGGCACGACCCTACATAGAACTGGAGATTTCCATAAAACACAAATATTATACAAATGTGAACACACATCTGTTTCCACTAGGGATGGGTCGGTACCAAAAATGTGTACATTGGGAGGCCGCCAGTGCTAAACTGTACCGATTCCGGGACTCCGCATTTTAGTACACCCTAGATAAACATGGACATTGAACAACGACATCGCAACAAAAGTCCTCAAATACATAAAATAAGAGATAAATGTGTAGAATGTCTTCAGATTTCAGGTTTGTCTCCAATATTTTAAGTTTTCCTATGTGTTGGCAAGTGAGATTGAGGTTATACAGTGACAAAACCAAAACATGGCATTTCTGTTCAGTGTAACCGCTACCAGTATAATTAGGTAGGAACTTCACCTGTCCCTGTTCGTCCCATACCCATGTCCGTATCTGTGCCCGTGAAAAGAAAAAAACCAATCAAAGTATCACAGCTAACTACACCTGTCCTTACCCGTGCCCTTGAAAGTTAATACCCATGTCAGTTCACAGATGGGATGGTTTCTGATCGTTCTTTCACGGACACGGATGAGGGGGGCAGAACTTCAACATTGCTTGAGGATTACACAGATATCAATTTCCCCATCCGTGTCGTCAACAGAACAATCTCAACTGAAAAATACAGACAGACATAAGGATAGGTGTAGTCGCTATCACTGACAAGGACACGGACACTGATTGAAATCACGGATGCAGGCAAGGACAGGTTAAGTTCTTGCTTATTTGGGGTATTTTTAAAATATTTTAACTCCTCCCTCCATTATATGTGTTGGAAAGTGAAGTGGCGGTTGTAAAATCTCAGTACAATATTTCAGTAAAATGCTCTCGATACCGACCCATTCCTAGTTCCACAACAATTTTATTACATTTTCTTCAATAGTCCGTCAACATGCAAACATAATTGACTGAAAACAAATGACATTTCCTGATTTTCAAGGTTTTTTTGGACCATTTCTCCAAAATTTAAAAATGTTCTTTTATTATAAATGCTGTATAAAATAGTATACATTTTGTACACGTATTGTGTTTGTTGTGTCCTGGGCTTAATATCAATTGGTTTAATTATATTAAACCATTTTCGGTAATTTTATCACATTTTATTCAATAGAAAAAGATTTTAGGCAAATCTCCAGTTGTATGTGGGGTCGTCCCACGGCTCTACACGCAAGTAAAGAAGAGCCAAGGCAGCCATGTCTAGTAGAAAATATGCTACAGTACGGATTGTCGTACTCTAGAACTTTGTCTCAAGTGAGGTTTTTACCCCACAGCCCTTAAGGGCTGTCGGGGTATTGTTTTCACCCATGGTGTCCGGATGGGCGGGCGGGTGGGCGGGCGGCGGGAAATAGTTTGTCCGGGCTGTATCTCAGAAACCGTAAGGTGTAGGAAGTTGATACTTGGTAGGGACATTGGTTAGGGGGTGTAGGTGTGCAACGTCATGGTCTGACCTTGATTTGACCTTTAACCTTGCCGTAGTGACCTTGAGTTTGAAAATCTTGTCCGGGCTATATCTCGGAAACCGTAAGGTGTAGGAAGTTGATACTTGGTAGGGACATTGGTTAGGGGGTGTAGTTGTGCAACGTCATGGTCTGACCCTGATTTGACCTTTGACCTTGCTGTAGTGACCTTGACCTATAAAATCTTGTCCGGGCTATATCTCGGAAACCGTAAGGTGTAGGAAGTTGATACTTGGTAGGGATATTGGTTAGGGGGTGTAGGTATGCAACGTCATGGTCTGACCTTGATTTGACCTTTGACCTTGCCGTAGTGACCTTGACCTATAAAATCTTGTCCAGGCTATATCTCGGAAACTGTAATGTGTAGGAAGTTGATATTTGGCAGGGACATTGGTTAGGGGGTGTAGGTGTGCAACGTCATGGTGTGACCTTGATTTGACCTTTGACCTTGCCGTAGTGACCTTGACCTATAAAATCTTGTCCGGGCTATATCTCGGAAACCGTAAGGTGTAGGAAGTTGATACTTGGTAGGGATATTGGTTAGGGGGTGTAGGTCTGCAACGTCATGGTCTGACCTTGATTTGACCTTTGACCTTGCTGTAGTGGCCTTGACCTATAAAATCTTGTCCGGGCTATATCTCGGAAACCGTAAGGTGTAGGAAGTTGATATTTGGTAGGGACATTTGCTAGGAGGTGTAGGTGTGCAGTGTCATGGTCTGACCTTGATTTGACCTTTGACCTTGTCGTAGTGGCCTTAACCTATAAAATCTTGTCCGGGCTATATCTCGGAAACCGTAAGGTGTAGAAAGTTGATACTTGGTAGGGATATTGGTTAGGAGGTGTAGGTGTGCAATGTCATGATCTGACCTTGATTTGACCTTGGCGTAGTGACCTTGACCTATAAAATCTTGTCCGTGCTATATCTTGGAAACCGCAAGGTTGAAGAAGTTGATACTTGCTAGGGACATTGGTTAGGGGCTATAGGTGTGTATTATCATGGTGTCACCTTAATTTGACCTTTGACCTTGTCGTAGTGACCTTGACCTATAAAATCTTGTTGCACCTTTGGGTCTCTCTTTTGATGCAGATTAAGCACTATTAAAGTCATATTAGAATTTATTAAGAATTTTACTTTCATAACTTCCCATTGTAAGAGATAGAATTTCATCAAGTGAGCCACAGATTTTGCTCCAACACCACACATAAGCATTCATTAAATGTATTACCACTTCTGTGTGCATGGTAATATTCAAACCATCTAAACCATAATTCGGGCCTTGCAGATGTAGATAAAGAGGGTTGAATTTTAGTTTGCTGATTAATGCTGTCATCTTGTTATTGAATTATCTTGTTTTAATACTTCATCTTTATACGCATTATCTTTCTTTTAAACATTATTTCTCCATTTAAACATTGTTTGGAACTTTATGTAACTGACAGTTCTCTGAAAGTATCCTGAAGTTTGTACTGATACAGTACTTCTGTATCTCATGGTGTTGAAAATATTTCCCTAGGCTGTGGGGTACGGGCATCTTTGATGCTATTTTTAGTGTTCTCCTTGGCCAAATTAACAGTGTTTACAGATAAAAAGTAGACCAAGTTAGACCAATATTCAGCTAGCATAATACTTGTGAATATCCTGCCA